>JAOTQM010000022.1:510000-1119534 GCA_026939265.1 Oreonectes daqikongensis
TGTTTTCTCTATTTGATATACACTTTGTCTATTAACCTCAATGCGTCATTACGCGAAATGTTAGTATTGGAAGTTTCTATGAAGAAATTTCATAGAAATATCGATTTGCATGACTGCAACGAGCTCTCAGGCCTATAATGATTTTATGACGTCCACTTTAGTGTTTATAGAAATCCACAGGGAAGCTCGTGTAGAAAAACGCATTCATTCAACTACTAAAGACTGAAATAAGTCCAACATGGCAAGTGTAAATAAATACAATTTCTTAGACAAAAGATACTATTTTTGTTGCTTTGTAATTTGTCAAAAACCCAATACCCTCCTCCAAAAAACAAAACAAAAAACATTATGCAGATGAACTAAAACACATCCAATATTTCTGCGTTCTTCATGATACATATCTTTTCTAATTTAATGAATAGCAAACTGTAAACACTTGAGTGACTATTAAAAGGCAGATTCATAAAATACGACGTTTACATTGCTTCCAGTGACGACCGAAAGAAAGCTTTTAATCCAATATAACGCGTATTCCAAAACGAGTTCTACGCAGTGAGGTTGCCATGTCTCCTCTTGTTGAAAATAAGCCAAAATTAATTCTTGTCCAATAAACCTTCAGCTGAAGTAATTAAAAACCTGGCATGCTGCAAAATGAAAGGGAAAAGTCATTTTGAAACAACTTTTAGTGTGTCCATGTGAGACCTTGTTCGATGTGTGGAGATGGTTTATATATACGTAAAGTTATGCAACACCCTGAGACCCCGGATGCCATTGGGTGCTCACACCAAGTATATTGGGCATAATGAGAGTGGAGGATGGGGCACTGCAAGCACCTCCCCTAGAAATGCAGCAAATCTTTACCCCGTTTTTTTTTTTCGTCGGTGAGGAGTAGCGCGCATTGGGAGCCGGAGACGCGCGGAGCGCGCGAGACTCTTGGCATTGGCAGGCTGACGGTGACACGTGCCTCTCTCTCAACACCCCCGAGCTCCAGTGTACCGCATTGGCATCAGCGACTGCCACTGAAGCACAGGAGTCGAGCTGTCCCACGGATACAGAGAGCCGACAGCGACAAAACGAAACGCGTGCATTCTCCTTTACGCACCGGACATTAAATCAGCTCTCACCTTGGAAGCGCGTCTCCGCGTTCGGACAGAAAAAAAGAGAGGAGGGGGCGAACAGGATGCGGGCGCCAGGTATAATCTATGCCTGAAAGTGACATGATCCACGGGAATACCAAAAACACCAGGCGTAATTTCAGTCAGAATTGGAGATAACGAATACGCGTCACAACGAGAGTCCGTTTTCTTCTCTCTTCGTTGATGCGCAGACAAAGAACTCGGTCGCACAATAAAACTAGTTTTATCTAAACAAAAATTTGCAGTCGTACTCGAATTGGTCCTCGTGAGGAAAATTAATCATGGCCACGTTAATTAGAAGCAAGATCTCGAACAAGCTGACCAACGCGGCCCACACGGTCACCAATAAGTCACAGGCGAAGGTAAGCGGGATGTTCGCCAGAATGGGCTTCCAGGCCGCCACCGATGAAGAGGGTTTGGGCTTTGCCGCCTGTGATGATCTGGACTATGACCACAGGCAGGGGCTTCAGATGGACATACTTAAAAACGATGAAATGGGGGGAGAGGGCGTTGGGGAAATTGGGGGAGAAGGGACGGATGACGGGGACAGCCATTACCAGAGGGATGGAACGGGTCCACCGCCCTCAGCGCCCAAAGACAGCGGATTTTGTTCCGAATTCGGCGGTCAGGACAAGCCAAAAATTACTGCTTGGGAAGCTGGATGGAACGTGACCAATGCGATCCAGGTAAGAAAGGCATTACGCGTAATGGAACAGAGTGTCCAACTGTGATTGCGCATTGTCTGAACACAGTCAGCTATTTTTTAAATATATATTGGTAAATGCCTAGATGTTACGAAATGTGCAGATCAAAAATAATTGTCAAAATCGTGTGCATTATTGTAATGAAGAGAAACGCTTTGATGGCGCTGGTTTATCGTGATGTCGTGTCTAGAGAGATTTGGAGGAGGAACCTTGTTGTTCGCTCCAGGCAGGTTTCGCAAAGAGCTGAGCTTTGAAATACAGAAATTTTAAATATTTACTAAATTTCGATACTGTCTTTCCTTTTGTTTTTACAGTCAGAGATTAGTGGGGTTTGTGTGAGTTGTTTCGTATCTTTTCGACGTGCGTAAATTGGACAGCATAATGTCCCCTTTGCGTTGAGGTCAAAAGAAAAGTCATAAAATCAGTTTTAATCGCTTAATTCTTTTGGTACTATCGTCAGGAATGAAAATACCACGTTATTCGTTTTATTACGCTGTCGTAGTGACCAAAATTTGCGTTTTACCAATAAAATCCCGCACATTTAATCATGCGCAGTTAAAGCTCTTAACATCAAACTGACACCCGTGACGTGACTCCCTGCCTATTCAATTCATGCTGATGACGACACGATGAGGAGAGCGTGACTTTGCTCAGAGCAAATGGAATGTCCTCGCTGAATTCAGCTGCATTTCTAAGCTCCACTGCAACATCTGCAGGGAATACCGCAACTGATGGCGCACAAAACCCTGCCTACGTTAGACCTGAAACAAATGCCATTTCAATAGTGAAAGAAAGTGCTCACAGTTAGTCGTGCCATAAAATCTTACATTTTAAAGATGTTCTCAAAAGAATCGTTTATTTCTTTCCTTTGGTTGCTTGATGAGCCTTTTTGCACCACATATAACCGTTTGTGCAGCAGAAAGGATCTTTATGGATTTTTTATGGAACCATACAGCCCGGCAAAGTACCTTTTGGGAACTTATATTTTAAGAAATACATATTTGCCCTGTGACACATAAAACATGACACTACAATCTGTAGGAATAGAATGTGGTGCATTACATTATGAATTATATAGCGCTATGATAAGGCTATAACGGCGCACCTGTGCTTGTCTTTCCAGGGCATGTTCGTTCTGGGGTTACCGTACGCCATCCTCCACGGCGGATATCTCGGACTGTTCCTCATTATATTTGCTGCTGTCGTGTGCTGCTACACGGGAAAGATCCTCATCTCTTGCCTCTACGAAGAGAACGAAGACGGGCAGCTGGTACGAGTGAGAGACTCGTATGTGGATATCGCCAACGCGTGCTGCGCGCCGCGGTTCCCCTCGCTGGGCGGCCACGTCGTCAACGTAGCGCAAATCATTGAGCTCGTGATGACCTGCATTTTGTACGTGGTGGTGAGCGGCAATCTGATGTACAACAGCTTTCCGACCCTACCCGTGTCTCAGAGGTCGTGGGCCATCATCGCCACCGCCGCACTTCTGCCTTGCGCCTTCCTCAAGAACCTCAAGGCCGTGTCCAAGTTCAGCTTGCTCTGCACCCTCGCGCACTTTGTCATCAACGTCCTGGTGATCGCCTACTGCCTTTCCAGGGCACGTGATTGGGCGTGGGACAAGGTGAAGTTTTACATAGACGTCAAGAAGTTCCCCATCTCCATCGGCATCATCGTGTTCAGCTACACCTCGCAGATCTTCCTGCCCTCCCTGGAAGGAAACATGCAGAAACCCAGCGAGTTCCACTGCATGATGAACTGGACTCACATCGCTGCCTGCATCCTCAAAGGCCTCTTCGCCCTGGTGGCCTACCTGACGTGGGCCGACGCTACCAAGGAAGTCATCACGGACAACCTGCCGTCGAGCATCAGGGCCGTCGTGAACCTCTTCTTGGTGGCCAAGGCGCTGCTCTCCTACCCGCTGCCGTTCTTCGCTGCCGTCGAGGTCCTGGAAAAGACTTTCTTCCAAGACGGAGGCCGGGCGTTCTTCCCGGATTGCTACGGGGGCGACGGGCGTCTCAAGTCCTGGGGTCTCTCTCTCCGCTGTGGCCTGGTCGTGTTCACGATGCTCATGGCCATCTACGTGCCGCATTTCGCGCTTCTCATGGGTTTGACGGGCAGCTTGACGGGCGCGGGCCTGTGCTTTCTCCTCCCCAGCCTGTTTCATCTCAAGTTGCTGTGGAGAAAGCTCTTGTGGCACCAGGTGTTCTTCGACGTCGCTATATTCGTCATCGGGGGTATATGCAGTATTTCGGGCTTCATTCATTCCGTCGAGGGTCTCATCGAAGCGTACAAATACAACATTCCGGATTAGTTTGGTGATCATTTGGTGATAAGTGTTAACGCATCCTACATAACAATAACCAGACCGATAAGTTCCCGTCCCCCTAAAATACACCAGACCTCGGCTCTAACCTCGAAAGTGTCTGCAAATCTGACGTCACTATACGATACATGAACGAATTGGCAATCCGAAAACGCATCTTTACGTTTGCGCACTGGTCAACATGGCGTGTTATAAATAAACATCAGAACAAACCGCGTTCATTTTTAAGAGAGTTTACATGGCTATTTTTTTCCCGAGAAGAAAACACAAGATTTGGCTCGATTACAAGGAGATCCAACTGTTGAAACAAAATGACCTGCAATAAATATATTGTGAAAATAAACAGCTCATTATTTACATGGGACCAACATCATGGCAATAAAAACAAAAACAGAGCATGTAGAAAAATATAGAACACATTTTTGGATAATAATTAGATCCGATTACGCATTTGTTTTGCATTACCGTAACCAAAATTAGGGGGCAACGTAGATTTTACAGGTGAATATAGAAGTAGGCTACTTAAACTATGCATTCTGAACGTATGATGTCCAATGCAGCATTGAAGATATTCTGATGAAATAAAAAAAAGGGAACACGGAAAAAAACCAGCTGCGTTTCAGTTCAGATCTCTGCGAATCGAACAGACAACACACAAAGGAAATCATATTTTTACATATATGACCATGTGATAACGACAAACGAAAATGAGAGACGAATACGACGAGGAAAAGAAGAGGACGACGAAACAGCCAGAGAAAAGAAATCATGTCTGACGGATGGAAAATCTAAATTTACAACATTTAAAATCACTAAATTTGAATTGTGTTTATCGGATATCAAATATTGTTATTATAAAGCACAAAAGAAGCTTCATGTCCCCCTGCGTGAGATTTATTTGAATCGAAATCAAGCTGTCTAATGCATTACTCCAAATCGAGGGACTTGCATAAGACATTTTTCATTTTGTGCAATCCAATGGGTGCTGTGGAAATGTTATAAAACCGTATGTGTTGTGTTATTGTGGTTTAAAAGATGGAATGTATATCACAAAATCGTTATCATATATCGTGAAAATGAATATATTGAAGAATAAAGAAACGCGTGAAATTATATTGTACAATTGTTTTTGGTTTTATGTGTTATAAACACCACTGAACACGTGCATTTTCCCTCGAAAACACAATAAATCGGCAAAACCATCCACAAACACGCTCGCGCATTCATTCCGAATGAGCATGTAAAGAGAGAATATTCAAATAGCCTACAATCTAATATGATTGTTTCCTTTTTTTGTTTGGACGAAGTATATATTTTTTAAAAACGCATGTAATGTAACTTAATTTTCAAAGTATTTGTGAAACGGCAAATAAAAGGCGAATTTAACATTTCTTAAGCATGTAGGCTAAAGCATGTAAAGTAGCCACCAATTACCGCGCGAATTTATTATTTAAAAAATGTCGTCAATTTTAAAGAATTATTTGATAGAAAATTATACATTCTTCGCAGACATCATTCATTAAAATGTTTTTAAAGACTAATATTTGTAAAAAAAATTCAACCTGTCATTCATATGTGGAGGGAGCAACAGCCCGGGCAGATGTTTGCCTTCAGTCTCCGCGGGTCAAACCGGTGAACAAACATCTGGACGAACTGTTTGACTCAATGCCTTTAAAATGAAAAGATAAAAGACGGTGTGTGTCTGCCTGAAAAGGATCAAGTGGAAAATATTAAAATACACAAAGTTACACAGAAAGACAGAGAAATGTCAAAACATTTATCATTTATGCATAGCTTCAAATAGCTAATAAAATAAAACAAAATTCATATTTGCAGGACAAACGCATTTCATCAGATTACAAATCAAACGTTTTATCAATTTAATAATTCGATTTTAATAAAATAAATTATTTTGCAGGGACCCGATAATATTCATCAGCGAAAGGTTTGACGGTAAAGAAATTGTTTACCATTGCATTTCTACATTAAGTCCGCAGGCTCGTGTTGAATTATGGGAATTTGAGTTCAGATGGAGGAGCCATTTTCTCCAAATCAGTATCACGCGCCGCCTAGGGTTGAGATCACACACTCGCAAACATAAGACAACAGCGCCGTCTTGAGATCAGACAACATTCTGCACTGTTTTATTAACATATAAATATAAAAAACCATGTGCAAATACCTTAGCATAGCCTAATTTAGACTATAGTAAGTTTCTAAACTAAAGATCTCATCTCATTTACTGCCATAGTAGGGAAAATAAATACTATGGCAGTAAATGAGATCTGTTTGGCTACTGACATTCTTACAAATATCTTTCTTTGTGTTTATCAGAACAAAGACATTTATACAGGTTTGAGGGTGAGTAAATGACAGCATTTTCATTTTTGGGTGGACTGTCCCTTTAAGAATGTTTTAACACAGAAGTAATTTATTCAAACATTTATTAACACAGTAAAGAAAGTGATCACAAGTCACGACAGAATAATAAATTTTATTGTTACAGTTAAAACTTTACAATGCAGGTCTTATTACACAATTAAATATTTACAAAATGACATGTAAATTGCAGCATGTGAATACAGCACAACACGTAAAATAACATACAAGTTTTTCAAAGGGTAACAGGAAAGAAGAAAATGCTGCCATCCGTCATTCTGACCAGAGAGTTTCACATCTCGACTGCAGCATTGCTCACTTGTCGGCTGTGAGGGTGGTCGGCTTTTTGACAGAGTTCTCCACAACCCAGGGATGAACCAGGACTTGCTGGATGGGAAGTCTGTGCATTGGGTTGTGCTTTAGTAGTCTATTGATCAGATCTCTGCTGCCCTCACTCACATGAGCTGGATATGTAAATTCCACCTGTAGGAGGACAGCAAATACAGAATGTCAAATATTATATTGTGTGAAAAAAAAGGAACCTCAAGTTAAAGAAAACCTTACTGTACAGTAAACCTTACAGTTTACTGTACAGTAAAGAAAAACGTAAATAAACCAGTTTATAAAAGTCCAAAGACCAAAGCAAGCATTTGGAAAAAGTTTTGAATTGACAAAACAGACCGAATTCAGTCCATGCGTTCAGGTTGGGTAAATAAACAAAGATTTTATGGAGAATACATTTATAGCCTCACAACGTGGAAAACCAATCGACAATTCACAACGTCATGATTTCATGTTGAATGATATAAATAATGAAGTCTACTTTACTTACCCGGGAAATCTTGCGGTACGTCTCTTCGTGGCTCTTCGTTTCAAATGGCGGCCGACCAACCAGAAACTCGTAGCAAAGCACCCCAAGACTCCACAGATCCACTTTCTCATCATGTGTTTTGCCTTCGATCATCTCTGGAGGAAGATAATCCAGCGTGCCACAGAGCGTCGACCTCCTGTCACATCATTCACAACACACATACAGTTAAACACCCACAGAAAGTGTAAAAACACAACACCAGACCAAAACATGAATCTGTTGAGTGCTTAATTTGAGGATTACCTGGAGGAGGGAGTGTGGACAGACCAACCGAAGTCTGCAATCTTCAGCTCTCCATTGGCTCCTAGCAGCAGGTTCTCAGGTTTAATGTCTCTGTGGATGACGTTCTTTGAGTGGCAGTAGCTCAAAGCATCAGCGAGCTCCATTACATACTGACAATATACAACAGACAGACGTCACACTGAAGAACTGCTGTCAGCTGGTGTTGAATGCACACAAAACATTAAACGGAAATGGTTACCGTGGCACTGCGCTGGTCATTAAACGTCCCGCAGCGCTGGAGCTCACCGTACAGCTCTCCTTTAGGAGCAAACTCTAGGATTAGATACACACGAGCAGTGTCGTGAAAGTATCCATAGAGGCGCAGGATGTTGGGATGTCTGAAAGAAAAAAACGGATTTCAAATTCTGAACACACTTGCAAAACGATGTTCCCTGGTTAGCATTATAAACACAGCAAAGATTTCATTAGAAAGAAAAAAAGGAAATGTTAAAAAGCATCATACCGGAGATGAGACTGAATCTCCACCTCTCTCCTCAGCTGATGCTCCACACCTGCCTTCTCCAGCTGCTTTTTAAACAGAACCTTCAGAGCCAGAATAAACTTGGTCTGACGTTCCCTGGCCAGATACACGCTCCCAAATTTGCCTTTGCCGAGAGCTCGTCCAATATCAAAGTTCTCTAAACTCCACGCTTTTCTAAAGAATGGAAAAAGCACCGACACAATTACACACTTCTTACAATAAGCAATACAACAGAGATAGAAGACAAACTTACTTTGCACTACTTCGCAATGATCCACTGGTAGGTGTTTCTGAAAGAGGAGAATCAGTAAGATCTGTAATTCTATGTCACTAACAGAAACATTCACGATATTCAAGGAACATCAAGTTTGGTTCTTACGTTGAGGTTTTTCCTGTTTGCCAGGTTCAGATGCAGGAACACCGTTTGAAGTGGTTGACTTGTGTTGGCTCTGTATTGGTTTATGCTGTGTCTGTGTTTTAAGTTGATCAGGGTTGATGTTCTGGTCTCCTGGGCACTGGGTTTTCACAGGGATCGATGGCCCAGCAGGTTTCTGCTGAACCCGCTGTGGGCCCCGTGCCGTGCCCAGAACACGCACGTGAGGAATGGGCACGGGCTTCTGGATGCTCTGGGTCACTGGAATTCTTTTGGGTCCGCTGGCACAAACCTGCAGAAGATAAATAGAAACATTTCTAATGAAAAGTCATGTGCACAATTATAATCTTCAGAACCATATGTAGCATGCGACAGGTGGTCCTGTAGTTTGGTTGGTAAAGGTTGTGGGTTCAAAACCCAAGAAAACACAATAATAACATATTTTGTGTATGTTATGTATTTTGAATAGCAGTAATTCACTTCGGATAAAATCACCTGCTGAATGTAAATACATTACTTCTATTATACGTTTAGCAAAAAGTCTTGAACATCCATATAAGTGATTTAATAAAAGCAGCAATACAAGTCGTATACGACGCCAAATTCAGAAAATAAGATTAGCACACAAATAACAAATATATACGAATAACATGAATAAATTATATTATGGTTGTAGACCAGTCAAGTGATAAAAGCCTACAACATACATGCAACAATGTTAAATACCTTTTCATTTTCAGGTCGCTGAATCTTTAGATCTCTGCTTGATTTAGTTCTTGCAGTAGAGTCCATTTCCTGAAATGAAACAAAACGTGAGACAAAAAGAAAATACATAACAATATAACTTTACAGTAGTTGAAATTTAAATGATTAAATGTATAGTATAATGCTTCGGATAAAAGCGTCTGCCAAATGCATAAATGCAAATGTAAATTTACGTCCGGCCAAATGTTCAAACAGACGGTCAGTACCTCCAGTTAGCCGCTACCGCCGACAAAACCTCCTTAAAATGCGATATTGCACGAAAAACTCGCTTCCTTCGTGTTATTAATCCGTCACTATAAACTAAACGGGTTGTATTCTACATTTAAAAAGCGAGAAGATACATAAATACGTAAGTTTATTAACAAAAGGCCAATGCGCTCCCGTCTGCGTCCGTGCTTCTGGCCTGTTTAATTTCAAATATGCCACTTTTAAATACCTTTAAAAATGATCTGACCTATGATTGGCTGGATGGAACTCTCCGCTGGAATCCTATTGGCTGTTAGGGAGTCCGTTCTGTGACGTACCGTCGCGCAAGTAAAGCTGGGAAAAATTGCAGCGCTGTCATATTTCTTTTTAACAGGAGATGGCGCCTATAATCGTAAACCTTGTTAAATCTATTGTTAATACTATTTTGTAAAAATGTCAAATACATCAAAGCATCAAAAGCAGACACTAAATGATAAAAGTAAATAATATCAAATATAAGATTTTCATAAACACATTTAAAAGCATTCAAATACTATTTAAATTGTAAATATATAAAATATTCTTTCGAAAACAAATATGTATATACATAAAACACCAAATATTTTGCAAAATATTCTATAAAAATACATATACATACAAAATGAATAATTAAAAAAAATATTTTATAAAATATAGGCCTACATATATTGTGAAGATGGAGCCAAACGGTTTTAGACAAACTGCTTTTATAAATTCAAAATGATAGAATTAACAAGACTGTCAAGCCTTTTGTCTTAAGAAGAAATATTCTTGGTATCTTTTTTGTCTGGGAGAGATGCATATTTTTTAATCTGACACAGATTTATTCATTAATTTAACACACTAAAAACAACTGCATTTAAAGATTTTGGATGCCTTTCAGGTTTTAATCATAATGTAATTTAGGTAAAATCTTATGTATTTCTCTAATTTAACTCTTTAGCTCATATTTCTTATGCAACAATTTCAATGTTAAAATGAATTAGGTTATTTTAGTCTTTTAGAATTGAGGCAATCCTCAGCATGTTACTGTGATGTATGCACAAAAGACAAAACAGATACATGTAGTATAATTGATAGTGTATTTTAATATATGTAAACGGCTGAGACAGATCATCACTCCTGTTCTGTTGACCTGTCAAAATCCAGTACATCTCTGAACTACAAAGATTTAAAAAACTACCAAATTACTTAAACCTTTGTGTTTTTGCAATGCATTCTGATTAAAGCCTAAATTAACATGTAACACATTCAATATCAATCAAATCTTTTAAATGCAATCATGCGGTTTTATTATTTTAATATTCCATATTAACTCAGAAGTAAACACCAAACAGCCAGTGGCTCTTTAATACAACCAAAAAAAGAAATGAGCAAATTTTTTAGTGCTGAAGTAAAACATCCACAAACATACTGTAACATCTAGACAGAGATTATTACATTTATTAAATACATCCACAGTTCTAACGAGGTTGCATTGATATTAATTTGCATATTGGCAACTTCCTATCACCGACAAAGATGCTGAAGCTGTAATTTGTGGCTACATGTCACCAAGGCAAAGACATGAACCCACAATAAATAAATAAATAAATAGACTGTATTTTATCAAACCCAATTAAATACCTCTGCAATAAGCATCTGTACATTTGTAGATGTTTCCCATAGTCACCCTGTACCCATTTGGCCTGTACGAGTAAAGAATGCCCTGGGTGGAAACCCAGTATGCCAGCTGGTCTCTTTCAATGTATCGTGCGATCTTGAGATATATGGAACGTTCTTATATTAACGTATGGAATTCTTAACCTGTGACAAAACTATTATGGACCTCTTAAAAAGCATGATATAGTTCTGTACGGTAACTGCGCTACTGTTTTCAGTGCCTATTCGTGGATAATTTATTTTCTAAGGAAGCACAGCTTTTTACCCATCTCATGTCTTTGATGAATCCAATGATGACAGAGATGTACTGAGCAGCATCACTATAAGCCCGTTACATTTCAACCTTCTCTGAACCAAATACCACAGACACGTCTCCCACAAATAAACATACAGTTTAGAACTGAGATAATGCTGACATGGTCCTTCAAATTCTTTCAGATTAAAACTAGACTAGACTAGCTTGTTCCCTTCCTGCTGTTTAAGTGTTACTAGTATAATAATCATCATAAAAATAAATATTATAATATTAATAATAATTTCAAGTGTACAAGTGCTGATGAAGCAGCATTACCCAGTTGCTCCGCCTTCTGATGGTAATAGTTGCATGTAACAGCTACACTTGGTGGTGTTTGGCAAACAAATCCGATCAGTCACACGGCATCCCTTACAGCATGTGAAAACCTTTTATAACACTTCTAACCAAGTCTTTTTTTTCCGTTACCTCCAAACATGCCATTTATCAAACCACTCTGATATAATCCTGATGGTGTCGAGCCGTAGAAACTGTTCCGGTGAAGTAATTTATTAAAACTATATGTCTGAGAGTTTATCATCACACCTAATGAACGTTCTGCGGTTCTCCATGTTCTTCTTGTTGTGCGTCGACAGCACAATTAGTGCAAAGTCTTTAAGGGTTGATGTAAAAACCCCAGTCCCTCTTTCTTTTTTGCTTAATGTCCCCAATTAGCCTCTAATATAGACGCTTGAACGTGAGGGGACTGACAGCTTGAACTTCCATGATCGGAAAAAAGACATCGAGAACACAGAGGAAGCCGCGTGTTGACACATGAACGTTCATTTATCTGCGACCGCAGCAGCCATAGGCGTACGAATGGTTCCTCTCGCCGTGATGGCCAACTCCTCTATTTCTGTGTTCAACCGTCTGATCACCCATTCCATTGCTTCCCGACCCTGCGGACAGAAAACAGTGAACCGTTACACTAATGCAAACATTTGACCTTAAGCCATTTTGCAAAAAAACAGAAGAGTATTTTGGGCAGAACTCTTCTATTTTAAAGATGATTTAAATTATTTAAAAAGTTTGCTCACCTTTCCTGCATTGGTTGAGATAGTGGATGCCATGAGTCCCTCCAGATAGCTGCTGAGACTGACACCCTTAACAGATATGATGGCCTCCTGCGTAAGTATCGTCCTTCAGGCAGTCAAGAGCAATACATTAAAACACATCCAGCAACTTTGCATTCTGACACATCAAAATTATTTTCTGAGAATAATTGCAAATTCTTGCAACTGTGGTTGCATTATTGTATGCATCCATGTACTGTATGTGATGTGTTCAGAAAACTTGTTTGAAAGATATCTTACTTTTCTGGGTCCTCTGGGTGTGGTCTGTATATGAGCCTTTCATCCACAGACACCATGTTAGTGAAGGTGATCTATCATGAAAAAAAGCAGAGGATTAATAGGTATGACACATCAAAAGAACATGCTTTATACAAGTATAACTCAAAACAACACCCACCACACCTCTTGCCACAAAATACACAAACTAGCAAGGTCAAATTCCAGAACAAATTCACGTAAACTCAACACTTTGTGTATATAATAGCTCCTCATTAAAGAATGTATAACAAAGAGTATGCTACTGTCAACCTACAGAAACCTGCTCCTCAAAATGTCCCAGAATACATTCTGCATCAAATCTTTTAGGTAATCACAATTTAAAATAAAAAAAAAAAGTTTGGTGACATTTATAAAGTCGAAGAGTGTTTGTGTTTGGATCAGTGTTGGGCTGCTTACATTAGTTGACTGAAGTTCAAAGGATTTCTCTTTGGGGTCGACTACGGAGTGCTCCTGGATGTACGTGCATGTTCGTGCATTACCAATTATCTGTGGGAAACAAAAAATAAGTTGATCAATAACAACAGACAAAAAACATATAATTAAACCTCACACACAGACAAGACACAAATAAAATGTGAAATAAAATTTAATCAATGCTAGACTTTAGACTTAAATCAATGCTCTACAGTACATACAGTACCAGATATATAACTAAATCTGTAATTAATCTACAAACAAAGAGTGTATTATGTTATTACGTCCGTAGTTTCACACTATACCTTACAGTAAAGCTTCCATTTACAGTACACGACACGTTTCCACAACAAACTAAACAAAAGTCATGGTTCAAGTTTCAATAATCCATAATACCAGCTAGTGTGGGATGGAAATGTGATATTTTCCAAAAGCAAGAATATTCCATGAAATGAGTCTTGAGTTTGTATAACAACACACATTCATTTCTAACTGTTTAAAGACTCGCCGATTAAAAAGAAAATCATGTTTTTGACTGTATGGAAAGTCTGAGTTAAAGACTTAATGCTTAAATAAACTACACGACTTTTAAAATCTGAACAGATTTAAAAATAAATAGACACCATACACTTGCAGACTTTTTGAACACTTGCAGACTTTTTGAATGTTTGAAAACAATACGTGATAAAATCGGCAGACTGGCGCAGACTTTCTACAATAACTCCAGACTGAAAATCTGAGCAAAAGTCTTGACGTGTATTTCAGCCATTAGACTATCAAAAGCAAACAGCCATTGAAGAGAATGACCTTCAATTGTCCTTCAGTTGATGTGCAAATAATGTACAACAAATATGAATGTGACAGGTCAAGGATGAAGTCACATTCTGACCTCTGTATTAAATTACAAGGTGACACACAGTACCTGTACAGTTCACTGACTGAGACATGACACGACACATGCTAAGAACAGATATGAGGTCAAATACACCACAAATGTCAAGAACCACCACAAATCACATACTGTTTTAAAGCCAAATGAAACTAATAAAGGATATGATCCACTATGAACACATGACTGAGCAAAGCAACTTCTGTCATTAATTCATCGACGCAGGCACTTTCACAAAACCTGTTTTCTTCAAAATGTGACAGGAATGATGAGGCTCAGAAGCATGTAGTAGTGCAACGTCTACCTTCCTGGTGCTTTATTTGCACAAAATGATTGAAACAAAGACCTAAATATAAACTGAAGCAAATGTTTTATCCTTGAAGAGAATCGTACCGATCTAACTATGGAGGGCAAGCCCCATTCTGTGCTGAGCAGTCTCTTGCTGTGCAGGCATCCTTTCTGGTCCACATTACGGTCCAATACATCCACTCCAAACACACTGGGGTTCATGGGATTTGGATACTTCTGCATAGCAGCTTTGGTCACGGTCTCCCATGGATGACTATGAGAGAAAGAGATAATTATTCGTTATTATTTCAATGACAATTTTTCCCATTTTAAAAACACCTGGACATAAATGGACTTTAAATTCATCTTAAGTGTTTTGTTACAGACACTAAAGCAATGTCAAATATCCAAGTATTATATAATGAGCGTGAGAGAAGCGTGCCAATACGGCGTAACATAACCACAGAAGTGTGACTTCAGTTACAGCCGTCTGGACTTCCCGGATTACATCTGCAGCGTGACCCACAACAGGACACGTGTTTCTATTTGTGGACCCCTCCATGAACATCCAAATAATTGAAAGCCAAAGTGCTGTTTTGAGTATGTGTTCTTGTAGCTCAGCTTGCATTGTGTTCGCAGCGCAAAAGTCACAGGTTCGATTCCCAGGAATCACATTCTAATGAAAGTCACCTTGGATTAAAACATCCACCAAATGCACAAATATAAAATGCAAAAACACATATACCTTTATCTATAATTTGAAAACAATCACCGTTAACACCGTAAATAACCAAAAAGGAACAAGCTAAAGGCTTCCTCTGGTACATTTCTCAGCTGAATGGTTGCCGGGAGACGGTAAGCAGTCACATGACGGGTGACGTCAGTCGGGAGGCCCATGTAGGGGAAAGGTCGCCTGTATTCGCTGTCAAGGAGAGTTGCGCAACATGGCTGCACAAGACTGCAACCTGATACACATTTCACACACGAGGATGCAGAGGTTAAACTCCAACCGGCACACTGTCCTCGTGTCATTCATACAGTTGTTCTTATCTAATCTGAACCATTTATTACGAGCAAGCATCTGTAATCCACCTAGATTACAAGTCCGTGTTTCAATGTCCACAGCACACGAGATGCATTAAAGGGATAGTTCATCCAAAAATAACCATTCTGTCATGAATTACTCTCTAGTATATATTTCTTTGTTTGGTGAACACAGAGAAAGATATTTCGATGAATGCTTGTAACAAAACAGTTCTTGGACACCATTGATACTACAGTAGGAAAAATGACAATGGTAGTCAAAAGTGCCCCAGAACTTTTTGATGTCCTACATTCTTCAAAATATCAACACAACAAAAAAATAGATAATTTTTCCTGCTATGGTAGTCAATGGGGTCCAAGACCTGTGTTTTCAAAACAAAGAAATATAAAATTGCAGCAACAACTCAAGGTGAGTAAATTATGACAGAATTGGATGAACTCTCCCTTTAATATTGAATATTAATATGTATCATTAATAGCCTACCAACAATATCCCAAAGTTAAATGCTGAATCTTTTTTTACACAAAGTGAACAATGCTGAAACCGTTTCAAGTTCATTTTACAAGTCATATAATCACTCACTAGTCATTCAGTGTTAGTCAAGGGCAAGCCAGTAAAATTGTGTAACAAACAGACAAGTGTAGCAAGCACTGGAACTCTCACTTACTTGTTTAGCTAACAGTTATTTAGTTTAGTTATTCTCTGGTTAATCGTGTTACTGGTGTACAAGTAAAGCCACCTTATTACTGCATGAACACTGCAGGACTGACAGCCCTGAGAAGCTAATCTTCAACTAACATAAGCGAACTAACTGATATTGAATTACATTTTCTGCAATTTGATTTCAAGACAAATTCAGATATTTATCAAGTGGAGATTACAAATTATATTCTGTAAAAACGTTTGACAGAAACGACTCGACTTGAGCCCGCCTCGTGCAATGTTCCCTCACAGATGAGCTACCGGCTAACCGCAGCGGGCCGACAACGTAAAAACCGACAAACGATCATTTAATCGCCCTTTAAAGAAAAGATAAAACATTTACTCACTTGAAAATGTGTTCTGACGTCCAGATTTTCATGATTCTTGTTTTTTATTTTTTTTTAGAGCTGTTTAATGAGTGAAGGCTGTTCTGTACACCGCGCCGATTCCGCTGTTTGTCCGAGAAAACTGACAGGGTGGCTCCGCCCATCTCTGATGGAAGTACTAACGTAACAGAGCACTCCGCCAATCAGATGGCGAGGTTTCTAATCGGAAAATCCTCCCGCCCGGAGAATGTGAGCAGGTTTACTATGGGAACATTGCGTTTGTGTACTTTTAAGAAAAGGTTACAAGGCATAAGGTTCTTAGCAAGAAGTTCTATAACATTTCAGTTTTTAATGTAATTTAGGCTAATACATAAATACAATACATCAAATAGATAGGAATCTAATAGTAAATACATACATCAGTGTATGTTTATACACACCTTACTTTTTAGATTTAAGATCAATTGTGTATATATTACAAATGGAGGTATAGAAATAATCATTTGACAAATCAAAACTATATTTCAGCTTCTTTAAAGTGGTCACATCTTCATTTCCTTTATGTGAAACATGTGATGCAAGTGAACAGCATCTAAAGTTTCCATGTATGGGCTTTATGCACTAACCTTTACTGTATAGTTTTTTTTTCAAATAAATAATATTGTTTTGTAACAACAATCAGACACATCTATTTGTTCATATAATTTTAAGCATTCTGTTTAAGTTCTTAGGATCAAACAAGTAGTACATTCAGTCAGAGGTCTAAAGTTAACCTTCCACTGGTACAAAAATAAAGCAACAGCACGTGACATACACATGACTACTGCCAGGCTTGAACTGACCATCAGAAGCACTGATGGTCCAAGTATTTTTTATTTGTTCATCAGAGAGAAGTATATCACTGTTGTTACTTCAAATGTGTTTTATGTAAGCGTATATTCATTAGGATGGCTTCACTTCCGCTGTTTGCTTATGTGTTTATGGAATGGCCATACTATAATTTTATAAACATTTTATAAAATAAATAGGTAGGGTTGTCAGTGGTTATGGGTGTACGGGTGGACTGAATGAGAATAGAACTCCCAGCCTGAAATTATTTCTCAGTTCAGCCCTGTATACACACACTAACTGCATTCCAGACATCATTGCAGTTCAGAGGAAAATGTTTTAATTTCTTTACTCTTTAGAAATAAGAGTTACATAAGTGTTATTATTTATAGTTGTGGATTTCAGGAGTTCATGCATTTAAAAAAGTTAGTGCTAAGCAAAAAAAACAGGGAACATGTGACATTTCTTAATGTTTTATTAAATTTTTAAGGTTTGCTCAATTGTTCAAAACAATTTTTTTTTTGATTTCCAGAAGTTTCTGTTTTAAATATTTAATATTGTCACCTGAGAACAGCCAAAGTGAACATGAAAAAATTAAGTTAGTATTTTAAATATCCTCTAATGCGCATTTTAAATTAGGTTTACGGAGTAAACCAGCATTTGAAAAGAAATTGATTTTCACGTGCCTTTGGTGAGTTCCAGGCTCCCTCTGGTGGAGGATTTTAATGCGTTTAAGGATTGAGATGTTAGGACTTTCTGGGCATGGCTACAGGTTTGTGATATCTGCTCTTTTCCTTCAGTAAACATCTAGTTCTAATTTTTAAAACAAAATCATAAATGACCTGTAAAGCTGCCTGCATATTTGGAAATCAAATATTATTTCTTCAAATGTCCATCAAATATCTTTTTCATTTTCATCAAAAATAATAGCTTTTTTCAGTAGTTTATTAATAATCTCTAAGCATGTCTAACAATATGTGTGCTGCAACTTTTTAGTCTCTCTTTTGCTCTCTTTTACATCTGTATGGGTGTGTGACGTGGATGTGTGTGTGTGGTTTTAACTGTGTGACGTAGGTGTGTGGGTTCAGGGCATTTGGATGAAAGCCCTATGACATTATCAGCTGACGGATGAAAATCGACCTCACAGCCTTCAGAGGGATTTGAGGCATTCACACAGAGCAGAAGTGTTTAATGTGAATGGATGACCAAAGACACAAACATGTCAATATATGAAAAGGTTAAAAGGAAACAGAGATGTCAACCCGCACATATCAAATCTGCCAGGTCCAAATTATAACATTTTTCAAATGTTTTTCGTGAGATTTGTTGTTATAGTTTTAATAACTCCTGTATCTTGGAATGCCCCATTAGTTATGAGATGCCAAATACTTTGCATATCTTAGTTTCGTGAGCATTCTTTTGATTCAGCAGAAATGTTTTGATTTATCAAGTGTTGTGTGCATGTGATACTCAAACTTGTTGTATTGCTAGTGCATAAACATACAGAAAAGTGTTTGTTCATTTTACTTCCGTCATCTCATGGATAAACATGAGACACAAAACCAAACAACAACAATAACCAGGACTGTTGCATGAGAATATCTGAACCCTGCTGATTTTTGCCTGTTTAATTGTGTGGGTGTTAATTTCTGCATTTATTATGACATTATATTTATATATGCAACATGACATCTGTAACTAATAACATAACTGCATTCCTTTTTTAAATATAGTACAAAATGTGTTTACAAATGTGCTTTACACTACATTATTATTTAGTCAAAGTTTTCTTGACTCATTAATGATTTTATTGATTTGTTCTTGTGCTGTTTTGATGAAATATGAAAACATTAAAATGATAAATCCTCCTCACATCCTGAGACACGTGTTGCTGTCAGACACATTAAATTCATCTCTTCTCCTCTTGCAGTCTAGACAATGTTTATTCTGCGATGCGTTTACTCAGTCAGTAGCACTCAAGTTGAATCTCATGCGCCACTGCATTGTTCATTTGGGTCAGATGACAGCAAGACCATTCCATCTGTGTATGTGTGTGTGTCTACTATTTCTCATTACAACAGTTCGCTGTCTCTGCTGCAGTTCAAATGTCTCAGTGCATCTCTGCTCTTTTATATTTCTGTATTTTCACATTCACGACGAGTTCCTCTGACTCATGATGTTTTCTGTGTGTATCATGAGCTCATCACCTCTCTGCATTTCCCCCTTCATGTTGTTTCTCTCTTGGTGTGTGTCCTGCATCAAACACAGACACACATGTAGGTTTGTTTTGGATTTGACTTCATATTGTTTTTATAGTGACCCAATTTTCTATCCCTAACCACACTCCTAAACCTAACAATCACAGAAATCATTTTGCATTGTGTTTGTTATTTCATTATTTCTCTCCCGTGGACCGCTGACTGTCCCCCACAGTCAGATTTTTAACATTTGGTTCCCACAATGGAGGCCTCACCTGTACACACATACAGTACATTTGCTTTATTATTCATGGTGGGGACTTTCCACTGACTTTTAATGCTGTTATACTGAGATTAATGGTATGTTTTGTTTATTCAACCATTTCCCTTCTCACCCTGTACAGCTAATGCCAGCTTTACTATCTGTGAGCAATCCTGACACACGTACAAAGAGAAATGTGTAGTTACAAGGTGAAGTGTTTTAATGCGACTATAAAAAACATTGAAAGGGAGTGAAAGAGTCATTGTGTGTCTATTGTAGGTTTCTGAGAGGATGTGAAGATGTTACTGTCTAGACAGCTGATTATAGCAGATGAGAGGCAAAGGGGCACAATAAGACCACGAGAGCAAAGAGAGAGAGAGAGAGAGGGAGAGATGAGTCTGTCTTGATGTGTTGAATTGTCACGTCTGTGATGGCGGTTTTGATCTTGTGACTCATTCTGCGTTGAGATTAAAGATCACATTATCGATACTCATGCTGTTTGACCCCCCCCACACACACACAAAACATGACATTTTTTATCTTTTCTTCATATTACTCACATTATATTTTACATGTTCCAGCAATTAACATTCACAATATTTATTTCTCACTTTATAACCAGAAATCACAATTAAGCTTTAACCACAATAGCAGATGCAATTCTTCAACTTTTATGTTTTATTTCCAGATAATGATAAAGACAGCAGGCCTGACCATGTGTTGCTCAACAGACATTTGCTTTATAACATCATGTGAGTGTCTAGACTTGTGAATCATCAGACTCTTCTAAAGCGCCAAGCTTATGACTTTTTGACTCTTTTGAGAGATCTGAAGCTCAATGGGGCCTTTAAAATAATATACTGGGTCTAATAAACCATTTTTAAAGTTACTTGACAAAACAGTTTAGACAGTTGGATTGATGAAAAGACAGCAGGGGGAATGTATTGGGTAAATGTGTTTATATTGTGTCGTGGCGGTTACAACGAGATTGTTGTAAGAGGAACTGACAAGTGTAAAACAGAAAGTGATTCGAATTCATTTGCTAAAAGGTCTAAACAAAAATGCAATCTTTAAGCATTAACAACATCAAATATCTGTAACCATATGCATCACATCAGTTATTATGCAGTATTCGTTTGAACTATTGATAATGTTAAATTATTTATTATGCAGCTGACTCAGATCTTTTAAATAAACTGAATGTAATCAGCATATTTATCAGCATGCACATCTGCGTTTGACCAGGCGCAGGCGTTTTTCCTTAGCTTGTGCAATCCTCGGTTGAACCAAAACCTAAAAGCTTCGTTTTAGACGCTGTCAGGTGTGAGTGAATGCACAATTTTTTCCCTACAATAAAATATATTTAATCAAAGAAAGAAAAAAAGAAAAGAAAAAAAGAAGAAACGGGGTATATAACTAGTCAAAATACTTACAAATATCATTCATTTTCACGGCTTTCTCGTTCTCGCAAGCAGAGCATATAAAAATGATTTGGAAAAAATTGGATATATGTTAATAAACTTTAGTTAATAATGATCAATAAAGTAGGCTATATCTTGTTTTTCTGTAGTCGTACTTCCTTACGTTTGACAAAGACAAACATTTCCCTAAAACAAAAAACAATCTTTGTCATTATTCTTAATAATAAATTGGGCCTTTCCACAATAAGCAATGGTAATGGTAATGGAGTAATGGTCTCTGTTTACTAAAGGAACAATCTGTATCGATATCTCTGTCTCGTGCACTCTGTGAAAGGCCAAGTCTGGCAGTGACGTCAGGCTGTCTGCTCCCCGCCCCGTGCGCACAAGCCCCGCCCACAGCAGATTCCCAGCCGACTTGGACTTGAATGAGGTGAAGTCCGACCGTCGCGCCAGACGGCTGGGAATAACGCTGGGAATACTGGAGCACAGAGGCCGGACGACGGGACGGGGGTGGGGGGACGTCGGCTAAAGGCAAGCGGCAACGAAAGCCCCTCATAACCGCCTGTAAAATAGAAGCGTTTTCTGAAGAAAGAAGAAAAGCCTGCGTCAGTGTTTTTATTCGCCCGCGCGCGGTGAAGCGAGCGCGCGCGCCCACCCGCCTCGTCCACGTCTATCCGCGAGATCGTTTTGTATGTTCGGCTTCATGGGTCTTATGAACGGAACCACGGACACCCACACCAATGTCTCCTGTACATGTAACTGCAAACGGTCCACCTCATTCCAGAGTATGGCCATCAGTAAGTATCTACAATTATATATCTGTCTCGGCTCCGTTTTTCTGACGTAAGTTACTTCGAATCAGATTCGAATCAAAGCTGCTTTGAAACTGTGTGGAAAATACGGCAGTACAATTCGATTTGCTTATCAAAGTTAAACTGTTTTCCTTTTTACGGAGAAATGACTAACTTAGTCTTCTTTAGTTGTTTGTGAGGTAAAACTTTTCTCGCGTGCTAGTTTAGGATCGGTTTAGTGAAGCAGACAGACTAACCGTTAACTTGCATTAGATCAAACCGGAACCTTTTCGTGAGTAACGTTATATATATTGTGTTGAAATATACATACACTCATACCTTTTAGTTCTTAGTGATTAACAGAAATTTGGGTTGTCATTTGAGAAACCCTTAAGAAAATTAACTATAGCAACCGTATTTCTTTTTTTTTTTGGTAGTAAACCTATCAAAATTACAATTCTTTCATAAGAGTAATAACCAAGTGGTTTAACTATGGTAATACAAATAGTAATCAATCTGCTACAACATGGCTGCTTTACTTTTACTATAATAAAACCATGGTTAATTTTCCTAAGGGATCACATTGCATGTACTCCTCAGCTATATGCAAATGAGGGTGACATGTCATCAAAATTTACATGAAATAAACATCGTAGAATTGGCTGCTTTTATTATATGGGTGTGTTTATAAATGCCCTGCATTTGATTGTCTACAAATGATCAGATCATGTGTACTGATATCTGACTGTCCCATTAAAAAGCATTATAGCCTCGGGTGGGGTTGTTTGTCAGGTGTCTGGGGTAAGCGATGGGTCTGATCTCAGATCCTCATGTAGGAGTCACCAGACTGTTACTTTTTTTTTTTGTGTGACTAACTTATTGTTCAGACTTGCAAAGTCATTCATTCGATTACCAAATACAGTGGGCAGTCGTGGCCCAGTGGTTAGAGAGTTGGACTCTTCATGACCAGAAGGTTGCTGGTTCGATTCTCAGGGCTGGCGGGTAACGCCTGAGGTGCCCTTGAGCAAGGCACCTAACCCCCACTTGCTTACTATACAAAATGTACAAATGTACAATACAATGTAAGTCGCTTTGGATAAAAGCGTCTGCCAAATGCATAAATGTAAATGTAAATACCCGTCTTGCAAAATCTGTCTGGAGTTTATAAATAATTTTTTGTAAAGGAGAAGCTGAACAAATAATAACTTGATATGTGTGTCTGTTGGTAAGACGAGATGATGATTTCTGTATAGTGGGAAATGATCTTAAATTCTTAAATTCCAAAGAGGAACTTACAGTCCAGTCTTGACGTCTCGCTTTGATTCCTTGTAATCGCAGGTCTTAGAGGAAATGTTTGTTTCTCTTGCCATCTGTTATGCTCGGCCTTCCTCGTGCTCTCTGTGTTAAAGGCTTTTGTCTGGAGTCTAGGCAGATTCTCAGTCATGCTTGTTACTGTGTTCTCTAGAAATACACCAACGCGACTGGAAATGACAGAAATGAAAGTCCACTGCTTACAGATCTGGTTTGTTAAGACACACAGCTATAATCTAGAGTTTATTCTAAGAGTTCAACATGACCTGAACTGACTGACAGATTCATTGGAGTTTTTTAAGGGCATGAGCTGTTTTCAGTAGTGTGGGTGGTGAGGGATACATTTCTATAGCTTGTTTTGATTTTTATTGTACTGCCGTCTGTAAGGATCTTAAAACACCAGCCGTTCTTCACAAAATCCCATTTTCCAGAAGAGTCCGAGTGAGACTGATTGTGAATCCGCTTGTAGCGGCTTGTTAATGTGAGTGCAGTTTCTGTGTTTTTGTTTGGAGTTCACAGACGTGCGGCTGGATTAAGCAGCTTAAGGTTTTAATGTTTCCTGGACGTTACGATGAAACTGACTCATGAAACAGATTTGGATGTGTGTAGTTCTTATCAACAGAAGATGCTCTTGGATAGTAGCTTAAACACAACAGTAAACACAATGTAGATTGATAAACACAGTGTTGCCTTGCAGGGAAACATGTGGATCTTAACACCGTAAACATGAAATAAAAGGATGATAAAATCAAAAGAATAATAGAAATTATATTTTGCTTTCAGGGTTAGGATGATGGACCTTTTTAATGACAATTACAGATTTCTTCATTATTGTAATGTTAGTGAATAAAACTGAGCATGTATTATTAATGTGATACAGTGACAAAATCATTATTTTTTTAACATCATAAAGTCAGTCACAATACAATTAAGATAATGAGAAATAGTAATTGCCATGAAGTAATGCCACAAAATCTTCAATCTTAAGGCAATTGCACAGAGTCCGAAAATTGTCACACGTTAAAAAATTAATACAACCTCACGTTGTTTCAATCACATTTACACACTGCCTACGAAATTTTTGTCTGTCATAAAAACTGATTTTCTGCATTTTTCGCATCCGTAGGAAGCATTTTCAAAGGTATTTTGGCTATTCAGAGGTGAAAAAATGTTAGGATGACAAATGTGCAATGGCCTAACCCTAAAAATACACTTCCTCCTCTTTATGCAACATTTTGTGTTGAAATGTGACATTGGTGTCATTGGTGGTTCATGAGATTCAGCAGCAGGCTGAATGTTTTACATGTGATCCGCAGAAGGGTTGTAGGGGGGCGGTTAGCGAGAAGCACAAATTATACGTGAGCAATGAGTTTTCTCATAACATGAAACCCCCCCACCCCAGATTTACGGGAACAGAAGCTTCTTCCCTCGCTGGTGCTGATGAGTGTCGATCAGCGAGCATCTCCGTGCATCAGACAGCGGCTCGTGTTCACTGTAAATCACATCAGCTGCTCTCTGACACAGACGTCTGAATCTCCAACTCTGTTCGTCTGTGAACCGGCTGCTGGAGATGCTCTGAACTCTTTAAAGAAAGAGTTTTTCCTGCTAACAGGATGTTACAGTTGGCAGGTGCCTTTGTTGTCGAATTCTTTGTTTTTTTGGTTCTCTTCCTCCAGGGGTTGTGTCACTTTGTAAATGCGGTTGGCAGACTTGGCAACATTTTTAGTCGGACGTGTAAACCGTGTGGTTGTCAATTTAGTTGGGAACATTCAAGACCAGGATATTATTAGTTGACATTGTGTATCTGGAAAGCAGATACAGTCGAAAAAGCTGCGTTGGCGTTTCGCTGTGTTTCTGTCCTATTGAATCTGAATTGTTCGCCCATGACCCTGTGCCATGTTCTTTGCGTCTCGAACATCTATGCTCATCAGCACTGAGGAAACGCACGGCACAGGAAGAGGAAACAGCTGCATGATGAGCGCATGAGAGGCTGTTCTACCTTCAGCTTAATAAGACCAGATCCCATTCATGATCCCACAACTGTGTCCTTAAAGAAAATTACAATTCTGTCATTATTATTCACTCTCTTGTCATTTCAGACCTGTCGGCTGTATCCTGTGTACTTTAATGAGAATGTTTGATGGATGTTTTTTTATCTTCAGACACAGCAGGTCTTTAAGATCTTGTCGGTTACTCATGTCTTATAATAGTGCGGACGGGTTTGACTCACATCCCTCTCACCGTCTAATCTCTTCTGCCGCTCCTGACATCACCCGTCTTACAGTTCAGTCATCAAGATCTCTGTGAAAGCTCGTCTGGTGCTTGTCCTGACAAGTAAGGTAGCTTCATCCAGACCGAGCGCTACTCGTGGGGCGGGATTCCCAGCCTACCGTCATTCTGGTGTTGGGTTAAATGTTCTGATGAAGAAGCAGACCATTGCAGACGAGAGTAAGGCGAGGTGAAATCTTTCTAAAGTATCATGCACACGCGGCTACATGCCTCAGCCATGTGTGGTTTGTATCAGGATCTGGTTACAGAAGATCCTGAGAAATCCTAAAACCTGTTTTCCCTCTGCTCTCGATTTCTTTTTACTCTTACACACCGAGCCAGTTAGTGGGATGCATTTTGCGTAATCATACACAACGCGTTGGATGAGAGTGAGAATGCGAAGGGCACATTAGTGTCAGAGATCACGTGACTGTTAGTGATAAATGACTGTGAGAATCATCTTTCATTACAGTCTTCTGTACTCAAAGGCTGCGCCCCCACACGTCTACTATACTCTTGGTGGATTTTAAAATGAAAAAAATGTAATATGTAGTGTTAGCTCATGTTTACTACAAAATCAAATTTGTTTTTTAAAATCATGAGGACTCTAAACTTTTGGTTGGTGGTATACATTGGCATTGGTGCAGTATGTATGTTTGTGGTGCTTAAAGAAGGTTAAGGTTTGATACACCGTCTGTGTTTCCTCACACACTCTGCTGTGTGTTATCAGCTACAGACCATCACCGAGCAGCATCTATTCTTGTATCTGTCATCACTTCCTGTCTGTGTGTGTGAGGTAATCATTAACCAGTCTGGCAGGATGCCAGGTAAGAGCAAAGCTAGTCTGGACTCATCTCTCTTTTTCTCACACTGTCGGCTCTGACATTTTGTCTTTCTCTGTCTCTCTTTGTCAAAGCATAGACACATGAAATATTAGGGCTGTCACAGTTATTAAATAATCATCTGATTGTGGTTATTTGACCTAACCACTATCTATTTCAGATAACCACAACTATTGCACACGTTTAGAAGACACAAACTGGATCTGTAGTATGTGCAGCACTCTATATATTCACCCTTATGCAGCTTTCACACAGTATGCGGCATGTGCTGGCAGCTGGGTTTAGCGTAGCCCAGCGATTTGCGCTGCGCTTGCCAGAGCTGTTTCTCCATTTTACTTCTCGCATTGTTTGGATGCCTTGTTTCTTAGGCCGCGCAGGTAAACGTCACAGAGCACAGCGGCAAAAGTTTGACCACGGGGTCAATGCAGCAACAAACTGCCCTTACACGACTCAAGCTATTGAAAGGAATGGGTTTCATAGCACAGCACATGCCGCATACTGTGTAAAAGCCGCATTACTCTGCACTTATTGTTATGTTCCAATTAAATTTTTTTGCGTCATTTGAGTCATATCAGCTTTGTATTTTTTGTGTGTGTTGCTTCTTGCTTCTAGAAGCAAAATGTATCATATTTTACCATTCTCATATCTCAGTTTTAGTGTTTGGGTGCTCGGGACATTTCCGTAACGGTCCCTTTAATGTGATTGTTTCTGTTATTTCAGTGACATTTTCAAGTAAACCTTTAGCTCTTGTTAGCTCACATGTCGCTTCCTGCACCTGTGTGGTGTGAGATGTGTGGAGTTCTGATGCTGAACTTGACCTCAGGTTGGATTTCCTCAGGCATTGCGACTGCCATCATCAAAATGACTTTGAGCGTAAATCCGTGTTGACACGCCAGCACCTTCAAACTGCTGAAGAGCAGAGAAAAAAGCTGATGTGCCATAGGACACCAGAGCTGAGACCACAGCATATGACCGAGAGACAGTGAGAATGTGTGAGAGAGATAAAGAGAGAGACTGAGGTATTGAAAATTGGATGATGGTTTATGATCTAATAAATAATTGCAACTATGGTGATTAGTTGTCTGTTTTAGAACAATTAAAATGAATTGTCATGCAGATTGTCATTTATTTTTCTGTTTTTCTTTTATTAATACTTGTCACAAACTATGTTCATTGAATTTTATTCTTTCTAAATTGTCACCTGCAGTATAAGACAAATGACAGTTTTAAACATGTTCATACATGAAAAATCTATAATAAATAAAAGTGTTTAACCCTAGTGTGCAGCCTACCTAGACATTTTAAACTTTACAATCGATTCAAACGTTTGATCACAGATTTGTGTTGTGTAGTATATTATTGTGTTATTGTGTTTATATATGATAATGTGAGCGTGAGAGTTAAAATTCCTTTGTTTTCTGTGTGACCTCACACAGATGCGTTCACAGGCTACTAAGACTCGAGCCATAAATAACAGCCTTAGGGGGAGACAGAAACACCCCTGAAACCCCCACACAACCCTAACTTAACCCCCATCACCACCCCAAACAAATTTCCTCTGTTGATACTGTTTGTCACTTGGCGTGTCACTTCCTGTGTCTGTTTTCAGTGTTTTCATTCATTGTGATTGTTTGTTTGTTTGTTTGTGTGTGTGAGTGTCCATTGTTTCTACAGTCTCTTTCTCACTCTCTCAATTACTTATAAATCACTGTTTCTGTGTGATCTATGTATGCATCTATATATGCATGTCATTGGTGTGTGCGCGCATGTGTGTGTGTTTGTGGTATGTGATCTATGTACGCATGTGATTGGTGTGTGTTTGCTGTGTTTTCTGATGTGTGTGCTCTGTGTTTGTTTGTTTGTGGTGTGTGTGTGTGTTCTGGAGGACAGAAGCCAGTGTTTGTTCCCCCGCGATGAACTGCCCTTTGTTCTAGCGTCTAGACTAGCTGCAAAAGAGCATACAGTACACACACATCACATCACAGTACACACACATACATGTCCACACACAGCTGACTCTGACACAGACAACACATAACGTGCATAATGATCAGAGTGGGGGATGCGTGTGTGTTCTAGAAGCACACATGAACATTCGCCGCTTACATGTAGCATGCTTATTATTTGTCCTATGTGCTCATATGAGTTCTGCTTTTGAGATGAGCAAGTTTTTATTTCACTCAAACTTAATCACAGTTACAAGAAATCAAGTTGGTGAAATTAGATACAGACTTTGGGAATCTGTTTATGCACCCCCCCACATTAAACACACACACGTTAGTCTCACGTTCAAGTCCTAATTACTTGTCTTAGATTAATTCAGATGTATGTAAATGAGTGTTTTAAATATGAGACGGTACAGCTGCTGGAGGGTGGGGGGTGTCTGTGGTCAGAGGTCAGAGGTCAGTGGTAAGACCAGCCAGGGAGGAGCTTGACTCTGTGAATAAAGGCTTGTGTGTGAGACACAGTGTTTGTGGGATATCAGCTGAGCACTCATTCACTGCTATTGTGATTCACCATCAGACATTAGATGAAAAAAGATGACAAAAACAACTAGAACTTCAATAATGACATAAGAGTTCAAACCATGTGCTCTCAAACCACTGCAAATGATGCGATTTTATTTATCCTTATGAATTTAGTATTCTGCTTTGTGGTGTACATCAATAATTCAGAGACAATAAAATCTGAAAATGATATACATAAAAATATAATAAGTGTGTGTGCTATTGAATGATTGAGTCCTGTATTATGCAAAACAATATCGTCTCTTTCTTTCTCTCTCATTCTGTCTGTTTCTTTGTCACTCTCTTGTCTTTCTCTGTCATGTTTTTCTTATTCGTTTCATCTTAAATCCACACTGTCTGCACTTTCATTTTTTTCTTTATTTTAAGTCACATGATTTTCCTCTTTCAGTTTCCCCGAACGTTTACCAACACTTCCCACGTACACTTAAAAGCTCGACTGAAATGACCTTTGCTCCATTTAGCACTGAGATCTGAATGTTTCTGTTTAACAAACTGGTCTGGGAAGAGTTTGTTCCGCTGTGTGTTTTTACATCAGGTTGTTTTGTCTGCCGGCTGTGGTCACATGACTGGGAAGCAGCGGTGTTGGTGGCAGGTACTGCGGCTTCGCATCGTAGAGGACGCGCGCATATTGTAGTGTTGAGCTTTTGTTATTGGGAGTCTGCTCTGTTTCTTTAAAAGCTGATCTGGGGTCTGTGTTAAATGTGTATGTGTTTGTATTTGGGGCGGCGTCTTTGCATATGTGTGTCTAGCCGCTGCCCTATTAGAATAGAATAACAATGAGTGTCTCGTCGACTACAGACAAAGCACATGTGTGTTTTAGCGTCCTAATTCACACAATTACACAAAATTCTCAAAGCATTCTACAGTGGTGAGCAAAAAAGTGTATACTTCTGAGTGTGCAGTGAAGGCCGATTCACACCAATAATGATAATGATAACTATGATAGCATCCACGCCACAGACTAGTGTGTGTACTGTCTGTCTGGCATAAGCCGCCATTGATTTCACACTAAAACAAGAGCAGAAATCCAAGCTTATCCAAACACATTCCAGACGTCTGTGTGGCTTGAGCTGAGTTTACACAACCTCCAATCTCTATTTCTTAGAACAGTCTCAATTTAATTTGTAGCCCACAAGGGTAATTATTTTGCCTTCATTATTGAATTTAAAGCACTTATTATTCATGTATAATTCATCGTGTTGGCAGGTTTATTTTGATGAACATTAAAATCTTTTCTCTCGCTTTAGTGTACAGTTAAAATAGCGATGAAGCTCAGGCTGGAGTTTATACGACCTCTGGAATGTTCACTCACACAGGGAGGAGAGGCTTGGAATGTTATTTTGCCCCCAGGGCAGGAAGGTGCACCTGGCATCTGCCCCAAAACACAAACACTGCCTGGAAGAGCTCAGGCAAGCTGAAAATGTTTTTTAGGAATCTGGACCATTTTCACAATCTCTCTATGTTGATATGTAGTCTCTTTCAGCACCATCACAAATTTGTCCCACAATGTTGTTGTTTACAAAATTGATATTGAAACTAAATGTTCATTCGCAGCTTTGCAATCTTTATTTTATTGTTTAAACATTTAGTTGAATTCACAACTTTGGTTTATTGAAGTCTTGACTTTTTTTTATTAGTTTAGGTTTACATCATCTTTTGTACATTGCAATAAATACTTGTAAATGTTCCAGTTTATGTTAGCATCTTCACCTGGTTTAGTGTCTGAACAACACTTTTGGTTTAGTCAAACTGACCTCCAGTCTCCTATTTAAAACATATTTTGCATTGTTTACCGTGTTTTCAACAGGCATGTCTGAGCGGCACAGACACGAACGGCACGTTCAGACAGATTCAACCGGCCCACCTGCACTGCCCCGACCCGCTTTAGACCCAAACAAGCACATCAGAACTTGAGCTAAGGGTCTACATAACACCCAAACACACACTGAGGCCGTCCTGGTTCATTTAGAGAAATATTGCAGATCACACGCACACTGAACTGAACAAATCTGAAGTTTGTGACGCAGGCGTGTCTGCATTCGCTCTCAGACAGTCACCCAGAAAATTCTCACAGACACCCTGAAAGTTCTCACAGACACCCAGAAGGTTCCCACAGTCGAGGGCGAGTGCTCGTAAGTCAGTGGGAAGCGGGTCTGTCTCTCTCTTTGTCTGTCTCTCTGATTCGTCATTCCCATGGAAATTTGCAAGCAAATTGTGACCCTCTGTGACCTCTGGCTCTCACACACACACAGCAGTCACCACACCCCATTCACCAGCGTGTGTATGTGTGTGTGTGTTTTTGGTTTTTATATGCCGCTGGGGACGTAAACCTGAATGCACACCAAAATTGAGGTCCCCACGGGCAGAAAAACTTAAAAATCGTACATAAAGATAATTTTAGAAAATCTAAAAATGCAAAATGTTTTCTATGATCTTTAGGTTTAGGTGTAGGGTATGGAATATAATATACAGTTTGTATGGTATAAAAATCATTACGCCTATGCACTGTCCCTACGGAGATAGTAAAACCAACGTGTGTGTGTGTGCGTGCATGCGTGTGTGTGGAGACCAACAAACACAACACAGAAAAAACTGACTAGAGCAATAAAATAAAACCACACACACACACATTTGTCTGGGGACTTTTGTTATATAAAATGGAGGTTTGGTTACTTTTAGCTCATTCATGGGGACATTTTTGTCCTTAAGCTAAAGTTAAGTAAACACACACATCTCTGTCTGTCTGCATTCTGGCTCAATTCTGACCGGTAATGACCCGAGAGACAGACGGTCTCACTCCTCATGACTCCTCTCTGACGGAGTGTGTGTGTGTGTGTGTGTTGTATTAAGGCACATCAATTCAATTCAGTGTTTATTTGATAAACAGGATATAACTTACAGTGAAATGTAGGTCTGGTCAAATTTTTAAAAAAAATTCATAATAAAGTACAAAATAGTAAATAAGTATGATAAAAATAAAGACAGAAATGCAGGAAATCATGATGGTTTATGTCACTATCCACAATGCTATTTTTTTATTTAGAATAAAATGACGAGGAAGCAGAAAGTGAGAAAATGCATTTCTGCATAACATACTAAAATGTAGAGAATGAGAATGTATGAATTCGTATAAAATAGCCACATCGTAAAATAGTTACAAATTACATTATTACATGTGAATATTCAACCCTAAAATGTTTTATATGTTAACACAAAGAAAGCTACATTTACTTGTGGGATAAACATGGTTGGTTGGAAGAATAATTAGTTCTATAGATCTGTGTTTTTATCATTGTGCTCTATGCAGACAAAGAACAGCATTATGAGATGTGGGTTTGTACCACGTATATCTCTGTCTGGCAACCCGTCCGTGCCATATTTCACATCCGCACCCGTCAGCTGTCTCGACATCTTTCTGTTTTCATATGCAAAACCGAGTCACCGAGACAATTCAGTCTAGACCCAACGACCGCATGTACGAGCTCTCCGTCCCTCCCCCCGGTTACCCATCTGCCTCATTTGCCCAGGTTCATTCAGGGTGAGAGATCTGGGCGTGAGTTTGGGCTCTCTGAGCTTTACCTCGATGCTAACTGAGCTCTTGTGTTAGTTTGACTCTGGACGTAAGAGGATTGACTTGAGAAGCGAATGTGGCAGCATGCAGCTCCATGCAGGAGAGGATCTGCAGCCGTGTGCGCAGACGCAGTGCAGATGTGAGTCTTTTAATGAGTTTGATTTTATTTTAGCAGTTGAAGTTACAGATATGGGTTTTAGATGTTGTTGAGGGGTTCAGACATTGTGTGTTATTTACAGAAGTGCTTGAGAAATTCTTGAACCGGTGAATGTTTCATCTTTCTGTCTGAATGTTTCATAGTGTTTTTTAATGGTGTTGTTTGTTAGGGTTGCATCTAAATATCGCAAATGTGGTAAACTTTGTCAGATTTGTTGTTTTTTTGCGCTGCAAAAGTAAAACATGGCTGTTTATCAGAAGCTGTAGTAATGCTTAAATGATGCATTTTTTATATAACTTTAAAATGTAATTAAATAATTGTTATATATCACGTTATTTAGTAAATCACATATTGCAGTAATCTATATTATGCAGCTTTATTGTTTGTGAGGAACTCTTTTCATTTGTTTGCGTGACGTGAGCTCAGTTTGTCTCAATCTGTAATTCTGTTTTTGTACTGTTTAATATCTGTCCATTGTTACTTAAATCCTTAAAGGTTCAGAAAGACTTGAATTCAGTGTAGTTTAGTTTGCTAGAAGATCTGTTTTGAAGTCATTACTTGTTCAGACAGAATCAACAGATTTTACCTGGATTTTCTACCCTGATCTGGGGAGTGAGATCTGAATTTAAAGAATGGCAAAATGTTACAGATGTATTACGATATTATTGGTGTTGCATTGTTAAATTAATAAATAAACACACAAGGAAACTTGGAATATTTATCATGTTTTATGTCAAATTCAGCAGCACAGATTCATCGTTTCATCTCATTGAAAGTTAAGCAGTGTTTGCCAAAGACATTGGTAAAGTCATTAGCATAAAGATGGATATGTGGCTGAGATCTCAAAGCTCTAAACTCTACAGTATATGTATAGTTTTCCAACAAACAAATTCTTCATGCTGATTATTGCCTGTTTTATATACAGTTTGCAGTGTGTTTATTTTTTGTTTCACTGTAGTTGAGGAATAATTGTTGTGTCTCTTTGTGTTTGTAGCTCAGCTGGAGTTTGTGCAGATTCTGGTGATCGTTGTGGTGATGATGATGATGGTGGTGGTCATTACATGTCTGTTGAATCACTACAGACTCTCTGCACGATCTCTCATATCCCGCCACGGACGAGCGCGTCAGCGTCACCTGCCCCTGCCGTCGGTAAGAGTCTCTGCAGTTCCAGACAGCTTCATTCACACACACTAATGGCCGTCTGACAGCAGGCGTCAAATAACTGTTGAGTCGTTGTTCTAATTTTAGGATTTGGTCACTTGTCAGACATGACTCATGACTGTGTGTGTGTGTGTGTGTGTGTGTGTGTGTGTGTGTGTGTGTGTGTGTGTGTGTGTGACTGTTCAATTTTTATTCATGCGTCAGAGTGTGTGTCTGTATTTGTCTTAGTGGAAAAAGTATTCAAAGACATACTTTGATTTCCTGTGACTGAGCATCAGCCATTCACATGATCACCTGTGTGATTTCACTGATGTTATTCTCACACCTGTTGGTTGTGTTTTTGTGACCTCATAATGTGATACACATTTACTCTTAATAGACTTGAATTGTTTTAATACAAGAATCTAAAGTATGGAAACAAAACGAGAACATGGATCATGAGCCATCAGTATGTGGTTCTTTTGGGGCCAGTGTCAAACAGCGTTGTTTACCTACAGTATAATTTGTGTTAATATGTGTTGTGTGAAAATATTTCATAATATCTTATTTCTCTCTCTGTTTGCTTTGTCTGTCTTAGGAGGGCAGTTTGTGGTCATCTGAAGGTACGGGCCCTTCTGGTGCCATGAGTGAGGTATGTTTTACCGTTTCCTCACATTCAATCTCTCTGTTTTATCCTGAGGCCACGCATGCAGTTTCACTCCTGTGTTTCTGTCTCTCCAGCAGGTTTATGCTCCTCGACCGCCCGATCGCGTCCCGTCTTATCTGCAGCGTGATCGTCTGGCCCGCCTTCAGCCCACCTACCCTTACCGGCCCCACGCCATCATCGACCTTCCCCCGACCATCCCGCTGTCAGACGGAGAAGAACCGCCGCCCTACCAGGGTGTGTGCACCCTCCAGCTCCGTGACCCGGAGCAGCAGCTAGAGCTCAACAGAGAGTCGGTTCGAGCCCCTCCTAACCGCACCGTCTTCGACAGTCCGCTCATCGACGCATCGCTGTGCCCACCGAGCGTCAACGCGGGCATCAGCGCCAGCAGGCTAGAGGGAGCTCCGCCAGCCTACAGTGAAGTAATGGGGCACTATTACCACCCCACGTCTTTACCGCAGCACACGCAGACACGATCCGGCACGGTTGCGCCTCTGGTGCAGGGCGTGCTGCAGTTGCCCCAGCTCAGCCGCACGGACAGCAAAAACGCCCGCAATAAAGAGAAGCACAAAGCTCAGCAGGTTTGACATTACAGCAGGTGATGGTCAGTGCGAAGCGCCGTTAAGACAAGCTGCGGTACGAGAGGCCGATGCAGCCGAGCGCTGGCGTGAATTCATGCTGCATGCTTCATAACAGAAGCGAGCGGCTGCACGTGAATAGTTTGATTTAACGCAGATCACGCTAATTTAAATTGTGCCGCGCATGTGCAGCACGCGTGCAGATATATGCATTAATGTATGTGTGTATATAGGCTACAATATAAATATATATACATGTGTATGGAAAGCAGAAAAACGAACTTAAAAAGCACGATTTTAGAGTTATTTATATAAATGTCTAAAATTGCACTATTTTTAATAGCAGTCCACAAATCCCGCGAGTCTCCTGAAAAGACATCATTTGTTGGACTGAAGTTTGTGTTTGGAGCGTGTTGAAGTGAATGCGTTGACCTGTTGCCCTTAACTATACAAACCCGTCGATGAGGACGGATCTGTCGAACACCTGTGCTTCACAGCTCGACTGAACAAATCTGAAATCAGCTGAGCGTTCTAGAGATCAACCGTAGTCGTCTGAACTAGTCTTAGAACTAGTGAAAGAGGCTTTAAAATACTAGTTTGTAGCGTAGTTTAATATCAAAGTCCTTCAATTCTGTGTATTTGCCTTAAGCTTGATTTTAGATTCTAGAGCTGTGCGTCAGCTACATTCACAATCATTGATGTTTCGAGCAGAAGTCCCAAATGTGGATGAGATTTCTTCTGTTCGGCTGCGGAACCCTTCCTGTCCAGCTCGGGCGTCTCTGAAAGCACTTTAAAGATGTGGGAGGAAATGTGTTTCGTTGAGAGGAAAAAACGAAAGCAAATAAATATGCAACTGCTCCCCCATTGGATGGAACATGGGATGTGCGGACGGAATAAGATCGGTAACGTTCGCAAACGTAGAGATTCGCTCGTACACAAGCAGCCTGTCTGAGTCAATGAATCAATCAGTATGGAACACAATCTCATTCATACGCTGCCAAATAATGACTCGTGAGACGGTCGATGGGTTTGCTTCCAGCTTTTGGTGAAGTCCCATGAATCATTTTAATTCCGACCAATGAGGGAATATCGGGTGGAATTTTGCTCCGTTCGTTTTTACTCCAGGGAAACGGTGCTAACCGCTGGTCTGCTGCAGGAGGGTAACACTTATCGAACCCGTCTCTGAACATAACTGTAAATGATCAAATCTAATGATAATGATTTATTTGAGGTCTTGGCCAAATGACTTTCTTAAAGGAACAGAACATTCTGTCACAATTTGCTCACTCTACTTAATGTAAACCTTTTGATCCGACGTTTGGGTGAAATGTCCCTTGTAGGAGTGCTTTAGAGAGAGATAGTTTACCCAAAAATGAAAAATCATTTATTTATTCGCCCTCTTGTGGATCAAACCTGTATGTGACTCTTTCTTCTGTGGAACACCAAAGAAGATATTTTGAGAAATGGGTTTGTGTTTGTTCATACAATGGAAGGGTTCAGTGTTGTTTGGTCTTCAAAATATCATCTTTTGTGTTCTGCAAAAGAAACTCATACAAGTTTACAATGACATAAGATTTTTTATTTCGGGTGAACTGTCTCTTTAAGAGTGTTTTAATGTTAACCCTCTCTGCAGTTTGACATAATGTCTTCCCTTTACAGAGACGCCCTCCAGTGATCCGACGGTCACGTGAGCTGGCACCCAGTCAGCCAATCAGATGGCGGCTGACAGGAAGTGATGTTGTATGGATGGTGATGATGTGGTAGTTTTAGTGGAGAGAGTTGCAATATACCGACTATTTGCCTTTTGATAATGTAGTTTGTTGTTTACTTTTTCTCGTAAATGTCATGTTTTTTTTTCACACGCATTAAAGGTTAATGCGAGATTTATTATGATTTTGTATGCAAATAAATAAGGTTAACTTACCCTTCGCTTTAGTTTCCTTCAGAGCGTTTACGTGCCAGATATTGTTTGAGAAAATAGGTAAATAAGTGTGTTAATCTGAGTTTCACCTGTCACAAACGTTCATATCTCTGTGTGCCTTTGAGTAGCCAGTAAAAAACTGTGTGTGTGTGTGTGTGTGTGTGTGTGTGTGTTTTAATGCGATTGCTCTGCATTCTGTTGCCTTTATATCTAAAACTGCCCCAATAATTTTCAATTATCAAACAAATCTGCTTTAACATGGATCATATATTTTGGATTTTGTCAAATTTTAAGCACAAATGAGATGCACAGCTATGCTCTTTCAAGAAAAATTGAGAAAATTATGTTATAGCTTCTGTGTTTGAATCATGTTCCACTTCATCTGTGTTGCTTTACGCTTGTGCTTCTCAGTTCAATAGAATCTCTCAATCCAGAGTCACTTCGGTTTCATCGCACACCTTTTGGGGCTTTGTTTTAGTTCATCTGTTTGGTCTGACTGTGATTTACTCAGACATTCTCTGGGTTCTTAATCAAACAACAGAAGCTTTCCAAGTTAAGAGACATTTCCAAAGAAGCACTTTCTCTGTTGAACCCTTTAACACGGGTGAAGGGTCAGAATGACATAATATCTCTTGTATGTTTGGTTTTTATCTGTCTGGTTTTAAGAATTACAGTAATGGTAGCCATTTAACATTTTTGTGTGTTTGCTGTATGAACGTGATGTTTTCTCTTTCTGTCTGTCAGTTATGTCCATGTCTTCAGCTGTGTCATCAACAACAACCATTTACATGTAACTGTTTTGTTTATTTTTATTTATATCATATCCTGAAAAGTGTTACCAGATTTGAATCTTTGTTGCTGTACGAGCGGGGGACAGTGTTTAAAACACACCAGGTTATACAATCTGATACATTTCAATTAGCTGCCAGTTAAACAAATAAAATTTTTTAAATACATGTGGTGTCTTTTATTTGCATGCATCACAACACTGTTAATGACATAACAAAAAACATGGCTAACTGTAACAAAGCCTCAAAGCGTGACATTTTGTAAGAAAGTGAGAAAATATCTTAACAGTCATAGATGCCCATGTTAAACATTGTATACATTGAATTGGTTGCTTTTAATATAACATTTTTTCAAATGTCTTGTTTTGCTCACATTCTGCAGTTAATGGTGAACTTGACAACCATTTTTTTGTCTTTATGTTAACTTTACAACCAAAATTTGTGGCTTCTAAATGACTTTTTTGTGATCTGTTATTTTGTACACATCCTGTACTTGTATATTTGCAGTTCTGCCAGTAGGTGGCGATATAGGACATCAGGTCTGGTGTAGAGTGTTGCACTTTCATTATTCATTCCAGTAGATGTCAGTGATCACTGATCACTGAGAATTGAATCTATAATAAACATGTCAAAGCAATAGCACATTTTATACAGGCAGCTCAATGATCTGTGATCTGATGCTGTACATTAGATGTGTGCTATAGGGAAAAAATGGACTGCCACTGTAAATAGTCTATTTTATAATAATTTACTGAGTTGAGTAATGAAGGAAATGAGAAGTAAAGCAAGTGATGTTTCAGTCACATGTACCATCTGTTACGGTCTCACACTTTCAGGTCATAAAAACTGAGCTCAGATCCGTTGACCCTGGGTTGTCTGTTTTGTGCATAATGTTAACATCCCACTTATAAAATCCAACACATACCAGTAGACACCATTATATAGTTCCCATTAAATCCATTACATTTTTTGTCAGCAGGGATTAGTTGAAATGGTAATGCAATGAATATCAGGATGGATGAATTGTCATCTAAAATAATAACACATCTTCATAAAACTTTTGGTCTTTGGTAATAATGTATGTGCAGCATTTATATATTTATGAAGCACACAAAAATTATAATGCTTTTAATGGAAAAAGCCAATTAAGGTATTTTAATGGAAAATTTGGTCAGCAGGGATTGCTGTTCTTATTTAATTATATCAGATTCATTAATGACTTCAACAGAACCATTTCAACTTTCCCTAAAATTGATAAATAACCTAAAAGATCAATTATTTTTGTCACCAAATATACATTTTTGAATAATTCCTGCAAAACTATTATTTAAACTTATATAAAAAAATAATAAATATATATGAAGAGATCTTAGTAAGGATAGTGGATTGTATGGTCAGCTGTCTGGCTTTGATAGTGTTACTGGGACTGTGTTCTAGTAATCCAAACAGTTCCCGTTAAAACCAGTTTATAAAGTGGAGATAAGTGCAGAATTACTCATTTCTGTCTGGACTCTTGAGCAACACTCTCACCTGACAGGCTCTCAATGTCATAAATGTGCTCAAAGAACATTTGCTAAATATTAAACCTTTGACATGTTTGTTACGGAAATTGCCATATTTAATAGTGTATTTTTCATGATTTTGGTACAAAAACAGTTGGTTATACATTATACTGTGTGTACAACAAGTGCCGACCTTTTGTCTTTTTCCGCTGGGAACGCACAGCTTTGTTTAGAAGTCAAAGCATTTATCGCGAGAGCACAGGATTTTTTTGTCTCAATCTCGCGATACTTTATCATTCAGCCATCGCTTAACGCAGCGCTGCTTGCTAAACAGTATTTAAATAATTCACTTCTTCTAAATTTGAATCTTAATTTATATTTGCATGTTATAAAAACATTTAACCTCATGATTACATTATATAGTGATATGATACGCTACTTTTTAATATATAAATATTAAATTGTAGAGATGGTTCGAGAACGGCCTACAGTGTTCGCTACGTGAAACACTACTAATATTACAACAAAAATGTATATTTTAGAATATTTTTTTTCTATAAAATGAGTAGAAAAGTAGAAAATTTCTTATAAACGTCATGTGGTTTGAACTAGTCTTGAACAGGACTCATAAACCTCGACTTTTTATGTTTAACAGTTGGTGAGATAAGCTGAATATGTTCCCTGAATGATAGAAACATCTGTTCAACAAATACAAGCTGATGGTCAGAAAACAGGAGCACATGTGTGATATCTGTTTCAATTGCCAGTATTGGACACACAAGGTGAGTTAATATCTAAAGAGCTGTTGAATGCATAACTCACCGGCAGATAAGAGTGAGAAAAACATGTTGTTGTTGTTCCTGAAGTCTGTTTTAATCTCCATCAGCAGAGACTGAACGTGCCTTCAGACTTCATCTGTGATGTGTTTGTTCTTCTGAGAAATTATTTTAGTTACAAAGGACCTTATTTCAGATGAGAGACAATGTGCCACAACACTTACTAAAACAATCAAATGTTTTTTACAAAACAATTTCTGAAAAGTTATAGTTACATGATCAACATATTGTTATTTTTAAATAAAGAATAACAACATATTTTTTAAATTCAGATCTTAAACCTTTTATAGATCGTCTGAGAGTTAAAAAGAAGTACACAAGTAATGCATATATTATTTAACATTTCACAAGTGCATATTCCTTCTTTATTACTCGATTATGGACCCAGTCCAAAATTCTTTGGCCTCTATTTGGCAACAGAACAATTTCAGCGTCACTAGCTTGTGTGAACAGTGTTCACTGACGTTATATAAGGGCAACAAGCCGGAGAATGTGGCCCATTTACCCAGCATGCTTTGCTCAGGACTGATAAGCGCTCACCTTTGAAGTCCATCTTTCCACTGATGCAGTAAAGTGTGGCATTATCACAGATATTTCTGCAGAATAAACGTTTACGCAAGTTTGTTCAGCGTCACTGCCTGACATGAATGAACTTCATCTCTTTCATTGGTGTGATGTAACATCGTGCGGGACGGACACACACTGCCATCTGCTCTGCACCGGTTCAGATCAGACAAGACCAGGTTATAATGGAGGACATTGATGGAAAACTGATAATCAGTAGTTCAGTATAATGCATTTGATCGTTTATTCATCTTCATGTCATTTCTAATCTGTATGTGTTATTTTGAAGAATCTTTGTAACCAGACAGCATTTACTCCTATTGACATTTCTCAAAATATCTTCTTTTGTGTTCCACCGAAAGAAAGAGAAATTACAGATTTGAAATGATATGAGGGTGAAAAAACATCCGAATTTGTATTTTTAAACAATGAGAATGGTTGTTTGCCGTGATAGTAGAGAACAGTACTGCATACTTTACTGACACTCTATGCTGTGTACTGTACTTATATTATATGTATATATGTATATAAGTATGTATATATTGTTGCTACGTGACTTATTCATTCAGTATAGTGTTACAGTGACATAAAAAGTCAAGGATTAAATACAGACAATTGATTGGAAAAATGTATAGAAGAAAAATAAGGCCACGTCACGCATTGTGGAATACAGTATGCTCTGTAAAACATTTAGTAATGTAATGGAATAAGAATGGTAAAATGCTATAGTAAACATTTGTTAACTATAAAAACATACCTTTCCCATAGACACACAAATAAAGGGGCTAAAAGGTGCCAGATGAACCATTTGGTTCACAAAATGTTCCTCGTAGGTTCTTTATAAAGAGTTCTTTAGACTATAAAAGTTAAAAGAGAATTGATTCTTTTAGGAATCTTTGATTCTTTGGGCATTCTTTTATGCTTTCCTGTATCTCAGTGGTTACAGCACGGCGCTAGCAATGCCAAGATCATGGGTTCGATCCCAGGGATTGCACATACTCAGAAACAAATGTATAATATAATGTAAGTCAAAGCGTCTGCCAAAATGTAAATGAACCAAAAATGTTTCTTCTATGGTAAATGGCACCTTTATACACTAGTACAGTGAAAAACTGTATTAGATTTAAGAAGACATCACATTTAAATGTAAGCTTTTTAATAAAAAGTATGAATAAAGTCATCTTAAAATGTAGTTTGAAAAACTTTCACATATTTCTCAATATGTGTGACTCTTCACATTTGAAAATGTTTTATTAAAATAATAGTTTCTAATAGTTACCACACTGCAAACAAATTTCAGTCCTCTCCAACTCTTCTATGTTGAAAATACATTGTGTAAGTGATACAATTTGCAGTTATGTAAATACGTTTTTATTTTACTTGTTTAGTTATTACTGTGTATGTGTGTTTTAAATCTCATGTGTTTGTTCAGCAGTGCTTTGTGACTCAGTGATGGTCTCTGTACACAAGTGAGTATGTGATAAATCTTCAGTATTTGATAGAGAATCTTGAGCTGATGATCTTTATATGTATACGTAGTAGGTAAAAGTTTTGGGATGTTTAACATATTTATTACATTACTTTAATTCAGAGACTGATGTTTAATTTTGAAGGAATCACAAACGAATTACGCATTTGAAATGCTTCATAGATTAAAATTCTCACAGCATACATTTAAATAACTTTTATTCATATCTTTTCAGATTGACATCATAAAAGTCATAAATACAAAAATAAATTACAACTTTCAGATAAATGAAATGGTTACATTCATACATTAGTCTGTAGAACGAAAACCACAAATAGCTTAAAGTTCTTCAATGTGAAACATGGAGTCAGACAAAACGCATCAATAATTTATCACGTTAAATACAAAGTCTTTAAAGAGCACACATCAGATATTCTCTGCCGTCTTCTGTGGATTACAATAGGACAGGCGACACAATGAGACATTTTAATATTTGAATGAAAAAATTCATTTCTAAAATGTCAGAGACTTTAAAACACTAAAACAACAATTAAAAAACGATTCAGCTCAACAAACTACATCATTTACCGTATATAGTAAACACTATATTAGATCTAACTAGATCGTTTCTCAAGTGTTTCTCACAGATGTCTTACTCTCTGAGCCAGCAGCTCCAGCTGTCTCTTCATCTCCTCGGGAAGATCGTCATTAACCTCACGGTCAAAGTACGCTTTAATTTCTTCAACTTCCCGAGTCCAGAACTCCGGTGAGAGATCATTAAGCTCATGCAGATCCACCTCCTCTGTCAAACCGCTAAGGTTCAGAGAGTTGCAGGCGGGCACGTACCCGACCGCAGACGGCATCGCCCCGGCCTCTCCGTTTATTCGGCGGAACATCCACTCCAGCACACGAATGTTCTCCCCGTACCCGGGCCAGAGGAAGCGTCCGGACTGGCTCTTCCGGAACCAGTTGACGTGGAAGATCTTGGGCAGTTTGGCGTTGGAATGATTCTCCATGCTCAACCAGTGAGAGAGATACCGACCAAAGTTATAGCCGAAGAACGGTCGCATAGCAAAAGGGTCGTGCATGATCACCTTTCCTGTACGGATGCGAAAGAAAGCGTAATTTAATGCTTGGTTTCATAAACAATATTTCTGTGATTATTCAGAAGTTGAAAAAGCTCATCTCACCTTTGTGCTCAGCAGCGGCCGTGGCTTCAGATCTCATTGCGGCTCCTACAAACACTCCATGTGCCCAGCTGAATGCCTCGTACACCAGCGGGACACCCTGCGGCCTGCGACCCCCGAATATAATCGCTTCGATGGGAACGCCCTCGGGTGACTCCCACTGTGGGTCGATGATGGGACACTGGCATGCCGGGGTGCAGAAACGAGAGTTGGGATGGGCGCATGGTTCACCTGAAACACATAAGACCATATGAGCGAAGGAAGTAAAGAGAAAAGGTGCGATGTCGAGTTCGAGTACTGCTACACACCGTCCTCAGGCGTCCATGGTTTGTTCTTCCACGATTTCAGTGTCACTCCCTCTGGAAGATCCTCATCTATCCCCTCCCAGTAAACCCCGCCGTCGCTGGTCTCCGCCACGTTGGTGAAGATGGTGTTTCGGCAGATGGTGTCCATGGCGTTCGGGTTAGTTTTAGTGGAGGTTCCCGGTGCCACGCCGAAGAATCCGTTCTCCGGGTTGATGGCTCTGAGATTTCCTTCACATACACAACGTGAGCGCGTGAGCACAATAAAACACATTTTTCACATTTCTTTACAGAGACAATAATTGTTTGTACCTTCTTTGTCAAACTTCATCCAGGCAATATCATCTCCAACACATTCCACTTTCCATCCGGGTAAAGATGGTTTCAACATGGCGAGGTTTGTCTTTCCACAAGCGCTCGGGAATGCAGCTGCGAAATATTTCTTCTGTCCAGCGGGGTTGGTGATGCCCAGAATCTGCCCAAAACACATTAACATACTTCAGTAAGTCCAGATTTTGGCATTCATTTATAAATTTCAATTTTGATACTACCATTTTCAGTAAACAATGTTTTATTCATAATTGATTACTAAATGACATCAATGATGTTTTAAGCTATGCATGTTCCTGCACTCACCAGCATGTGTTCGGCGAGCCAGCCCTCCTCTTTAGCAATGCGGGAGGCAATTCGAAGGGCGAAACACTTTTTTCCCAGCAGTGAGTTTCCACCGTAGCCGCTTCCAAAGGACACGATCTTCCTCTGGTCTGGGATGTGAGCGATGAGCGTCAGGTCTGGATTACACGGCCAGTTATTCACCAGCGGCTCTGTGAGAGAATGTTTAACATCACTCGCTGTTCTTCATTTGTGTAAACAGACAGAAAGCCATTTAGACCATCGACTTACTCTTGAGAGGCAGAGGACAGCCGACCGAATGCAGGCATCTCACAAACTCTCCAGTTCCCAAAGCGTTCAACACAGATTTGCCTATTCTAGTCATGATCCTCATGCTCGCCACCACATACGGAGAGTCGGTCAGTTCCACTCCGATCTTAGACAGCGGAGACCCGACCGGACCCATGCTGAAGGGAATCACGTACATGATGCGACCTACAAAATAAATGTATGGTTATGATAAATATGTAAAGTACGCAATACTACAGTACAGGCTAAAGTTTTTGTGAAGGTTCCGCACCTTTCATGCATCCAGGGAATCTGAGGTTCATGGCTTTGTCCCACTCCTCCTGAGACATCCAGCGGCCGAGCTGACTGACCCCACATCCACGGGGCGATGGAACCGTGTCTCGCTGCTCTGGAGTCACGATGACCGTCTTACTCTCTACACGAGCCACATCGCGAGGATCGGTGCGAGCCAGCCAGCTGTGACATGAACACCAGTGCTCGGTAAACACACTTAGACATTTCACTCATTTAATACAGAGAGGCAGGTTCTGTAAGGACGAACCTGAGTAAACATACCAGTTATTGTATTTGGGCAGTTTCTTGATAACGCCCTGCTCTTCTAACAGGGTGAGAATGGCCCGGTTCTCCTCTTCAGAGCCGTCACAGATGTGCAAAGCATCGGGCTGACACAGGTTCACGCTGTTCTCGATGAACTCTCTGAGGGCTGAGCTCAGAGACGCCAAATCCCCCTGGAGCACTCGGGTTCCAGTCTGATTCTGTGACTGCAGCTGGGGAGGCATGATGCTGAGAGATGCTGATGATGTGCGGCAAACAGAGAGAATTCAAGGGTCCTCGTGGGAGTCCTATAGCAACCACGGAGAAACATTTAATAAAATGCCTCTTTAAAAGTACAACAGTGGTGATGGATGCTAATACTATGGTAAGGAATTATAACTACTGTATATTCACGTAACATGATCATTTATTGTTGTAATTTATGTTAAAGAATACAATAATATCATGATCTTATAAAAGCAATGTATTACAATTGTACCACATAAAAAGCTAGAGTAATAGCATGGTACCTTTGGTCACCTTTTATTGGCCTCATAAAATGACACTGCTTGGTTTTATTATGCACATAAAAATAAATCCACTTATATAAAATAACTCCACAAACACTAAATCCATTTATAAAAATACATCATTATAATTATAATAAAAATACAATACGTTATATTAAAATAATAATTAATTAATTTTTTACAAGAAGTTATACTTAAAAAAGTTGTACCTGTAATGTTGTAGAGAAAAAGAGTTGATCTAACAGTTCTTCATCAGTCTGTGAGGAAGCTCATGAATGTTCTGTACATTGTGTGGGGCTGTTAGTGGTATAAATACCCCACAGCCCCGGAGGAGGGGTAACACACACACATTCATACGTGCTAAACTACTATAAAACACACACGTCAGGAGACAAAAGTCAAAAACAGGCGCTATCTTCTGTTAATCATTGCATCACCCAAATGTCCAGTTGAACCCGAGCCGAAGAGAACTGACCTGTGACCCGCACGGCCGTGACGCAGCAGCTCCAAACGCAGCATCATAGAGTTACGTCACGAGCAGTCGGATCTCCGCACACTGATTGGTCGCTCAGCTGGAGGCTCGCCTCAGGCTTACTCAGCAGTCGAGGCACCTTCTGCCTGCGATGTTGATTTAAAAAGGACTTTTCGTAATCTCATTTTGTTACTTAATAATTGTTCATTTTAGACCGTTATTTAGTAAGTTTTGAGCGAAAACTTAATCAATAGTTAATTATTGTCCATTTTTGATCAGTGTCTAAAACGATTTTAATACATTATTATTTTCTTATTTTTCTTGGTCACCCATTTATCTTATTGTTTCTTGATGTCAAATTATTTTTTTGTATTTTGTCATGAAATGACTTCTGTTTGCGCATGCGCAACACGCAAAGTTCGAAAGTGAGGTGAAACATTTTGCGCTTAACTATTAAGTCTAACCCTTAAAACGTATAAATAACTATATAAGTTTTAACTTATTTATTGATTTAATTATTTTAGCTGAAATGTCTGTCTTGAACATCTAAAATGAACGTATTTGTACTTCTGCAGGTCACATGTTTAAAACGTTATATTAAAGTGTACTTTTACTTAACCCTAACACTAGAGTATTACAATTACGGTTAATTACGTAAATTGCGCTCTTTAGTATTGCTTTTTATATTGTTGTTTATTTGTTTGTGTTATGATTCAGGAAAAGGATTTTAATGTCTCAGATAATCATAAGAACAAGTTGGCCTATATCAGTCTAGCTTTGTTTAAAATGTCATTACATTAAGACCTATACACTAGTACAGTTACAATGCACGGTTTGCATGAAGAATAAGAACAAGTTGTTATTCATAAAGGAAATAATTTTTTCATTATCTAAAGCAGATTGCATAAATTTAATTAGATGACTGGCCTTTAAAAACAAGACAATATAATTATGATATATTTGGAGAAATAGGACTTCATGTCAACAACAACCCCAAACATTGAGGAAAGCTCAAGACGACGTGACACCCTTATCAAAGGACTCGTGCTTGTTTTGCTAATGTACATGCATATATCACACAGAACACAAAACACAGAAAACATAACAACAGGATGAGTTTAACGACTGCCTTTTTCAATAACATCTGATAAGCTGCGATAAATCAAGTCAATGAACAGCTGTAAAATGTCTTTGTGGGACACATTTATGTTCCAACTTGTTCTTTGTATAAAGTTTAGTCTCGTCCTCCATGTAACTGTCCTGTAAGAAAATGTGTAGACCAAAAAATACAGTGGGGGTGCAATAGTTTGAGAACAAATGAATGAATATCTATAATTAATATTTTAGATTCTGCACTGTGTTGTCATGTCACTATTAAAATGATACTTTATTAATGGCTAATGATAAAGAACATTTCAAATAAATAACATGTTGAATTAGATGCATGCTCCAGTAATCTTTATAAACAGGAAATCCAACCAAATTGCCAAAATTATTTGTGACTTTTATTTTATAAAAAGTTATATGTCCCCCATAAGCTTAGGACAATGCAAAACATGTGACCATGAAACTTTTACTTTGTCATATAGGCTAAAGAATTAAAGGGATTTTCCAGAGATTCTTAACTAACAATCACAGGTGTGTATGACATATATGACATATGCTGCAGATATCAGCTTTCTTCATTCTGAACATCTTGTGGATTGTCAGTTTATGACAGACAGAGAAACACAAGATAACCATTCTAACAGTTATGAATGGAAACTCTGTCTTATATTGGAACATAAACAACATTGCACAGATAACCTTTGCTTTCGGAATTGTTATTTGTCAAGTATAGGATGTGCTGGTCTTTGAACTTATGTGTGTTCTGGCCATTGATGTAGAAATGACGTGATAGAGAGTCAGATGTTAAGGACACATGGTCAATAACTGCATCTGAATTACCAACCACTAACAATATGATAATTCTCTGTGTGAATAAACATTCTGAGCCCAACATACTGCTTACATGGCTCAGAGGACACGTACAATCGATTGAATAGTTATGCAAATCAAATGTAGGCATTTTTACAAGAGTTCAGAATGTTTTGTAGACCTATGTTGCTTTATTAATACTTCATAGAAAGAATTAAATATTTGAATGAGCAGAAAGTGTCAATAAAGACTGAAAATCATCTTCAGTGTGATATTGACAGTAACACGAGTTTTGGTAAACATTTACAGTGATTGTGCCATAACACAATGGCAATATCTGCAAACCATAATACTGCACGAGTAATAGTATATTAATTGTTTGTATTTACTCCAAAGTACAAGAATACTGTGGTAATATTAGATGGTAGGCCTACCATCTTTTGCACTGAAATGACCTTTTTGTAATGGACATGTAAGTCATGCGATTACATGCATGCCCGGATTACATCATGTAAAAGCTTAATTTGATTCCTATACAATTACAAACATATTCAATTTGTGTATTAATTACGTCCATTAATTTGACGTCAATCATTTTAGAGAAAGTAATTTGTTTGTTGTTCTCGAGCGCCACCTGCTGCCCACAGCACTCTCGTAAGCTTTATTTGTTGCTGTAGCAATAAAGTGATCAAAAATATTGTTGTCATGCGAAAATTGCTAAATAAATTTTTATTAATTAACTTGAATACAGAATGTAGTTAAACTACATAGTTTTAAAATTAGGACTTTTATTAAAATATTTATTTAAAATATTTTTTATTACTTATCTATATTTTATTTATCTTCTAGAATTTTTGTTAGCTTTTAAAATTGTATTATGTATATGTTTTTTATGATATTATTTATATTATAATCAAATAATTTCTTCACAGATCCACCGGAAAGTGTCACCACAAAATCGTTTCGTCGAAACAGTCACACACACATTTGAGTTCCTCCGCGGGATCGTTCCGAGTCTTCATGTGACAGCACCGAACCGAGTCATGAGCGCTGACAACTCAAGTCCTGATGTTTTGCTACCGCTGCGGAACCTGTTTAACTGTGTGAAATCCACCCGAGATCGTGTGAGAGGTATGAAGAGTTTATCACACGTCACGCGTGTCTGTGTCCACGGCTAACGAACAGCTAAACTCGACACTCACTAAAATACAAACCCTTAAAAACTCACGTATAGAAACAACGAACTAAACGAAATAAATACAGTTAAAGTCACGTTTTTTTATTTACAGCTGGTATTTACGTTTGTTTCCTCGTAATATTGTCAAATAGCCATCCGATTTTAAAGTTATGTAAGTGATGTGAAAATGATATATATAATTTTATCATAACATCGTGTTTGCAGGAATAATTCATAAGTGTGTGGTTTCCATAAACATGACATCACTCATACGCTTGCTTAGACACGTTACGTCACTCGTACACTTGCTGCTGTTTAGACTCATGACGTCACTCACACACTGACTCTTCTGTGGATTTTACAGCGTTTTTGTCATTCCAGTATTTCTGTGTTTACAGATGGAGAATCAAACGATTGCAGCGGCACTTTCAGCTTGTCAAACTTCTGGGAGACTTTGGGTTGGTGTGTTTAATAATCTTTTAACCAGAATCTGCCCCAAACACTCATAATATTAATCCCAAATGTTTTCTCATCAGATCAAGCTGTCAAGACAACATCTCAAGAAGCAACAAAACTCAGTTTAATGTTCTCGAAACCTCCAGCGCCCTCAGAGCAGGTGCATCAACCAGCCAGAGTCTGAAGGAGTTGTTGATGTTTGATTGGCATTTGATCTTATTCGATGTTTCTTCTCATTTCAGGACTGTGCAAAACTGGCAGACTCTTTTCAGAAGAGCGTGCTGGCGTTGTCAACAGTTTACTTCTGGTTGCCAAAGAGCAAAGGTACAGTAAGATATACGATGGTGTAGGTTATATTATAATCTCCTGATATAAGTTGAGTATTGGTTTTAAAATGTGAGACAGCTTCATGAAATAGTTGTTTGAGAAGAATGTTTGATGTGAGATGTTTACATTTTGATTATTTGTACTTTCTTGCTTTATTTTGAAACTCACATTTTTTATCAGCATTACACAAATAGCAGTTTGTCTTTCACAAATGTCGTCTCATGACCTGCGGCCCGCTTGTTGAGAACTCGTATTTTATAATAATGTTGCGTTTCTGCAGGAATTACGCTGCGGAGGGCAGTTAGAGATGCGACGGCTGAAGTTTTTGAGTGTCTGGTTCAGCTGCTGGATGTTATTCTCTCTTCTCCTTTACAAAGGTACTTTCGTTCTTACTCCGGCATCATCGCCTGTGTTCTTTGTCACGTGTACGAATTCATTTTGATCTGTTGTGTTACAAGTTTGTCTCAGGATCAGCTGACCTCTACCGGAGGTGTGTGGGCTGCCTGTGATCAGTTTAATCAGCTCCCAAAAGGTGAGAGGAGTTACTAATGTTAGGTAACCAGTATACTGAGTAAAAGTGAAGTTGAATCATAACCTGTATTTAGGCAAATTCAAAACGGATTATTTCAACAAACTGATTAGTTTGTTTTGTGATCAGGTGTGTTTACTGATGATGTGTGATTGGTCCTTCTTCGCAGATAACCGCTCCGCTGTGTTGTCGGTCTTGACGTCACATGTTGGTTTGGTGAAAGATGCGCTAGAAGAGATGCAGCAGGTTTGGAGACATCTGAAATATTCATTAGCATTTTAATATAGCAAATATATTCTGAAAACGAGTATGTTGAATATTATTACTCTCTGAAGGCTTTAGCTGAGAGTCATGACCCGTTTGGAGACATCTTAGACGACGATGACATGGACGTCCGTGGTAACCAGGACACATACTGGTCTCAGTCGGACCGTCAGCTCATCGGTCAGTGTCAGGGTCTGATGAAAGCATCCGGCGCATGTCTGCGCAAACTCGCCTCCGCCGTCCGAAACAACGCAAAAGTGGAGACGGAGGAGAACATCGCACAGTTGGACGATCTCGCCGATGTTGCCAAAGACGTCAGTCCCAGGTTTGTTTGTCCTTAAAAGGATTGTTATGTAGGTGATACACACCCTTCCCAGCCTTTCTTCAGATGGCACGAGAGTACAGGTAATGATGGGTTGTTTTCTGTGTGTTTCCAGCATCGATGACCTCACTCTCTCTCTCTACCCACCCGTGGACCGCTGTGCTGTGGAAGAGAATGTAAGCGCCTACAAATAATTTCATAACTGCACCTTGCGTATATGGGACGTGTCCAGACGAACTCCCATGTGTCCCACAATGACATTCGCTCATGTTTTATCAGCGCGGTGCGTTTGTGTTTCATTTTAGGTGTGTCAGTCAATTTTTCATGAGTAATAATCCTCCAAGTGTCTCCATGAAACAATCCCAACATCATTCAGAGTTCATGTGTGGATACACCCCAGAATGACTGACACACAGACGAAAGTTCAGATACACCTCACATGAGTTTATTATTCAGTTACAATAAATAGATATGTCATATGTTTTAATAGTTTTTTTTTTCTGAGTACCTACTAATAGTTCAATTTGTGTTGAAATTAACAAAATGAATGCATATTTTATCATTATAGGTGTGTAAATTGGCAGTTGTGCTGAAGAAAGTCCTGGAGATCGCTAGGTGAGATTACTAGAGTGGATTAAAAGTGGTTTAGTTTGGAGATCACTAGCTGAAGGCGGTTTAAGAGTATGGCTTTATTATCCTGTGTCAGCTCTTATGTTCAGTAACACATTAAGGTGTTTAGATGTGAAATAACAGGAGTTTGTTAAAGCTTCCCTCACGAAAACAAAGTTTGTTTATAAATCATCTTTGACGAAAATGAACCATGGTTAAGTAACAATAGTTATTGATGTCACACCATAGTCATTGATGTCACGCCCTCTCTTCTCCTTAGTAATCTTATTGTTCCTCACTGTTTGTTGATCTCCCGTCAGGACGAGTCATGTTTGTCTGGAGGCTGATGCTTCATGGGTGGAGTTTCTGGATGGGGCTGTCAATCACAACCTGGAGAAAGTTCAATCACTGCTACGTGACTCGAACTCATAGCGTCCATTCAGTGAAGACTGACTTAAGTCACGGTGTGTATCGCGTGTGAGCGCATCAGTGTGATAAAGGACATTTGGTTCATTAAAGATCTGAAATGCTCTTCTGTCGAGTTAAAGAGATAAAAGATGCAGTTTCACATCATATCTTATTTCTATCCCTGTTTCCATATCACGTTATGATTTATGACAAATGACATTTAAAATATCACATGTTTGCCATCTGGAACAATTCGATATATTTTTTGATATGTTTTTCATGTTACATAATTTATATAAACGAAACATCCGCACCTCTCATGTTCTGCTTGTTTTGTGAGAGCTTCCAATACAACACAATGTTTTCAAGCACAAACGCACGTTCACACTTCAATGTTTATTTAAATCGAAAAAGTAATGTAATGAATTTCACAAACATGAACATATTTACATGTGTGCTAGTAAGAATAAAATCACACGTAGACTTTTTATGCTTAATATAATGTCAGTTTAACACTAAGCAGGTTCGCTCCAATCCTTCTATTTGCCAAAAGCGAGATATCCCAGACGTGACGAGGAGGGTCTGACGTTCACATCGACGCTGTTTCTGATGTCTTTGAAAGTCGAGCTGCCGAAGCAGGCCACCAGTTTCTTTGGTCCGGCTCTGTTGGGTCTGAACTTCACCTTTAGTGTAGCTTTCTGACCCGGACCGAGCTCCGAGATCCTGCACCAAACACACATCAGATATTAAAATACATTGTATGTGTCTATATATGTGCAAGTGTGTGTGTGAGCGTCTCACTTGGTCTCCTCGGTTTGTCTGAGCAGGCCGCTACCGGTCAGTGTGATGAAGCAGTTATATAGAGACTCTGACAGAGGGTTTTCAAACATCACTTCCGCTGTCATGTCACCGTTCAAAAGTGGCGTCCCATTCACCTGAAACAAACCCCACACACGTCATATGAGTCCATACGTGTTGAGATGAACGAATAGAAACGCTCACAGTTAACTGAAGCGGAGGGCTGTGCGGGACGACGTCTCTCTCCACCAGGTACGCCTCTTTCGAATCCGTCTTATCTGTCCCGATCACAGACACTTTGATGCAGTTGTTGTCCAGGAGTTTTGGTCCGTACGCGGCAAACGGGATTAGGATGGGAATGACCTGCTCTAACATAACAATACATGTTTCAACACGTGATATATTAATATGCAAAATGTCTGATATGTTCCTCCTGATACCTTTGTTGGCTTGTAGCTGGATGTCTCTGATGTCACTCCAGACTCCGGCCTCAGGACTGTTGGTGTATCTCATGATCTGAGCGTTCATCCTCAGCGTCAGCTCCTGTGTTTTAGGACTGGTTAAAGTGAGGTGTGCTTTAATATCTACACCGTTCAGCGGGTTTCCATCCAGACTGATCTTCATCTCTACTTTTGGACGAGGAGGAGCTTCGATCGATATCACGTCGCTGACTCTCTTCACGGCCTCTTCGTACGCAGCTCGCTCTTTCTCAGAACCTGAAGGTACACGAGAGAAGAACAGATGAGAAGATGTGCGTGTGTTTGTGCGAGAGAACGTGTGTGTGCGTGCGGACTGACCCTCAGTGTACTTGTAGTTGTCGGTGATTTCTTGTCTTTTGTTGCTGCCTACAGCTTTAGTGCTGATAGACTGTCCTACAGCTTTGGTGTCAGACTGAATCCTCTTTTTGGAGCCGTTGGCCATAACCAGCCATGAGACTTTATCCGCATTCACCTCTCCGAACACAAATGGCACGTCGTATTTAATGTCGGTGTGTCCCTCGCGGATGGCCTTCACAGGAGCCGGACCGCAGCAGTAAACATCTGCACACAGCAAAACGTCACGTGAATTTTGTCTGTCGCGATCGCTTCTGTTTTAATGTCAAAGGTCAAGGTGCTGCTCACCTGAACTTTTCTCCTGTGGTGTTGGGTCCAGGACCTGCCAGCCGTCATAGAACGAGTCTTCAGTGAGATCAGGACGTCTCATCCAGCCCTCCACCCACACGTGGTAGTTCCTACATGACATTTCCTATATTTCAGTGTTTTTTCCTATCCACTAACAGCAATGCGTCATTAAAGAGAATCATAATAACTTTACCAGGTATATAAAAGAAATAAATATACGCTGTTAAAAGGTTCTGTAGAAATTACTGGTAGCAGTTTGCCTGTAGATTTATATTTATCTAATTTATCGGCAACAGTTTGTTCAAAGATAAATATGCATTAAAGATTAATAAATATAAAATAACAGCCTCATGCTAAGCATTCTGGGAACAAAAAAGCAGGAAAAAAACACAAAATGAGGATTTTTTTGTTCCCAGAATGCTTTTATATTTTATAGTTTTTCTGTAAAGATAAAGACTTGTTAATGTTTAATGTTCATTTATCTTTGAATAAACTGTTGCCAATAAATTAGATTAATCTACAGTATGTTACTGGCAAACTGCTACATAACTACATTTTTTACAGTGTAAATATAACTAAAGTTACTTTCTATCCAGTGAAATATTGATATTCATATACTTACCAAACAGTGTCAAGATTTGGTTTGGGACTCACGCCGTAATCACCGTAGTATTCATCAATGATGAGATTTAGATCCGTATCATGAGCCGACTGATAGTTGGTGACAACGCGACAAGGAATCCCCAGACATCTCAACACTACACACACACACACACACACATCAGATACACACTACACACTGTGTGTGTGTGCGTGCGTGCGTGCGCGTGTGCGCGTGTGTGTGTGTGTGTGTGTGTACCTGTGCACATCACTGCAGCAAACACCCAACACTGTCCAAATTTGACAGGATAACAGTCATACTTCATCCACCTTCTTAAGATGTCCACACTGCTGGTCCAGTTACTCGGCTCAACTCCTCCGATGAACGAACTATCCCACTTACCCACTAACACACCTTTATCCTCATCATCAGAGTTTATCTGCAGAATTCAGAGCAGATTTTAATAAGTGTAAATATACACATAGATCATCATTTTTATATGAACGATACAAAGAAATGATTATTGTATTGAATTCAATATGAATGTTGATGGTACCATAGCGCTGATCACTCGACTGATGTAAATGGGGTTACAGCGTCTCGAATAATCCTCCTGTGGGTTCTTCACACACTTTGGGTTCAGATCCATGAGTTTAAGACAGATGTCCAAAATATCATCTTCAAACTAGAAAAAAAAACACATTTCAACCATCTCCTTCTACAATCGTGTGTTGAGATCAGTGTTGGGTTAGTGATTTATTACAAATTACATCATCAATATTGTATTTAAATGACACATTAATTTTCTCATTCTAAAACACTGTATCTACCTTGATCGCATTAAATATATAATTTAACTAAACTTTAAATTAAATTATTTAATAACATTACTTAAAACAAGCATTTCAATAAATATATTTTTATATAAAAAATGTCTTTACTAATTTTTAATGCAAACATTGTTTTATGCAGAGTTGTTTAAAGTGTATATATTATGTAATGCAAGTATTTCTTAAGTACTGTAACTGTAATTATATAATTTAATAACCAAAGATTGTAACTTAGGAATCCATCACATTCACCAGTGATTGGTGAAAAAAAATGTAAACAATAGAATGAAATAATCCCTTGTTTGACTTTACCAAGAAAAAACATTATTTGTATAATGTGTAATTAAATAAATAATTGAATTACAAAAAAAGCAGTGATTGGTGTATAAAAATAATTAAAACAAAAATGTAAAAAAATGTATTAAATTAAAATGAAGAGTAATCCCTTGTTTGACTCTTTCCCAAGAAGAAAATTTATATACATATTAAATAAATCATTTAATTGCAAAAAGTGTTACTTAGTAATCCATCACATTTAATGTTTCACTTATTCTTATGGTCGGTAAATTGGACACAACCCTTTTAAAGTCAGTCTAAATTAAAAATAGATTTTGTTTAAATACTAAAATGTTTTATTTTCCTTCAATTCTAATCATTGCTGCACTTTATATAAAAAAAATCTCTATAACAAGCCTCTTATTTTCTTAACTTTTCACCAACCAGATTGAGAAACAGAGTCGCATAGCAACCTCCCACCACCCTAGCAACGTTATCAAAAGCAAGCACCACTTCCATGTTCCTAAGTAAAACAAATCTGGATTAGTCATATGACACAAGCACATTCCCTAATCTCACCTGCCCAAAGTCCCAGGCAACAGATGTGACGTATTCATTTACTCCCTTATACACGATTCCCTGTTCATTCATGACATACTCCTGTCTCTCTGTGTCATTGGACAGGAACACCCAATCATCTGTGAGCAGGAGGAGGATAGTGAGGACGGGACACACATCAGAAACAATGAGAGATGTGTAAAGACAGAGACGTACCCTCGCACCACGGGTTGAAGAGCACCGTGAACGTGCCCACGCGCGCTGCTGCGTCCGACTCGCCGGTTTTCACAAACAGTGAGTACAGACCGATGCAGGCGTTTGATGGGCAGAGAACAGACAGGGTGGCAGTGGAAGGCGTGCTGTCTAATACCCGAAGGCTCCAGGGTTTACCGGAGTTCTGTTCAGTGCCAAATGATGAGCGGGTTCCCTTTTCTACAGACGCATCAGGACCTGAAATGTGATCAAAATAAAGAATCCAATCCTAGATGAGATCTCAGAAAGTTTATGTTGAGATATTCATACCTGTTTCCACAGTCAGCTCGATGTAGTTTAGATGTGGACGGTCCACGCCGAGGGTCAACCTGAAGGGTCGCCCTCTCCGGACGACGAGTCGTTCAGTTGTGATCTCATGTGTTTGATGTTCTGTGTTGTTCTTTTTGCACTGAAGGTCCACTTTAATGACACCTAAAGACACGGGACTATTTAGAACCACAACAAGTCCTAGAGGGTCAAAGTTGAGAATATCTGAACTAGACAACCGACTCCAAAACCCAGTGTAAGTTACATCACGATATGACACCAGTCTTTATTTCATCATATCGAGGTGACGGATTACATTTGAGATGTTCAGTCTGATAAAGTGCACACATAGGGAATTTCAAAAGAAACATCTTTCATAAGAAAGCTGCCAATAAGCGAATAGTGACGTCATTTCATTTTTTATTCCAGTAGCATTGGTGTCAATAACGGGTTAAGCTCCATTATGCGATAGATGGAGACAAGCTTTGTTCTCCTGAATAAATAAAAGGGTTCTAGGTGAAGGAAGCGTATTTACGTATTTCTGGTAAACAGCATCATTTTAAATATATCTGAATATTGACATTATTGTGAACATTGAGCGCTTAGTGTGCATTTATCTCACAATAATCTATTCATATCACAAAAGCTAGAAGCACTTTTTATAATAAATGACATTTATTGGAAAGGTGCTTTGCAACTATTGGCATTATACATTATAAGGCGCCATAAATATAAAGATAAATTCATGTTCATTTGTAGATAAAGAACCAAAGTTACTATTTTCACAAATCATTAATGCACTTTCACCTGCGGGTTTTAGGTGAAGAGTTTAACATATGAAGTATCACCAAACATCTTATCAAAGAAGAAACATCTGAGCTTTTCATCACCATGTTTAAGCTATGATCCTGTTCTCCCAGTGTGTTTAAAATAGGTTTTTATCAGTTAGCAGAATCTTAAACACAGATGAGTTTATAGTCTCAGTTTTACTGCGGTAAAGAATATAAATCAAGCACAACATCAGTGCAGCAGAGTTAAAACCTCATTTAAGCTAAAGTATGTAAAATCTCTCCTAGACATCAGTGAGATTAAATGGAGAGCAAATGGAAACTAAGTCTCCGGCATCTCAGATATTTTGAGATTCAGAAAACACAAATGTCTCTGTCATTCGAGTTACAGAAGAGATCTTAATGTCTCAAACTGAGCTCAGATTTGTCAAGTCTGTGATGAAAAGTCAATATTATTAAAGATCTCAATATGAACTCAAACATTTCTCATCAAATTCAAATTATTTTACCTCTACAATCTACATTCATTTACACCTCCATACTCTTCATGTGTTTCAACAATTTACCATAGTTTAACTATGATAATAAAACAATGATAATACAATTTCCCAAGAACCATAGTTACTGTGGGTTTTTTTTTTACTATAAAAACATGATTAATTTCTGTAAAGGCAATATTCAATTCTTAGCATCCTACTACTATGGTCATATATTAAAGAAGTGACATGATGTATTTTCAGATTTGAACACAAAAACGAGTTTTTCTCACCCTGTTGTGCGCTGTTAGAGTTTGTCATGCTCATGTTGTCGTCTCAGATAACTGCAGCGTCTGTGTACTGGATGAATGAATGTTGGGTTGTTTTATAGTCGCCCTGCCCTGTCACCTCCCATGAATCTCAGAACATCGAGCACATGTGCATACACCCTCTGTCATTGACTGTCATAGGAGTCAACCTTACTGGTGTAGTAATGTACTGTTGAGTAATAAAATAATGAAAGAAATAAATGATGAATGTTGTCTTTCAAAGTGGAGCGAAGGTATTCGTAAGGAGATGAAGCAATATTTGCTTGTTCATTATTGCAAACATATCTGTTGATATTTTAGAGAATGGAAACATGCATGTTTCTTTAAGGCTCTCTCAGTTTAACAGTTTCAATAATGTTTTTATTTCACTTGCGTCAGAGTCACAGACATTCTGTCACGATGGGAATCATCTTGTGATGTTGAAATCAAAAAAGAACAAGGAATCTCACAAATGTTTCTCATTTTATTTCTTTTAAGCCATTTTAGGAAAAACATACTTCTATAAAACAACTGAGAACTCAAAATCAAATCTCCTGAGCTATGAAAGAGCAACGACATTGTCCTCTGGAAACAGCAACAGCAAAACATTTGTTTATTTAATCATATTTAGTTGCATAAGATTTATGAACTGAATTAAATTTCTGATGTTTTAAATGGAGTTTTGTAATCTGAACTGCAGGGCGCTGCCAGCGTATTACATCATCGGCCGGCGTGAAGATAGTCAATTAACCTCATTTCATCACAATTTCATGAATGCAGGTGGTGAGCTGTCCGATGACACATGATGAATCCTTCATAACTTTCTCATGATTTTTTCATTAGGTTATGTGTATTACTATTATTATGAGAGTGACACACGCAATCAAAACCGACTCATGAGCATGATGTTTATTTACCACAGTTTAAATCTTTAACAACACATGCCTAAGTTAACAGTATTTATCATCTGAAAGTATCACACTGAAATGTGCCGGACCCACAACCGTAGATCAATAAATATCCTCAATATTAATTTCTCTAATAATTATTCACAAGCCCCTCAGTGATTGTCAATTCAGGCACTTGTAGGAAAAAGATCACAAAGCATTCATATTTATCTACAAAGGATGCATTATCTCTATATGATCCAAGAAATGATGTTTTTATTGCCTTTTCGGAGAGCGCTTGTGAGTCTTTGTTTTTGACTTGACTTGTGACAGAATGTGGTGCGTTTATAACATGAACAGACAGCACCATCTGCAATTCACAGAGTAACTCCACGTAGCTTCACATTAGCGCGGCATGTATAAAGTATACGACATCATCTCTGATAAATAAGTCCTTTGCAGATGTTTTGTGCGTTTCAGTGCCCGATCATGTGGTGTGATGTAAAGAGCATCAATCAGGGACTGCCGGGCGACGCAGGTTTCTCTGTGTCAGACATTGAGCTTGCAGGTGTCCCCTGCGTTTTGAAGATCTCCCGTGTGTCTGGGACTCCAGGGCCTCCATCGGTCGGCTGCTGCGGGCTACGCATCCTCTCAGTATCGCTCACGGGCGGTGCGGCTCATGGTGAGAGGCAGGGTGACGGATGACAGAGACGACACCTCCCAGTACAGACTGCGTGAGAGGAAGAGGCGGTACAGCACCACCACTGAGATACACTGACACAGAATCACGCCGATCGTAATGACCTGCGTGCACACAAACACACACACACACACAGCAGGGTGAGACGCGGACCTCCAACAGCTGCAGGTTACACAAGTTCTCTCTCTTACCTTTTCTCTCTGATGTTCATTGAGTGTTAATGAGAACACAGTCAGAACCGGCTGACACAAGAACCACAAAAAACAGCCCTGAAACAAAAAACAGACAATACATGATATTGGGTTCATGATACAGTAGTAGTATTATGATATTTTAAACTTAAAATTCAAGGAGCTATTTCTTAAACAATAACCGTTTTGTTGTTAGAGAACTGGATAAATGTAAGGTTTAATTAAATTATTTCATTTTACTGTATGTAAATAATACAAATTCGGTCACTGAAAAATCTAAATGAACAAAAGAATAAAATTAAGATAATTAAACATTAATCAGGTCATGTTTTGGCAGCTCAACCAATAGGAGTAAAAATATGTAAGAGTGTATAAAAACCTCCAGTATTCATTTTGTACTTTTTTTGTATGATGATATTGTTACCCACTTGCGATTTTTTTATGGAAAGAGATATCAAATTATCCAAATCTCTGAGAAGTGCGGGGCACTTTGGCATTGTGGTTAATGAGAAATAACATTTATTATTGTGTGTTTTGTGTTATGCATCAGACGATCTGTGAGCATTACCTTTGCAAAGCTGAGATAGAAATCTCTCTTGAGTGAGCTCCTCTCAGCCGAGACGATCTGATAAAGAACCGACGCCAGAAACAGAGCGAGTGCCACGCGCAGAACCATCAGGAGCCGCCCGGCGATACTTCGATGAGCGTGAAAACTGTGATGTTCTGTCTCCTCGAACTGCTCCCAGATCAGTAATGCCCCCTACACAAAACACACACACACGTGTCATGGTGATCTCAGCCTAAAGTTAATCCATGAGAGAATCTGGATTGAATGGTTCGAACAGACATGGCGATACAGATTGCAGTTTTAAGAACATTGGCTTGACTTTGTCTTTTCAGCATTCATGCTGGAATTTCTCCTGTTTAATGTTGTCGTTCAATGTTTCTCAGCCCGTGTGCGTTGTGTGGCTTATCAGCTGTGAGGATGGAGACTGACCTGTGTGATGACCGTAGCCAGCGCGACACCCGTGGAGGCAGGAGATGAATCCCACTGCAGCGGTTTACTGAGAGACTTCCTGCTGCGACTCAGAGACCAGCCCACACACAGACTTAACAACATGTAGACCATCTGAACTTGGGCGATCATGTCACACACTAACACAGACACAGATAAGAAAGAGTTCATATAGAAATGATGATGTGACAGATGTCTGTTTGTGAGAGAGAGAAGAATGCAAACTCACACTCCGCGAGGCTGCCCGTCAGAGGCGTCCCTACACCATCCCTAGCGTACCTGAAGGGCAGACACAAACGTAATGTGACTTCTTATAACAATGTTGAAGAAAACGGATCATGTGACATTGATGTGTCTCACCGGGCCATGTGGATGTAGTTGAGCAGCACTGACGTGCCCTGCAGGAGCAGCGCTGTGGACAAAACCTTCAGCACGGTTTGCATGGGGCCGGCTTTACTCAACGCCTGCCACAGCGGCTGCGCGTAGATGCACGATGCCACGAAATACGCCAAGATAGACATGAAGTAGAAACTGTGCAGACCTGCAATGAAAATTCGATCACACATCTTCCTGCTAGAGGTTTCTGACAAACACTGTCTTTGTAAGAAAAAATGAACATGACAGTCATGGTCTCACCGGCCTCCTCAGCGCTGAAGTGGTCCAGCGGGTTTCCTGCGGCGTCTGGATTCAGCAGGGTGATCTGGAAGTGTACGTCCTCCGGCTGTCCGTCCATCTGCCCCTCCTGACAGGTGTAGCGGTCCGCGTACATCACGTGCCACAGCTGTGAACGGGGGTGCTGGGAAATCGTCTGGTTCTGCTCTTCTTTACTCACTGTAACTAAGATTTAAACACACTATTAATTAATACGCATCATGCGTAATATAACCTCAAATATGGCAAATGTGTGTGTGTGTGTGTGTGTGTGTGAGAGAGAGAGAGAGAGAGAGAGAGAGAGAGAGAGAGAGCGCTCACTGGAGATGTGTGCAGATGAAACTCTCTCCAGACAACTGAGATTGTCAAAAGCCTCGAGCCCCTGAAACAGCAGAAGTTTGGCCTCCTTCTGCACAGCCATGTCGACATTATCCACACGATACACCATCAGTCCATTATCACCTGAACAAGAGTCACGTGATTAAGAGTACGTGTGTCATACAGTGTATTACAGTCAACAACAATCACAGTCCTGCATTCTTCCTTATTCAAATCTTTTACACATGCAAGTACGAAAAAGCCATAAATATAGACATGCGAAAGCTGAACATATGTGAAATGCTTAGAGAATGAAACCCACCATGATAGAGAAATCTTGTGATATATTGCCCATTGTTTTCTCTCGCCGCGTCACTCCGGAAAACTCCAGCAACTGTTTTTGCATTTGCAGGACATGAGGTGAACAAAAGCGCGATGAGGTTTATAACAAACAGAAGCATTTTTTCATTTCAACACAAGCTGATTTTCTTCATTCACTGTAATGAATGAGGCCAATACGGTCCCCGTTCGACCACCGGCTGATCGACTTCTGTTACAACCAATCAAATGGCGAGATTACATTTAAGTAACCAATGAGAGCTCGTCGAAGGCGGGCCACTGTCGCTGACAGCGGGGCTCATACGTGTCAACGCTGCCGCAAAGTGATGCAAGGTTGTCGTAAAACGACTGTGTTGATGGAGTTTGACACGCTCATGCGACGTGTATACAATCATTTTGCAGGGACAGTTTATTTCATAAAGTGATGTGATTATATTATCGTGTGAGACTCGGATCAGTGATGTTGAGCATCGGTGAGTCTCACACTGTGCTCGTGACTGGAGGAGCGGGATTCATGTGAGTGTTAGACAAGAAATACGTCACAACCTATAAGACCTGAAGTATTGTGACACTTTGGCAAACATTAATGGATCATTTCTTTAGCAAATGTCCTAATCGACACCAGTGGTTACTCTGCTATGCCACGTGAAAACATACTGTAGTTACTGTAGCATTCACTGTAATAAAAGTCCTTTATAGCTTTAAACCTTACCACAATAAATATTAAAGTATACTACAGTACAGTTTATCAATTCACTATAGTTAAAACTAACTAACAGAATGCATAATCATGTTTTCTTTATCTTGTTTTTTTCAGTGGATCTCATTTAATCCTTGCTTTGGCTGCAAGATACCCACACTGGAAAATCATAAATCTTGATAATGTAAGTGCTCTTTGTTTACAAACACAGTCAGCATGATACTCACACTCACTTTCATCAGAAAGATTCACTGTTTGATCTGCTTTTCTTCTGATTCAGTTGGACTACTGCTCCAGTCTGAAGAACCTCAAGTGTTTGGAGGGCACCAGCACTTATAAATTCATTCTGGTACAGATCGCTGCCTAGTTGTTATTATTATTAGTGTATATCTGGCTGAGCCATGACTAATTCCACGTGTCTCTTAGGGAGATGTATGTGATCCATTTTTCATAGAGCACCTCTTTTCGACTGAAGACATCAGTATTGTCTTCCATTGTGCTGCTCAGACTCATGTCGGTAAGTAAAGGCTTCAGAACCCAACTGAATAACTGAGGAATATGTCTCTCACTAATGTGTTTTCACATGCGCTTCAGAGAGTTCTTTCATGTGTCCATCACGGTTCATGCGCGTGAATGCCGATGGCACGGGCGCGCTTATCCGAGCGGCATTCCGGGTGCGAGTCAAGCGATTCATCTTCGTGAGCACAGATGAGGTGTATGGACAAAGTTTAGACCAGGTGAGCTCTTAGCTATTTAATGAAGTTCAGTTTCACATTAGTGTGAACTCTTGTAATATGGGTGTTGTTTCACACCAGCCGTTTGATGAAACAAGTCCACAAAGACCAACCAATCCGTACTCGTCTTCTAAAGCCGCTGCAGAGAACATAGTCTTGTCCTACTGGAGGAAGCACAAGGTATATAATAATTATTATCAAGAAATATTTCTCTGATAGCAAAAGCATATCTTATATTATGAAAAACAAAGTTGATTTACTTGTGTGTGATTCTTGTGATGAGATAAATGCTTTATATGTATATTGTCTTCACACTGCAGTTTCCTGTTATTATAACAAGAAGCAGTAATGTATACGGACCTCGGCAATATCAAGAGAAGGTACGTGAGGAGTGATTCTACGCTCCATACAGATTTTGGGGGAAAAATTGTATTAAGCGATGTTTGTGCCTCTTTTACAGGTCATTCCTAAATTCCTTTCCCTTATACAACATGACCAAAAATGGTAAAGTGCCACATTGCTTATAATTGTAATTTAACGAGTTATTCCTCACAAATCAAGCATTTGTCTCTCATACAGCACTGTTGAGGGCACAGGCCTGCAGTCCAGACACTTCCTCTATGTCGATGACATCACAGAAGCCTTCCTGATCGTGATGGAGAAAGGCACTCTGGGAGAGATTTACAACATTGGGACCAACTTTGAAATTCCTATCATTCAGCTAGCCAGACAGCTAGTTGAAATGGTAGGATCAAAATGTAATATTGGTACAGTGTGGCATCATATTTGTTCATCTTTATCATTGACCTGTTTTAATGAACTTGCAGACAATGAAGAATGTTTCAAATGAACAGCTGGATGATTGGATGGAGTTTGTTGAAGACCGGTGTGTAATGAATATAAATGAACATATTTCTGAACAACCATGTGACAGATTTTAGTAATTAAATGTTTTTTTCCAGACCTGTCAGTGAGATGAGATATCCCATGATATCAGATAAACTGCACAGACTCGGGTGGAGATCGAGCGTTACGTGGACGGAAGGAATTCGACGCACGAGTAATTGTTTTCTAATTCTGTGTTTTGTGATGATAAAATTGCATATATGTGTTCTGTGATAAACTGTGATGATGTCCTGTGTTGGCTTCAGTTAAGTGGCATGAAGAGAATCCACAGTTTTGGCCGATGATCACTGATGGGAAGGAAGAAAACTCAATGCCAGCCGTTGACATTATTGGATCTTCAAAAGCAGATTGAAGATGTCTTCTGAAAGGATTTAAAACATCATGTAGTCTGTTAAATATTTTAGTATTATTTTTATTGTAATATTTTATATTTTGATTAAGACTGTATATTTATGCAAATTTGTACAGCGATTTCAAAATAAAGTGTTATACAAAATAAGTGAATATTGATTATTCGAGTTTAGCCACATGGTTAAAATATGACTTAATGCTTGACAGGCATGAGTATTTGCAATCCCTTATGACAATAAACATGGAACTTGACACAGAACGTGTTTGTAGTCCACGTCCACCATAAACCAGTGAAATAAGCTGAAAAATATAAACATTTTTGTATTTCTTTTTATTCCGAAAAGCCGCGGCTTTGCGTTTGTTTGAACGTGTTATACTGCTATCTTTCCCTGTCCAATATGGCGGACTCGTTGACGTATCGCAGCAACGACCCGGAAGTGACGCTTTAGAGCGCACACGTGTTTTGAAAGCATGTTGTGGCAGCGGTACATGCGTGCAGAGTGTGTTTACCTGAGTGTATAAACTCTCGTGTTTTAAAACACGGTTAAAGATTGTATCTGAATGATGAGCGAACACGAGCGCTACCCGCCGCCGAGTTTCGTGAGTCCGCCGGAACCGTCAGTGCACTGGACTCCGCAGAAGTTCGAGGCGACCAGAGACTGGAGCTGGACCCAACCGACACAGGCTGCACCCTGGAGCAACAACCCAGCTCCATACGGAGGGTTCGGACACCATCATTATTACAACCAACATCATCATGCAGGTACGGACAAGTGCTAGAAAATACCATGGTACTGGCCGAAAATGGATCATGGCTTTATTATAGTAAAAGTAACGTTAATCATGTCTTTAATCAATAACATTTTCTATAATTTTACAATTTTTCTATAATTGCTTGTACTGTAATTATTGTAGTAAGACATATTTAATATTAATTTTTAGGTCAACGTTATCTTCCTCCCAAACCTGAGTGGCAGGGTCACGGAAACCAGTGGGGCAAAAAGGTGCCAAGAACTACTTTACCACATTTACCCGCATGTTTACTATGGTAAACATGTTTACTATGTTTACCCTTATGTTTACTACAGAAGAAGCAGAAAGATCCAGAGTTCAGCCACTTTTGTGACACGTGTGACAGATGCTTCAAAAATCAAGACAAGTATGATGAACATATTTCACAGCATGTGAAGGTAAATCCTTTTTATTATTGTATTGTACAAAAACACTACAATATTTAAAAATGTTTAGTTTACAAAATGCGTTTTATATTGTCTTATGTTACGCAATGAATGTAAGTTCTCAGAGACACATTTAGTTTTTTTTGTCATGACAAGTAAAGCTGTTAGATGTGATTCTAGTTCATTTTAATGTGATTTGATTGGGTTGTGATTCTGATGTGATTTTCTCTTTGCAGTGTTCTGTTGAGGGATGTACTTTTAATGCACATGAGAAACTGGTGAAGATCCACTGGAAAAATGTACGTCTTTTATCTAACCATGACAAGTTGTTTAAAGTTTTAAGAAGTCATGATTTAAAGATGCGGTCCGAATGTTTCATGTCATGCAGATTCACGCTCCAGGTGCCAAGAGAATAAAACTGGACACACCAGAGGAGATCGCCAGATGGAGGGAGGAGAGACACAAGTATGATTTACCTCCTGTCATTAGTTAGACAGATTATTCTAGTCATCAGAAAACATTTAATGCAGTTGTTTTATTTGTGCAGGAATTACCCGACACTGAGTAACATAGAGAAGAAAGCGAAGATGATGGAAGTAAAGGAGCAGAGAGGAGATGTTCTGGAGACGGCACAGTTTGGGTCGGTTTGTTATTGTGTTGTGTTGACAGTTTGAATGGGAGTCTGTCTAGACACACTGACTGAGTATTAATGTATTTTCTGTCCTCAGTCGTATGAAGAACCAAGGCAGAGGTCGAGGCCGTGGAAGAGGGTTCGGAAGGTGGAGGGAAGGTGCTGGCGAAAGAACTGAACACATGACCTCAGAGACGGACCAGCCCATGTCACTTAAGCGACCGCATCAGGACGGAGACCCTCTTGGAGCTCTAGCCAACAGTGACCCGGGTCAGCGAGATCATTCATGCAGTTCTGTCACATAAATATATCCACTCGGATTTTGTTTTAATGATGACTGTAAACAGAAATGTGAAAAAAGTTTCAAGTCAAAATTTTTTTTCTGTCAGGGTCTGACAAGGACGAATCCGTTCAACAGAAGCCGGCAGGACTCTCTGTTGCCCCCAGAAATGTGACGTCTGCCTTGAGATCACTTATGTCCAGCTACGGGGATGACATGACCTCCAGTGACAGTGAAGGAGATACAGATGGTTAGAACCTAAAACTCTTTCACTTGACTTTACAAATCCTTTACAGTGCGTTATATTCGTATCGTAAGTTGTTAAGTAGAGCAGCGCCATATTTTAGTACCAAATCCAAATATGAATCAAAGCAGTAATAATTTCGCCACTTCTGTGTGGACATTTTTAAATGCACACGTTTCCATAAAACACACATTTGCCTTTGACACAACAGCGCACCCTACAGCTCTAACATATACAAAACAGCTCAGGGGCAGACACAGATAAGCATTGAAGAAACTCAAAACACACAAAATAAAAACGAACAAACCTAAAACAATATGTATGGCTCCTACATAAGATGATAATGCATTATTTACATGATCATTTTACAACATAACATACATGTTTGACTTTTTCCTTTTTGTTTATGTCTGCTAAGTATTAATAGTCATTTCTGTCCCAGATTCTCCTTTGTTAAAAGCGTCTCGAGTTGTGGAGGAGAATAAGACACTTTTGGTGGCTCATCCCGTTCCCACTTATCCCAGCCTGGTACAGCACCCAGAGAGACCTACAGACAGCCCACAGCAATCCCATCATGCCCCGGTCGGGAGAGGTCGAGGGGGTTGCGGGCCTCAGAGGGGCAAGGGGCAGAGAGGAGGTCACAACAATCTTAGCCAATCGCATCGTCCGACGCTGCTCGAAATGGTGAGTGAGAAAATGTGTAAACACTGTGCATTATTTCACACAATAATGTTTCATCATGTGTGTTTAATGTGTTTGGCAGTTATTGGCTCCTGACGTTCGCCATGAGAGGAATGTTATCCTTCAGTGCGTTCGATACGTCGTCCGGAAAGGATTCTTCGGTCTGGCTGGTAGAGACGCTAATGAAATCACAACTGTGAATACAGATGACTCCGTGTGTAGAGATACCCGAACACCCGATGCAGGAGATGATGGAGAACGCTTAGACACTGCTGGCCAATCACAGGAGGAGCTGAATAACACAGGACTTCTCCAGAGATCTCCGGCTGCTTTTCATGAATCCGTATCTGTAGCTGAGCGTCCCAGCGTGTTTCAGCAGCTGTTTGCTCAACATTTAGCGTGCGAGGAGCCTGGTGAGAATCCACAGGACAAAGATCTTTCTAAAGCATCTGAGATAAACCAGAACACATCCACAGAGGCGGTAAATGATGCAGAAGACAGACAGAGGCATCAAAACTGTTAAACTAGTAAATGTGACGTCTGGGAACTAAAAACTGCGAAAGTGTTTGTGTATTATTACTAATCATTTGTTTTGCGTAGAATAATTGGACCTGTCGAAAGGAAAGACAGATTAAAATAAGTTTGGGATCGATTGCTTTTGCCCTTTTTTTTTTTTTTGGTACATTATTGGCGCTTTTTCGGCCTTCACAATATGTTTGTGTGGATCTATGCGGACATGTGTTTGTTCAGATCTCCGAATCGGAGTTTATTTGTCATATTGCATATATTGCATGTCAACTCATGAGATTCAGTGTCCTAAAGTGCCTTTTTATTAAGAAATATGATTTTTGTCTGTCTAAATATATGAAAGTAAATAAATATAAAAATCATTCCTTGATTTTTTTCCCCCTAATGCTCTGTCTTGTGGATGTTAAGATGGATTTGAGTTTGAAACAGACTACAAGTGTTGACCAGGCTAATGAAACTTGTCTTTTTGGGATCAATAAATCTGTCTATTTATGTCAGACACTATTATTTCTGATTTACGATATTTCAACGTTTAGGTTTGTGTGGAGACCTAGTTATAGTATAACATGGAACCGTATCAAATGAAGTTTCCCATCATCATCTGCTTATGTAAACTTCCATGTAAGTAGATACGAGGTGCCCTGAGAACTAAACCGGTCATATGAAAGTGTTTAGCAGAAGTGGGTATTGTTGACTGTCCTGTTGCACGCAGGTTTAAAACATTGACTAAATGTGAGACTTTGCATTGAAAAACACAGATCTCTTGGTCTTACTATTGCTTTCTTAATTTTTAGCGCCGATATCTCAGACAGGAATATATGAGAAGGAAATCTAATGTCTTCATTGTACATGTGAAGATGCACAAGCATGCAGATCTGATGATGTAATGACTATATAAAGCACTAGAGGTCAGTAGTGCTTATCACGATCATTATTTTAATACACTTCATTTCTTTGTGAAATCTGTACTTGTGCAAATGTCACAAAGAGCATGTTTGGATCATATTTTATCCCAGTGGTTAGCTATTTTGCATTAAATAGTACAATAGTAACATTTTCATTATAATTAATCACATTACACACTTATTTTACTTCATTGTGTCAGGAGGATATTCATTTTTAAGTGTGGTTTTAATTTTTATTAATAGTTAGAATTGATTAGCTCTGAGGTCAATTGTGATTTAAGGTGCTCGCAAAAGTTTTGCCTTCCTGAAACAAACAATGCAATTTCTAATGGCTTCCTTTACAAATACCATTATAAATCATTAGCTGTTTGCCATTAAACATGACAAAAACATTTTTATGTAGTGTGTTTGGGGTCTAATTCTGGTAGGATTTAATGGAGTCCTGGTTCCCATCCCACCAACAGAACCCAACACATTAGAAGTAGAGACCCACAAAGACCATTACAGTTCCCATTAGAATTTCTGTTATACTCTTAATACTTGTTATACTCAGAGATTGGCAAGTTTTCTCAGTAGTGAAAGCAGAGGTGTCACCGTCTAAACGTATTTGTCTCTTAGGAGCTAAAACAGAGCATATGATGACAGTTTTGTATTACACCACACACATTTTAAACACTTTCTTTAAATCTAACAGAGGAAATAATAGAAGTTCTTTTACAGTAAAGCAGGCCAATGTCACACACTTCATGCATTACTAACAACTGATAAATAATCGGTTGCTCTGTGGTTCCACAATGCATTATAAGTTTTAAAAGAAACTTCTGTTTAGCAATAGACTATATGGTTTAATATATTTTGGGTCATTTGACTAAAATGTTTTTATGATCTTAAAAATCACAATGTTTGAGTTGTACGGAGAAAAATACTATAATTGTGCCAACATATTAATATCTTTCCTTACAGAACAACGTTTAGACGCACAACACTTAAAAATTAATGTTCCTAAAATGTTCTTCGAATGGCTGCATTGTTCCATAAAGAACATCCACCTTTCTGTTGCATAAAGAGTCTTTTAAGTGTAAAAAGGTTCTACAGTGCATTCAATAAAACAGAACAAATACATAGACGTTTACCACAGGAACACAGTTACCCTGCAGTCTTATGAACATAGGCAAATTGCTTTAACATTGACTTCCATTTAGTTCATTTGCATTAACCTTATAAGCAAATTGCACAACGCATTTAACATCCAAATAATTACTGAAAAGACATTTGAGCAAACTTAAGAACTTTACACTTAACTTGTCGTAACAAACCCATTACATTAAATTGATCTTTTGAGGCTTTAAAACTATAAATAAACATTAAAGTTTATTTAAAAAGTGTGTCATATCTTTAATTATTATTGATTTATTTCAACCTGCATAAATAAACATTTTGCAAAGTGATACAGGACTCATGTGGACCATCATTAAAACCAGTACAATTCCTATTGTAACCATTAAAGCCGTTAGATTGTTTCTATTGGTTATTTTTCTCAGCAGGGGTGTCACTGTTGTTTAGTTCAACATCACAGTTTAGTTCTCATTCTCAGTAACACATTCTCTTCCTCCCACCGCTTCCGTCAGTTAACTGCGCGTCATGACTCTGATCTGTGATCAGCAGCTCCGGCACCAAACTTTGCGTTGGCGGCACAAACATCGATCAAGGCTCTGAATACCCAATGCAACACTTTTATTTTTTTTTCATGAACCTTTTATCAATTGTAAATGAGATGTGGATGTGGCAGACTGGAGTGATCGGTGAGCTTTATTAAGGTAGGTGATGCTACCCGGTGCGCAGTGGATACCTGCGCTTGGTTTAAGATATTCCGTTTGTCACGTTGAGTGTTGTGTTTTATATTGTCATGTTACTTGCTGTTATTCATTAAAACGCATTTATGGATGTGCACTATAACTGAAGCGTGAGTTTCTAACGATCAATGGCTGCTTGCGCTTTTTTATTTCCTCTATAAAGCGACGCCTTCATGTTCGCGGGTGAATGGATGACAGCATGTTGCGGACAAATTTGCAATACCTCATATTTTAAATTCTTCCAATCCCGTAGATATCAGAAATGATCATCCCTTAACTTCATTAAGTCTATAAGAAATGTTTATAAACTTAACAGCTGAAGATTTCCAGGCCAGACACACTGATACAAATGTATAGATTGAATGCACTTTAAGTCACTTTGAATGAAAGTGTCTGCCAAATGCACAATTGTTGATAAAACTTTACACAGCACTTTTTTTGGTTTAGGTGACAGCAGTGATGGAGAGCCCCTCTAAGATTGACAGGCGACAGGCGTGGGCGCTCAGCAGCAGCCGCAAGTTTACCGTAAGAGAGGAAACCCCTGCATCAGGTGCAGATGATCCTCATCCTCATTTATCCCTGCAGGATGACGTCTTCATGGATGGTGAGCATCAGGTTAATGTATAACTTTAGGTTGTATCAGGTGTATGGAAAGAAGCTATCTGATTTCCTCTTAGGCCATAAATTGCAGGAAACCTATGGGTTCATTCACAACACCTCACTGTTTTTTTTTTTTAAGTGGCACCGAATATATGGACACTTAATCTGACAATCCAATGCAATGACATTCATGTATTTTTAGCCACTATACAACGCAATGCAAACAAGCATGTTTATTATTTAATTTATACAACTCCGATGAGACATAATTGTGCAAAATTATATTAATTTCTTCCGTTGCAAAATTAAAGTGGTACTATTGCATTTGCCAGTGTATTGACATACTATTTGGGATTAAATTGGCCCACTTTTTAGTGTATAAAAAGGTACTTTTAAGTTTAAGTCAACTTTGGCAATGTTTGAAGTATAACCGAAAGTATTCCTTCTTCTTTCCTTATTTTTATTTTTTTTAAAAAGACATATACTAATTACTTTTTATAAAGGCTGAATAATAAAGAAAATATACGGCCATTAAGAGCACAGAATAGATGTGAACTCCTCAAAAATCTGCTTGAGAAAATGACAAATGAACATTTATTAAGGTCGGCATTTTATGACGATATTTTAAGGATATGATCATGTTATTTCCTTAAATGAGGTCAGTGTAAATGGAGCTTACTGCAGCTGATACTGATAAAAGATAAACTGATGAACCACAAACAGTTCTAAAACAAAAATCTCTCTCTCTCTCTCTCTCTCTCTCTCTCTCTCTCTCTCTCTCTCTCTCTCTCTCTCTCTCTCTCTCTCTCTCTCTCTCTCTCTCCAGATTAAGATAACCAATTGCGTCTTTATTTTGTTTCCACAGGATGCTCTGCAGGAAAGATTGAAACCTGGCTTCAAGGTTGTGGGTGAGTGTTTGTGTTTCCATCAAAGACAGAGAAAAGGTTCATTGTGTGTCAATTGTAATACAACAAAATGTGTGAGTGGAAAACCACAAATGTTGTTTGGCTCATTGAAGGTCACCGAGGTTAGTAACCTAAAAGAGGCTCAAGGACCAATCAAAAGGCAGCGTTTAGTGCCTTTACTCTTTTTATAGGTTGTACTGGAAAGTTTCCTTGTTTATTGCCCAGCTGGATCAGGAAATAGCAGAAAAACTTGACTATACTGTTATCGTTTCACAACTTTGAGGCCATGACAAGTTCCAGCAAGTACTAAAAAGAAAAGAAATTGCCTTCAAAGTATCTTTAAGATAAGATTAATACACATTTGATTGAATTCATTCAGAAATACTTGGCACAGTAGAAATCAAGGTTAGCTTGTTTATAATGAAATATCCTGCAGAACCCTCAAAGCTCGGCAAGGTCTACAAGAACTGTTTTTGTCTTTGTAACGTGCAGTAGAAACATTTACAAATTGAAAATCTTTATCATTTGTTTTTCTGAGGGCTACAGCACACACTGCCATGAGATTTGTCCTGCGTGTATGTAGCGCTTCTATTTTTATCAGCGTAAATCGCCGCATGCAGGCAACTCGCCCACAGACTTTTGCTGATTCAGATGTGATAAAAGTGCATTATCTGAATTTCTGTTTTTCTCTTGTCTACGATCTTCTAGGAATGACGCCAGTCCAGCGAGAAACCTGACAACAGGTAGGTTAAATCAATCATGCATAACAAATTCAGGTTTGGGTTTTCGATTCAGGTTTTCTTTCCTTTTTTAAGTCTGCACCGCTCAAATTACATGCGTGTCATATTTGCATCTAACACGTAAGCCCGAACAGAATAGAAGTACTCATATTTACTGCATTTTAGAAAGATTCAGTTTGCAGACGCTTTATCCAAACTTACACATTTATAAGCAAAAGCAAAATCAAATAAGCCAAAATACTGTAAATATAACATCTTGTCAACAGGTCCTTTCAGGGCAGGTGCCAGCATTGAGGATGATCTGAGTCTGGGTGCCGAAGGTGAGCCGAACCATCACTATAGCAACAGTAACCGGGTTATTATGAATGAATTAAATCAAGAAGATGGTTACAGATGAGATGTTCTTACAAGAGTTTGTCAAACAGAGGACATTTAAATGTCACATGGCAGACTGCGACATGTTGAAACGCTCGATCGATTTCATACTTCACACAAATGGAGTCTCTCTTGATTCATAGACGGTAGCTTGTCTGTAACGCTCATAAATTACTTGCAAGTAATCAAAATGAATCTTTTAAGTGCAGGTGCACAAGACAGAATATTAAACAATGGGTTTATTGTCTGACACCTTTGTGCTTGACAGTAAATCCATCCAATGATTATATGCAAAGCAACACTGTAATGCACCTGTCAGCATGTGTTTTTGAACGTACAAGCTTTAAATAAACTGTGTGTTTGAAGTGTTAAAAATGTGATTCATAATTCTTTTTTGTTATTCAGCTACTGCATTGTACACAGCATCCAGTGGGTATCGGTGTTGGTAAGAAATTTATTATTATTTTTTTTAGCTTTTGATTTTCAAATACATCCATTTTCAATAAATCCCATCTTCTTTCTTTGACTTTTTGGCTTTTATTTTTGACGGTTAATCACCAATTCCATTATAATGTTTTTTGTTATACAGAAGTTTTGAAAACCGTTTTTACAAAGTGCTTTACGTGCATATCACATAAAAAAAAAAAAAAGACACTAATAAATGATGAGCTGTTTTAACCTATGGCTGGGTCTGATGGACATTTTTTGAAAAATGTAAACAAACATTTGGGTTTGTTTATAACTTACCCAAACATGAGTTAAAACAACCAAGCATCTTTATAAGTGTAAAATAAATAAATCCAAAAAATATGATCAAATAATTAAAGGCTTAATATGTGCCTAGTCTAGTTAAGTCATTTGTTTGTAGGTTGTCAAGACGTGAGTTTACAGCTTGAGTTTTGTGTTGACATGGAGTTTTTGTATATCAGCAGCACAGCTAAACAGAAACTTAACCTGCCGTTGTTAAACATGGGCCAGAGCATCGCATCCAGCGCCCTCTCGACCGCTACCAGCAGGACAGTTTCCAGGTAAAAGCATCACGAATTTCACCCCCTTTCACACTCAAGATGAATTTGTGCATCCGATATCAGATGAAAATATTTGCGAACACATGCTAACCTATATTCAACATCTTGCATATACACCAGTGTGTCTGAGGTTCTCCAGATGCGAGCTGAAGATGCTGAAGATACTCTCTTCCAGCTGGGTTTCGGTTGCGAGGAACCCCAGGTGACTGCCCGCATCCCGGTGCGATTCTTTAACTTCCCGTCTCGGCTCCGAGGCATCAACTTTCGATTGTTCCTCGAGTCCCAGCTCGCCAGACTACGCCAGGAAGATCCCTGCCTCTCATTAGCGAGTAAGAAACAATCCATGGGTTTGATTTTCAGGGAACACATACTTGAATGCGTTTTCCGGCAAATGCATAAATGTGAATTATTCTCCATTTTTTTTAGGTCGTTTTCGACAAGTAGAGGCGTTGACGGCGATGGCCAACGCTTTCTATTCATTATACTCCCACGTATCTCGAACGCCCCTTCAGAAGCTCGCTCCGCCCCAGCTCACTTTGACCTCCCCGCTGGCGGAGAGAACCTGGTCACGAACCAGCGTCCGCAGCGAACCGCGTTCCCCCGTGGAACGGCTGAAAGACACCATCTCAAAGATGTGCTTGTACACCGGTTCACGCGGCTCAGAGTCGGCATCTCCGAGCGGTTCGCCTCGTAAGCGGAAAAGCAGTCTGCCGGGTGTAGCCGGGAACGCTCCGGAGACCCCGTGGAACGGCGATGACCAGGTTACAATGCCAGGCTTTAGGATGGAAGATGATTTGGACCCAGATATGGACTGGTTTGTGGAGGTCGGCGATAAGCTTGAGGAGGCGGTTGACACTGAGAAAGTTATAGAAGTCAGATCTTCTCGTTCGCTAACTTTAGAAGACTCTGGAGATAAAGGATACAACCTGAGGCATACGTCACCAGACCGTATGCCAAGAACTAAGCAGGAAGTGGAGTCCGAAGGCAAAAGCGTTATGGAACCTGTTCCTCTCATTAGCCATGATGTCATTTGCCCTCAAGTCATTGAATATGTGAATCAGGCACCTTATCGCTGCTCAGAGACAAACAGAACAGATGTCAAAGACTCTGCACAACCTCCCAATAGACAGTCAATCACATCACCGGATGACCAGGCCTGTGATCTTTCATCCCAACACACTTCGCAAAAGTCATTATGTCAAATCACAATCACCGGATCGGAAGGCGACGCCGACAGAGATGCACGTGGCCCGTGTTCGTCCAACATCCAGAAATACTTAAGTCCAGTCAAACCACTGAACCTGAGCAGACTCATCCAATCTCCCAAACAAGGAAACTCTTTTGAGCTCGAGGAGGTAATTGATGTCATTTTAATGCATTCTTGCAGCACAGCGTGAAGAGGAAGATCGTGCCCACACATATTCGCTCATTCACAAAACATCATGTTAATAGGATTGCAACCCTTTAGTGTTGATTCCGCCCCCAAACTTCCTCTGATCAATAAAAAGATGATCTTTTACACTCCAAGCAGTGTTGCAGAATGTATTTATCGTATCGATTGTGGGGATGAGTCAGAAAATAAGATGTTAGTCTTCATCCGGGCATCTAATGGAGGTGGCCAGATGAGACCGTGTCAAAGACGACATATAAAAGTGAATTTACTTTTAATATTAACATCGTAGCCGGATAGAAATAATCATTTGAGAAGCAAAATGTCAGACTGCACTTAAAGGGTTTTACAAGCAAACGCTAATATTATACAATGTGCAATATGTACAGTACTGAATTTTTATCAAATTTGTTTCCTGTACTAGATGTCACTTCACATAATAGCCTGTTGCTCTGACGCTTACAAAGCTTTTTTAAAGTTGATTAAAAATAACTACATTTTGAACAAAAAAATCTATTTTTATGTACTTCTCAAAAATATATTTTATGAACTAAAAAGTGGGGCGATATCTTAACGTAATATTAAAATAATACACTTACAAGTATATTAGTACTTCTCTTTTTTATTTTTAGTAAGGCGTGAAACATGCTGAATTTGATATGAATATTATTGTATTTGTGGTCAGTAAGTTTAAGGTTTTATGTTCAGGTACACAGCGCTGAGGAAGAGGACGCTGCTTCATCAGAACTCAGTCCCACAGTCACACTGTCTGTTTCAACACCACATCACAAATGTGAGTAACATTAACTTCCATATCAAGAAAAGTCAGTCAAATAGTTTTCTTTGCAGTTGTCACACCCCTATGCAATTTATCAACTTGCAATATTCTATGCACACTTTTTATTTAAATAAGCAAGCTCATGTTCACAAAAACCAGCATGTGTTGGCAAGTGGTGAGAGAGAGGAGAGGCGTTTTGCTGAGCTCATTGCACACACTTTGTGATGTGCAGCTTTTGTCACTCAAACATCTTCAATGAAAACAACTGTACAGGAAGTAATCAGACAAATTTCTATGAAATGTTTGATACCGTCTGTTTCCTCAAAGTGTTATGGGTTCTCTTTCCATCAGCTTCACCGTTACGAGGGGACAGTTTCCAGTCAGACAGCAGTGGATATGCTGAAGAGGACATGCCTCACCTGTCCATACCTGAGAAACGTACGGTCAAGTGTGACATCACTAAAGTAACGTCACATGCTCAGGAGATCTCAGCGGGGTCCACGGCTTAGATCACAAAGAGGGCTCAAATTTTCATGAGTCCAGCTCCCTTGTAAAAGCACAAAGACTGTATTATTTCAGCTTTAGATTTTAAGAATGTTCGTTTAACACGTTTCAAGTCTGTTGGTAACTGCGACTGTTGTCAGGATGGTGACACACCACACGCACAAACACGTCTGCTGATGCTCTTAACTGTCTCAACAAACCATTTTACTTCTGTATTTTGATGCATTTGCGTGAAGGACATTGAATGAGACTAAAGGTGAATGGGAAGCCAGGTTTTTGTAGGGAAGAGGCAGATGACGTTGTAATGAGGATGAATGAATCATGCAGTTTTTAGAAAGTAAAGCGGTACAAGTTTTGATGCGTCACTTTTGTGTGAAGTTGTTAACAACTGCTTTACAGGACTTCTTACTGCTGTAATGTTTGGTGTGCTTTTTGCTCTTACAAAAACCCCAGCGATATTTGTAATTTAAGAATGTCAATAAATAATTTATTATAAATTATGCATGGTGACAACTGAATGAGTGAGATGGCCAATGCAAATATTTAATGACAAAGATTTGGTTTAAGAAACCAAAAAAAATTAAATTAAAGTTGATGCATAAAAAGTTCAGTTATACTGTTCTGGTGGCACTTCGATGTGAAATAAATCATTAGGAAAACTAATAATTTTAATGAAACATTTAACAGTCTTGTATGTATATTAGCATAAGAAGTTATTGTATTACATTGCAAATGACTAATTCGTAAAATCACTACTTCATATAATGTCGACCGATGAGAATGATATGCAGATTTCAATAGTTTATTGTCTATGAATAAATTCAGGAACATAAAAATGTCATCTAGCACATTCATACTGTGTTTTATATACTACATATATATAGAACAGGACCACTGAATGAAAAGTTTGAGGTAAATGTTGTCCAGGCCTATGCTGAATTGTAAAACAGAAAGTAGAAAATACACCGGCACATTAAAAGGACTTTAGTTTTAATAGCTGAGAGACTTTATTTAATAGATACATCATGAGATGAAAAAAATCTGTCAAGAAATAACATCCATCAGTAAAATATAATGCAAAAAGGAAATTTAATGTGTGACAAAGTTAAAAATATATTTACAAGCTTTAAAAAAACAAACATACAGATGGTTAATCACATGCATTTTACTTTCATGGGTTCAATTTATTCATTTTACTGCAGAGTACCTATGATGTGGCACAATATAAATATTAAAAATCAAGACTAAAAAGGAATAATTCATGGCAGCTAAAAGAAATCGTAGAATGTAATATAAATAATATCATTAGTGAACCCTGCCTTTCTTTGGAGGCAGTGGGGTAAATGTCTACACCCATTCTGGTGTCGCTCATAAAGCAAATTACCCAGGCATCAGTTCCTCCTACAGGGCTTAAACTCAGTCTTCTGCACCCCCTGCAGACCAACATCGTGCATCTGCCACACGAAACAAACGCCCTTAATTCACAGAACTGAGGGCAGTACAGGTACATTCACTTATTGCACCTTGGGGGGCCAAACAGAGAGATAAAACAGGGCTTTACTTTCCCCCTGCCATGACCTTGAGGTACTGAAGGGCGTTATGTGCGGCGCTGGCACGCGCAGCGTCCAAGGTGGAGGCGAATCCATGGCAGACGGTGATTGGCTGAGTGGATAACTCCACCAGACACTGGTACAGGCCGCTTAGACTGCGCTCCTCTAAACAACACAATAAATATAAAAACAAATGTGACTTTCTGGATATTTGAATGGGAGTAAAATCGACATGATCATCAACATGTTACCTGCTGTTTTCAAAGAAAATATAATTTGCCCAAATCTGAGTGACAAGAAAATTAAATGGATACCCCAAACAGAAGGAGAGTAAACAGAAGTTTAATTTACAGGTGAATCTTTGCACTGTACCTATGTCCAAATAGCTGACATCAAAGCGTTGCTCCTCTGAAAGTTCATGAAGTAAAGAACAGAAATTCAAGTCGTTGGAATCGGGCTGACCCAGAGGATTGTAACGCAACTGAAGGATCTTCTCCCCGGCCGAGTTCCTCAGAGAGTCCCACGTGCAGCCGAGACCTTTAGACTTTCCTCCCTCAAGCCTGCCACCAACCTGCTGCTCATAAATTAGATTTTAAAAGAAGTTACAACCAGTCAAACGCCCAAATTTCAAACCATCTTCAGCACTAAAACTCTCAGTTGTAATACCATGCCGAAGGTGTCATCTTCTGCTTCGGCCTCATGGCTGCTGCGCATGTCCACCGGTACGTCATGTATACGAGAAAGCATCTTTGCAGCTGCGTTTCTCTTAGCAAGCTTTTTTGATGTACCACTACCTTTAAGGTAAAACGCAAAATACAATAAAAATGATATTTTTTGCTGAAGAAACTATGGCACAAAAATCACAACTTACCTATCTCCACAAACCTCTCCACCCTGCAGGTCATTGTAAACTCTTTACGGTGAGCAGGTCCGGATTCCTGAGTGACCGTGTACTCGGGTAAACGCCAGCCTTTCTGCACCACTAGCTCCTGTGGGAATGTCATTTATGTAATTGTGAGTTTCATGACTTGGGATGCAACCAAACAACGAATAAATGTGTATTTTTTTGTGCGCAATGTTTAGCTTGTGAATTCATGAAGTATAAAGCATTCATCACACATTCAAATTTGCCCTCCCACCTGCAAAGCTCCAACTGGATTGCACTCAGCTTGCTGCGTTGAACTGGAAGATTTCATCTCTGACTGAGAACTAAAACACACACACACAAAAGTAAAAACATCTTGTTTATGTAGACTGTGAACCAATCTGACTTTAAACAAGTCAAATGCTTACCATTCCCCCTCTATATCGATCCCAACAAATCCGTCTCCCTCCATCCCATTTCCTCCGATCCCTCCCAGCATCCCTCCTTTCAGCATTTTCAGGGCGGCCTCTGCGGCTTTGTGCTTGGCAGCTTTCTTACTCGGGCCCTGGCCGGTGCAGTTGATGTCTCCCACCGACACGCGAAAGGTGAAGTTGGGCTGGTGGGCCTGACCCTCGGCCTTCAGCAGGTCGTACACTGGGGTCTTGCCTATCCGCGTTCCATATTCCTGCAGCAGACTGATGGGCGTCTTCCCGTGATTCACAGCCAGCATTTGCTCAATACTGTGAGGAGAGACACAAAATGATGTTAAATCTCATCAGGAAAAGTTTCCAGATTCATCACTTCAGTGCAGAAATGAAATGAAAGAAAAGCAAAGACGCCACCTTGTGTAAAATATATAACAGTATAAGATATTAAACAATTTATGCTATTAAACATGATGTCAAACATTCAATGAAATTGTAGTTTGAAGGTTAATCCAATTTACCATTTGATTCATTTGTTACTTCCTATTTGGATTTCTAAATCAAGGATTTGGTTGTAAATTATGTGAACAGCGATTGAAAGAATGATTCAAGCATTTGATCTCAACAGTGAATCAAGCGTTTGATTCAGATCGGGATTTTAACTTTTGTTTTGAACTAAACAAATTACTCCAATTAAACAGAGTTTGATTTCAGGGAATCAATCATACAATTCAGACCAGCATCCAAACGTTCGTTTCGAGAATTTGGCTTAAGCAGTGAAGCAAGCATTTAATTTAGCGATTCAAAACACTGAATCAAATAACACAGTGAATCAAGCATTCGACTCATTCAAGGATTCGAACATACAATTGAAACGAAGGTTTAGTAGGCAGCTCACTTAACGTTAGCTCTAAAAACGAGCCGGTTGTCTCGTCAATTTAAAGTACATTTTAATAACAAATTCTACAGAATTCGGTAATGAAACTGGCAACTGAGCTACAGCATGTTCGGTTTGTACCTGGTACACCCAGAGTTTCTCTTGTCGTTATCCGGGCTGTGGTCGTCGTTCATTCCCCAATAACAGAAGGAGAGCTGATTCGTTTCGGACTGCAGAATCCCCCCGAGGTGACTGTAACCCCCCTGATACCATGAATATGTTTCCGTGCGGGGAGGACTGAGACACGAGGAGACAGTAAAGCCCCTCTCTCACCGTCCCGCATCACACGACAACTCGAGCGGAGATATGAACTCTGAACCGCGTGACAAATGCCGCAAGCACCTTCATAATAAAAGTCATCACAAACAACCTGAAATGCACGTCCGGTGAAATTTTAGACCGGAACAAAAAAATAAGAAAATAAAGTAAATAAATAGAATTAAACAATTAAAAAAAATAAAACGAAAATTAAATTTTATTTATATAGCAAATAAAATAAATATAAAAATATTTTTTTCTCTCAAAAGATTTTGTATTATGACAATATTCATGGCAATAAAGCATGACTTATCATTACTGAAAAAAGACAAAATTGTAATAAATAAAAAATAAAATAAAGAAAATTGTTGTCTCACACCAAAAACATTGTGCTGTTGCTTTAAGATATTCATATAGACACATTTACATCTTGAAATCAATTCTACATCATTTATATCCTCCCATATTGTCATCGCAAATCCTTGAGAAAAAAACTTTAGCACTATCCAAAGAGCACTTTTCAAAGCCTTGGGTCATGGGGTCAGAGTTTACAAACTAAACATGGTAACATTATATTTTTAATTCTTTATTAATTGATCATTCACAGCCTATATCTGTCCAAAGAGTCTTATAAGGAAAAAAATTAACTGTTCATCATGGAAAAGATTCTTTCACTGACAACAAGGCACTGAGGAACAAAGTACATGAATTGTAATTTGGTTGAGGACAACACTCGGTGCACATCTCATCTTTCAGGGATTTGATAAGCTCCTATAAGCACTATTGCTACAAATGGGAGACACACGTCCCCAGTGTCCAAGAGCAGTGCCACATTCCAGAGCCCCTGACCTAAGAGCTGCAAATATACACACACAGCACTCGTCTGATTTCAAGAGACAACTAAAGAAGAAAGGCTAAACAAGAGAGGCTGTGACAGTAAAGTAGTAAAAAACATAAAAATCTGTTTATTCAGTGACACTCCTGAGGATATTCAGCTTGCAAACCACAGTATGAAAAATACTACAATCTGTTTAATGTGTAATTAAGTACAACAACATCAAACCTTTTTACACGTCTGTGTAAACAGAGCAATACAATTCTTCACTGAATTCGAAAATCGTCACTAGGTTTGATTCATGTTCCGGTAGGACGTAAGACTAAGGAACATTACAGCAAGTGTGAATGTTTCACATAATCGTGACGAAACAGGAGTCCTCAAGTCTTCTTTTATCCTCATTGTAACTTAAGCATCACTGGTTGCAATGTCTTGTTGATTCAGCTCTTCCACAAACTCCTCCGCAGGTTCTCCCTCTTCCTCCGAGTCATATGCATATTTCATTTTCTCTGAGTCTAGTTGCTCTCCAGTTTCTTCAGGTACTTCAACCGATTCCTGCTGACTCTCTTCATGGTCGATATCTCCCACCAGCTGATCTTCTGAAAGATCCAAAGCAGCCGTATCCTCACTTATGTTGCTTTCTGTTTCCTCGACTGTCAAGTCCTTGGCAAGAGCCTCTTCAGTTTGCTCCTCAGCTTCTTCTCCATGAACCTCCTCAGGTGCTTCATCCTCATCAGTGGCACCCTGCTCCTCAGCAACATCTCCATCCTTGACTTGAACGTCTTCAGGTATAACATCCTCTTCAGTTACTGCTTGATCTTCGACAGTTTCTTCCCCTTTAATCTCCTCAGCTGGTTCTTCCGATACCACCAAATCCTCGACAACAAGTTCCTCGGGTACTCCCTCCTGCTCAGTTACTGCTTGCTTTTCTACATCATCTTCATTGAACTGAACCTCCTCAGCTTGTTCATTCTCTTCAGCAACATCTTGTACCTCATGCGTTTGATCCTCATCTGCTTGCTCTTCAACAGCTTTCTCAAGGACCTGAACATCCTCAGCAGGTCCCTCTTTCTCCGTTGTCACATCCTCTTCTAAAACATCCCCCCCAGTTATGGTCTGAGTCTCTTCTTCATTCAATTCTTCACTTTTGATCGGAACCTCCTCTTCCTCAGTTGCTGCATGCTGCTCCTTTACGTAAATCTCTTCATCTGCAGGAGTAGGTTGTTGGCTTTGATATAACATCTGTAATGTATAGTAAAGTAAACATCAGGATGGGTCTAACTAAATGTCAAAACACATATAAACTGGAGGATGTTCGGCCTTTTAGAACCAGTATTATACCCGACTCTGGACGATCTCAAGCTGGGCAGCGAGATGGGAATGAAGGCTATGAGTGCTCTTCTGATGGTCTTCCAGATTCCTGCGAACAGACATAAGCTGATCTTCCAAAGCTTGGGATCTGCTTGCTTGCTCCATCTCCAACAGGTCCCTGACAGACAGACGTACACAAGTAGAATCAGTACCTGACCTGAAAGAGGCTCACAAAATTATTTTGGTAATTTCAGCCATTTTTACTCACTTGACATCAATGACCTCCTGTCTGTTTCTCTCCAGAGCCTTCTGGTTGCCGGCAAAAGACTCCTTTAAGCTCACAAGCTCCGTTCTCTGCTGCTCCAACAGAAAGGTGAGACCCTCCACAGCGGACATCTGCTCGTCGAGACGTGACGTTGTGACCAAAACACTGTCCGTTAAGCCAGAAATGCTAAACGCTACTTCAGAGTTAGCACTGAGGACCGTATGAATCCTTTGCTTCAGTTTCTCTAACTCCTCAGTCTTATTCTTGATCACAGCATTCAGAGTCGTGGTGGAGACGGTCGTCTGTCGGAGTTCGGTAAGTTTGGCATTCATCTCGGACTGAAGAGACCACACTTGACTGTGCAGATCTGTGGATTTGATTTTTTCAGAGGTGGCCAGGGCGACCTCTGCCTTTTTTTGGGCTTGTACGTAAGCTTCTTCCAGTGCTTGGAGGCGCTCCTCGAAAACAGCCACATTGGTGATCTAGATACAGGCAGTAAAGTTTAATTAACTTGCTAAACACGAACAATACACATTTTAATGGTTTTCATTATAAATACCATTATGAACCATTAGCGGCTTACTTTTAAAACCAGTACAAAATCCCTTTATGCAATGTGTTTTGGGTCTTTTTCCAGTAGGATTTAATGATGTTCTACTGGTTCCTGAACCCAACACATTACCAGTAGACACCCCTAAAAGCAATCCAATTCCCATTATAACGAATAAATCAGTTAGAATAATGTAAAAACAAAACAAATAATATTCCTAATAATACAGATTATTAAAGATAAAATTGTAAACCAACAGCACATACAGCACTTCTATTTTAACATTAAAATAATTTTCAATAAAAGCAAGCATGTGTGCTCTCAACATGTGGATATGATTAACCTTATGACCTTAAGACCTCTAGAGTTTTTTTATACAAACATCCCTTTGTTAAAGCTTTTTATTACATTTAGGATTGTTAGCATTTTTCATGCCCAAGCCTTCCTGCTTTATTAAAGCTACATTTGCAAGGTCAAGCTTTCTCTGCACCAATGAAAGGAAAATTAACAATTGTAAATGAATGGGTTACACTTAATACGTTGCATTTCTGATCATTAATGCAGACTGATGTTAGCAACCAATCCTTTTAATGAAGAAGTTAGTTCTGTGTAGATATTTCACTTGGTTAGAATGCAGTTTGCATAATGCCCTTTAAACAAGCCTGTCTGGCGAAAAAAGAAACCTGATCCTGCTCACAGCAAACTATTAATGTCCATGTGTCACATGACACATTTCGCCAAATGGCATATTCAAAGGACACAAGAGACGTGCTTTCAATGAAACTATTTCTGTTTTCCAAAACAGTATCCAACTTCAATATCCAAATATTATAAATTCCCGCACGTACGCTCTGCGCGCAATGCTCCTTGGCGCACGAATCGGTGTGCGTAAAATGGTCACTTATTGTGCGCAGTTGTCATTTATATTATTTCAAAGTCAACCTATTAAAAGAACAATCGTCTATATCAGTTTATAAATAATAACAGGGTACCAAATCAAATACCTGTGCGTTACCCGTCCCCAACTGTTGTTGGAACTTGGTTACCCTAAGCTGCATTGCATTGACCGTCTCCGATAAACTGTCGATGGTTTGTTGTTGCTGACTGCAGAACCACACAGCTGTCGATCCACCAACAATGAAAATAAAGAAAATAGCAGCAGGAACGGCGTAATCTTTAATTCCCCTCGGTTGCGCTACAGATGGCTCAAAGAGTGCCAAACTGTCCTCCTGTTTGTTGCTGCTTTTTCCTTTGCGCTTGGTCATCTTGGTTACGCGTTGGGTCACCAAACGCACTGTGTAGACTGAAACGCTTCTTCTTGGTTTGGTTACAGATGGATCAAACCCTCAATGTTTTTTTTGGTCCACAATGAAGACGAGGAACAATCGAAACTTTCAGACACGAGGACGAGTGGGGGGCGTTGTGGGCTGCGTACAGGAGGCGGTGTCAAAGTGACATGACGCTGCGTAGCACGTAGCGCCTGCCTAAATAATGTTCGATTGAATTACATAATCTTAAAAATAACGTAGATTTGTATGTAGAATCAACCCCATAGGTTATGTGATTGATTCTTAGGAACACATACTGATAAAATGTATAGCTTGAATGCACCGTAAGTCACCTTGGATAAAAGTGTCTGCCAAATAGATACATCTATTATTAATCAGTAGACTTTATATCAAGTGTTGTAATTCCGCTAAATATAAAAATAGATGTCTATTTTTGCATCCAATTTAATTTTGCATGATTTTGCTTGTTCTGCTTTGCGGACCCTCTCAAGCTGTCAGATTGGATGAGATCAGTCATCTGTGATCACACGCGGGTGTGGAATGCAGGCTTTGGCTGAACTCAGAGATGAGACTCGATCAAAGGCATTCTTGCATTACATTGGCTCTTTTGCTTCTGGAGTATTGGTGGGTCCACCTTTTTTTTATTTCATGGGCATCAAGCTTATGTGATGTCATTAAACTTGACATCTAGAAAACATAGTTTTGTAAAATGTACATTTCATGAATGGATTGGTTTCTGGCCTTACATGACATACAGCTACTGTAACTTTATATGGAATAGTGAAATGTCCTTCATGACTAATATCATATCATTGACAGATAGATTTGTCTTTTATTTGCGAACACTCAATATAATAGTGGAAACAAAGACATACAGTACAAAATATGATAATGGTAATATTTTATTTTTATTTTGGGGATCACCTTAATTTCTAAATGATCAATTTGCAGTCCTTTCTTTACTCTGCAAGAAAAAAAGATGTTAGACGCCTCAATGTTTGCAATCATATAGTTTCTCAATTCTAAACAGTCAGATTTAAATCGGAAGACGAACCTCTAACTATAAGTTTGGTGGAGCACTCATCCCGACCCAGAGGGCTGTCGGCCACAACCTTGTACTCTCCCATATCTTTGTGACCAACCCTCAGAATAAGCATCGAACACACACCACACACATTTGTGATGTAGTAGTTGGGGTTCGTGTTGAGGTTGACGTTGTTGCGGTACCAAGTGACATGTGGAGTCGGGTTGCCCCTCACGGCACAGCTCATGTAGCACTCGTAACCCGGGGGAGTCGAGTGAAGCTTCAAATGGACGATAAATTTGGGAGCTGCCTGGAAGTCGGGGGTCTTTGATACGGGTAGGTCACATGTAAACTTTTCTGAAAATTAAAAAAACCCCAGATATTTGCCTATTACATTGTTTCATACAAGGTTAGAGGGACCCGCATGCTCAGAGAGATGCACTTTCCAGACGATCACGGACCAAAGAATGATCCACAACTAGCGTATAACATCACCTTAAAGGTGCAACATTTACAGAACAAGATAAAGCCCAGATAAAGATGAACAGTTTTTTCGCAGCTGACAGCCCAAATCTCACGGGTATACACCTGAATAGAAGTGACCCATAAAGAGAGATTCACAGATATCGTCTCAGTGCCCATGAGCAAGGCTCTTATCTCAGGTCTCTCCGGAGATCTCTCTCTGCTATTAATGTTCCTTAAATTGCTTTGGGAAAAGATGTCAGTTAAATGACAAGTAGCCCTTTCATTGCCTTTATCATATCATTTGTTTTCAGGGTTATGTGATAACCATACTGTAACAGGTATGTTAGTTTGTAATGTTAAGAATCTTTTCGTAAATACTAAAATTGTGTATCCTTTGCCTTTTAATCGCTTTCTCTGCATAATTAAAAAATATTCTGACAAAACCTTTATATAAAATATTTAAATAATGTATGAGATATTAAAGCTGGATGTGTAATGATAAAGTGCTGTTTTTTGCCAGACATATGATAGTAAACATGCTTTTATTTCAATGCATCTATATGAATAATCAAATGAATGAACAAACCCCTTTTTTTTGTGGTTCCCCACACTGGAGACATTGACGGCTCTGAAAGGCCAATGTCGTTCTTCGCAAACACTCTGAAGTTATATTCTTTTCCAGGCAAGATGTTGATGACTGTGAATTTGTTGTTAAACAAATGATCAACCACCATCTGCCACGTCCGCTTGATGGAGTCCCTCTTCATCACCATGTAATGCAGACGGTCGTCCCGTTTCTCGTCAGGAGATGGAGCCCATGTCATTGTCACGGTGCCTTGAACATTCTGCTCCAGTTCTACTGGACCTGGAGGTCTGGGATCATCTAGTAAAAATAAAAACATTAATGTATTGGTTCTGTGCTTCTGAGAAAGGTTTATGTTTATACTTTACATTAGTACATTTATACCGTATATTATTTAAAAAGGTATGTTACCATTCAGAAATGCTACTGAAAAAATAACATGTTCACAAATAGTTTATCCAGATATGCATCATTCTTTACATTTTTGTAATTATTTACATTCATTTTGTTGCTATACGTTCCCCTTTATCAGATGAAGAATGGAAATGGAAAAAGAGGTTGTTGAAATACATTACCAGTGACTCTAATTTCAATAGTGAACGTGTCCTGGCCCACCACGTTCCTAATAATGACCGTATAAATGCCAGTGTCAGACAGCTCTGATGTGTGAATAAATAGTTGGGAACCTTTATCAAAATTTGTAATTGTGACATGTTTGGCTACAGGAAAACCATCTTTTAGCCATGTGATGTCAGGTAAAGGAGAGGCCTGTGGATAAAAGATTACACATTTTTACATTCATGCATTTGGCAGACGCTTTTATCCAAAGCGACTTACATTGCATTATATGATACATTTGTCTCTGAGTATGTGCAATCCTTGGGATCGAACCCATGACCTTGGCATTGCTAGCGCCATCTAACCACTGAGCTACAGGAAAGCCAATAACAAATAAATATCACTACACAAAAAAAAACCCCAGATATGTTTGTAGATTTCACATTTGACTGCTCCAGACACATAGATATCTCTGCCATTGTGGAACAGTCAACATTTCCATTGCTGTTGTCCCTCAAAAACAAAACATTATTGCCAATAATCTGCCAAGAATAAAATTAAATTTTTAATACTTTATACTTAACATTACAGGTTTTTTAAGTAACTGACATATTGTGTTAGCTACTTTTGTCTTGTTGTAAAGTGTTATTTTAGCAATTGACTAATATTTTTCTACTAGAAAGTGGATTTGATAATTGTACTGCGTAGATTGCAAGAAGTCATTTGAATAGATAGGCTAATCCTTACATTTTTTTGATACTGTACCTCAAAACTGACACTGACACGCACAGTGTTCCTGGCCTTAACAACCACAAAGTTCTTCATTTTACTGTCAGTGAACCTTGGTTTAACTGCAAAAACAAATACCAGTTTTGTGTCAAAAGAACTAAAATACAAAAGATATTCATCAGAATATTGTTGAAATGTTCACCTGGTGGAGGCATGGCAGTGATGTAATTGTCAAGAGCCTGTGGAAGCCCCTCCCCTCCTTCATTAGTCGCAATAAGTCTAACCCAATAAGTGGCCATTGACTTCAGGCAAACGACAGTAAAGGAAGTCTGAATTACTGCACTTGTATTGCAGCGACTCCACTCTAGTTTGTCCATGGGCCTGATTTCCAAAAAATAGCCTTTCGCTTCATCCTCCACACCTTTAACTTCTGTTGGTTTAGTCCAGGATAGAGACAGAGTTGTGTAGCTCGATCCAGTTAGTTTGAGGTCTTTGACTTTACCAGGAGGCTCTGGAAAGATACATCACAAATGTATTCAGAAGACATCTCAACAATGTCTCAATCTGAGCTCATAGTTGTCAAGTCTGCATTCAAAAGTCAATATTATTGAAGATCTCAATATGAACTCAAACATTTCTCATGTTTTTCTTTACACAAAATCTGATTATTTTACCTCTACAATTACACCTCCATACTCTTCGTGGATTTGAACAATTGTCTCATTTATTTCAATTTTTATATCTCTCAATTTTAGAAGAAACTTTCCTTTGCGTGTTGACATTTAATCAGCATGTCTTACTTTTGGGGTCTCTTGCAAATACAAATTCAGAGGGCACGCTTGGTTCTCCAGGGCCACATGTGTTAATGGCACTGACTCTGAATTCATACTCCGTTCCCTCTATGACGTCTGTAACTGGGAACTTCTTGTCTGAAGACAATACAACTTGTACTTTAGTCTTGACTTACACACACAAATGAATGTCATGTAGATTATTATTTCAATGATGTTTTAAGACCTCTGATTGATTCATCTTTTGCGTTCACTTGACTCCAAAAATGACTGCCTTTTATTCGTTTTTCCACATTGTAACCAACAATGCTGCCTCCTCCGGTGTTATATGGAGGATACCATGTCAAGTTAATGCAGTCTTTATAGGCGCTGACTATTTTAGGAGTCGTCGGAGGACCTGGAAATGCTGGAACCAAACACATTCCCTTTGATGAAGACTTACAACCGATCATTCACTTTATTTCACATCGAAACTGCCAAAAAGGAAAGCAAGAAACTCACCCAAACTGCCTGCAGCGATATCTTCAGTTGTCAGGACATCGCTCAGGCCTTCAGAGTTTTTTGCCTGTATCCTGTAGAAGTACTTTCGGCCGCGATCTATGTCTGTGTCTCTGTAGGAAGACTGTCCGGGAATGACTCCGATTTTAGTCCAGGTGTTTCTTCCAAGCTGCTGCCGCTCCAGGTTGTATTCAGTCACTTGACAACCGCCATCGTCTTTTGGGGCCTTCCATTTAAACTCAATGGCGGTCAGTGAGCTTTCGACAACTTCCACAGGTCCTTGCGGTGCCGCTGGTTTGTCTGGTGAGCAGAGGGATTGCAAATGTATCATTCCTTTAAAATGCCCCAATTCCTTCAATATCCCTTTTCAACACATACCAAACACAATAAGTTTTGACGTTGCCTCTACACTGTCAAATTCATTCCTGATTTTGATTTTGATCTCTCCCGTGTCTTTGCGTTGGCACTTAGCGAGACGCAGGCGGGTGTGAGTCGAGGACTTCTCAATTTTGACACCATGACCTTCAAGCAGCTCCTCGTCCTCTTGAAACCACTGAATCTTAATCGGCTCTTTCCCTGAGAACTGCACCTTGAAGGATGCATTGTCTCCGGCTTTTACAATAACAGGCTCAGAAAATGTATCCAAGGCTTCTGAGTCAATTCTAGGAGGGTCTGAACGGGAATTAAACAGATGAATGTTAGGGTTAGTTTTGTGCTTACATATATGCTGTAAAAGAATGAATAAACATCCGTACCCTCAATGGTTAATGTAGCCTCTGATTTACGTCCTTCTGCTTCAAACTTGTATGTTCCTGAATGTTTATCCTTGCAGGTGTGGATGATGAGTTTGTGATGAGCACCCTCTTCGACAACTGTAATTTCGTCCTTAGATTCTAACTGGAGAAATGATTTAATCTTTTGTTAATTATATGTTACAGACGGTCAGGGATTTTATTGTATATATACAAAGTGTAACCTTTTTGCCATCTTTGTACCACTTTCCAGCACTATCTTCACTGCTCAGTGTGCATGACAGCTCTGCGGATTCTCCAACTTTTGCTGCAGTATTTGACAAGCCACTTAGAAACTGAACTCCAGGGTCTGTGTAGGAAACATGACATCATCTAAACAATGACAGAAATATGACTTTATATTTATAAGGAGATGGCATGTAGTGTTTAAATGTGCCATATCACGAAGCTCAGATGATCAGACATACAATACATACCTGTGATGGTGTCGGGAACCAGTTCACCAGCTCTTGCACGTCTTTTACGTTTTTTATCTGACTCATCTACGTTTACATCTAATCCATCACCTTTTTCATTCTTTCCTGTTCCATCAGCTAAGTTTTCTTTCACCATGGCTGCCTTCCTCGCTGCCTCCTCGCATTCTTTCTGGGCTCTCTCCGCATGGGCTTTCCTTCTGGTCGCCTCCTCTCGCTCTGTCCGAGCTTTCCTCCCGGCCTCATCTCTCTCCATCTGGGCCCTCCTCTCTGCCTCCTCTTTCTCTGCCTGGGCTTTCCTCCTGGCTGCCTCATCTTGCTCAGCCTTGGATCTTCTTGCTGCCTCATCTCTCTCAGCCTGAGCTCTCCTTTTGGCCTCTTCTTGCTCCGCCTGGGCTTTCCTCCTGGTCGCCTCATCTCGCTCCGCCTTGGCTCTTCTCGCCGCCTCATCTCGCTCGCCCTGAGCTCTTCTCGCCGCCTCATCTCGCTCGCCCTGAGCTCTTCTCTCTGTCTCCTCTTGCTCGGCTTGAGCTCTCCTTTCGGCCTCTTCTTGCTCTGCTTGGGCTTTCCTCCTGGCCGCCTCATCTTGCTCCACCTTGGCTCTTCTTACCGCCTCATCTCGCTCGCCCTGAGCTCTCCTTTCGGCCTCTTCTTGCTCCGCTTGGGCTCTTCTTACCGCCTCCTTTTGCTCCATCTGGGCTTTCCTCCTGGCTGCTTTATCTCTTTCAGTCTGAGCTCTACTTTCAGCTTCATCTCGCTCCGCCTGGGCTCTCCTCCTTGCTGATTCTTCTCTTTCAAATTGGGCTCTACTTTCCGCCTCATCCCTTTCCTTCTGCAGCCTGGCTTGCTCCTCGGCTAGACGTCTGGCTTGTTCATTTGCATCATCACATTTCCCACGGGCATTTGGATCTTAACAGTATCAAAGGATGCAAACAGTATCAAATTTACAGATAATATACTAAATGTCACTGAAATACAGTGATCAAGTGTGTAAGTGCACGCACGCACACACATATCACAGTGATAAACATTTAGTCCCGCTCCGACATGGTAAAGAGTGTAGTACACTTTAATATTTAAAATTTTACCTTATTAAATATTAAAATATTTACTTTAATTGTAGTATACTATAGGACATAAAAAATAGATGTGCTTTGTTAATGTATATTCTATAGTAAGTTTCAAAGGTGCTAGGGTATCTAGAAATTTCACTACAGTTTACTATAGTAAATCCTAAAATGTAGGAAAATGTAGGAGTATTTTTATGTGGGCTGTAATATGACTAAAATGTGAAATATAATTCACACAAGATTGAAAACGAATAAGCAAACATACCATCCACAACCAAGGTCCCGTGGCTTGACTTGAGTCCAACAATAGCAGAGTAGACTCCCTTATCCTCTAGCTTACAGTTCTTCACGGCTAACTTGTGGACTTGCTTATTTTCAGAGACCGTGACGTCATATTTATCTCCGTGCTCAACAGAGACATCATTGGCACACCAGGTGATTTTTGGTACAGGTCCAGATAAAGCACACTCAAACACTGCGTCCTGACAGTGAACTACTGTCGTGTCCTTCAACATGCTGTCAAATTCCACATCAGGTACTAAAGGCATAAGAATGAAGAGTAATCTTACACACAAATCTAAAACATTATGCAAAGATATAATACAAATATTTGTATTATAACATCTCACGGCTAAGGCCGGTAGAGAACATGTTGGCTTCTTCAACATCCACTTGATATAATCCAGCATCTTCTGGGCCAAGATCTTTAATGCTGAACAAGTAGGTTTCACCAGACTTTTGCATATTATGTTTTTTGGAGTCATCAGTTCCATCTCCATAGTCAAGCATTTCCCCATCCTGGTACGAATGAAGTACAGTAGATTACTCTTAAGGAAACATTACATGTGATATGTAATTATATTTAAGTTACACACTTTGTAAAGAAAGATTTTACTGCTGGGATCCTTCAACTTCATGTCGAGTTCAAATTCTGCCGTTCCATTCGTTTTTACCTCGATCTGTTTCATGGTGTGGATTTTCTCAACATACTGAAAAAAAAGAGAAGGAGTGGAGATGTATTATTTGTAACCAAAATGACTGCACATATATTGTAAATGGGTTTGCTAGTGGCATAAATGACAAACGCTGAAAGCAACAAAACCTTCGACTGCTCCGCTTCTCTCTCCGTCTTCATTTGATTAAGTTTCTTCAGCATCCACCGAAAGTCGGTGACTCCATATTCAAGACAAATGCGCTCATAATGGTTCTTGTTTGCGCTCAATAACACCTCCCAGAACCTTGGATCGATTTCTCCCTCTTTCAATGGCTTTTGTTTTCTCTTCACAACTCTAAATGAATGGATTTTAAAGTGTTTGTTTCGTTTACCGAGAACACATTTTCTCACTCAATAAATACACCGAAAATAAGATTTGAGATTAAATGTGGACAGAAATCAGAGATTACGTTTTCTTCAACATTTTTCTGAATTCTTCAGGGTCATTTTTGGGGGCTGAAAAATAAACATATTTTATGGCATGTAACAATCAATACTGTACATATATTTCCATTTTAATCCAGTTACATACACACCTGGCGCTCTCTTCTTGAATCCAACTGAGGCAAAAGAAACAGATTAATGTTTATGTTATGAGATTTTTATCATTGGTGTACCAGCTATGGAAGAATAACAACACATTGTTATGTTTGAATGAACTGTCAGTTTGTGAAATGTAATTTTCTACCCTCAATGACATTCAGTGTTGCAGTACAAACAGCTTTTCCAAATGGATTTATGGCGATGCATTTGTATGTGTCTGCTTGTTCTGAAGACACATTCGGTATCTGTGAAGTAAAAATCATATTCAGAGGAAAATTTTGTGTGCATACAAATGAATTCAAATTTACATTTAACTTTAAGTGAAAAAATTGCACTTCACCTCCAGGATGTATTCTCCATTCCTTTCATTAAATCGTGTTATATATTTGTCTGTATCTGAGATTTCTCCCTTGTTACGTCCCCATGTGACCTCCGTTTCTGGATCTTCATTCACAACAGCTTTGAAAATTGCCAATTTGCCTGCAAACCGAATGAAACAAACAAAAGTACAATATCCAGCGTGAAGAAGTACGGAATGACTTAAAAATAAATTTAGCTCCATGATATTAAAACCATCCTGAAATCCAGTACCTTCCTGGATAGTTAAGGCTATGGGTTTTCTAGTGAAATCCGGAGTGTTTTTTCCAGGAGGCAGTTCTTCAACATACTGTGTGATCATAACACCAGGCACTTTAGATGTCTTCCTGATGGCCACTAAAATATCGGAAAAGCATTTTTAAAAACACTGAAAAATAAATCAAATGCTTTGTTTGTATAGATGACATTACAGACAAATTCATGCACATGCAGGAGCAGGTTTACAAGCCTCAGCTGTGGTTTGTCACCACAAGGGGGCGATGTTTTCATCACATTTTATCACAAATACATCCAAACACTATTTAACTGATTGAAAAACAATAACATAACAACAATGCCCCTGACTGATAGACCTAACCAAAAACGTACCCCTTGTTCCTTCAGCTGGCTTCTGCATCTTCAGTCTTCTTTTAATTCAGAGTTACACCGTCTTAAAGAGATTAAGAGGAAAAAATATATGTGTCTGACAATTTATATAGCCTTCTAAAGCAGACAATTAATACACTAGCTTTAAAAAGTTTTTTGATCATTAAGTTTGTCTTGTTCAATTGTGGTGTAACCTATGAGAAGATGGGCTGTATCACTGCGGAAAAGCTGATGAAACTTCATATGACTACCTCATTGATGCCATTCGGCATGCCAAATATATGTACTTCTTACCCAGATAGAAAAAATCAGGGAATCTGTCCTCTGAGAAAGACACTGTGATGCTTTATGCAAACTTTTAACTGACTAATCAGAAACTATGGCAAAAGAAAACATGAGAACAACATTTTATATGATACAACATGTATAGCATCTGCTGAAAATTGTGCCTGCGCGTGATTGACCTTCAGAAAATGAAGCACTAAAGATATATTAGGAGCTTGATATTATATATATATATTGTAACACAAGACTATCATAAAATCTTTATTACGGCCCTACCAATGACTTTTTGAGCCACAGGGGGGATTGAATTTCTGCGTCACATACCTCATAATCCTATCAGAGCACTTGAGGGATGATTTTGGGCTGTGAAAGTTCGCCCCAATGAGAAATATTTTTGAAAATCACATAAAAACATACTAAAAGCTTTCCTGTAGCTCAGTGGTTAGAGCATGGCGCTAGAAATGCTAAGGTCATGGGTTCGATCCCAGAGATTGCACATAGGCTACTCAGAAACAAATATAATGTATAATGCAATGTAAGTCACTTTGGATAAAAGCGTCTGGCAAATGCATAAATAAAAGAAAACCACATTATACAATATATGCGCTATGAAGGTCTATTCATGAATTCAGAATAAGAATTTGAAGGTAATAAACACTAAAATGACTTTTAGTAACTTAAGTAAATAAATAAATAAAAATGTGTCTTTTTAAAAGATCATTTGATGTGTTTACTGGAAAACAAGAAAATATTTATGTGTAAGCACTAGAAAGAAAACTCTATCATCCACAATGATATTGTTCAAGACATCGAAAGATACTTTAGTCACACATGAATCTAATATCACTGCTAATATCATATGATAAAAATATTACTATATTTAGGATACTTATAATAGACAATTCCTAATATTTATATTAAAGTAACAAATTTAAAGCTAAAAAACAAAGTAAGAGAAGATGGAGAAGGAAAAAGCCACTCACCTTAACATCAACTGGCTTCTCTCAACCTGCCTCTCTTTGACTTCCAAAATGCAATGCTGCCGCTCCATTTTGTTCAGCAATAAAACAGTACTGGGCCAATTTTGAAACCCCTCAAGCGGTCGACTCTTATTAGCTGTCATATTAAATTGTTATTCGGGTGAGGTTTATGTCAGCGACGTGACAGAGGCCCTGTGTGTGGCCTGTGGTCACGCTTTTTCTGGAAATGGTAAGAGTGAGATTCAAGTTGCTTTTGCGACTGTCAATTCACCACTGCCAGGACAAGATGGGACCTCACCTTTGCCAGAAAAATAAAAAGGATAATGTCATATGTTGTCTTCCTTAGACTAAGGTTCCTTTTTGGCATGCTAGCTTGTCTCTGTGTGTATAGAGTAGAATGCAAAATGTGCTGTTTGCCATTTGTATACATTTTTATATGCTTTCAATACCCAGTTATCATATTATACAACATGAGATAAGCCATACCAAAGTAAATTAGTATATTACACATTGTTTTGTAAGTTGTAGTGCACAGTTTTCAGAATGCTACTGATCTTATGACTATGTGTTGATATTTAGCCGCAAAGTATAAGAGTCACATTCACGATGTTTTACACGCCCAGACAGCTTAGCAGCTCTCACAAGCTTGTTAACATTATTTGGGCTCATAAAAACATATATAACCCCATGACTTTGTTTCTTAGCACCTGAGTTAAGCATTGAAAATAAAATGCATTAGAACATCAGGGCGAGATTTAATGTAATGGGGCAAAATGTTTATTATTTTGTTAAACATCTTATTTAATCTTTTAGCAATGCACTTCAGAAGCTAAATATAATATGTACACGTTCCCCATATAGGACAAAATAATAACAATTGATTATCCTGTTCCTAAGTTTTCAATTCAATGTATTGTGCCTTGAGCATCATTCAATGCTTGCATCTTTTGTAATAGTAGGCCTAGTAGGTATGAGTTTCTCAATGGACCTTATAAAAATATTTCAACATTATGCCATCACTGTTAGAAAAGGTTCAAATATGCAGATTTGTTACTCATACTTTTATTTGTATTTAAAACAGAGTTATAATTCTTTGTTATTGACTATGTTGAAACATCTATTATGTGAAATCGCATGAATTTGTAGCAGTACTAGCCTACATAAATAAAACGAATTGCAATTTTATATTCACTCATATTATTATTATTAACGTTTTGTAGATTTCGCCTGTTTTTTTATTTAATTTCATGATTATAAATAGCCTACCTATATGAACATGAATGTAATTTGGGAGAGAATGACGTTGTTTTCTCGTGACGTCTGTTGTGAGGTGATCGCGCGTTAAAAGCAAAAGCGCGGCAGCGGACACTCGACCCCGAGAACATTCTGTGCTACGTGCACGCGACGCGGGATACTGACGTTCCTGTTTACGACAGCGATGACGGCACGATATTAATTTCAGGTGAACGTTTATTCATACGTTGTTAGCAGTAGCCGTGTCTTTATCAATTAGTGCTGTAAGGATCATCATGTAGACTAGCATATTAATGGTAATACAGATGGTATTTAATGTGCTAAAAAACACGGTTAGACTTTTATAAAACCATAGTTAACCTTGCAAGGACTAACTGATAAATCATCAGAATAGGCTACTACAGAATATTTGAGTTATTAGTCTACTCAGACCCTCTTGAACTGAAATGATCACACATGAACACACGACAATGATATAGATTATACTAATAGGCCTATTTAAATGGATGTTGATATAACCACCATTTATAGTCTGCACAATATTGCAATCTTTGCTTTGTCGATTATACAAGATGCTGCAGTAATGTATTATATATTTTTATATTATATAATTTCTTATTAGTGTATTAATTTTCTGTAAAAGACCTTTTGGAAAGACCCTTTATAAAGAACATAAATAATAAAAAATAATAGCAACAACGGTATAATGATCATATCCATAGCCTATTTGGATGAGGTTACATTAATTTTCTAAAAAGATCTAAAGTTCATTATGCAGTACACACATGTACACTATAACTGATAAACAGAATTCATTTTGCAGAAAGTATGAAATGCCTGCTTAGGAGTTTCTTATGTAGGAATCATGCTGAGACTGAAACCATGTTCACACATTTACTGACTCATATCACACACAGCATGTCTGAGATTTGCATGTCTTTAAACTTTACAGAGAAAGATGATGTGAGGAAATATGTTGACATTTATGTGTCTGTGTGATGATAATAAATATATATTTGAATCTTTATGCTTAAGTCAACAAAGAATGTCCAGCAGAGCTTTACTTTAAGACTAACTGTGTGACAAATAACCAGAATAACATTGTATGCAGACTAGCAGTAGCAAGTTTTTTAATCTAACAAAGACAAAGCTTGTCAGAAAATGTTTATTTGCAAATAGACACAAATACATTCCTGTATTTTAGTAGTACTCCTTACACAACATTGCATTTATCATTAGCAATGTATGTATTCATATATTTGCATGCTCTCCCTTGGCTTCTTATATTTTTGTATGAAATCAAATAAGGAACATACAGCAGGCCGTGGATTAATCTGAAATAAAGAAAATAGAAAGTTTTATATAAGTAACTGACTAAAAACAGTCAGTAAATCAGTAAAAACATTACTGAGGTATGTTTTTTAACACTCAAGGAAGAAAAAGATAAGATGTGAATGACCGAATAACCCTTGTGAACTGCTGTGCCTCTTTTGTATCTAAAGGTTTGTCAATTGCTTGGTTATTTACATAAATACATCAGATTGGTTTGACATGGCAGTGTGGTGATTTCATCTCAATCGTTTAGGGGGCGCATAAAAATGATTGACTGCCCAGGTCTGGCCCGCTTGTTGACAAGCCCTGGCACAGGCTATAGACCAAACAGGCTGTTTGTTTATTACGTAACCACATTCAAAATTATTAGCAACGTGACTCACTCATGAAGGACAAATCATCATGTGAATAAATCAAGTCACTGGTCAAAATTGTCATTGCAACTGTGATACTGTACCTTTCACTTTTAATATGGTAGAACATTCTGCCCTTCCCAGCGAGTTGACTGCCACCACTTTATACTCTCCGCTGTCTTCGTTCCCAACTCTAAGGATGTACATGGAGCAGACTCCAAATGCATTAGTGATGTAGTAGTTGTGGTTTGAATTGATGCAAATCCCATTATGATACCATCCGACGTATGGCGTTGGGCAGCCGCGAACAGCGCAGGTCATATAACACTGATATCCTTTCGGGGGTGCATGGAGTTTCAGTGGAACCAGGATAGATGGTGGTCTTTCCAAAGAGACCACGACTGACACGTTTGAGGGTACTGAAACTAGATAAAACATGAATTCAAGTACAAATCAGATAGCAAGGTAAACTGGTGATGACTCTGCAACCTACCTCTGTTGCTATTGAAGCCCCACGTTGGTGAATCTGAAGGGTCGGAAAGCCCCAGATCATTTTTTGCATAGATTCGGAAGTGATATTCCAGACCTGGTTGAATGTTGGTGGTGTAGGTAGTACAGAAAAGGTGGTCGGCGATTGTGCGCCAAACGCGGGTGTTGGAGTTGTGTTCTGCGACCAGGTAATGCAGTCTGTCGTCCCTCTCCTGGTCTGGAGATGGAGCCCATGTGATGCTGACCTTACCATGAACCACCTGCTCCAGTTCCACTGGGCCTGGAGGTTTGGGTTCATCTGTGGCCACATTATAGAAAGAGTTTATGAATCATGGAAAAAAAATTCAATGGCTGTTTCCACTTGGAATAACTTGACTATACCTGCTACTCTGACCTCTATGTCAAAGCTGGTCTGCCCACTTGAGTTTTTTGCCACAATGGTGTAGATACCAGAGTCTGAGTACTTTGATGAGGGTACGACAAGCGTGGATGTGCCGTCGGTATTAATGATCTGGTTCCAGGGAGATACAGCTTCCCCATTTTTCAGCCATCTAATCTCTGGCAATGGAGAGGCCTGTATATTAAATATGAACATTTTGAAGATTGAACATTAAAAATAATTGAGTAGATAGATTGAAAGTGTAAGATTTTGTTATAAAGGTGTGAACCCTTACCTCATAATTAATTTTGATTCTGACGGAATTTCCTGACCTCACAACCATGAAGTCTTCAGGATCTTTGAAGTAGGGCTTCACTGAAATATGATAAGCCACAAGCAAGTTACAATCTTAGAAATTATGAAATGACCTGAGTTAAGATCGCTTTCAGACAACCTTACTTGGTAATATGGCTTCAACTTACTGTTGGGGTTTTTAGCACAGACCATGACGGATGGAGCACTTGGTTCTCCAGCCCCAGACATATTAATAGCTGAAACTCTGAACTCATACTCTGACCCTTCAGACACATCCTTCACTGCATACTTCAGACCTTTGGGAAGCAGAGATCACTTTTTACACAAATATGGGGTCAATTGAATTGTCCCAGATTCCAGACTCTGCAGTTTCTTAACAAAAGTTGGAAATCAAACTTGGCTCTTGAAACTTGGCATTAATGTCACCCAGACTTTTTTATTGCCCATCATAAAATATTTTCTTTGTTTGCTTAGGCTGGACCGAGTTTTAAGACAACCTACCTAGCTCCTCTCTGGTTTTAAGAACTGTACCTTGAATAGGTTCTTTGACCGTGTTCAAGGTCACCCATTGGTTGGTATCTTTTTTGCGTTTCTCCAGCTGGTAGCCCAAAATTTTAGTTCCTCCATCTTTCTCTGGTTGTGTCCATGTGAGGTTGATACAGTTTTTAAAAGCACTGACCACCTTCGGAGAGGCCGGTGGGCCAGGGAACACTGCCAACACATTATTTAAATATTAGATGAGATTTTAACACCCCTCAATATAAAAAAAATATATAAAAGTCTCTTACTTAAAGCACCAGCCATGATTTTCTCTGTCTCCATCGGCTCACTGATGCCTTCGAGATTCTCTGCGTAGATGTGGTAGATGTACCTCTTGCCAAGTGACACACTTCTGTCTCTGAAGGTAAGATGGTCAGATGAAATATCCCCAACCTTTTTCCACGTATTCTCACCGACCTGTTGGCGCTCAATTATGTAGTTTGTCACTTCGGAGCCACCGTCATCTTTTGGGGGGTTCCATTTAAATTCAAGGACAGAGGATGTACTTCCATTAATTTCTAACGGGCCTTGCGGTGGACCTGGCTTATCTGTAAGGGGCATAAAAACAATCCGCTTTAACTAGTGTAATATGTTAAATATCAGCAGTTTGATAATGATTAAAATGCAGAAATTATCTACCTAGCACAATAAGACTTGATACAGCTTCGATGGAACCAAAGGGGTTATTTAGCTGTATTTTGATTTCTCCAGTGTCTGATCGCAGACAGTCTTTTATTTGAAGACGACTGTGGTTGGATTCCTTCAGCACTTTTACCGAACCGCCGTCATGAAGCTCAGAACCTTTGTTGAACCATTTGATCTCCAGAGAGGCTTGTGGTGGAAACGGCATCTTAAAAGACGCGCTCTGGCCTGCTTTCACTACCACAGCATTGGAAAACGTTTTCAAGGCATCAGGATCGAATTCTGGAAGATCTGAAAAATACAGACAATATTCAGCAAAAAAGGGTTTGAAAATATACTTTAGAGTTTAAAAAGGGGCACTTTTCTTACCTCCAACTCTTACCATGGCCTGTGTCCTGCAGCCATTCACCTCAAACTCATACAGACCTGCGTCTGCGTCATTGCAACTTTGGATTATGAGCTTATGAGTGCACCCATCTTTACAGATCATCACTCCATCTGTGGAAGTTAGCTGATGAAAATAATTGATTAATATTATTCTGGTCAAAGCATCCAGTCATTTGTAAAGCTACCATATGCAAATATACCTTCTCTCCATTTTTATACCACACACCATCAACTTTGTCAGTATTTAGTGTGCACACAAGCTCTGCAGACTTGCCACGGAGGGCGTTAATGTCCGACAACCCGTTCGCAAAACCCACTTTACCATCTGAAAGGAAAATGTACAAATGGGTTACGGCATTTGTCTTAATGGACATATACAGGGAAAGTAAAATGTTGGCTTTTCAGACATACCTGTACCATCTCCTGTACCACTTACACCAGAGCCATCCACAGCTGATCCCAGGCCTCCCAGTCCATCCGCTCCTAAATCTCCTCTCCCCATTCCGTGCTGCCCACTTCCATCACCGTCCGTGCCGTCACCTCCCAGGCCACTCTTCCCTCTCGCATCACATCCATCTCCAAGACCTCTACTTCCATCTCCTCCGTCACCCCTTCCATTACCACCTTTGGCTCTTTTGGCCGCTTCGTCTTTTTCTCTCCGCAGCCTGGCCTGCTCATCTGCCAGACGCCTTGCAAGATCATCGGCTCCGTCACTTGCACCACCTCGACCCTTGCCCCTGGCATTGGGATCCTCTATAGCAATACGAGATTTCATCAATTACTCTACATAGTCTTGAAGAAAAATACAGTGCTATATAAGAAATACATGTACTACCATCAACAGCAAGGGTTGCCTTGGATGATTTAACCCCAGCGATAGCCGTGTACACGCCCTTGTCCTCCAGTTTACAGTTCTTCACTATTAATCTGTGGTTGAGCTTGTCCTCAGAGACTGTGATGTTGTACTTGTCTCCATGTTCAACAGAGATGTCGTTGGCACACCAGGTGATTTGCGGTACAGGTCCGGAGAAAATGCACTCGAACTCTGCATCATGTCCTTCAACCGCTTTAGTGTCCTTTAGCATGCCATTAAACTCAACATCCGGAACTGTGAGGGTAAATAATAAAGCAGATGTTTACAGATATGAACAAAAGAAAGAAATGTTTAAATTTATAATGCAAATGTGTTCTTACTTGTAAAGTTTGTTGAGAATACGTTTACATCCTCAACGTCAACTTGGTATAATCCACTATCATTCAGACTAAGATTGTTGATGCTAAACAAGTACTTATCATCAGTTTTCTTCATATTGTGTTTTGAAGAATCATCTGATCCATCTCCAAAGTCAAGCACATCACCGTTCTAGAAACAGTTTGATCATAGATTACAGTATACTGACAAATTATTGCTTATGTGTTTCAAAAGAGGGAATGTGTGTTTCTTTGACCAGTAGTTGAGCTTACTTTGTAGACATAAATTTTACTGTTTGGGTCGTTGAGCTTCATATCAAACTCAAATTCCGCCTTGCCACTCGTTTTTATTTCGATCTGTTTCATGTTGTCAACTTTCTCGACCACCTGTAAGACAAAAAAAGTTTTACAGAAGTATTTTTCGGAAAACATTGAGTGAACCGTTATTGATAAACCTGATATTAATAGATACATTTTTTTATGATCTGTTTGTACTTTTAGAACAAATTCCTGAGCATCACACCTTGGCTTGTTCATCCTCTCTTTCCTTTTTCTTCAGGTTAAGTTGTTTTAACATCCAGCGATAATCTGTGACTCCAAAATCCCGACATATGCGCTCATAATTAGACTTTTTGGCGCTCAGCATCACTTCCCAGAATTTTGGATCAATCTCTCCCTCTTTCTTCGGTTTTTCTTTTCTCTTCTTGACAATACTAGACAAAACACATGCAGCTCAGTTTGTTTCAATAAGATGAACTAAGCTAGCACTGTTGTTTCATCATAAATCTTATCTTTATAACAATATTTGAAAAGATAAAGTAATTACTTTGTTTTCTTAAGCATTTTCCTGAAGTCCTCGGGATCATTTGTTTGGGCATCTTAAGAAACACAAAGTATAACATTTAATTTCTTGAAATAATATCAAAATGAAGTACAACATATAGCAAACTAAAATCATTTTGTCCAGGACATACCTGCTTGTGTTTTTTTGAATGCAACTAAAAGACAGAGCAAGAATTACCACAAGAACACTGCATAGAGTTAAACATACATTTTCTTTCCACACATTACATTTATAGATCTGTACTTTCTTTAAAAAATAATATGTAATATCAATATTTAATATTATCTTTGTCATATGAATATGTATTGCCTACCCGACATGACACCCAGTGTAGCCGTGCACACGGCTTTCCCATACAGATTCGTAGCGAAACATTTGTATGTGTCCGCTTGTTCTACTTTCACATTTGGTATCTGTTGTGTAGTGCAGAATGACAACTTTAAAGAAATACACAGTGGAGGGATCTACCATGATAATATATTAAAATGTAGCCTCAAAATTGTGACACTTGGTACGTTACCTCCAATACATGTTCTTTAGATCTCTGATCATATCTTGTCTTATATAATTCTAGATCAGATGTGTCGCCCTTGTTGCGAGCCCACGTTACAGTCGGTGCTGGATCTCCACTCACTATTGCTTTGAAAATGGCCACCTTGCCTGCGTAGAAAAAGATAAACATTTACCATATTCCCGTTATTTTTTGGTTTTTAAACATTAACAGCATCTGCAAGTATGTATGCTATTAAGTTCATTTTATTTAGCATACTTACTACACAAAGTTCAAGTATACTTCATGTAGTAAGTACTAGTACTGTAAATTTGTTTATACAGTAAATGTGTACTTTTAAGTACACAACTAGTTTACAACTACGTTTTCTGAAAAATAAAAAGTATATTTCTGAGACGGTACATAAAAAGTGCTTAAAACTGTACACTATAGCACACTTAAATAAGCTTCTTTTTTTGCATAGTTCATATTTAACCCATATAAAATATAATTGTTAGACTTTAAACAACACAAAATGCTCATAAAATACCTTCTTGAACTGTCAGAGCAATTGTTTTCCTGGTGAAATCAGGTGTGGTTTTTCCACGCGGCAATTCCTTCACGTACTGGGTGATCATAACACCCGGAACTCTTGATCTCTTCTTGATCTCCACTTGAAAGATATACGCATTAGTGGTTTAATGATATGTATTGTTATTATTAAACAGTTAATATATAGTGGTTATAAATAGACCACTCATATGGACACATACTGCTGAAAAACAACACAAATTCTAGTGGTTTCCATTACAAATACTATTATGATCAGCTGTTTACCATTAAAATCATTACAAAAGTAGTGTGCTTTGTGTCTTAGACCCACAGAGACCATTATAGTTTCCATTTAAACCAACACAATTCCCATTATAACCATTAACGCTAGAATTTCTGTGAGCTTTGCTGTTGTTGTTTTCTCGAGCTGTTGGGAATGGCATGTTTTCAAAAGAAATGTATTCAAAGTGGCCACATGAGGGCGTTGTACCCTTTAAAGTTTCCATCAAAACAAATAAAAAGGATACAGGACTGTAGAGTAAATCTAAGCTAATAACTGTTCAAACACATCATGTACTGAACTGTAAGAGGACATTATTATATTACAGTGGTTAAATCTACTCCAAAAATTACAATTGAGAATGTAATGGCTTTAAAGCTTGATATTACTAGTTTAACAGTACTTGTATCCTGGCAATGTAGATCAATACGGGTGTATCCACTTGTCTGTTAATGCATTTGACTGGAACTTGGTTTAAATGTACATTATAAAGAAAATGATGCTTTGTTTCAACCATGGCTGGGCAAAACGTGAACAAACCCAACCGTTGGGATTAAATTAACCTGGTGAGTTGTTTGAACACACGTTGGATCAAACAAGGAGTTTTTCTAGGTTAGGGTTTGTTCATATTTTACGCTATCATAAGTTGAAGCAAGACAGCATTTTTGTGTGTTTTGCATGTTGGTCATTGCGAATGAAGATAGCTTACCCTTATCAGTGGGTATCTCTCCAGGTTGAGGCATGTTCGAAACGTTAATTCAACGCTGTTCCAATAGTCAAAAATAGGTTGTTTAAAATATACATGAATATTTAAAACGTTTAATATAAAAAGTTAAACTTATTTTTTTAAATATAAAAGTAATACAGTTCAAAAATATTTTAACAAAACAAAATACTGAATCTATAATAAATTACATAATAAAAAAACAAATTAAATACCTACAACAATCATAATGAAGTTATTTAATATGTTTTGCACATGCACAATGAAAACATCAGTAGCTTGGAAGGATTCTTGTGAATGTAAAGCTTTTAAATATATGCCATAAAATTTACATCTGGCGGATGCTTTTATCCAAGGTGACATTACATTACATATACATTATACATTTACTGTAAAAAAAATGTTGCTGTAGTTATGCAGCAGTTTGCCAGTAACTTACTGTAGATTTATACTTATCTGATTTGCTGGCAACCGTTTGTTCAAAGATAAAAAAACATTAAACATTAATAAGTCTTTATCTTTACAGCCTCATGCAAAGCATTTTGGGAACCAAAATCCTCATCAACCTTTTTCTGGGGTTTTTCTGATGTTTGCTTCCCAGAATGCTTTGCATGAGGCTGTATTTTATAGTTATTTTTCTGTAAAGATTTTGACCTTTGTGCTGCTAGCGCAACGCTCTACCAGTTCAGCTACAGGAACGTGTGAAGTTTGATGGATTACAACAATATGCTACATTTACACGTTTATACTGATTATTATCGATAAAACCGCCTGCATTTCTCCAACAAACTTGACTTTAAATCAGATGAGATCTCAGGTACAGAACATGCACGTCGCCTCATCCGTCTTTTTCTTAATGGCGTCTCTTAACGGAAGACACGAGTCTGTGACCTTCAAAAAGTCAGCCAATAAAGATATATTAAGAATTTGATGTGATGCATATCGCATACGGAGTAACGCGAGACCGGCAGTTAAACACTTAATGACATTCTTAGATTCGCAGGCTCCTCGGCAATGCTTTTACAAGGCCAAAGGGGAAAGAAACTGTTAGCCAACGTTTGACAGATCGCAGACGAACAAAACAACATTATATGATGATCACCATAGCAACTCGTCTATTTAGATGGGCTCGCGAGCCCGAATACTGGTAATAATCTGTCAGCCTACATCAATACCAGAAAGATTTGACACGTTCGTCTTGTGCTTCGTAAACGCGTTTCGCCGAAAACATTCGAAATAATCTTCAGCGACCCTGCAGTAAAAGCCTGCTATGATGCGTCTTCTAATCCTCTTTTAAGATTGCTCATTTTTCCTGGATGTTTGTCACTTTGTCTTGAGGGTTTTGGAGTCAATCATGATAAAAGTCATCTGTATCTCTTGATCTATAGTCTGTCTGTCTGTCTCACTCTTGAACAAGAAACACTGAGTCAAACAAAACCACATGCTTTGGCAATCAATCAATATCTGGATATAAAACAGATTTCCCTTCAGAAACAGTATTTTCTTTAGATCATTCTTTTCACCTTTTTTGTTGTTTTCCAGTAAAAGTTTCTTCAAAACCTCATTTAGGAATTGTTTTAAGATAATGCATCTTAAGTTTGTTGTTCTTACCTCATTGGCATGAAGTTGTCTTAAAATAAATCTCAATATTTTTTTTACAGCGGTCAAAAGTTTTCAATATTTCAAAATACTTTTGATCTGAGGTGTTTGCTTAAATATCTGACATTAGTTTAGTAGACAAAAAGATAAATTTTCCAAACATACATGTTTTTTTCATGGCATTTTATTTCATAAAAAACGTTTTTAAATGGATAACTTTGACTGAATAATAATGGAAGAACAGCCAATAAGAGCACAGAATAGATTTAATATTGTTTAAAGGCATCTCAGGGTGAAGCTGCTTGATAAAATTACATGAAAACATTTCTGCAAATTCTAGTCGAAAGGTGACGACACTGAAGACGATCAAAATGTTTGAATGTTTTTCTCATTATTAAAATTCCCTGTTTTATTTCATAATTTTAATAAGTTATTATTATTCTAAAATGTGGCAAAAATATGAACACATAAGTGAGTCAGTGTGTCTCAAACCTTTTGCCCGCTAATGTATGCCGAAAACAAGAAAAATTTTTTATAAACTCTGAAAACACATATTGCTTATCAAGTAAATTGATGTTGTTTCAAAGATGTTTACCGGAAAACAAGACAAAAGTATTGGTTTTGCATTGCACTTGGATTATGTGTAAAAAAGCTTGAATTTATTGGCCCTCAAAAAAGAATAAGTACCAAACTAAAAGTTGAAATAGAAGTAATATCATTCACAACACATCCAAAGCTAACTAAAGCCATCAGGTGGTGTAGTGTAGTGATGAAATGGTGTGGAAACAAGCGACTGTACAGCGATCTGTGTTTACTATGTGTTTCTCTTTTCGAATGAAAATGGAGAAACTCACCTTTAAATGTGACCGCTGGCTCGGCGTCAATCCCGCCGCGTGTTCTCTGAAGAACATTGGTGGAGCGAATGCAGCTGAATCAATCAGCTGTCACATTATAGCTTATATTTGGTCAGCTCAGGGGAGGGCGTCCAGCCTATGAACACACATTCATAGTCATATATCAGATTTATATTTTCGTTGTTTGTGTATGATGTTTCAGCTATTATGTGAAAAGGATGATGTTGAATTTGGACAACATTTTTAAGTTGAGTTGATGCTGCTCTGTCAGCATCACATGTGATTTCATTTCATGTTATATTAATGTAAATATTAATTATGATTCAATGAATAACAATGTGTCACATTGGGTTCTCGAATGCTATAGACGGGCTTTTCCATTTACAGTATGATGACGATTCTTTTGTAACATGACCGGACATATTGCATGTTTATTGGACGATTAAAGTATATCTAAAATGCCTCTTAAAACAGCGCCATTAGTTGCCGACTTATCAACTGTTCTCCAGATGTATTGAAAACAGGTGTAAGGTGATTTTCCTCTCTACGCCTTGTGATATATCCAAATATAAAGCCTTTACGGATATATTTACAATATTCAGGGGCTTATGCCCATATGAAACTCCTGGCCTTGTAAAAAATATATATTCGTGTGGCTTAAGGGGAGGTTTCGTTTTACGTTGACATGGGTTTATCGGGCTTGACGTGCCCAGACAGCTTGTCTAAGACTCTGGAGCCGGGCAGATGTGCTTGGGTGTAGCCTGGAGACGCTCTCTGGACTTCAGGAATACAATAAACACAAACTTCACCCTGTGACCTGAAATATCTCCTTGTACCACAGAGCAAGATGCAAAGTGAGAAGGCAACATATTGTACATAACTGGCATTATGTTTTGTTGTACTAGTCCAAGGCGTCTTAATGCCCCAGGAATGATAACTATAAAGACGTTATCTAAATATATATACATATATAAAATCGTTCTCTAAATTTTGATTTTGTTTTCAGCTGAAGAACAATAAAACATTGACAGCTAATCAAAAGCCATTTAAATTTAAGAGACTGCAGCATGCGGATAAACATAACTTTGTCATTCTTTGCTATAGTTATGGATGTATACACTAGTTTTGGGACACTTGAGTTAAATTTTTCTCATTATTTGAAAAAAATAATATCTGAATTAGTTTAGTAGTACAAAAATATAATTTTCCAAACATCATGTTTTTTCATGACAAAATTGATAAGTTTTTTAAATGGATAACTTTGACTGAATAATGAAGAAAGAACAGCCAATGTGGGCACAGAATAGATCAAAACTCCTTTAATATTGTTTAAAAAGCATTTTAGGGTGAGACCTCAAGAAGCTGCTTGAGAAAATTAACAATTTTGCAAAATCTAGTCGAAAGGTGACAACACTGAAGACCATAAAATATAACATATTTTTTAGAAACATGTTTCTAACCGTAACCCTAAACGCATGGAAGGAAACTGACATTTTTTATATTTTTTACAAAATGTTGAACCCGCTTTAATGCATCTACATTATGTGTCTTACCGGCAACTCTGATCTCTATATCAAAACTATTTTGTCCACTTGAGTTTTTCCCAGTGATGGTGTAAACACGGGAGTCAGAATACTGAGCGGAAGGGATGACGAGTGTGGACGTGTTCTCCACGTTTATGATGTTCACTCAGGGAGAAACAGGTTCACCATGTGATGTCAGGCTGTGGAGAGGCCTTTACACAAACACAAATCATGACGAATTATAAGTAAAAGTCAAAAAGTTTGTAGATTGGTCCTTCGCTAAGCTCCGCCTCTTTGCTGCTGCTCGTCTAGACAAGATTTACAGGCCGTCTAACAGGAGTTTGGGTTCATGAAAAAATGGGATTGGTCCCCTGGTCGCCAGGGTATGACTGGCCAATAATGTTTGTAAGGCGGAGCTTAGTGAAGAGTTCATTGAAATAGAAATAATGAACAGTACCTCATTAATGACTTTACAATTTCCTGCTCTCATGAAGTCTACTGGATCTTTGAAGTAGGGCCTTACTGCAAATTAATAGTCAGAAGGTAGAAAAAAATATTAAATATTAAAATAAAACAAGATTTGAGAATGCTTATTCTGAAGTGTCTTTAATGCATTGGTTCCTTTAAAGCTGTATGAAATCATTTCAATCAAAATATACATTTATAAAATTTTATGAACAGAATTTACTGTTGGGGTTTTTAGCACAGACCATGACGGATGGAGCACTTGGTTCTCCAGCCCCAGACCCTTCAGACACATCCTTCACTGCATGCTTATCCTAAATTACCATCACATATCCTATTATCAGCATCAGCATAACAATTCAAATGAAAATTTGGTATGGAATTTTGCTTAAAAGACATTTTCTTTGATTCTAGCTTTAAATCAGGGCTGTCACAATGAAAGATTTGCACTACATGATTATTGTTGCCAGAAGAATTCATGATAAATAATATTGCGTTCGAATAAAAAAAGAAACGAAATAAATAATAGACAATATGTTAAACATTTCCACCTACTGTTTTACAGTGTTAATAAGATATCAGCGCTGAATTATTTACAATATTATCATATGCATAGTATTAACACAATACCAAAAATCACGGCTATTAATATCATGATTATTGTCAACACGTGTATAATGCAATAAAAAATAAATAGAAAAATGACACATTTTTTGTGTTGTCTCAAACTTTTGGACTACATTATTATACATATTCAAATCTCATATCCTGAGCCTCCCTTTTAAAAAATGTCTGTTTATATTGACTGTCCTGTACATTAAAGGCAAGAAGCTGATCAATTTGATAAAAAACATAAATGACTAGTAAGCAATTACAGCTGTGATTATCCTGTATGGGAAATGTTCAGTTTTTATGAGAATGACACGAGGAGATATCAAAGGAAATCCAAGCTGGCCTTTAATCATGGCTGAGATTGTGTTGCATTAATTCCATTAGTGGACAGCATCATCTCAAAAAAACACTTAGACACCTTTGATATCAATGTGTTCTTGAAATGGATGAAATGTCTGGATGCTGCATTTGCGAGGTGTAGAAATCACGAGATTATCACGGCGTAAATGCAGTTGGGGTTTAAGGGAGACTTCTCACACCAATGTTGTTTTCAGTTTATGAGACTTTCGTGTTGGCAGTTTGGAGAGGGGATAAACTAGCTGATTTGAGACCTGACACTATGAAAAAATGAAGGAATACTATTTCAAAATATTTCAAAATAAATATTAAATACACATAATTTAATAAATAAATAAGAAATGCTGGGTTCTTCTCAAAGAGCTCCAGCCATGATGTTTTCCAGCTCCAGAGGATCACTGACTCCCTCAGGGTTCTCCGTGTAGATTCTGTAATGTATTTCTTTCCTTGGGCAACATTTCTATCTCCAAAGGACAAGCGGTCAGCTGAACCATCCCACACCTTCTTCCACATATTCTGCCCGACCTGCTGACGCTCGACCAGATAGTGAACCTCCATTTTAACTCAATGACAGACGATGAGCTGTCAGTCACTTCTATCGGTGGCCCGGGCTTGTCTGTAAGGGGTGTTTGAAAAACGTGTTTCAATTTAGTGTGACCGCATGAGTTAATATAGCGTAAGGAAATGTTATAAATATTTATAGCGCATACATATTTATTCCAGAATGTGAAATACAATTGAATAGAGACATACCGAGCACAATGAGCCTAGAAAAGGGTACCGAAAGGGTTTTTAAGCTGGATTTTAATTTCCCCCGAGTCGGATCGCAGACAGTCCTTCATCTGAAGGCGTCTCTGGTTTAGATCTTTGACTAGTTTTACGCTGCCACCGTCAGAAAAGCTCAGAGCCGGCCTTAAACCAGCTAATCTCTAGTGAATCTTGTGCTGGGATTGGCATTTTGAAGGAAGCGCTTTGGCCAACTTTCACTACCACACTTTTGGAGAAATTGTGCAGATCATCGGGGTCAAATTTTGGAAGATTTTTTTAACATTTAGATCACAAATTATATGTGAATATCTGCATTATTTGGGAAGATGATTAAAGTATAAATTATTTACAGTATAACAGGTAAATGTATTTTATTGTGTCTAAAATGAATAACAATTTTGAACAAAATGTTAAATTCTTTGGGTAAACGTGTCTGATAAATGAATAAAATCAATCATCAGTACCTCCAACGTTCACTGTGGCTTCAGTCGATACTGCCCTGAATCTGAATCTTTTCAACCTTTTAATTTTGAACTCTTGTGTTCCTCCATCCTACGATATTGTCACGTCATCATTTGAGTCTTCAACTAGTAAAGTAAACAGGTGAGATGCAGGTTAAAAATAAGATAACAAATACCAAGTATGAATTGTCTCCATCCTTAGACCGGATGCCATCAATGCTGTCAGTGTTCAGTTTACAGGTTAGTTCTGCTGGTTCACCTCTGACAACATAAACATAGTGAAGTGAAGCTAACCATCTAAAACAAATCCAGAGGCAGGAGGCAGGTTTTGAATGACATGAGCGTAAACTTGGCTTCGGGTTAGACAGATAACTATATGTTAAAGAAATAATGTTTACTTAATGCCTTTTATTACAGGAATGAAAATAGCATTGAGCAGTAAACAATAGTCGGGTCTCATGCATATCTGCAAGATTAAAGCTTTGGCTTGTTTATCACACAAATGGTAGTAATGAATACGGTTAGATCAATTACACTTCAGTTATTAATCACTCGCTTAAACTCCTTAAATGACTTTTCTCCTCCCCATACACACTATTCATCTTGATAGTTGAAGCCGTAGAGAATTACTGTGCCGTGATATCATTCATACAGTGCCACACTGTGGTTTAACACCAACATGGCAGAGAATACTGATGACACTTCACTTGCTCCTATTATTTAAAACCAGTGTAGTGAAGATGATTTTAATAACTTTTGAGCAGGCAAGTTTCTTCTTTATAAGGGAATCTTACCATCTGAAACGTTCTCTCTGGAAAATCCTACAGATTTTACTCCTGCATTGCATGGAAAAATGGACAACTGAATAAATGTTTGCTTCTCTTTCAATCTAAATGCTGGCATCTTTGCACATGAATATTGATACGAGGCGATGTATACACTGTAAAAAGTAAAAAAGTAACCTGGCTTTAAAATGTTGAATTATTCAATTATTCAGGCTTTTGACAAACCGGCCGAAAAAACATCAGCGTCACAAATGCAAGATCATTATTAGATTTATTACCTCGGCGAGCTCTGTTTCTCTCTCTCTTTTTATCTCATTGAGTTTCTTCAACATCCAGCAGAAGTCCGTCACCCTGTATAAAGCGCAGATGCGCTCGTATTCGTTCGTATCAGCGCTCAGCAAGATCTCCCACAACTTCGGGTCGATTTTGCCATCTTTCCGCGCTTCGCTTTTAGGACGAACTTTACTGCAGGGTTCAAAGACAATTCACGCTTGATGAAAGGTAGATAGCTATAGGTTATGGAGGATATTTTAAGATATCAAACTTTTAAAACTCATTTCCTACTCTTTTTTCTTTTTTGTATCAGCAAGCGTTATTAAAGCTTTGGGGGACCATGTCTTCCTACCGCTCTGAAACCTCACCAGTTCATATCTTGGAATAAAATAATAAAAAGGACGATGCGGCATCGTCGATGCATTAGTCACGAAGATTGCCTGAAATAACTTTCAGTTTACATCAGAAGATTAACAACACCTTTTTCTTTTCAGGACGGCCTTGAGCTCGTTCGGATCAGTTGCATCTGAAATGATGGAAAATATATCACCATAACATACAATTACATGAAAGCTATGGCACAGATTATTACAAGCTTCCTGCATGGTTTTGTCTTTCTTGTCCCACTGAATATAAAATAGCACACAGACATTACGGACAACTATAATTTCTTTAATATTGAAATGTTATTGATTATAATATCACTTGAGGAGTTGATACTGAAGTTAAATGAACACTGAAGCTTCACCTTGACCCTTTCCGGTCGGATCCGATACTTTACATTTCTTCTATATTTTGCTCCAAATATTTCCTCTGGGTTCTGATTATCTGCACTTTTATCTGCAAATATAAATCGGCAGTAAAACATTTTTACGGAAAATCTTAGAATCTGACAAACACATTTATTTATTTGCTTGATTTATAGTTCACGGTATAATGTGGCAGATTTATATCGCAATGGGGTACTATTAAAGTCCTCTTAACTAAACATAGAACAAACTGTACTTTTCATTTTTCGGTGTTTTTGTGGTTATAAATATAGTGCAGTAAATAACATGTAGGGGTCATCGCTTACTCTGTTTATTTTCTGTAAGTAAACCGTATCTCATGACAGATGATAAATTGTGTTTCAAATTTGCATTTCCACATAACCGTCATACTTGTACAGGCCTGATGGATAGAGATCTGCCCGGTGACAAGGAGAAAAAACGTTGAAAGCGTGACCAGTAATTTTGGAGACATTGCAACTGTCACAGCAGAAATTGCTTTGGCAGATAATAGTGATTCTTCACTGTAGAAATTGTTGAGGCGGAGTCAAGTTTTTGTTTCTGCCGCTGTCCCGCAGAATGAGAGGGTTTGTGCTCATAAGAAATAACATTGTAAATTATAGCATGATGCAGAAGAAATGGTTTTGACCTGTTTTTGAAATGATTTCATTACGTTGACCTTAAATCTGATCTTACTGCAGTTATGAAAGAAAAAGATCTTTTCAAAAGATCTAATATATGTACGAGAAAATAAGATATCAATGAGATTAAGCTACAAACACTTTTAACTTAAGTCTTCTTTGTCTCACATATGTGTCCGTTAAAGTTATTTAAGATCCCAAATTCCGATAATTTTATCTCCACAATCTACAATCATTTACACCTCCATACTCTTCTTGTCTTTCAACAATTATAAGTAATTTTAGGAGAAACATCTGAGATACTTAAATGAAACACAACTGAGAACTCCATCAAATCTCATGAAAGAGCGACATCTGAGCAATAAAATCTTCCTCTGGTCTTGTTCGTATCAAAACATGACTTGGCCTGTCTATAAATCATTCATCTTCATATTACTCGATCACTTTAAAGAATTATAGCTGGTGTCAATATTTTCCTCACACCTTCAGTGTAAATACAGACTCCTGCTGTGCTGTTGATTCATGGAAATATCATCCGTCTCATGAGCAGCATCCGGTTTCTCTCCTGACTGTCACGGGATTGGTCTGACAGTTCATGTTTTCTCCTCTTCAGCGCTAATGTAAACTATCCCTGATACATTTCTGAACAAGGATGAGAGGCAGGTGACGTTGAGTTAAAGAGAGACGCCGCCTGACACTCTTCATTTGTCTCGTCCTGTGACGGGGACGTCAGGTGGTGTCGCTCGCATTTTGGCTCCGTGCATTAAAAAGAGATCAACACGTCCCGCTGGTGTGCAATACATGTGACATGTTCTGAGTGATGTCTGGACTCAAAATGAAGAACGGGGTCTCAATCACGGCACAAAATCATTCTTTCAGTCCAAGTTCTTTAAAGAACCATCTCTTTCTTACCTTCAGAAGAACCTTATTATAAACAGAAAGGTTCTTTATGGAACCATGTAGACAAAAAGGATTGTTCTTTTTTTAAGAGTGTATAGAGCAGAATATAAGAGATTCAATATAGAGATTCAAGAATATATCCTTCATTCAATAGTTTCTTCTCTATTGGTAATTGTTTTTTAAAGCACAAACATCACAAAGTGTAGTTATATTTGTGCTTTAAACAAACATTTTTATGTGATGTGTTTATAAAAAATTATTTTAAGGTGTAAACCTAATCTTTCTTAATATCTTACAGTGCTTTTTAAAGGATGCTTATCTGTTCATACTAAGAAACAAGACAAAAATGCTCATATAGGAAATAGTTTTTGTTATTGCTGTTAAAAAGCTGACATCTAATTTAAACCTGGAAATAATGTTAAAAACAAAAGTCCAAAAGTTGCACAAAGTCCATAAGAAACACATAAACAAACCTACATTGTTATACTGATAAGAGAAGTATTTTAGCTGTGGTCTCAGACTTTTGTAGCCCACTGGTAGATAGAAAATGAATGAGACTTTTTAAGAAATTTCATTAGAGAGAGTTGAAGCGGGCAGCGTGCCACACTTTGCCCGAGAGACTCATAAACGTTTCTGAAATATTTCTTATATTGGCAACAAAGTAAAATGCTGGAAAACTTTTTTCAAACTGGTCAAGATGTGGGTGTTTTTTTACACACGTCTCTGCTCTGCGCCTTTGACCTGTGAGGAATATCTAATAAAGATATATTAAGATTTGTATCTAGTGATCTAGTGTTTGACATTCTAGGGTTCCTCATGCCGGTTGTTGCAGGTAACACAGTCATTTGATAGGTCACATGCTACATATAAACATGATCGTTCCATCGTAAATGTCACAATGTTGTAATAAATCACGTTTCCTAAACTGCTACTCGGCTGATTTAAAGACGTTCATCTTAAAAGAAATCGACAGTGTAAACAACAGACCGCTCTAACTAAACATTGCTTTAAATCCTTCTCGAGTCCAAGCAAAATGTGCATCACGCTTTGGCTTATTAATACAGTGTTCCTCTTGGGTTTATCAAACAGTATATACATGATCATATCTTGGCCTCACTGCTTGTTTTTTTGGCTCAGACAGACTGAAAATGAGCCGTTGGTCCACTGGCAGAACACATACGAGATCAGATGCCGGACCCAGCAGGGGTTTGTTTTTATGGGCCACGTGGAACTGCAGTTAAATCTAAACACCTGCTACACATGTTCTGTGCCTTTGCTGGAACACTGAAGCATTTCAAATCAAGTCCTGTCACTTTTTCAAAGGATCGTGAACGCATAACAATGTCACGGTTCCAAAAAGCGTATCAACTTCATTTGGCTATAGTTATAGGCTATAATATAGTGTGACAGCAAATATTTAGGAAAAAAAACTTAAAATCTTCATATATTATTAGGAGTTTTTCCAAATTTTTGCTATGCCGTACCATAGGACACATGTTCGGTGCATCTGTTTTTGTACACCAACAAATGTTGATTATAAATAATGCAAACATTACAAATGCAACATTAGAGACAAATCAATTTGAGTCATATTCTCAATATGTAGAGCATTATAAATGGGTTTTGAGCTTCATTTCAGTTACTGTTAGATGCTGTCTGTGTAGGGAGAATACAGCAAGTCTCACTATGATGAAATAATAGCGTATGAAATATGAATAATACTTTTAAACTTGTTGGAGGCGAGCACTATAAAATGAGTCAGTTTGAATTGATTCATCAGTCTTTTTCTAGATCGTACTTCAATCCAAGGACACCAAACAGTCTGAACCCGTATCTAAACATACAGACTGTAAGAATGACTGTATTGCTCATAATAGTCCCGACAGATCACATGAACTATTTTAGATACGTTGGAAAAGTTTAGTTAATAGAAAAGAAACCAAAATGGCTACCGTACATAACCGTAATATAAGAAGAGATTCATTTTAGAAACCTGTATTTTCTTTAGTGGAACACAAAATAAGATGCTAGACAGAATGAAAGTGACCGACAGTCTCATTCATTGCTTGAAAAATAAAGCGACAGCTGACAGAATCTTGGTTTTTTTGGAAGAACTTTCCCTTCAAAGTAATCGATTTTGTATCAGCGAATCAAAACTCTCACTACATCACTTACACTGTAAATGTACCACAATAAAAGATGGATTCTTTGCATCAAATTTGAGGGGTTGATCAAATGTTGACATATTATAGACATTATAAAATCAATGAGAATATAGCGAAACCTGTGGAGGAAAATGCGTTTGAGATGTTAGATGCGTATAGATGGAGGAGTACAGCATGAGTCATCTCTCCTCCACATATTCTCAGCACCAAACAAATCATTGACACATAACAGTTAACAAATCACATGTCAGCACAAATACAGATGTAGATGAATCAAACCTCATCTAAAAATCTGCTTGTTTGGCAAACAAGTGATCGTACACCTTACTCTATTTTTAGACGTATACGCTTTTCCTGTTTAAGTTCCAAAGTTTGTTGAATGTAAATTGCAAAACTTGAGTTGAGTTGACATTATTTCCAAATACTAAAGCAGCTTAAGATATTGAGCAGATGTCAAAAACATAATTTTCTTCCACAATGTTGAGGGCAACAGTATATCCGTAATGAACTTACCAAAAGCCAAATGAGCTCCTGTGTCTAAGCCCTGCTTACGGTCTGATAGTCCAGCGCTGTAAAGCTAATAAAATCCTTCGAGGAATTTAATATCGATGTTCCTCCATCACAAACTTAACAGCCTGACCCGCTCAGAGAGATGCTGCCCCCTTCAGAGACTGGCAGACATAAAATGTGTATGTTAACAGAAGATAAACATAAAACGTATTTACAGTAATAGACATTTACTTACTACTACTAGTTATCATAGGCCTACGAGAGTACAAAACAGGGCAACAAATAACCCCAATGTGACCCACACAATGCATAATACTCGAATCAGGGCAGAAGTTATAACACGATGCTTAATTTAAATCAAATTAAAACATGATAGTGTTTAAAATAAGAGCATATGAGCAAATGTGCTAAAATACAAGCAGGCCACAAAAGGTGTAATATATTCATATATTAAAGGGATAGTTCATCTAAATATAAAAATACGAGATTCACTTTTATCGATATTAGACATTTTCACACTGAACTGTATCTTGCCATGGATGTGTGACGTCATGTTTTGATTTACAAGACATTTATCAACATACTGCTTACTTTTATTATGTTTTTTTTAGCTTTGCCATGTTTGCTCCCATATAGGATAACATGACAGTATTTTAATATAACATGACTTGATTATAAAATAAATGAATTAATATGAAAAGATGAAATTAATATTAATATTATTTATAACATTAACTATTCTATAAACAGTTTTATCAGACACACGCCTCTAGCCCCAAGTTAACTTTTGGTCTGTGTTTTATTATAATATAACAACTAATTTATATTATTTGTATTAAATCAACAGTTATTGATTCTTTGCAGAGGTTTGGGCCAGACAACCTCTGTTTATGTTGTTGCCTATTCTATTATTCTATTATTAATATACTATGACATCCCATCTATCATGTGCTCTTTTTTTATTATACAGTCAAAGTCATCCATTTTAGACATTTTTATTCACTTTTGTCTACAAAACTCCTTTTTAATTAAATTTGATATATGCATATACATGTATAGATACATCTGAGAGTAACTTATGAGAGATTTAGGTGAACTATACCTTTAAGCACATCTGGGTTACCGTGTTAACAAATTTGCCACTAGTTACGCTGATACAGTTCAGCTATAGTTAGTTAGTAATGTAATGTAGTAAATCTAGTACATTAATAAAGATTTTGTGTTCATAGTTCATTCTTCATAAGCACAGTAGTATTACTGCGGCTTGCGTCATGACGGGTTACATAACTCACAGCAGATGTTCAGATGAGCTCGTGTCTGCTGCGCTCATATTTATAACCTAAACTGAACATGTGCATGTGCAACATTAAAGAATGACTCAACAGTGTCAAGAATGAGTCGGGGATTGATATGAAAACGGAAGCCAAACGCTGTCGTTTTGCCAAAGCATAAAAGCAGGGTCATCTAGTGTTTCTCAAGGTTACATCTTGTTTTCATCTTCCACGTTAAAGTCGCTCCAGATCTGTGCTGGCAATTCTCATGGCTGACGTCCAAAAAGTTCATTTTATAATTTCACGGGAAGGCAGAAGAGCTATAAGTTTCTCTGTCATAAATCAGATCTGGTGATGTAGAGTTTACATTTAGGTATAGCGTTAGCGTATCAATCACAGCAGCAAATCCCATATATTCATTTCATTAAGTCGTACTTAAGGTGCCAAGCGGCGGCGGGTTCACGTAAGGACGAGTAGGATAAGGTGGAACCTGCCCTGCAGTAAAACAGAATTGATTTGATTCTTACCACAAGCTTGAAGCGAAAGCAATGACAAGTGTTTTTAAGGTCCCGCGCAGGAACGCCAATATATTCTGACCGCCATCAGCGGGGCGAGAAGAACATCACTTTTGGTAGAGGACACCTTGGAGGCTGAAGGCGAGTCTTCCGTAGCATGATAAGACATTTTTACACATCTGTATGTGGAGCAGCATGCAGCGAAAAAGACGAGAAACAACCTGAGAAATAAAAGTTTAGGCGCAAAGTGAGTTTGGAGAGTCAGGCTGAAGCTCTTAAAGTGACAGTTCACCAAAAAATAACATGTTCACCCTAATGTTGTTCAAACTCTGTATGTGAATCTTTCGTCTGTGGAATACAAAAGACGATATTTCGAGACATGTCTCAGTGATTTTGTGTCCATACAATGCAGAAGAAAGTCATACAGGTTTGAAATGAGGAGAGATCAATAAATGATGAATTTTTAGGTGAACTGTCCCTTTAAAACCTTTTGAGATGGAGGCCAGGATCAAGGACAAAACAAGTACAGATGAATATGAATACATTATGAAATAGCCGGACAGGATGATTAGAAGATGTTGTGATTAAAATGTCAAATGTTTGCATAATATAACATTACTTACATCCTCATGAAGAAATAATGTTTTTTTTTCTCAATATTAAATATTGCCTTAATAGTGCAGCTGGCTCTTTAAAACTCTTTCATAAGCACAAGCTGCGTGGTTTATTAATAAATTCTATTATTGTGGCAGCTATGAACACTGTCAAGAACAATTTGACAGCAATTATGCAAATTACAGTTGACCTTACTTTGATGAGCGCTCGATTAGTCTTTTGCACAATGAGGATCCAGTCTTTGACATCCACGATGAGTTTAATTCAGTCATACATTTTGGGAAATGGTTCATATGCTCTTCCTGTTGTGGAACAAAAAAGCTTCTAAAAATAAGCTTCTGTCGCATTTCAAAATTTGAAAAAACAAAAAAACAAAAAATGGTTTACGTGGATTTCTGGTTCCCAGAATGCTTTGCATGAGGCTGTTATTTTATAGTTTTTTTCCCCATAAAGATAAAGACTTATTAATGTTTAATGTTCATTTATCTTTGAACAAACTGTTGCCAATAAATTAGAAAAATATAAATCTACAGTTAGTTACTGGCAAACTGCTGCATAACTACAGCAAAACTGTAAACATTATGCTAAGATTCCAGTGTGAAATTGATATATTTTAGCGTTCTACTTTGTGAATCAAGGGCTTTTTTTAGTTAAATACTAACAAAATTAATTATTGAGCAAGTACAGGTTATAACAATTATTTATTTAAGTTGAGCTGTCTGGACAACATCTAACTTTAACCCACTTGTGCATAAAGTCACCGGCAATTCTGTGTTTCTAACAGAGATGGCGATAGAGAGTTTTAATAACAGGTCACTGAACCTGTGTTTACATCAGGCTAGTCAAAATAAATCCTGTATCTAAGCAGACAAACAGGAAGTGTCTGTATAAACTGTAAAGAATTGACTGCCTTGTTCACTCATTTCTCCGTCCCAGACACGAAACAGTTCAGTGTTTCATTTAACCCAATACAAATAACAGCCTGACACCCCATGAGGTTTGTTTGTCCTGCAGACTGTTTTAAGATTTGTGTTTGTTTTCAATAAAAGTTTTATATGTACATACTCTGCGTGTGCGGTCGGAGGGAAGGATATTTTAAGAGGGGGGGTATGAGTTTTAGTGCTTTGGTCAGCACTAAACGCTTCAATATCTTTCAGAGATTCAGAATGAAACTATATTTTAGGTGACAATAACACATTATATCTCGATCTATAATATATCTATTTTCTGTTTTTGTCATGAAGAGTTTTCTGCTGACTGTACGTTTTAACCCTTTCAGACCCCTGACAGCTGTCCACTTTAAACTTGACTCTCTCTGATCTCTCAGTACATGTGAAGCCAGACATCTGCCAGCAGGTTCACACATTTGCGGTTTTACGAGCGACACGCATCCACGCGTCCCCGCTGAGGAAAGTTAATAATGGAAGCTGTAAACCGAGAGCCAGTGGATTCTGTGAAAAATAAAACACCTTTATGATTTTTTTTATTCATTCCTTTATTTTTACATTTTGGTGACATTTATTTGAGAACACCTCAGGACGACATATTACGCAATGATTTTAAAAATGTTTTTACCTCGAGGATACATTTCAGCAGACTTTCATGTAGCACGAAGGGATTTTTTTTACGATCGCGGTTTATGGGCAACTCCAAATATTTACTAGGAACGTCAGTGCACAAGGCTGACATTTGTACGCAGATTTACTGGCTATTAAGAGCAAATGTTGCTTGTTTTCACTTTTAAGTGTTTTTAACCTTTGTCACAGAGGGGACACATGAAACACGACAGCGTCGTTCACCATTGACAACAAATACCAGCACTAAAATAGTTGATAGTATTTTAATAATTTCATTGAATTATCTCACATTAGCTTGACAGCAACTACATCTGCATACAGTAAATGTGCACAATGATCAATTCCAGAAAAGGTTGTATTTTACATTCAAGATCATAACAAAATCACTCTGCAAAAGAGAAAACGCAATGAAATTATTATTTATATATATACATATAGCATATGCAAAACATAAATAAACAGAATCCTTTTTAATACAAACCTAAGATAGTCAGCTGTGCGGTGCACTCGGCCCGGCCTAAAGGATTTTCCGCCACGACTTTGTACTCTCCGTTATCTTTAGGACCGACTCTTAAGATGAGCATGGAGCAGACCCCACAGGTGTTAGTGATGTAATAGTTTGGGTTTGCGTTGAGGCTGATGTTGTTGCGGTACCAGGTGATGCGTGGGGTCGGGTCGCCTCTCACCGCGCAGCTCATGTAACACTCGTATTTTTCTGGGGTGGCGTGCGTCTTCAGTGGAACCGTGAATATGGGCGCCGATTCAAAGCTGCAGGTTTTGGATGGGGCTAGGTTCAGGATGAACTTTTCTGCAGGGTATAAACACATATGCTCATAAGTTTTTGTTTGTCATCAGATAAAAGTAGCACCAACCGGCCTCACCTTTTTTCCTCACAACACCCCACGTTTGGGATTCAGATGGTTCAGATATGCCGATGTCGTTTTTGGCGTACACGCGGAAGCTGTACTCTCTTCCTGGCATGATGTTAACTGCTGTAAAGTTGTTGTTGAACAGGCGATCTGCCACCGCGTGCCAGGTGCGTTTGACCGAGTCTCGTTTCATCACCATGTAGTGCAGGTGGTTATCACGTTTCTCATCAGGAGATGCGGCCCAGGACACTGTCAAGGTGCCGGGAACATTTTCCTCCAGCTCCACTGGACCAGGTGGTTTGGGATCATCTGTAAATAATCCAAAGTGTCCCTCAGTATTATATTAGTAACTCCTGAATCAACATTCCTATTATTACACAGGAACAACCCTCTGGAGAACCTCTTCGATGAGACCATAATGTGACTGAAAACTCAAAAGACAACAATATTTCATATTGCTCAGTATTGTCCACAACATTATCTATAACACTTCAGTTATTATCAATAACATTTCTGGAATAATAATATAGGCCTAAATATTATTTGACAAATTTAAATGAAAATGATGAAAGGAATGAAAGCGGTTTTTAAAAAAAATATTTTTTAGACATGTAACCTTAGGAAAAAACTAAAATAAGTTTGAGGCGCTAAAATTATTCAATGGTAATCAAAGAAAATAAATTATATCTAAAGAGCCTTTTCAAAAGATAGTTACATATGAAAATGAAAACAATATCGCTCAAAATTAAACAAAAATTAACAAGAAATAAATATAATATGTTTTTAATATTAATTAATAATTATTAATAATATTTAAATTAATAATAAATTGTTAATACAAATACAATAAAAAATGTAATAACGCCTACTTACTTTGGCATAACTAGAATTTTTTAGATTTAGATTTTTATTAAAGGGACATTTGTAATAAAAAACAAACACCAAAAAATATCTTTACTTTTGGTTATTTAAACTTATTTTAGTTTCCAGGAAATTATGCTTTGATCTTTTATCTCACCTGTAACTCTGATCTCAATGCTGAATGTCTCCTGACCCACGATGTTCTTTAAAATGATGGTGTAGATGCCCGTATCCGAGCGCTCAGCAGATGGGATCAAGAGCTGGGACAGCCCATCTGAGTTGCTCACGGTTACACGTTTGGACACGGGCATTCCGTCTTTCAGCCAGATTATAGTTGGCATGGGGGATGCCTGCCAATGAAAGTTATTGTTGTTATTAAATTCCGTAGATAAGGCCGGCGAGGTTAAGATAAGGACTGTCGTGTAAATAAACAGAAGTACAGGCACCGTGATACCTCAAAGTTTATGTTGATCCGGGCAGAATTTTCAGCTCTCACGACCATAAAGCTCTTCATTTTTCGATCTGTGAATTTTGGCCTTACTAAGAAGAATGAAATATAATGTTCATTAGAATTAACAATTAAATAAAGCAGCAGTTTTGTTAGTACATGTATATACAGTATAAGTATATTTATATGGAGTACCAGGTGGTGGCATGGCGATGATGTAGTTGTCCAGATCTCGTGGTTCTCCATCTCCTCCTTCATTGGTCGCGACCACACGTACCCAATACATGGCCATAGATTTAAGGCCAAGGATTGTATATGAAGGTGTAATGAGAGCAATGGAGTTACAGCGACTCCATTCTGTGTTCTCAGCTGGTCTTAATTCCACAAAGTAACCCTTAGCTTCATCCTGGACCCCCTCTTCTTCCTTTGGTTTAGTCCAACTCAAAGTCAATGAGGTGTAGGAGGAATCTGTCACTTTTAGGTCAGTGACTTTACCGGGGGGTTCTGAAATCACAAAAAAGTACTTTTTTTTTTACATTATATTACAAAAAAGTGTACATCTAGGTGTGCACTGAAAGTGAAAACATATTATTTTGGTATTTATGATGAGATTCAACCATTTGTTTAATTATTTATTAGAATTGAAATTGATTTCCTTACTTTTTTCTAGAAAATACTACTGAACATTTTCAAAAAGGTCAAAATACATTTGAAGATCTTGACATTGTCTAATTAAAAAACAGATTTCTACGTTCACGATATCTTGTGCTTTTTGTGCATATTATCCTAGCTGATTCTGACATGATGTGGTGTGAGTGTGACTGACATACTTTTAGGATCTCTGGCTATCACAAATTCAGACGGTGTGCTTGGTTCTCCAGCACCAGAGAAGTTGATGGCCGACACACGGAATTCATATTCCATTCCTTCAACCACATCCTTCACCTCATACTGTTTACCTTCAAGACCAATGACGACATACAATGTAATCGCAGAAAGTCAGAAACCACCAAACAGCATCAGAAGAACTCAAAAGCTTCAAAAGACAAGCAACCTTTGATGGGCTCATCAGGAGAGTTCACTTGACTCCATAAGTTGCTTCCTCTTTTGCGCTTCTCCATGTTGTAGCCAACAATGTTGGTTCCGCCGGTGTTGGTGGGAGGAGTCCATGACAAAGTGATGCGGTCCTTGAAGGCGTCGACCACCTTGGGTGTAGAGGGTGGTCCGGGATACGCTGTAACAAATTTGCGATTTCAATGTCGAACCCATGAACGATGATAATGCATTTGAGCATTGCATTGCGACTCACCTTTGGTACCAGCCTGGATGTCATCCGTCTCAAAAACATCACTGGTGCCCTCTGCAGTTATGGCCCTGACGCGATAGCAGTATCTCCTTCCATGGTCCACGTCAGTGTCCTTATAATGGGCCTCAGGAGGGATGTTTCCAAGCTTCACCCAGGTGTTACGCCCGATCTGGTTACGTTCCAGGTTGTAGTTTAGTATTGGAGAGCCGCCGTCGTCTTTCGGGGATCTCCACTTGAACTCCACACAGGAGGATGAAGCTTCTACTATTTCAATGGGCCCCAATGGGTTGGTGGGTTTATCTGCAACATTTACAATGATATTATCCAAAGTCATTTACGGTTCATTCAGAATATACTTTTACCTCTCTTTCACCATCTCTGTAAAATTACAGGTTATTTTACATACTTATTTTTAAGTGGGTTGAAGTCAAATGACATTAAACTCACATTTCCAGCAAAATTATACCTGACAGCTCAACTTAGAAATCATTATTATAAGCTTTCTGTTGTTAATTGGAGAATTACACTGTAAAAAACTGTAATTTTACAGATTTTTCACAGATATAAAAAACTGAACTAAACGGAATTGTTTTCCAAGTCTGTTTTTGAAATGTGGTCAAATTACAGAAAAAGACTGCAAATTTACAAGAAAAACAAAAAAACCATAAAAAAATGTAAAAAATGTCTGCCGCCCCAGCTGCCGAAAAATCACACTTTTTACAGGATTTTTTTACAGTGTAAGGTGACAGTTTTTAGCACTGATTTTGGTTTACTTTAAACAAAAACGGTGTTTTTAAAACTATACGTTTTGAATAAAACTTTGTATACCAACCCAGAACAATAAGCTTCGAAAGAGCTTCAATAGTTCCAAACTCATTCTTGAGTTTCAGCTTTATTTCTCCGCTGTCTTTGCGTTGACATTTCACCAGCAGGAGGCGACTGTGACTGGACGACTTTTCAATCCGGACGTGATTGTCCTCCATTAGCTCCTCCCCCTCACTGTACCACTGCACTTTCATTGGCTCTCGACCAACAAACTCCAGTTTGAAGGTGGCGTTTTGGTTGACTTTGATGATCACCGGCTCGGAGAACTTGGCTAGGTCATCTTGGCTCAACCTTGGCGGGTCTGAAACACGATAGAGTAATAAACACGATCTATATGTTTGGCTAGGATTATTATAAATAATATTAAACAAAATAATTACCCTCCACGATCAATATTGCTTCAGTTTTACGTCCATCTGCTTCAAATCGATACTTTCCATTGTCGTCGTCTTTGCAGTTAGTTAGGATTAGTTTACGCGTGAGCCCATCTTTGATGATTTTCAGATCATCTGAATCTGTTATCTACACAGATAGATAACACTTTTTATCTTGAAGCAAGCAAACTATTAGAACACAACTGTGGCTGATGTATCGTTTACCTCTTTTCCATCTTTATACCAAACCCCATCACAGTCCTCACGGTTCAGCTTACACTCCATTTCAGCTGATTGACCGATGATGGCATGAACATCTGACAGACCGCTGGTGAAGTGAACCCCTGGATCTGAACGACACGCATTGACAACGGTTCAAACTTGGTGTTTCTATGTAAGAATTAATGTCGCATTGACCAGATGTGGCGAAACAAATGACTATTGATCACTCCATCAATCGCTTTCAGTTATCATGAGCGTTGAAAAGGTCCTTCAAAGAAACGTTGATGGGGGTCTCGGTAAAACATTCTGGCAAAAATAAACATTCTGTCATCATTTATTCACCCTTGTGTGTTTCAAAATCGCTATGTGACTGTTTCATCTGTGGAACACAAAGGAAGATATTTGTGTTCATACAATGGAAGTCAACGGGGTCAATATTGTTTGGTTACCAAAATTCTTCGAAATATCTTCTTTTGTGAAAGTCATAAAGGTTTGGAATGACATGAGGATGAATAAATGCTTATTTTTAAAAGCGAAATGTCCCTTTAAGAGCATGGGAAGCGCGGCAAATTTGAGTATGCATCATAAAAGGATCATAAAATCTTTCTTTTCTTTTCTTTTTATGTCTTTATTTTTAAAACATTTGAGAATCAAACTCACCAATTACAGTGTCTGGAACTAAGGGCCCGGTTCTAACCCTCTTCTTGGGCTCTTCACCAGTTGACTCTTCCTCTGGAAGTGGTGGCTCTCCTTCTGGTGACATAACACGTTCTTCTTTCTTCTGCACTTTTGTCTCAGGTTCTGGCTCTGGTTCCGCTACTCCCTGAGAGTCCGGCTTTGTTTCTGGTTTAGGTTTAGGTTTGGATTTAGGCTTTGGTTTATCCACTGGTTGAGGCGTTGCAGGTGAACCCTCAGGAACCTCAGGAAGATCGGCAGAAATCTCTTCCTCCTCCTCCTCCTCCACTTCTGTCTCGATCTCTTTGGCCGCCTCAGCTAACTCAGCCTGAAACTGTTTCATCTGCTCCGTTCTTTCCTCTCGCTCTTTCTGAAGTTTCTCCTGCTGTTCGGCGGCAATCTTCAGCAGGTCTGCGCCGCCTCCTCCCGCTGTGGTGGTTTTGCGTGCCGCTTTCTTGCCTCTGTTGTTGGGATCAGGGTCAGCTGTTGCGAGGGCAGATCAACATAAGAGGTGTTAATATTCCAACCATTGAATGGAAAATGTATACGTGAAAAGGCACACGTTGAGACTCTAAATATAAATTGTGAATAGTGCAAGAAATCTATTTTCTTCTGTGCACTGTTTTTATTTGGACACATTTTAAATAATTGGTGTTATTTTATCGAAATGGTCAATTTTGCAGACTTTCAGTATACATATTTGAGCATTGTATGCTATAACAGGGTCGCTCTTTCATAGCTCAAAAGATTTAATGGAGTTGTGCTTCATTCAAGTATCAGCTTAGTCTCAGATTTTCTCCTAAAATGCTCAAGAGAAATACAAATATAAACAAATAATACCATTTTTTTTTTTTTTTAAAAGAATGTAGATTGTAGAGGTAAAATAATCTGGATTTGGGTCAATTTGATGAGTTCATATTGAGATCTTCAATAATATTGACTGCAGACTTGACAAATCTGAGATCAGTTCGAGACATTGTTAAGACATGAGACATTCGTTTTTACAGGAGAAAAATCTGAGAAACAAATGAGACTTAAAATGAAGTTACCATTTGCTCTCCATTTAATCTCATTGATGTCAAGGAAAAATAATAGAGCTATTAATGAGATCTCATCATTCTTTTCTATGGAAACTAATTGATTCAAATGTATTAAAAATATGAATCTGAATTTGATCTTACGTTCCACTATAAGCCAGGCATTACAGGACTTTATTCCTGCCACCGCTGCGTAAATGCCTTTATCCACCTGCATGCAGTCCTTCACCACCAGTCTGTGGATCAGCATGTCTTCAGATACGCTGATGTCATACTTTTCACCCTGAACCAGCGGGGTACTCTTTCCCATCCATGAGATCTTCGAGAGCGGAGAAGATAAGACGCACTCAAAAATGGCATCTTGTCTTTCGATAGACTTCACCTCCTGAATCTTTACCAAGAAGTCCACAACTGGAACTTTAAAGAGCATTTGCAAATCAACAGAGAAAGACTTGAGTTTGCATGCTCAATATAGTTCAAACAGTATATAAATAAAATACAAAAATACCAAACGTTTAATGTTACAACAGCTGTATGTAAATACTGTATTTATATCTTAATAAATGGTTAAAGCTCACTTTTAAAGTCTGTGGAAAACACATTGACCCCCTCAATATCGACTTGGTACAGTCCAGCGTCTTCTGGGCTTAGTCCGTTAACACTGAAAATGAATTTTCGGCCAACCTGACGCAGAAAATGTTTCTCATCTGTGTCAGTGTTGAATGGAACCATTACACCATCCTGTCACACAAAATCAGAAAATGAAATATCTTTGCATGGCCTTCCAATCTTCAGCAACTCAATAAACGTCATGTTTAACCTTAAAGAGGAAGATTTTGGCATTAGGATCCTTGAGGTCCATCTCGAATTCAAACTCGGCACATCCTGGCGTCTTAATTTCAATGTGTCTCAAGTTGCTCAGGTGTTCAACGAACTGAGAGAAAGGGAAGTAAAGAATTATTTTATGACATCTGTAAAATCCTCTTAGTTTAACTGTCAACACGTGGCCTGTGCCAACAAATATAATGTTTTTTTTTTGTGCTTTTACAGCTTTAAGAAGTTTTCTCTTTGGGTTTAGCTTTCTTAAATGTTTTATAATTTATATATCAATTAAACCTTGAAAGTTGTACATTTTGTAACAAGTTTATGTACTAAAATAACAAATGTTGATGACATTGTTTCAGTTCATTTTCATTTTTAGGATTTTGTTAAAAATATTGTGAACCCAGTATTGTGTATTATATGAAATCTTAAGTGAATCGATACAGCCCTATTTTCTACCGTCGAAATTCACCTGCGCCTGCTGCTCCTCAATTTCTCTTTTCTTCTCGTTCAGTTTTCTCAACATCCAGCGGAAGTCCGTCACACCGTATTCAACGCAGATGCGCTCGTAATCTTTCTTATCAGCGCTCAACAACAGTTCCCAAAATTTCTCATCAACTTCTCCATCTTCTCTTTCTTTTTTCGGTGTTTCCACTCTGAGAAAATACAACAATACACAAACCTGACTTGAAAGCTTTTAACACATCAACAAACAGATAACAAAAGTGGTCATTTGATGGTAAAATCTCAGTGACGGAGATCTTACCGAGTCCTTAGGGTCTTCTTTAAATCAGCAGCTGCTTTCTCTCGTTGTTCTGTAAATAAACGGAGTTGCATTTTTAATCTTTACCCTATAACAGGGGTGTTTTCTTTATAAGATGGCTCACGGTTAAATCATAAAGACTTCACACAGACCTAGTCGTGCCTCCTGCATCGCTTTGCTCTTCTTGAACCCAACTGAAAGAAAAGAGTCTCATCTGTTACCTGATATTTAGATAAATATTTACATTAAATCAGAAATGAGTCGCTTATTTTACTTGGCACATCCATTCCAGGTTTTGACGAGATCTGTATCTTCTGTATCTCTGAAAACTGACATTCCACAAAGAAAGTATTTCATGTACCTTCAATGATATTCAGTGTGACGGTGACAATGGCACGTCCAAACTCATTCTGTGCAAAACACTTGTAGGTGTCTGCTTGATCAACTCCAACATTTGGCATCTAAATCATACAAACATTTATTTAATAAACAAACACAATCTGGTTCTCACAATCTCAATCCTTAACAATTTTACGATGTGGCTAATTCGTACGATTCACGATCTGCTTTTGTGTCAGCGATGGTTAGCTTTAGAGGTGGGTTACGCTTCATCATCACTCATTTCTAATCGTACGCTTTACAATTTACATTTACACTTGCATTTTATTATACATTTGTATCCGAGTATGTGCAATCTTTGGGATCGAACCCATGACCTTGGCGTTGCTAGCGCCATGATCTAACCACTGAGCTACAGGAAAGATTTGTACAATTACTACTCATTACAAATCCATACGAATAAGCCATCTTGTATAATAGTTACAGAAGCAGTTCTGGTTCAAATGTAGATGAAGTTATACAGTAAAGTAGGCCCACAAAAAATCTATGCCCAGCAATTCTGTCATTCATATAAATCTACAAAATCCCTTGCATGGCCGTTTAGTAAAAAACTAAAAAATGTGATTATACTTTTAGCTGCAAATAAGATTGTAATACTCTTAAGCTCCATTTAAATCCATTCCACGGTTTCCTTACAAAATGACAGAAGATATTTAACTCACTGTTCTGTATTAATGCTATTATGGATGTTGTAGAAAAGTTAAAGCACCTGTAACTGATGTTCTCCTGATACTTCATCATAGGACACAATATATCTCTCAGGATCAGATACATCCCCATTGTTTCGAGCCCATGTAACAGCTGGCATTGGATCTCCAGTGATGATGGCTTTGAAAAATGCAAACTTTCCTGTAAGAGGGATGCAAAAAAAAGTATAAAGCTACTGAATATATATACAGTGGTCATGATGCTTTGTCTATGAATCAATGATGGTTCGGTTGAGCTGCTGTTTTCTACCTTCTTGAATAGTCAGGGCGATGGGTTTGCGGGTAAAGTCCGGGTGACTTTTTCCGGCAGGGATTTCCTCCACGAACTGTGTGATCATGACACCCGGGACCTTCGACCGTTTTCGAATGGCCACTATAGAGGAAAATAAAACATTTACATTTAGTCATTTAGCAGACGCTTTTATGTAAAGCGACTTACAGAGAGTTTAGGAAACAATAAAGTGATGTCATACAGAGGCAAAAATACAATCTTGTGCTAAAACCAAGTTACTAGTTTCTACAAAAGCCAGAACACGTAACTATTGATAGAAAGAGAGAGAGGGTTAGTAATATTATTTTTTTTATTATAATTTACTTTACTTTAGAGTTGTGAGAGATGTGGTTGAAACAAATTCATCCCAATAACATCAAATATAGATGCACATCTACCTTGTCCAGGTGCGGTGGGCTCTTCATCTTTACTTTTTCTGAATTTCATCTCGGCATGTAAGATTTAGAGAACCCCGTCCTATAAAACGAATCGAAAAACATGCATGAACATCTCAGCGGACTATAAAATATTACTCTTGTGTACTGTATGAAGCCCCCTGGCTGTTGACTCGAGCTTATTTTCTCGAGTTCTGGGGCAACTTTAAAGAGTTTCTAGCATGTGTGTTTGGCTGTGAATGTGATGGGAAATAATAATGAATATCTGACTGTAAGCAGGTTTGCTCCCTGAGGCAGAAGCTTAGCGGGCTAAACCGGGAGCTTCTGTCAGCTTTTCTCCAACACGAAGGCTCCAGCTGTCTAGGATGTAATTCACGGGCCAGTCACAGAGAAAAAAACTCGCCAACAGTGTCACTTACACCAATCCGCAACCTTAGGATTTAAGCCGTATGTCTTCGGCAGGAATGTGACGCTGATACATTTTGAGTACACCTTGTACTCGCACTTAAAGTCTCTATTAGATGGCTTTCTAGAAGAAAGAGATGGTGATTGTGTCTGGAGGTGGTCATTTCACTTGGATTACTTTTATTTAGACAAAAGTCTGTTTTGTTTCTGTGAACAGCTGAAATAGCTTGTAATTTACTGGGATTTGTAACTACTTCTGGTGTTTAAAAGACACATTGAAATACGTATAAATCAGATTCAGGCGTTTTCTATAGTGTAGTCATTTAAAGCGACGGTAAATTGAGGACTTCCCGTTTTAAAGCTAAAGCATGTGCTCAGTCAAGCGTTTTTATCTCTTATAGGTCACATAGCTCATAAAACTATCCATCAAAACAAAACCCCTGACGCACATATGCAGACTGACACCGTTTCATAAGACTACTTATGAATGTTTTTATATTTGTATTCGATTTTCTGATATTATTCACAAATGTCTGTAAAATCCAGGATGAAGTCGTATGATCTAAAAATGAAACGGAGCATCAAAGTCATCATAACCATAAAAATGATCCAAAATAGTGTGCATTTATTGCTATAAATGATAGATTGTATGATAGATTTCGAAACGCAGTACTCACATTAATTCATTCAACGATTTTAATTATTTTATTAACAAGGTCTATTTTATTATTTTGAACAGAAGTTGGCTCATGAAAATAGTGTGTCCATCTTTAATATTGATGGAGCAAAGCCATGTCAAAGACATCAAGGATATTTTTTCACAGAAAGTTCTTATATTAAAAAGAAATAAATAACTTATTAGCTTGGTTTTCACAGGCTGTCACAAATATGTTTTATAGCTGTCAGATTGTGATAATCCTTTAATGTAATTCATATGTTATCTGATTCTTAATGTATTAAACCATTTCCAACATAAATTAATATTATAAAGCAATAATGTTCAATAATGAACAAAGTTATTTCTGTATCGTTTTAACTGCATAAAATAAATGAGGTGTGGAGTCATCATGTAAGCCGTACATCAAGATAAGTTTATCTGAAGACAGCTTGTTCTTATCGAGGATAACCATATTTGTCGGAGATGAAAAATAGCCATGCCTAGCAACAGAGACATATGATTGATTTATAAATATGCCCAAGGGACCCGTGTCCTGAGCTGTCACCCCCCAACTAATAGTACCACGGCTCCTCTTACCGCTCTAACACTTAAATGTCACATTTTATGACTTTGTAAATTCTGTCTTCCCATCCCCTGCTTAACCGGGACATTTGGAGAACATTTAACCAGCATTGAGAACAATAACCGTTCCGTGCGCGTACGCGTCAACATCGTTAGCCTTTTAGATTTATTATGCGTATGACATAAAGAAGTGTATTGTGTATCATAATGACTTATAAAATACAATGCAGTATAATGAAGAATCTATGGAGGACATCACATTGCTTCACGGTTTTGTTTACCATTCAAGAATCTTAGTGAATTCAACGAATTTTATGATGTTAATAACTTGTGCAATTATTTTATCAATATCTATAAAGTACACACATCTAATTTATCTTCAAGTGTGGGATCCAAAAACTTTTATTTACAAAATAAAACAGCGATCAATCAAGATTGAGGTGAATACACTCATATAATCCACCAACAATCTCAGGAGCGATAAAAACATTTTACATCCCTTCACAGTTCAAATCTATATGTTCTTCACGTCTTACAAAACTGCCTGAAACTAAACTTTGGTTCACACTAAAACTACAAACCGCCAACGTTTAAAAAATTCAGAAGTTGTCTGTGGGCTTCAGTATGTTGGGAATGGTTTTTACACCACGCTAACAGGGTTGAATGTGTTGTTTGTCTGTGATGTGTAAAAAAGACGACACATGGTTCAGCATCAAGTGGTCATAAAATGATAAAGATATTTTTGTACCATCACACGTCTGTTTTCTTGCTATGGACTAGTTGACTCACTTGGTGGAATCTAACATTTTGCTCGTACTTTGGTGAATGCATTTACAAAAACAAAAAACAAAATATTGAATGCATTTTGAGCAAATATCTTATTATATATTACATATAGTCATAGTCACACAGTAGTCAGAGCTGTTGTCCAATCATATGCAACCATCCAAGCCCATCATTAAGATTAACCAGCATCCACGGACTATCCTGATTGGTCAAGAGTTCCCAATCTAATCCTTGTAAAATACTGTGGAAAGAACTTACTTTGTGAAGCGTTCTCCGCGCTCTTTGTTCAGCTTTGACTGCCGGCTCTTCACCTTTGCGATCCAACTTGAGATGGTCCACCAAAGGTGTCCTGTTGCTCCTTAGGGCTGATGGCTGAGGGATAGATTTACCCTTGAGCACCCATCAAAGACAAGATGAGGGTATGTGACTCCTCCCTGACATTTGAAATAAGGCAGCAGAGAAGGTCTACCAAACTATCTTCTTATAAAGGAGAAGCGGTGAAGGAGAAGGACGACGGCGAAGGAACGGCTTTCTTGGACGACGTGAGGACAAAGGTAAGATTATTCTGTGATAGTGTAGGAACTTTGGGACGTTAGAAAGAAATTATGCGGATAAAAGACATAGAATCACGTTTTGCAAGGAACAAGGAAGGAAGTGTTTTTGGTGAAATGATAATGAAAATATTGACTTAATGTGGTTTAAAGATTTAAATATACTGTATTTAAATTTTGGGGATTTTTTTTCATGAGCAAACTTTGAAGAAAAGGCTTTAATTGGCCAGGACTGAACATCCTTTTGAGTTTTAGGTTACACTGGTATGTTATATATAATGTCAGGCCATTATAGTTCATATATGGAACAGAAGAGATGGAGGTCATAACTCATTTTGATATAGTGAGTCGTAAGTGTGACACATGAGCACATAACTGCGCCACAGGAGCTCTGTACTGATGTTACACTGCTGCACGCTAACTTATGCCATTTTAACAACTTAACGGCCTTTAAAAACCAAACCAAATATAAAGAGGACAGAACGTTCCACGCTGTAAATCCTGATGTTGACTTCAAGCACTCATTACTAACATGACTTAAAATGTTGTGTTTTAGACCCATACATTAAAAATCTTATTTATCTACAGAATCTGTACACTTCAAATGTAATGAACTTAAAGATATAGACCACTTTGCAAAATGTAAACACTGGTCCACTTCGTTTAAACATTTTGATTTGGTTATAAATGTTTTGTTGGTCGAATTTTGTTCAAAGGTTTGTGTAGTGTGAAAGAGGAAGTTCTTCTGTATTTTGAAGTGGTTTTAAAGCAACGACATTAACAAACGTTACTGCGCATGCACACCTTTGAGACCCAAACTTAATAAATTCCTGCAGATAATTTCTGATAACAAGCAAAATAACAAGTACATTAGCGAGCAACTTAAAAGTTTGTCTAGCCAGTTTAATTTTGGGTTATCAGTAGAAGAACCATTACTTAACAACAAAGTTACACGACCCATTCAACAATTTGTTTATTTACTAAAGTTAATATACACTAAAATTAAACAAATTGTATATTTATTACAATTAAATATTAATATACATAAAAAATATAATTAATTATATTCTTTGCCACTAGCCAGACTGATTAACAAACACATACTGGAAGTTGGGCCAGGCGCGTGTGTCCGATAAAATAAAAAATAAGGACTTATTTCATGAATTATCTGTATGCACCTTTGATATTTCCTTCAGCTATTCCATTTCCTGTATATTATAGATGAAGATCTCGGCCAAAAGATAAATAATACGATCTTTGCTGCTTGTCATTTAATAAGCAGAGTAATGGCGATGAGAAGATAAATAACTTTGCAATTACAGTAACAGTTTGTACACACAGTAAGTAGATTATTTAAAGACCAATATCCATCATAAAGTTGTATATTTTATTTATACCAACCCAATTGTTTGATAATGCAAATCTTAATATTTGCAAAGGCTCTCGTGTTTTGTTTACACTGTAGCATTTCAGGCCAAGAAAGACTGAGACAGCATGCACTATACTGTAGTGCATACTGGGAAAAGAAACAAAAAGCACAAATAAATAAATAAATAAAGTTTCGAACAATGACAGTAAAATCCAAACACTGATGAAATCTTTATCAAACTGAATTGAGAACATGCTGTTACGAATCAGCCACCGCACCAGCACAAGTACACTATGTTTCTTTTTCTGTTAAAACATGACAGAAAAAGATTTTTGTGCTATGAACAGTATAATGATACACAGTCTTTCACATGCAATTGGTTCTACCAATAAGTCATCACACAAACTAATGTACTGTATGCTTTAAAGATTCTGTACATCACCTCACATAAAAGCATTTGCCAAAATCTAAATTTGCTGTATACCAATTTATATGCCATAAAGCTATGCTATTCTCCCAAATAAAGTATTTAATACTGTACTTCTACAAAGAGCCCGAAATCCATGAAAACAGCAGAAATGATGGCTTGCAAGCGGCATGTTTTGACAACTTCGTCGTGTTGTGGTTTTACTCTGCAAAACAAAAAAAATCATTGTTAGATGTTACTTTATGGACATATTTTTCTTAGAACTAAATAATACCATGTCAATTTAAACATTAGTTTAGAAATCAATCGTTTCAGTGAAGCTAAATGTGTACAGATCGTTTGCAGTGCATTCATGGTATGGTTTGTTAAATTGGATTCAGAAGCATGCAGATGTTTTATAGATTCTTCATTTACTCTGAGGGTCATCAATCGGAAAATAATGGAAATTCGTCACCATTTCACGTAATGATGGTTCATTGCAAATTGTATGTTAACAGTGCTACAGCCTACATTCAATAATACATTAAAAAACACATTCAAATGACATCCCTTGGTGATTTATAACTATTGTGCTTTGTGTGAACAGGTCTTAACAGCACTAAGCACATTTTGTAATTGTTTTTGGCAAATATGAGTGTTAAAGTCTTACCTCTGACATTGAGAATAGTAGAGCACTCGGCTCTTCCTAAGGGGCTCTCTGCGATGATTTTGTACTCTCCCATGTCTTTGGCTCCGACCCTGAGGATGAGCAGGGAACACACTCCGCAGGTGTTAGTGATGAGGTAGTTGGTGTTGGTGTTGAGGCTGACGTTGTCGCGGTACCAGGTGATGTGGGGCGTGGGGCTGGCGCTCACGGCACAGCTCATGTAGCACTCGTAGCCCTGCGGGGCTGTGTGGATTTTCAACGGGACCATGAACTTTGGAGGCCTTTCCAAGTTGCAGGTCTTAGACTCCGGCATGTTCAACGTGAATTTTTCTGTAAGAGATGAAGCAGATTGTGAGCCATTGGAACTGCCAGATGGATTTGTTAGGCTGTTTTAGGGGAATGTAAATGTAGAAAACACAATATAGTGTTGCACTTCATATTGGGTGTAAGCAGCCTGAAGTGGCAAAACATCTGTAAGAACGAGAAAAGTATTTACAATGCACCCGTACATTGGTTCTCAACTTGTGGGTTGCAACTTAAATGCAAAAATAGGAGGGAATTATTATTATTATTTGGGAAAAAATTCATCTGCTATTTAGTAAAATGCCTAATACTACTATAATTTTTGATCCAAGGTCATTATAGTTTACTAAAACTATTAAAACTTTTCTGTTACTAAATCAAATAAAACATTTGCCTACATATTTTTTGAAAAAATAAACTAAACCAAAGTTAGAAATGTTGCCTAGGAATAATATTAAGCATAGGCACTAAAATGTGTAACTAAAAATAAATTAAAATGTAACTAAAACAAAAAAAATGTATACATTCAATTTATATAGCAACATAAAAAAAACACATATATTAAAAAATGACAAAAGCACATAACCACATTGCAAAAAAATAAGTTAGATACTAAAATAGACATAAAATATGAATAAACATAAAACCTAATTTAAAATATTAATAAAACGGTAACACTTTTCAATTACAGTTTATGTTAATTTCATCATTTACTAATACATTTAAAACATTAAAAGTTTTATCTGTTAATGCTAGCTAAAGTACAGTGGACTAGCATGCACATCTGTATTGACATTAACAAAGATTAATAAATGCTGAACGTTACAAATACAACTACCATAAACTGAAAACAAAACTACAATAACAAACCTTTCTTGCATGTGATGAGCCACTTGGGCGACTCAGATGGAGCGGACAGGCCGATATCATTTTTGGAATAGACACGGAACTGGTATTCTCTCCCTGGCATGATGTTACACGCTGTGAAACGGTTGTTGAAAATGCGGTCTGCTACGGTGTGCCAGGTCCTCTTGCTGGAGTCTCTCTTGCTCACTATGTAATGCAGGCGATCATCACGCTTCTCGTCTGGTGACGGTTCCCAGGAAACTGTCACTGTGCCCGGCACATTCTCATCCAGCTCCACAGGGCCGGGAGGCTTCGGTTCATCTGTATCAAAACAAACCGGCACTTCATTATCAGAACTGGCAGTTGACAAAGCTATTAGTTGCACATTGTTCTACAGAGCAACAAATTCATTATTTGCGTTAAGGGTCCACAGATGAGACACAAATTCCCTCATTTTACCTGTGACTCTAATCTCAATACTGAAGGTATCCTGTCCCACAACGTTCTTGACTAGGATGGTATAGATTCCTGTATCGGAGCGTTCTGCAGATGGGATCAGGATCTGAGATCCTCCCTCAGCATTGCTGATAGTTGCCCGTTTAGAGACTGAACCTCCGTCTTTAAGCCAGATGACATCAGGCCATGGAGACGCCTATAAAATATAGCAATGCATCAGTGTAGAAATAAGACACACGAGTCTTATTACATAAGTCTGGTTTTAGTATTGCTCTATACCTCAAAGTTAATGTTGAATCGTGCAGAATTTCCAGCTCTGACCACCATAAAGCTTTTAATCTTAGTGTCCGTGAATCTGGGTCTTACTAAGATCAAAAATAAAAGCAGGGATTGAGAGTTTGGTGTTATCTTAATTTGTTTTCCTGACCACACACACAAGAGGGATTTTTACACTTCACTTTACCCTGGGTTATATTCATTTTAAAACCCAGCAAAGCCGTAATTTTAAAATGGGGTTAGCATCATTTTTAATCCAGGGTAACAAAACCCCGCCATGGATGTTGACCTAATAAATATGCAAATTAGGACATTAAACACAGGGTTTACATATGTATATCATAAAAGCTGAAAGTCTAGGATTAATTATTGGCCCTAATGTAATGTAAATGTAAACCCAGGTTAAGGTATAAAGTATGAAAGTACATATTATTAACCCAGGTTAAATATTAAGCATATATTAATTACCCAGGTTAAGTATACAAGTATATATTATTAACCCAGGATAAATATAGAAGTAAATATTAAGCATATGTTATTTACCCAGGTTAAGTATAAAAGTATATATTAAGTATATATTATTAACCCAGGTTAGGAATGACCCTGAGTTAACAATTCTAAGTGTAAAAACACCTTGATGCCAGCTACTCACCTGGAGGAGGCATTGCCAAGACGTAGTTGTTTAGTTCTTGTGGTTCACCTTCTCCACCTTCATTGGTGGCAACCACTCTAACCCAATACATGCCCATTGATTTCATTCCCTTCACAGTGTAGGAGTTCATGATGATAGCGTTCGTGTTGCATCGATCCCACTCCGGGTTCTCTGCGGGCCTGATATCAATAAAGTATCCTTTGGGTTCGTCCCGCACACCTGCCTCCTCTTTTGGTTTAGTCCAAGATAAGGACAGGCTTGTGTAGGTGGAATCTGTCACTTTAAGATCAATGACCTTACCGGGAGGTTCTAATGAGAAAAGAGAGAGAGCGTATGCATGAGGTTCCCAGAACACATTGAGAAATGATATGGAGAAGCTAGTCAAATGTTTTTTGATGAACAATGTGAGAAACACGGTAACTTACTTTTTGGATCTCTGGCAAACACAAACTCTGAGGGAACGCTTGGTTCTCCAGCTCCAGATATGTTGACGGCAGCCACGCGGAATTCATATTCCATTCCTTCAACGACATCTTTGACAGCGTATTTCTTTGCTGAAAATGGTAATTGAGAGGAAAAGACATAAAATATTAGGTTGAAATAAAGCTGGGTGTGCAATGTACAATGCCTACAGTTCTTTTACGATTGTTGCTCAGACTGACAAATCTTCATTTTATTCAAATCCATGACATGTCAATGTATACTACACAAAAATGTTTTTTACATTTACTCTCTAATGTAATTATTTAGAAACCATGAACAAAATTGTACACCGTACAAACCATGTATAAATGTCAGATACAAACCTTGGATAAGCTCCTCCTGTGGATTGACCTGACCCCACAGGTTGCTTCCCTTCTTGCGTTTCTCCAAGTTATAACCCAAAATATTAGTTCCTCCGGTGTTGGTCGGGGGAGTCCATGTCAGGTTAATGCAGTTCTTAAAGGCACTCACTATTTTAGGAGTAGACGGCGGGCCAGAATACGCTGCACAGTAAAACAAGATTTTGATGTTTAGTGAGATATATCTGGTGAGCAGCACAACGGTTGAGTGAGTAAATATTTATAAAATCACCTTTAGTTCCAGCCTGAACATCTTCTGTCTCCATCAGTTCACTGGTGCCTTCTTCAGTCTGGGCTCTGATACGGTAGCAGTATCTCCTGCCGTGGTCAACGTCAGAGTCTTTGTAGTGGGCTTCAGATGGAATCTGGCCTATTTTCTTCCACGTGTTGCGTCCGATTTGATTGCGCTCAAGTATGTAATGTTGAATCGCGCATCCGCCGTCGTCTTTGGGAGGTCTCCATTTGACCTCGATGCAGTTGGAAGATGCCTCAATGATCTCCAGAGGTCCAAGTGGAGGGGTAGGCTTATCTAAAGTCATTTAAAGGCAAAATGTATGACAATTATTTATAATTTAAAAAAGAATGTAATTTGCTTTTTAGATAATAATTTGTTTCTACTTACCGAGTACAACTAAATTAGAAAGCGCTTCCATGGTGCCAAATTCATTTTTGACTTTGACCTTTATCTCCCCGGTGTCTTTACGCTGCAGTTTGTTTAGAAGCAGACGGCTCTGACCCTCTGAAATCTCAATCTTGCAATTGTTGTCTTGCAAAAGCTCCTCGCCGTCTTTGTACCACTGAACTTTGCATGGCTCACGACCAACAAATGACATTTTGAAGGCCGCTTTGTGATTATGTTTAACCACAATTGGTTTGCCAAATTCTTCTATATTACCAGCAGTAAACCTTGGAGGATCTTAACAAGAAAGATGTGAAAATGAACAGATGTGTTCTGCAGAATTTGTGCAAATTGAAATGGAATTGTAAAACACACCTTCAACGACAATCAAACATTCAGTTTTACGCCCATCGGCCTCGAATTTGTATTTTCCGGCAAACTCTTCTGTGACTTTGTGAATGTTTAGTTTATGACTGGCCCCGTCTTGGCTGATGGTCATGCCCTCAGTAGTGTCAGTAATCTGGAGGGAATTATGGTTATTTACATACAGATGATCATTATATTATAATATAAAATAATGCAAAGTAATCTAATAATTATTACTACTAATATTGATGATATTAATACATCCATTTTATTATGTTCATACAACTGCAAAAAAAAAGCTATGGTAGCGTGGTCGATTACTGTTGTTTTGCTTAAAAGTGAATATAAACCTGCTTTATTTGCAGTATTTGAGGTCTGAAAAAATACAAAGTATATTTTGATCTGTTTCTCCAGGTCTCGTTTTCTGCAGAAGTTCACAGAATAAAACAAGAATGATAATTTGACCTAATACCTATAAAATATAAACATATACATATAAATAGTAAATCCAGAAAAAACTGAAATGCTTGGAAATGGTCTCTTAATTATTTCTGCAGCTGTATATATACTCTATATGTGTGTAAATATGTGTAAATATAAGAGGTTGCTACCTCAGTGCCATCTTTGTACCAGTTGCCCTTTGCCTCAGCACTGCTAAGTTGGCAGACCAGTTCAGCTGCTTCTCCCACAATAGCTTTACAGTCATCCAGGCCAGCAGAAAAGTGAACACCAGGATCTGCAGGTGATTCATGTACAAGATTAGCATTGAAAAAAACTCTTGAGGCTTAAACTGAATGAAATGGATTTTAGCATGTAATGCGTTACACGTTCAGATGTAAATGCAAAGCTGAATTCCACAACCGCTCTATCGCCATCTCTGTTTGAAGCATAAAAATGCAGGTTACTTTATGAACTTATTTTTACATAGGCTTCAGTCAAATTACATAACATTTAATGCAAACTTGTACCCGACAGCTCAAATTATGGGTTATAATTAAAAGCTTACTGTTGCAGTACTAAACACGGATCTTTGCTCGATTACAAAAAAGTTATTGATTGTAACTTTAACATTGCAATTTGTGAAATGTCCAGTGACAGCTTTCCAATCGTCTTTAGTGTTGACTTTGAATCCATATTCTTAGAAACAGTGTTCATTTACATATTATTTTCACAGACTTATGGTGAACGGCGGACCGGTCCTGACTGGTCAAGTTGTTTAGTTTAGGTAAGTTAAGACAATTAAACTATTCATGAAATTAACCACAAGGGACATAACTATTGAACCCTGACCGCTGTGGTATTTAGCCAACATTATATCATCTGGTTGCAAAGCCCTTTGTCATTTAGTATAGTTTGTTGTCTGGGTATCAACCAAACTGAAGATGTTTTTTATGTTGAACTCTTTCTTCAGGTGGTCCCGTGTAAAGTCTTGCTCTAAAGTCTTGATCTGGAGCATCTTCAGGTCTTCAGGTGTATGGTACATAAAAATCTTCCCTTCTTCCTCAGGTGTAAGTCAAGATTCAAGTCGACTTCATGTAAGACTTTGTTGTTGGTTGACGGCTCTTAGTAACACAAGCCAAGCATAGTGAGGACAACACAAGCGTGTATACACACAAACAGCAGACGCACACAAACAAAGCATAAGAAATATTTGTTATATTGCAGATTGGTTGGATATGATGTTGAATCTCTGAATTGCACATTTTTTAAACTGTTTGAAGGTCTTCAGACTTTCTGATATTAAAAGAAAAACAGTGAATAATTTCATTATTTTACAAACAAAGTTATCAAACACCAATTGTCATTATGTGACCTACTATTGGCCAAATACATTTGTCTACACAAAGGTGCACATTTTCTAAATTCGACCGTCAAGTCATCCATTGCTTAGCTATATTTTTAAACAAAAATTTGCCTGTGCAAATAAATATATATTTAGTAACCAGTTTTTACAGAATAACAGAAAAAAAAGAAAAGGAAAATGGTGTTTGGATAACTTGGTTTAAATATTTTGTATGAATTAGACCAAGAAGTACATCACACAGTTATTACCGAACCCTCAAATCGCAGGCAAAGTCATTCCTGCACTAAATGACTTTGATGACATTGCATCCATGCAACTGTCAATATAACTAAAAATCAACCATCTCTTACCAACAACCGTCTCTGGAACCTGTGATCCTTGCTTTGAGCGACCCGAATGCTTTCCAACATCACCTGACTCTTTATCATCTTCAGTCCCTTTGTCTTCTTCTGCAGCTTCACCGCCGCTGCCATCTGATGGACCCCCGGAACCTGGTGGCTTTCCAGGACCTGGTGGATCCCCAGAACCCGAAGCGCCACCGGAACCCGACTGGTTCCCGGAACCTGAAGTGTTGTCAGAACCGGACGGGGTTCCTGAACCCGATGGGCTGCCAGAACCTGATGGATCTCCAGAACCGGATGACTTTCCGGTGCCTGACTTCTTGCCGGACCCAGTTGGCTTGCCAGATCCTTTATCTGATGGATTACTTCCACCTTTAATCACACCGTAAGTCGGTGAAGAGCTTTTTAAATTAAAATTATGAAGAGGGAACAAAGAATAAAAGAAAAAAAGAACTAACAAACAAGCAATTATAAAGAAGAGTGACAATCTGACCAAAATCACCACAACAGTCGAAACAAACAAAGTGTCAGACATCTTGAATACAGTCACAGTAGACATCATGCACACAAAATGTATCCTATTATTTCTATTTTGATGTGTATGCAAGAATTTCTGTGAGATGATGGTTAATATTACAATTAAGATGTCAATGTAATTTTTTTATATTTTGAGCTTTAAAGTGGAGCTCTTGAACATTGTCTGAATGTTGACACACTGAAAAACAATGACAAACCAACAACACACGGGAACATGATAAACAAACACACAAAATAAACAGACAAAGTGTTTGAACACCAAACACAAATAGCATGTTTACAGCAATGTCAGTTTAGAAACTGATGCTAATATTCTGTAGACACTGTAAAAGAATGCCCTGAGCAATTTATCGGAAATTATATTACATGTTGTGATAACATTTCTATTATTATTATTATTATTATTAAACTATCACTCTGATTATTACTAATCATGCCTTACAATCAGTGTTGGATTATTTACAAGATATTTCATATGTTGTTAATATCACATTAAATCTTTAAAGGCAGGGTGGGTGATCCTGTCCAGAAACATTTTGTCATGCTGGTTGGAAATCTCTTTACATCCTGGTAGCAATCAAGAAGTATAGTGGTCAAATAATATTTTTATAATTATATATCATCTATGAAAGGCGAAAAAATATTTGCCCAATCAAAACGTTTTGGTCGAACGCTGTGACTTGTCATGTGTACATTTTCAGCCAATTTATTTTGCATCCCACTGCGCACCCTGTTCGCGCAGACATCATACGTCATCAACGCGCTCAGGTCCGCTGTGTCAATGTAGGGAGAATGGCGGACAAACGGCAACAACCAAACTTTCCTGCGGAACCGACAACTAAATAAGTCAGTTTTTGAAAAAGCAGTGATGTCTGGATCACGAAAGAGGAAAAACTCGAATTAACATTGGTTCAGCTTTTACACGATGGAGACAGCTTTGAAATGGAGACTGGGTCTGAAAGAGGATACCATGGCTGCTCGCTTTCTTTTGGAGAGGTATGTACATGCTTTGAGAATTCAACAGCTTCTGGTCTGTGCCTGTTCATGTTTGTTGGAGGCGTGGCTTTGGATGGCGAATCGCATAGAGGGTGGGATTATAATTTGAGTGCTAGCAAGCTAAAGTTAGCGCCTTTCCAAATCAACCACTCCACCTTTAACTCATAATAACAATATGAATGATTGCCATCCATGTTAAAAAAAGACACGCTAATTATTATTTAGTTTCTCTTTTCCCTTCATGCCGATTTAGTGCGTTTAATCCACACGCTTACCAACGACAGTGTCCGGTAACAGCGGGCACTGTTTGACACAAGTGATGACATCAGTGTCCCCGTTCTCGCTCACACCAGGAGCTGCGCTGGGTGTGTTTGAGTTTCCTATCATGATTTTTGATGGAAACTATAAATTAATTAACATATGTGTGACACATGTGATTGTGTTGTGTGTGTTTGTGTCCCATTTATAAATTATTTTACCTCTGCTTTAAAAAAAACCCACAATGCAGTACTTTATTTAACCTAGACGATATTTGTTTGTTATTTGTAAGCAATAGAACCGTTTAAAGAAACTCAGAAAGTAATTTTGAGCCACAGATTCCCTTGAGACCTTTATATAGGTTTTCAGAAAAGCGGTTTTCCATTCATAAGTAAAATAAAACAAGGTCTAGGGTCTTTATTACTTGAAGAGATGTTTGTTTTGTTCTGCAATATAATATACACAGTCATTTTTCAAATGGGAATTCTAAAACTGATGTATTCTTGGAAAGTATACGCTGCTTAAAATTGGCCTTCAAGATAATATCACTGTCATTACCAGCATGTTGTCATTAAAATAAGAGATGGAAACACCACACTGTGTCTGAATCCAGCATTCTAAACCAGGAACATGTGTCGCAAAGAAAGTTACCAGGCCTCTTGGTGTAATTAATTCTTACCTATGACAGTCTCGGGCACGAGAGGTCCTTCTTTCTGGCGCTTCTTGTCTCCACCTTCACCTCCATCGCCTCCAGCTCCATCACCACCTTCCCCTCCTGAACCACCAGCTCCAGTGCCTCCAGCTCCACCGGCTCCACCAGCTCCCCCAGCTCCCCCAGCTCCACTGGCACCTCCCTCTCCTCCAGCTCCACCGGCTCCTCCAGCTCCACCGGCACCTTCAGCTCCACCGGCCCCAACAGCTCCTCCGGCTCCTGTAGCTCCTCCGGCTCCTGTAGCTCCTCCGGCTCCTGTAGCTCCTCCGGCTCCTGTAGCTCCTTTAACCCCAGCAGCTCCTCCTAGGCCACCGACACCTCCAGGGCCACTGACACCTCCTGGGCCACCGACACTCCCTGGGCCACCGACACCTCCTGGGCCACCGACACCTCCTGGGCCACTTACACCTCCTGGGCCACCTACACCTCCTGGGCCACCTACACCTCCTGGGCCACCGACACCTCCTGGGCCACCAACTCCCCCGACTCCACCAAGACCACCGACACCTCCAGGGCCACCAACACCACCGACTCCTGCTCCTCTGGCTCCAGCCCCTGCAAGGCCTGCAGCCATTGCAGCAGCCGCAGCTGCCCCGGCCGCAGCCGCCTCCTCTGCACTCAGACCCTCGCTAAGGGCCTTAAGCTCCGCCTTCTTCCTGGATTCTTCCTCAGCTTGCGCCTTGGCTTTAGCCGCAGCGGCCAGCGCCGCTTTATCAGCTGCAGCTTTAGCTTCTGCCGTAGACATTCCTTTGGCTTTAGCTGCTTTAAGAGCATCCTCCGCGGCTTTAGCGGCAGCCTGCGCGGCCGCATTAGCTGCTTCAGCTTCGGCCGCCGCTCTGGCTTTCTCTTCGGCTTCTGCTGCTTCACGTTCGGCCTGAGCTTTCTTAGACGCCTCCAACGCTTCCGCCATCTCCTTCTTGTGCTTAGCCGCCTGCTCGGCAGCAATCTTCTCTAAATCGGCTCCACCGCCGCCTGCCTGAGTGGTCTTGCGGGCTTTCTTCTTGCCCTTTGTCGCAGGATCTTTGTCAGCTGGAGTAGACATAATTCAAATTTACATTTGTGCCAAATCTTGGAAATTTTCGAGTTTTCAAAATAGAATTTTAATTTATTAGTAAAATATGATCTGGCATTACTCATTTTTATGTTTTGTTCTATAATATAAAACACACTCTGTGATTTTAAAGAGTTTTAATACTGTTGTGTGCTTTAAAAACAATAACATTCGATTTCTTGCACATACCTTCTACAATAAGCCAAGCACTGCTGGACTTTATTCCAGCTATGGCAGCGTAGATTCCCGTGTCAACAGGCATACAATCAATGATTTTTAGTCTGTGGATCAGTTTATCCTCTGAAACTGTAATCTCATATTTCTCACTGTTGGTCAGCGGGGTGTTTTTTAGGGTCCAAACAATCTGATTCAGGGGTTGAGTTAGGACACACTCAAAGAGGGCGTCTTCTCTCTCTTCGGCCTTTACCTCTTGAATCTTCACCGCATAATCCACAGGAGGAACTGTGGATTGAATATGGAGAAACAGAACAGTGGTCAATTTTATGACAAACTGCAGTTTACTTATAAACACACAGAGCTAATGTAAAGCCTAAAATATGTTAAATGTATCAAAAAAGCCTTGAAAGGCTTAAAATGCCAATGAGCTACAAAACTTACTCTTAAAATCTGTTGAAAAGACATTGACGCCCTCAACATCCACTTGATAAATTCCGGCATCTTCAGGATTGAGATTCTTAACAGTGAAGATATACTTTTTGCCAACTTGCTTCAAACAGTGCTTCATATCACCCTCAATGTCTTTGCTGAATTGCATCATGACACCATCCTAGACAAATGGGAAGAAAAGATTAGTCAGACCCCTCTGTGACTATCAAATACCTGACTCACAGTTCTCACCTTGTACAGGAAAATGCGACTGTTGGGGTCTTTAAGATCCATTTCCAATTCAAAAGTGGCAGCATCCTCGCTCTTCACCTCAATAGGCTTCAGATTACTCAGATGTTGGATGAACTAAACCAGAGAAACAAACAGAAAATATATGTCCATAGTGCCCTAAATGTGAAGCCAGTTTTTTTTGGGAGACCTGTTTACCTGTGCCTGCTCCTCCTCTCTCGCCCTCTTCATCTCCACCAGTTTCTTTAGCATCCCACGGAAATCTTTGATACCATACTCAGTGCAAATGTGCTCGTAATCTTTCTTATCGGCGCTCAGCAACAATTCCCATACTGCTTCGTCAATGTCACCTTCTTTCTTCTCAACTTTTTTGCCGGCGCTTTAGTAAGATCAGGTTGACACATGTAAGCTTCAGGCCATAAGATAGCACCTAACTAGGTTAGCATGACTGATATTTAAAAGACTTTTAGTTAATGCACATGAGTTTTGTGCTAAGACAGCTTCTAAACATTCTCTATAGCATGGAAAATACTGATGACTCATTTGCACTACACAGATTTTGGTCCAATCATATATTCTCTAGAATGGGAATAATGCATGCCTGTGAAATAACTAACGGCTATATTTTAAGGCCTAAATATATTGTAAAAGAACTGTAGGAGCCTTTTCAATATATAATGACTAGGTTTCCTGTTTTAATAAAAAATTGCATTCTTGAAGCTATTTTATGAGGTCTGTAATATGAAAAGCGCTAATGAACTGTGGTAAGAATCAGACATATAAATCAAAGCTGAAATTGCATAATTCATGACATGCTGTCAATGTCTTATATAATACAAACAAATGTCTCACCTTTTTCTGAGCTTTTTTCTAAACTCTGCAGGGTCACCGGCCACAGCTTCAAAACACAAGGAACAAACAAAAGGACATTAATGCTTGTTTGTCGAATTTAATGCCAATAGTGTCCCATTAAATTATTTTCTAACATACGTAATAAAGCGCTGGGATAAAATCAGATCTTACCCACTTCAGCTTTTTGCAACTCTTTGTCTTTCTTGAATCCAACTAACAAAAAGAAGAAAAAAAACACTTTGAGCATTTTGATACTATTTTGTTTAGTTCTACTAAGAATAATAATGTACCAAATTGTATAAAGTCATGTTTTAAAAAAAGTACCTTCAATGATATTGAGAACAACAGTACACACAGCCTTTCCGAATTCGTTGGTAGCATAGCATTTATAAGTATCAGCATCAGCACCACGGACTTTGGGAATCTGCATATTAAATGATCAGAGTGAAAAAAATATAGCAGTTTGTCATCATATCACAATGGAAACAAGTATCTTAACACTTGAGCTTTAAATGTAGAGCATGCCGAAAAGAAGATACCTCCAAAGTATGTTCATCTGTTGATGGGTCAAATTTGCACTGAAATTTTTGCATGTCATTCATTTCTCCTTTGGCTCTCCTCCAGGTTACAGTAGGTGTGGGATCTCCAACCACTTTGGCTTTAAAAACAGCTAGCTTTCCTGTTTAATGACAATTGAAGTTAGTGAGATACACATTATTTATTCAGCACCACAATTTGATAAAAGGATTATCAATAACAAATTGTACATCGTTTTTTTAATTTTAATATTTCATGTTGAGGATATTTAGTAATGAGTATTGGTTTGTTTAATAACCTTTTTTGCTTCATTTCTAATAACTTATATTTCACTTCACAATTTTTGTTTAAATTCATCAGAGAATGTGTTCAGGTAGTCAACGAGTCAAACATTTTGGACACATTTTGTGCTTATAAATTATTCTCAATTTATAAAAGTATAAAACATATAAAAGTTCAAAATTGAGCTGGAACGAAAAGGAAAAAAAAACCTCTAATATCGTCTGAAAAAAGCTTCCCAGGATACAAGAAGAATCTCACTAAGTTGAAAGACAGAATGTTTACAAATGAGAATATTTTTTATAAAAACAAAGTGTGGTTACTATTTAAAGAATAGAAAATATATTTCGATATACATAGTGCTGTTTATTTTTTTACTTTATGATTATGATTCTTAAATGCAAATGATTATAATAATGAAGAACAAGTAGGTCAATGAAAATGGTTGTTTGGTCATATATGCATTTTTCTCCTCATTAGAAATGATTAAAAATGTTTAAAAAAAAACTGCATTAAGGAGGAGAAAGCAAGGTCAAAAGATAATATAACAAAAACCTTTAGCTTGAAAGGTCATAAAGTAAGAATACATTTCTAGAACACACTCTGTGCATTTCAAACCAGCGTGACATGAGATATATGCTATTTGGTTTCGCTCCCTCAGAACATATATAACCCTGGTCATATGTTAAAGCTGGAAGATATGCAGTGCACACGGTAACTCAATCACCTGTTAATTCGCTCTATGTGTACATGTTAGACATACAGAGCAGGCGTGTTAATCCTCTGTATGTGCTCACGGCTTGTTAACGGCACATATGAGATTAACATTCAGCTGTCGCACCTGATCGCACGTACCTTCACTCACACTTTGGTATTTAATTCTTCAATTTTAATGTGCTTACCTTCTTGAATGGTTAAGGCGATGGGCTTACGGGTAAAGTCGGGAGTACTTTTCCCCTCGGGAAGTTCCTCGATGTACTGTGTAATCATAACACCGGGAACCTTCGATCTCCTCTTGATGCCTGAGAAAATCCACATTCAGAGTTCAGTGTTACGAAAAACATCAGCAGGTGCAAACAGACATAAAATACGCTGAACAAATGTTGCTAAAAAAATATTGCGTAGTCAAACTGTATACTTTAAAACGTATTACAGAACCGTGGATTGATGCCCTCCGTTTGACGCATCAGTTCAAAAATGGTAATCTTAATAATCTTAAATAAAAAATGCAACAACATGCTCATCCTCTGAATTAAATTTGCTTTTACACCGAATTAGGTCATGCAGTCTGTTGGGTAAAATCAACCAAGAAACAAATAAACAGCACTTTGTCAAACTCTCATTTCACTCTGAAAACACTTTCTCACCGAATATCTCGAAATTCGTGACAATACAAAAATATAACATGTTGCAATTTTAAAAGGCTTTTGAAATGTCATTTTGTTTTAATAAGAAACACATCAACACTGGATTCGTCAAACAATTTCATTGTGTTTGTAAATGACACCAATCTGAACATATGCATGTGCATTATGAAAGACACAATGGCGTGCATTCTTATGGCACGTTTGACTTTCAATGTATGCATGCAGATGTTCAGGCTGCTGTCATTCAGATACCTTACCTCGTCTGGAAGGCAGAATTTCCAGTCCTGGTATAGACACAACATAACAGTTCAACAGCGACAAAGGATCGGGGAAAACGAGGAGGGAGGACGTGAAATCATAAATCCCGGCAAAATGTTTCACATGACAGGGTAATGGACAAACAGAATTACTCACAAATACAACCAAAGACACAAGGCAGGGAAAAAGACACGGCAGGTTAAAGCAATAAAACTTCATTATTCAATCCACTAAGGAGTTGAATGAGGGATAACAATAGACAGGCAAAAAAACGGGAAAACAACAAAAGTGTAAAATGCGTATGCTATACGATTAAACAATATCACCCATGAGAGTTTAAAAAAGGAGGAGTTCATAAAAAACATAAAACAATAAAAACATTAGATCTTTGGCTTCGGTGTGTCATGGGAACTATCGAATACATTTTAAACATTTTCTGACTCCTTGTTTATATAAAAAAGATTTTTTTTAAGAAATACAAACAGAGCGCCTGATCCCATCCCATTTCTTTCTATATGACTTTTTCAATTGAAAAGCAACTAATTTGATATTAAAATGCTGTCATGTTATCTTGTTATATGGACGGCAACATTACAAAGCCCTTAAAAGAGCATGAGCTATTCTTTTGGAAAGCTTAATATTGCTCAATAACACATCAAACTAAAATAATTTTAACCCCTCCTCAAATAAAATAAAAAAAGAAAGTAAATAAGGAAAGAAAAACGAAAATAATCAAACAAAACAAATGTTTCATGGGTGGAAGTTTTGAAATGTTCAACCGAGGCTGAATAATGAAACATCAGAGCTGCGGCACGGTGGAAACATTTGTGCCCATGGGAACACAGGTTTGAATCTGGCCTGCTTCATGTCCTCATTCCAACCCCCCTCCATTTCTCTGGCTCTCTGAATGCTATCCTGTACAATAAGGAAGCCTTTTGTAAATAAATAAAAAAATGGGGATGGTTGATGGCTTGTCCCTTGCATCCATGGTTACACAATTCAAAGAAACCCATGCTAAAGGATGGCAAGCGTTTGCAGTTCACTGCACTTTAGATGAAGGGCACACGAGGCACAAACGAAGGCCCGATTGCGTAAGTCATATTTACAGCATCCTCTTCATTTGCATCTTGTGCAGCGTGGCGCGTTTCCAACCCACAACCTACGACAATCAACAGCTGCCTGATCATTCATGTGTTTAAATAAATTTGTACGGCTAGGTTACATTCAACACTTGCTTTTATCTCGTCTTGCTCTAGCAGCCCCTCGGGGACAGATATATTATTCGCTCTGCCATAGAGAGAAGGCCATTAGATTTTATCTGGAAAGCCCGCCATCACTTTTTAGCGCGGGGCTTACTGTGGTAGAACTTCTATAAATGAGGCTCTGTTCTTTCAAGTGTGTCAAATAATCATTATGAATACAATAAAAACTGATGAACTAAATTACATCCCCAGAGACAAGTGACCGTTAGAAAAGAAAAGTAAAATAAAGAATTACGTAAGAGAATAAGAAAAAAACATTTTTTTCTCCACTGGGCTTTTCTACTTTTTCTTCACGTACGACACGACTGGATTTGTTGTTCCAGTAATTCAGTAATGGAGCATTTGGACAAGGTTCGGTGCCCGTGTCAGCCTGCTATATGGGAGAGAGGACAATTATATTGTTCTTACCGCCCTGCCCGGCAGCAGTCGGATCCGAAACCTTCGCTTTTTTCCACATCTTGATGCAGACTAATGGCTCAAGACTTCAGAAGCTTTCCTGGGTGTGAGAAAAACAAAACAAAAGGTCAGATTCATTTCATTTATATTAAACATTTGGCTCAATAAAAGGTTACATTAAAAGACGTGTTTGTACAAAAAACGTAAACATCTATTACTGCTAGTCCTCTAATTTGGCTGGCCATCACGAGAGCTTAAATATTTCATTTTGGCCCAATGTGTTGTGAGTTTAAAGACAGGAAAGACATTTATTGAGATTAAGCAGGCAGCGCTTCAAAACAGAGAAGAATGAACATTTGTAAATGTAAATAATGTAACCACTACAGTAAGTGACCTGTCAGAGAAATTCATGTAAAAACTGAGAAAACGTGCACAACGATAGGGCAAAGCGGAAAGACGGTTATCCCGTCTGTTGAAATGTGATGTAGTATGACAGCGCAGTGCATTATGGTCCATTAGAGAAGCTTTGAGCCCAGTCAGCAAAACTGCCACAGCACTAGTCATTCATCCTTTAAAATCCATTCACATATACAGATTAGATCCAGTCAGTCTTCACTAGCACTGGTGGAGAACCAATATAGGGTTTTGACATATTTGGATTTAACCGTCCCCATCGGGGAGACATATTTCATTTGAGGGAGAGTGCTTTAAATATTTCATAGCACAAATGATTCTTAGCTCTGTTCTGAAACCTAGTGAGCTGTCTGGAAGTCCTGCTGTCTATGTAGGCAAATGCCTTCTAAGGCAACATCCTAACTTAAACGAAACCTCACGACCGTTTTGGAAAGCTATACATAGGCAGCAACCTGTTAATAGCGCTGCTCATGTGAAACACAATTGCTTCCAATTGATGTTAGATGTTGAATTTATATTATACATGATGCTAGCTACAATTAGGCTGAATTATGGTACAATGGTACTACAATGTAGGATTCAAAGTCTTTATTTAAACCTGGAAATAATCAAAGATTCAGAATTGAAATTGAAAACAAAACAATATAAGATGCAAAATGAGCATCTTCCTATCGCAAGTCACCAATTAAATAAGCAAATGTGTAACCATGTTGAACCTTAGTACTAAATACTACGAAAATTGTGTTTTATCAAACTGTCTTTTTAACCCCATTGCATCTTATACTGTACATTTTGAACCAGCCCGCACGTCAGAAGCATACTACACCTTCCACCATGCCTTAAAACACTCTCTAGACATCTCACCATGTTTAAAATTCAATGTATTTCAAGTCATCCAGTCTTCTTGATGATTCTCTTGTCATCAATAGCGTTTTCAATCTCCATCTCTGCACCTGAACCGTGCAGGTACTTTTATTCACCGGCTCTTTTTTTCATGCCGTGCTGTGCTACATCAGTCAACTGGCCAAAAAGCGTATTGCAGAACGTTTCGTACACAATAGTCTCATGATTGACCTCTTACAGACACTGCAAGGAACATAATGGGCTACAAATGCATGCATTACGGGCATCACAATCCTGAAGTCTGATGTCTGAGTGTCATCCATCCACGTGCACACATCATTATGGATGATTTGGCTTGTCATTTCTGTCATATAATGTTTCCATTGCTTGCATAATAGACGGGCACAATATGACAGCATTATTACTATTTTCAATGGGATTTTGCTAATAATTTGCAGCTTTGGTTTTAACAAGTGAATGTGTGTATTGCATAAAGAGACAGTGATGTCTTTTATACCAGCAATTCTTAATTAGACTAAATTAGGCAAAAATGCCAATTTAATGCAAAAAAATCAAATTAAACTATACTGTATAATTGCACACATAAAAAAATGAATATTTTTGGACTTGTGCAGTTTAAAATTACACTAAAAATGCTGGCTTGTTTTTAACCCATGGTTGGGTAAAATTTTAACAAACCCAACTTTTTGTTTAAATGAACATATACATGAAACAAAAAAATGTTGAAACAACCCAGCATATGTTCACTTAAACTAAAAGTTGGGTTTGACCATATTTTACCCAACCATTTGCTGCTAAAAAAGCATTTTTTTAGAATGTAATAAACTGCAATGTTCAAAGTTAATGAAAGTTTTGGGTTACTTTTGTGTTGGGTTCCCAGCTGATGTCCTCTGAAATAACTTGCTTCAAGGTTCAACTTGAGGTCCTAAAACAAAACCAACTGAATATGTTTACTGTAATTACAGAACACATTATACAGACACAGAATCTACAGTCTATGTCAAAATAGTTGTTAATATTATGTCTTGGGTGTCACACCCTTGGCATGTTTTGGCTTCCGTTCATTTCTGAAAATGAGCCATGTAAGCCTGCTGAGCTAAACATCCCGACACTTAGACCTGCCAAGCTTGAGGTCTTCTCCAGTTTACATGCAACCTGAGCCTTACACCACCCAGCACAATGTCACATGCTTATGTGTAGGAAAAAATAAGCATTTTATCACTTCATCCCATTGCTATGTTAAGCGTTCTACACTTAAAGGGACAGTTCACCCCCCCGCCCCAAAAAAACGGTACTATTTCTTTTTCTGTGAATCACAAATATGTAAGAAAATTCACAGTGCTCTCTTTAATACAACGTGGATGGGAATTTGCTCGACAGGCTCCACTCACTACACTATACTATACCAAAGCAACAAAGACATTATTATTATTCAACAAATCAGCAAATTCATGTGCAAAGATTTAGCTTAACTTAGCTTAGTTTTTCCACGTGTGTCTGATAAAGAAAAAGGAAACGTTTTGGTGGCGGCGAGAAAGCGCAGCCATGCTTCATAACATAATTATGTGTCAGAGGCCGGCCGGGCCGTATAATAACAGTGTATGAGTAAACTACCACTTCACACGGCTATATGAAAAGCGAGTCTAATGACATGCTCAAGTTTAAAACTATACCGCTAACCTTTTTCTTCCTCACGCAAAATTGCTCTTTTGACATGTTTAGTTGGACACAGTCATTTGTCAAATGATAGGCTATCGTGCCGGGTGCTGGGTATTTACATTTCCTGAAACTGCTAAAGTTCAGCGAGCGAGCCACTTAGCGAGTAATAGCATACATATCATTAGCGTGTGATACATTAGCAAGGTGACATTTGCGTTGACGGAGATTCTAAGGTCTGCTTGAGGCCACCACGAGGTCCCTTTTCATCTCACTCCTCGGAAATATCTTCAATTACGTTCTTTCTCTATATTTGCAAAACTAGTTTTAGAAGCATTAGCCCATTACGCTAGCATGCTTTAAAAGGACATTTTAATAAAAGCATGTCTAATTTTCAGAGCGGTGATTGTTTTTATCACAAGTTGCTCACACAGACCGGCGATATCGACGACAGACGCTTTCCTTTTAAGAAAATCTGGAAAAGAGCCCCAGAGGTCCCGGACTGTAGCAGCATGTGTTTAAGGTGAGGAAACATCCACCGTATAAATCAGCCTGCTTGTCAGTACTTTATTTGGAGAATAGGAGATGTGATTCCAGAGGGTGTTTAAGCGAGAGAAAATCACCCTCAGTAATAGGCAAAGCCAATTTTGTTCAGTCCATCAGGCCATTTCTCTGATTGGTGATAAAATCTTCTCTCCTTCTGTCTTGTCAACATTGGCCAGTTAAAACGGCCCCCCTCGGATACACTCACCAGGATCTCACATGTCCCTTTGCAATTCTTAACATTCACAGTGAACGAGATAAAAGCAGAAAGTGGTATCCGGAGGGCAGCGTTAAAGTTAAATTCATGTAAAGCTGCTGCCAATGACGTTGTGAATAATGACTGTGGTGCCAATTTGGTTTATTTTGTTTTTCTAACAGCTAACATTTCAGGGACATCTTAAACTTTTAGATTTGTAAAATCATTTGACATCGCCACCCCACCAGCTGTAATTGCTTGCTTCCTCCGTAGCCGTTTTACTTTTTACCCGTACATATTCCGCTACAGTAATTTTTTGCATGACTTGTTCCTGTTGTAATTAAGAAAACCCTGAGCACCAAAACGTTAATCGCTGAAGATCTATTCTATTATCTGACAGAAAAACTCATGTATAACATCACACCGATCACATAAGCACAAAATTACAAACACAGATCCATCCACCGATTAAAAACCCATCACGTACGCTAGCTTCATTTGATCCGATACCCCTATCTATAGTTAGAACATCCGTGCAACCGTTCTGATATGACTTCACGCCACCTGACCGCCGGCTCTCATCTCATAGATTCCACACCCTGAAACCCAAACTCGAGCCGAGACCAACTCTTACTGACTTATTTTTTTTCGTGAGGCCACCAGGCTATCCGAGACCAACTGAAACAAAATACACTTAACATCGTTGAATTCCAATATTGTCTATAAACTTGGTCTATAAAGTGGATGACAGTCTATAAAGCAGAAGCAGATCACTTTAAAGTTAAGTGTGAGGACTCAAGGTAATGTCAGCATTGCATTGTAAAAGCTTCGCTGGCGCTATATTAAGTCAAACTACACGCATAGGTCAGCGCGCCCAACCGAGCGTTGGATTTTCTTGACAACATTCTCAGTTAGGACACTGTAAAACAACAGACAAGTGTCGACATGCAACAAACGTTGTAAGAAGGTATGTAGGCTTCAATCTCTTCGGGTACTTCATGCATTGCTGTTTTCTGTATGCACACCGGTGTAGAAACATACCAATTGACTGCTTGTTTATTTATTTATATAGCGTGTATGCTCAGGTAATAATGTATGTTTTTTCTACAGAGCGTGGGTTGTTCTGTCTGTAATTTGCACTGCAGAACTATGAAATGACATCTTGCGCTGTATATGTCTATATGGGCGAAATGACAAACAAAACAAGCACAAGAACAAAAAAGGCTGCAAAAAATCCCTACCTGCACACAGATCTGTGTTCCTCTGCTTGCTTCTCTCAGGTTGTGCTCTGGCCTCTTCTGATATTTGAGTGCTGCCTCCAAGTTGTCCAAGGTAATAAATCCTTTCAGCTGTGTGTGCGTGAGTGTGTGTGTCTAAAAAGCTATTCCCTATGCACTCAACCTTGGCTTCCACCAAAATAAGGTTCGTTTTTTCAAAAGGGAGGGTCAGTGAAAAGTTTAACACCTCCCTGCCATTGACACCATAACGTACAATGACTTTTAAAATGATCTAGTTCAACCTAACACTAACAGACAAGTGTACGCATAAAGATTTACGATGGGGTTATGTAAACTGGGAACACTTCGTCTTGAAAAGAAAATACACAAACATCTCAGTGGTTTCACATAGACTGTAATATTATTAAATGGAAAGCAAACCGGGACTGAGATCTATGGCCTCTCTGATATTTGTACTGTGATATACTAGTTTTATAAGACATATCGATTTCTATCAAGCATCAAATTCTATAATTAAACATAGTAATTATTAATATATATGCAAAAATATTTGTATTATCTTCAGTTTTAAGACCAAATGATCTAAACTGTTTAATTTAATAACACTAAAAAATCGGTTTGTTTATTTAATTTTTTTTATGAAACATCGAAGATGCAGTTAAGTCTATTCAGCATTAAAAGAGTGACATCTAAACAATGAAGATTTCCTCGGGGTTTAGTTTAACAATGTTAAAATACAGCAGGTAATGCTAAACAATGCACTGCCGCATACTTTATGCTTATTTTTATATTCCACAATGCATAAACAGCCTTAATTAACCACACAAATCTAAAATAACTATATCATAAACACAACACAAATTTTTTTCCTACTCTTGCAACTAACAGAAATCTTTCATGTCTCTCTTTTAATTCCCTGCAAAACAAAACAATAAAGAAATCGTTCGCGATACGACTGACTTGGCAAAAACCGTGTGATATTTTATGTTGCTGATAAAATGAAGAGTTTTATGTTCCTTTAGCTACATCGAGAGCATGCAATGATCTAAAACAGCCCAAGTCAAAGAGTTCTGATGGCAATTTACCATTACAAGCACCACTACATCCGCTGGGTGGTCTGTCAAAACAATTACATGCTTTAGCACATAGTCCTGTTTCCCACTGCATTACAAACTCCTATTTCAACTAATGGGTTTCTAATATATTATCGCTGATGATACAGCAGTTAAAAGGTGATCACTACATGTTCCTACATTACAAATAAGTCATGCAGTACATAATGAGAAAACATATTTATGGTCAATGAAAGAAAGGCTAAATACATACCTAATAAGTCTATGCATACATATGATGATGAATGGTCATAGTTTTGCAGGTTAGCTTTACCCTGTTGGTAAAAGCAAAAAGTACATAGTTATGCATGCGATAATGTAGAACTTAAATAAAATCTCTTCCAAATCGAAGCATTATAAAATATACAGATCATATGTGTTTTCATGGTCGTTATGATGTTTCAATGCAACTTCCTTGACATTCTCTAAAGTCACTTCCTGTGTACTTGGAGTTGAACCCAACACATAAGCACTTGAATTTCTATTTAAATGACTTGTTTGATATTCTGAGCAGCTCGATAAACGTTTATCCTAAGCATGTAAAGGCTAACCTGCACCATAGGGGAAAAAGCAGCTAATCCTTTTGGAGCTGTGAATGACAAAGGTCACAGTTTTTATTACCCCCTCATTAAAGTGAACCGTGGCCTTGTGACGCAGTCTACAAATGGAAGCAGGACAAATGGCGACAATAGCGGAATGAGCAAAGTTATACGGGGAAGAATCAGATTCTCTGTGCATGAGTGATTTATCTGTATTACGCAACAACATGTGGTATTATGTACACACAAGCAATGCAAAGATTGTATACTTTTTCATCACTGTACAAGGAGAATGCAAGCACCCACAGCTTTTGTCTGTTGCCAGAGACAAAAAGCAAACACAGTTATTCTGAATGCTCTGTACTTTAGTTCAACATTAGGATAATCAATTTGGCTGTAAATTATTATTTTGCCTTCTTGGAAGTATGTAAAAATCTTATGCAGCTTCATAAAGGCAACACGAAATCACATGCCGCACATATTTCTCAAGTTTTCCTTGGTTCTTAATATAGTGTGTTGCCTTCCTCAAATGTTTGCACCTTTTGCAAGCGTGAAAAACTGAATCTCAACATCACACAGCCACTGCTGGGAAGATCTCAGACGTGCAAAAGATTCTGGAAACATAAAGAATCTGCAGCACCTGGAGGAGGGCAGCTTCACTGGGACCGAAGCTGGGACTTCTATCACAAAGCATTAAAAAAATACCAAATTAAAATTGAGAAGCTACACACCATAAGATTTGTGCAAATGGAATTATTTTGGAATATGTGTAAATATCTGTTATGCTAAATAAAGAACAAGTCTGACCTCAACGGTGACCCTCTTCAACAAGCTTTCATTTGTAGCATTATTCAGCACCCATAGCTTTGTGTTGCACAACAACATTCTGCTTTTGTTTGCATATTAGTGATCTAAACAAAAAAGGATATTGCTAGACAACCAAAAATAACATTCTAATTAACATTTGTGCCCTTATTATGTGGTGAGCAAAGAAAAAGTAACACACTTGAAGTTGTGCCATATTGTGAATATAATGAAGTCTGAAGGGCTTGCCAGCTGTGAATATATTTACAATATAGCGCAGCCTCTTCTTCCTTATTAAATAAATCTAACTAATAATGCATCTGTTTGAGAAGCATATGTTAGTTCCCATATGGAGAATATAGATAGCAGCTTCATATATTTTAAATGATAGTTAAACATATAGTACAGAAGGCTGCAAATAAATTGATGACCTGAAAATGAGCACTCTCCAGTAAACATTTGCACTTCAGCGATGTTGCGCACCTGGTTTAACAAATTTCCTTTTATATACAACAATACGAGTGCACACAGCTGGTAGTAAATGAACAATGTTCAGAAAATCATGGCATAGCCAAGCTAACTGAATGCCAGTTATAGGACTATATGCAATTTGCCAAACTCTGAGATAGGGAAGAGAAAGCTTCTGAGCCTCTTTCCTTTGTTAATCTACTTACATAAAAATCATAGCCTATTCTTCATATAATCATATCGAAGTCTTGTTTTCTAGTTAAAATACATTTTTAGACAATGTCTCTTAAAATCACAGAAAGTCTGTTTTGTTCTGTGAAACTGGCAGGTTTTTTTTTACTTATCACTAGGAAATGAAAAAACTCACACCAGATAAAAAAACACATGCCTTCATATCTTAAAACAAACCCTGAGAATTAAAATGGCAAAAAGACATTTATAGATTTTTCTATGGAAAATAATAAACATACAACAAGGAGCATAAGAAATTCATATTTAATTCTTTGAGACATACATAATGTTAAAAGTGCAATGGGTGTATTAAGGAAGACCTATTGACAGAAATGCAATATAACTGTCTTCAGAGGTGTATAAAGACCTTACATAATGAAGCATTGTTTTTATCACCATAGAATTCGCCATGTTTATTCTACAGTAGCCCTAAAACGTCAAACTGCTCTACAGAGCGCGTTTCAAAAAATATGTTATCTCCTTCGGCAAAGAAGCGAAAATGTGACAACATCTTTGTCCTGGGTCAGCCTCCGTAGTGCTTCTAAATGGAGGGGTGAGCGTTGGACTGAGCCATTGGTTGCAATTCGTAACCTTACCGCTAGGCGCCGCTGTAATTATATGACAAGCATGCTATTTTGAAAAGTTAAACTCAAAACGTCAATCCCAAAAAAATGACTCAAATGAATAAACTTATTTTTCTTGAATGGCAAACTAAATGGTTTTAGCAGGAAAATAGCATTAAACAAGCAAGCTTTATTGCCTTAATAAAACCTATGTAGTCAATATAATATAAGCTATTATACACAGAGTAATACAATTAAAAATATATAAAACAATTTTTTTCTGTAATTGTGTCATTCAGCCACTGTTCTCTATCTTCTCTGTGAGCCTTCTCACTTGTTAATTAATTATAACATCTGTAGGAAGTGATAAAGTCAATTATATTTTCCCAGGGTGCTAATCTGAGCTGCATATGCAAATGAAGTGAAAAAGGCTGAAAAAGTGTTAGCCAATCTTTCATATGCAAATGTGGCTAATAGTCATGTGTGCTTATATCTAAGAAGAACAAACAGTCAAAGTTGCACTCATTTAACCTGGATGTACCTTTTACACTTACTAGTGTCTTTATGTTTGGGGTCACAGAGACCCCACAGATTTCTCAATGTTAAGTATGTTTTATATTAAAAGGGCCTTGGGGCCTAAGCAAGAATACGAGAGCCAGGAAAGATACAAGGTGGTCAAATATAATTTGCAAACCAAGGATTAAAAATGATGCAGTAGAGAAAACAAGCTATGGGTATAAGTCAAGTATTTTTTAAGACTCACCACTTTTGTGAGTTGAGATGTATTGAAGTTGTATTTTTCAGAACAGTCCTTTCAATAACTCCTTAAACAGCATTAAAGCATAAAAAGCATTAAAACGTAATCTTAAACCAGGTTCTCATCTCATTTCCAAGGGCTGTTTCTTTATTCCAGACCCAACAGCTGACTCATCTTCTCATTTCCAATAGATTTTTGCAATATGTAATCCTACTCAAAGCACATTTAATAATACTACGGAAAAGATGATTTTTCTAAATATCACAATATCATAAGATAATTATGTTCTTGCAAGGTCAGCTAAACCAGAGAAGGCTCACACATTTGTATACAATGATTTTGAGGAACCTCCTTTTATATAATTGCATGACCAACGGTTGGATTTCATACACATATCAACTCTGTCACATCTAACTCATAATTTACACTTTTATCCCGTCGACACTATTATCCAGGCTGTGAAAAAGCAGATATTAGCATGCCTTTTCTCGCAAGCTGTCATCATGCTGAACTGACTTTCAATATATTTGAAACCTGAGTTATGAATACTCAATTACATTTCAGAAAATTGGACTGCACTTATAAGGCTTTTTGTTTGGTTTTATTTTTGCTCCGATGACCCAGAAAATAAAAAAACTTGCAGGGAACAACAATACATAAACCTTTTATTTTACAGCAAAGTCTAATATAATGTAAACGTAATGTACTTCTGGCCTTGTATAGTAGGAAGCAGTTGGTTTTCTAATTAGTCCTGAATGGGAAGCAGTGATGAGTTATAAGCAACGGTTGAGCTGACATCACTTCCAAAGACTTTAGTGACAAAAGGTCACCCATTCAAGCCCTAACACGGGATGCCTGATTTACAGCGCCTTCAGAGCAGCTATTCGAAAACACCCAGCGCAGAGCACAAGCCCAGACAGCATGTAAATCTGTGGTTATTTTTGGAGAAGACCTCATTAAATGACTGGCTGTGGAGAGGTTACTGGAAGGTGGGAAAGTCTGTCACATACACATTGCCTCAAAGTAATCTGGATCTATCGACACCCAACAGTGCTGTCGTTGAAGACACATTTTTATCATCGTAGCCTACATGTGGTCATTAATGAAACATTTATGTTGACATTGTATTTGTTTACCATAGACAATACTTTTTCCTCACATTTAAGCAGGAGTCAGACTCAATGGAAACTTTTGCTCGTACTTTCTCTAAAAAGTATCTCGCATATCTCGTCTACAAATTTATATTTACCCATTTTCTTCCTTTCTGGTGTAATGAGCTGTCAGCTCCATCTGATCTGCTGACACCACAAAAACACCTGAAAATGCACATTTTCAGCATTCCCTTGACTAACCCTTAACTTTCCACTGGTTACCTTGGTAAAAAAAACCTCTTGTGTGTTGTTCCTCTTTTCTTAACTTCAACTCCATTCTCACTCATAAACATAGCCTTGTAGACTAGTAACAGTTGGGTTCACAGACAAAATGTTACATTCTTTGTTAAATAATACATTTTGATGTATAAAATGTGCTCAGATCTGAATATACTAATTGTGACTCTGGATCTTAAGTAGCACAAGAACATAGTAATAGCCAAAAATACATTGTACGGGTCTTTTATGCCAAATATCATTAGGACATTAAGTCAAGATCATGTTTCATGTAGATATTTAGAAAATGTCCTACTGTATATATATCAAAACTTAATTTTTGTGAGTGGATGCTGCAAAATCGCAACACCGGAATTACGCCTACAAACTTCACTCGCTGCTGCCACTCTTTGGGAATTACCCACTCAAGTTTGGTATCTATGTAAAGCTTAGAATTTCAGTTTTCAGGTTCGTCTATTCTCCACAACATCATTACAGCGATAAGACGATAGAGAGAGAGAGAAAACAAACCTGTTTCTTCTTAGCAGTGGCCTGCTACACCGCCTCTGATTAACAACTTTAAAGGCGATTTTCTCAATGTTTTGATTTTTTGCACCCTCAGATTCCAGAGTTTTAAATAGTTGTATCTCGGCCAAATATTGTCCTATCCTAACAAACCACATATCAACATATTTACATATTTATTATGTAAAAATCTAAATAAAAATGGACCCTTAAGACAAAGAACAACAAAACCCTGGTTTTGTGCAGGGTCACAAATTATTTATCAGCAAAATGTTTCAGGTTATACGAGCTGTATTACTACACATTTTTAAAGCTTTGCACTTATGTTAGACATCACCCATCTTATCTGCTTCTATTTTTATTGCTCCCATGTAATTTTAGAAGGAAACATTCAAGATAAAGTTGACACTTTAGACCTCCTGAGCTATGAAAAAGCAACCAGACTCCTGAGAAAGATAAATGTTCCTCCAGAAGTACATCTAAATGGTCTGTTCTTTTACGTTGTTTATGACATTATCCATCCCAGATGGCCAGGAGGGAACTCCTTGGTATCCCATAGACACCATTAATGAAATAATGGAAAAGGGAATATTTTCTAATAAACATTCTTGTTTGTCACTTATAAGGCACAACTGTATTGTAAATGCATACAGCATGGTGCAGTTTCAGGGAAAAATAGCATATGTGCGTAATGAAATGTCAACCGCTTATCTGTGAATTTCAGCAAGAGAGGACACAGAGTTGCACCAAAGTTTTTCAGTTAGAACTGCTGGGTCTTGTAGTTATAAATATATTAAGCCACGCATGCAAACATTTTCATATAAGACACGATGCATCACAATCTTTTAAAACACCAAAGATGTCTGTATCTCTTCCTAAGGGTTTATCTGATTATCTAATAGCATGACAAATCGACAATGACTTTGACTACATTTATTCAGCAGCAAAACCTAAAATAAGTTCTTTCATAATGGATTAATTGCTTCCTCATTTCTTCAAACTGCTGTATATGACATTTATTGCAGGCTGCAATTTTGCTGCAGTACAGAGGAAATTGTTTTAGGTTTTGCGCTCAGACCTGTTTCAGTTTCTCAGTGGTGTGTTTATGTTGGAAATCAAGTTCAAGAATCTATTAAGCAGGTCTCCCATGGCTAAATGATAACCAGTGTGAGAGTATAAGAAGGCCTCCAGCAGGTCAACGCCTGATTCATTTTTCAAATGTGTGTGGAAATAAGCCGTTCCTAAAATCAATCATTTGGCTACAACTGTTTCACATTCTTCCACATTTGCATGTTTTGAAAATGCCAGGTGCTTTTCTGCTGTTTAGTAAGTGTTCTCCTAAATCTGCCATAAATATTTAAAACTCAGTAGAAAGCAGGCCACCTTTAAAACATTACTTTTTAGAATACCTTACTTTGTATTAACCAAAAATATGGTAAAACGTTGCTGCCAGGGCACTTAAAATACAGTACTTTTCCAGAATGGTTAAGAATTGTGCAATGTAGATGAAACTACTGAACAGTATCAGGCCCAATTCTCAAAGTCATGTATACAGTAGCTTTAGCAAGAACACTTCAAATCAGATTAAATCAAGTAAATCATAAGAAAATAAACCTTCATTTTATTATATTAACCATGTATTTCACCATGGATTGATTACTATGTATTTGTATTATTATCATAGTTTTGCTACAAATATATCATGGTTTAACTAGGATTACTGTAGTCAGACAATGGTACATTTGTGGTTACTATGGTTTTACTACAAATGCCATAGTTTACTTAAACCAAGATTACTATGGCTAATTTATATAAAGGAAATGTAGAGCTCATATATAACCAATATAGACAAATCCATAAAAGACAGCAGGTTTGTGGTTTTACCTTAATATAAATGCTTCCGTTTATATATTGAAAAATGTCAACAACTAACGGAGCGTTTTAATCTTTCGATGGCCAATCCAACTAGCGGAAGTCAACACGCGCGATCTACAGACTATCACCAATATATATAAACATTGATAAATTAACGTCTGACATCCACTTACTTCTTACCATCATTCGATCCATCCTGGATACCTTGTCATCCAGTCTTTCATTTGTGACAGGATTCTTGAAAAATGTGGACTTCATTGATAGATCTGAAAGTCTCCATTCACCTGTTGAGGTAACGTTAGTTTACTCCAAACAGACAGACAAGTTCATCTCCGATAATTCTGGTAACTTATGAGAAATACTTTTGATAGCTGACCATAAATTGGAATATATAACAGAAGACAAAACCGGGACATTGCTTTTCTGAGGAAACTTAAAGTATTTCACTCGCATTTCAGAGAGGCGTGAACGACGTTGCGTCATCTGAATATTCATTCGGATTGGTCAGTTTTCCCTTACGATGAGTTTTTGTCCCGCCCTTGCATTTTTTATCACCCAAGAGAAAAGTAGATTTTTCCACATTATATTACAGTACATTTATATCCATCTCTTAAGTTCATTAATACATTTTGTTGCTTGCCTCCCCTCACGACCCGTCCCTGCGTTCTGTGTTTTGGCTTTTATTCGGCACAGACCGATCAGCGTATGATATAAAAATATCGCGAGAGCCATTCGAAAGCTTACCGAGCAGGCTACTCTCGCGATACTTGACTGACACGCCAAGACGATTCGTGCTGATGTTGAAACACTGGCAACTTCTGTTCTTTCACACCAAAACTAGATGTTATAATTACTATTAAATGAGGCTTGTCTTGTCAGTTGTCTCTGAATCCAATTTTAATCACGTTACTGCCAAATTTAACAACTTCCTTAAGAAAAAAGAACAGCAGATAAAATGTTACACTTCATTTCATCATGTAAGAATTTTATTATTTTTTATCCACAATTTTACAGAAATATAAAGCTGCTTTGAAAACTTTCCAAAGCATGGAAATCAACCATGGTTTTACTACAGTAAAGATGGGTTTATTGAAGGGACAGTTGTATAATCATGTTGTTCCTCTGATCTTCACTTCGCAAGCTGACACCAGAACAATCCCAACCTTGAACACAGCCTGACATATCACGTGTATCATATCACTAGCCACATGCATTAGGTACAGATCTAAATATATTAGGCACATCAGTCCAAATTCTTGCCCACCTGGAAGTGTAATCGACATTGGGAGGAGCCTGTGAGTCTGTGGGCGGGGAGATGCTCTGGTATCATGTGATCTATAAGGCCAGACTGAGAAACATGAGAGTAAGCCGCTGAGAAGTGAGATGTGTCTATTTACAGCTGCAGTCAATACGTTTCATTTTTCAGCCTGCATGGGATATTGAAATGGGAGATGCCAAAGCTAATTGATATGATACTTGCCTCACCGCAATGTGTTTTTCATATGCCCCCCTCCCTTATTAGACAATCCTGGATATTCAATATTACCATCATGCCAACACAGTTCTTCGCTCACACTGGGAGTCAAGAACACTGCTCGCGCCCCACAAGATGCCCATCTGTTGACCGTGAAACCTCGAGGTCTTTAATCCTGCAAACACGGTTACTATGTTGACTTGATCCGATGGCCAAACGGGTGCATTGGTTACGTGTCCGACTAATGCCACTAGATCCTGTGTTAAGACTTGAATAAATGCCTTTTAAAAGGTGAAAGATCACAAGGACTGTATGTGAGAAGGGCTTGCGAAACAGCCTGGTATTATTACAGGACGGGTATGCTCAAGAGAGAAAGCCAACCATTGGATAACCCCAAGGGCTTTTATATTCTACTTTGATATATATGTTCAGCATAACAAGGTGACAAATAGACAACATGCAACTATATAGCAAGTATATGATGAATGTAGGCCTACTGTAAGTAGTGTACAGTAAGAAAACAAATACACTGACAACCATGAACATAGTAGCTATAATACATACTGAGTCATCAATATTAGGCTGTATCATTTTTTTGGTTCATCTATGCAGTACATACTAGTATTCTTTGTAAAGTTTCTTCATTTCTTGTTAATTCATTAATGGACATCCACAAAATTATTTCTAACCGCTTTCGTCATTTCCCGGTGACTTCTATCGTTGACTTATAAAATCAATTCATTAAACTAATTCAAACTTACGACCTTTTGGAAAACAATTTAAACGCCTTCAAATCTTTTGACATTTTGCAGGTCGCACCGAGCGTGAGGCACCACTGGGCCGTGAACGCAAATATGTTTTAATTACACCGCTGATGCAGGAGATCGCTGGCCTGTATCTTGCGTTTGGCACATTACTCGAACATCTTCCCGTTTCCATCTTTCAGCGTGTGTAAATTAACACTGTCACAACAGCAACATGAAGTCATTTGCAGCGTGCAGCCTCCTAATCGAGATGTGATTACTGCATATATCCCCGGGGGACTAGTGACAAGTGCACTGGTCAAAATTACCCACTCCCAATCTGCTGACAAGTAAAAAGCAAGAAATTACACCAGATACTTCAGTGACAAGCCGGGTGCTGGCTGTTAATCAAAACAACTGTGCTTCGGTTGTAATCAATCAAACAGCTGCGCCGCACGTTTACCCGGGAGCACCGAGTTGGGAACGCGTTGGCCTCCCGAGGCTTCGACACGCCAGTCCGCTCTACATTCTCTACGGGACAAAACCAGTGAGCTGGCTCTCGTATTGACGCTCGCTATTGCTCGTCAACTCTACTCATTTGTCATTTGATGTAATATAAGAACGTCAAATATTATGTGCGAGACAAAGCTGACGTAAAGTTGGTTTGCATCACGAATGATAACTATAAAGTAGGCCTATAGCATCCGCACCACAGACATTAACGTTATGTTTATTTTAAGCTCACATGCTGCAGTTTTACATTTTAAATGCACAAACTCTTTACATTTAAATGAATTTTGATTCACTTATTAAAACAATTATATTCATGTTATAGATGCTTTCAAAGAAACAACATAAACAAATAGCTCAACTTCTGATACACATCTGCAATGAATCGAGTCCTTGCAGATTATTTCTGATAACAAGCAAAAGAAATAACAAGTAAATGGCATGAGCTAGAAAGTTAAATGTATGTCTAGCCAGTTTTATTTTGGGTTACCAGTAGAAGAACTTTGACTGCGTTACACGACCCATTCAACTAATTATTTATTATTTAATAAAATTAATATGCAATCAAATTCAACAAAGTGTTATTTAATACAATTATTTTACAGTAAAATATGAATATAAAGTAAATAAAATATAAAAAGTTAAGTATAAATATAAGATGTTAACTTCAGGCCAGGCGCGTGTGTCCGATGAAACCGTCTGTAGTTGTGGTGCAATGCCACTATTCTCTTAAATTTATGTCAATGTAACATTTTATAGTTATAAGTAGTGTGAATAGACCCAATGTGACTCATCATCATCATGAGATGATGACAAAACACGTGCTAAACAAGCAACTTTTGATTGAAAGTATAACTAAAAGATAATAAAACAATGCTTTAGAAAAAATTCTATAGCTTCATTAAATGTATGGAAGGGAACAATTTTCCATAACAACACTCACAATTACACTGATGATTTAATTCATTTCTGAAATCCAGAGTATATTTCTGGCCATGAGAACGTAAATGATAATTACAGCATCAAATTGAACACTCAAAACTAATATATAGGACTAAAACCGATAAATGTACTCTAATCACATTTATATTAATATACCAAGTTGCTCAGCAACCGTGTGAACTATATGGAAAAACTATATCCACTATAGACATTTCTCAAAATATCTTCTTTTATGTTCTACTGAAGAAAGAGTTACATACAGGCTTTGAATGACAGGAGTGTGAATAAATATATATGCTGCACTTTTTGGCTGAACCATCCCTATAATACTACAGAATACTGTAAGATACATTAACAAAGTATTACTACAATTATACTTGATATAATTAATATAGGCCTACTACGATTTACTACAGTAAATACTAAAGTACACTACCAGAAGTTTTCTGGGTTGAGTGACATTTTGGTATTGTTAGTGACAGCATGTTAAGAGTTTAACCTAGAAAAACAGCAAACATCTGCTGACGCCATTTTATTTTTGACGTTTTAATCATAGGATGTGTTAAACTAAATAAAGAGTCAAAGTAACGCCTCCTTCAGGAATATTCTCTCAGGACCTCCTGCACAAGCTGCCATTTTGATAGATTAAGACCTGGTGAAAATTGCTCGGCCCAACCATAACTTGACACCTCTGGAACAGTAAACAAAAGTGTTTTTCATCACAACACATTCTAAATGCTGAGCACGGGCAAACACACATTTACTGTACACGGTCTAATCCTTTATATCCTTTAGTGTGAATGCAAAATTAGTCCAGGAGTCGGGGAATTTAAAAGGTTTAGTGTCTGTTTTATGTGATGATAAGCTAACAGGGATGTTCTTGCAATATTCATGCTGCTCGCTGTACATACATCAGAATGCAAGGAGTCCAGGAAATGATAAACAAACCGCCTGCCACCATGAGGTGCTGTTTGACCTGCGCAGAGCTGACTGCATCTTTTTCCCCCTCAAATTCATGTATATTTGCTGGTAATATAATTATTATATAATATTGAAATGCCAAAGATTGCTTAAATTAGAAAAAAATATTTCAGACTTTTTAACCCCACTGCTTATTATTGCTATAATTGCAAACATCATAATTTAGTACATACAAATCAAATAAAAAAAATATTTATATATTTATATACTGTATACTGATTGTATGTATTTTTTATGAGTATAATATTCCGATATGCATTGCTTCAAAGTATTTATTACAATAAACTAATGCTCATTATGGGAATAAGCATTATATAAACGCACGCACGCACAATCTATTGATCTCACAGCATCCTGATCCACCCTTCACCACATCGGTTCTTTTTCATCAGTTTCTAAGTACTGTCGGCTTTGACAGAGAGATGGAGGAACATTCCAATCAAGCGTCTGCTTTATGTCCTGTATTCTAGACGGACCTAAACAAGCCTATAATTTATGTTATACATCAGAGTCAAAGCTTTTCTTTATAGCACCTGTCCTATCCGCCGCTGTTTCCACTGATGGCAGATACATCTCACACTTAATAATAGACCGTCTGAAACGCACATTATGACAGACGGCCGGCTCTTTTAAAGAATAGATCTCAAATGACATTTCTTTTAATTTCCACTCACTGTGTGCTAGGTCGACTCCTCATCTGATGAACTAAGTGTAAGAAGAAAACATTACTGGGAAACATGAAAAGAAAATTTCCTTTTGTGTAGGTGAGAGAATATTTCTTCAATAAGTATAAAATACAACAGGAAGTCTACATGAGCTTTCAAAACAAATTAATGTGCATTGACAACAATACATGGGTTTCTTATCTAATAAATATTGTACTTGTCAGATTGACGTTTAAAGCTTTATTATTATCAAATAAAAGTTCAAATTAATTTGACTTATTTGCTCTTCGGTTATTGCCGGTGCTTGTGTGAAGGCCAGCATCAATATTATTCTGGGTCATATTCTTCTTCTTCTGGACAGAACCTTGGGCCGAGTAAGTCGTGAATAATACCTGAGATTGTGTTGTTTATTGAAGAGAGGTGTGTTATTACTTTTACACCTTGCGGATAAAAAAATGCATAGGTACAGATATCTGGGAAAAATATCAAAGAGATATTCAGTAACACCCTATCAGGTACCTAGCAACACCATGGCAACCGTCTCCCAAAGAAGCCCACCCATATCATGGCAACAAGTTGAGCATCATTTGGGTAATTCCATGCAAATGTCTTAAAGTTGCTATAAGCAAGTTTTTTACCTATACTGTTAGGTCAGACATCAACATTTGGTGCTTTAAGTATAGTCATGTGAGGCCTCAAAGTGTATAAAGCATTTTTTTCTATTTTAGTGCATGCAGGATTGTCACATCCATAACGGTCCATTTTCCTCATGAATGGAGACATGAAAATAAAACAAGTAACTATTTTATGTTTTATAAAGAGACATCCCATCTCCATTTGTTGGGTATTGTTGCTTCTGGTTTGTACATTTTAATACACAGAAATCCTATAAAAATGGTCGTCTCTCAAAAACTGTTCATAGCGCACGTTTATTTCCCTTTTTAAAAAAAGAAAACTTGTGCATAGTCGGCTATTTTTCTGATGTTTAGACTCGATCAACAAAGGTTTAGTAAAACAGATGGTTCAGTACATTGGTAACAAATACGTTCTCTGAGCATTTATCTGTCACATCCACAACGCTAGAGTCGCCCAATTGTATCTCATGCACATACACCAGAGATCATTTTCAGCAAACACGATGAGTTTTGAAAAATTTCTTTATTAGAAATTATTTATGTATAAAAATGTACATGCTTCACATACCTCATATGTCTTATTTTACAAATACTTTATTTCAGGCACTGTTTCTGACTTTTTTCTTTAGGATGAAAAGCAAACATTAGCAATCAGGAACACACATTAAGTTGCCATTTATCACGGTCAACATAGACATTTTATTCCGCAGCACGAACAGTGCAAAAAACAAAGAATATTGGAGAAATCAAAAGAACTGAATCTTAAAATCACGAACATCTAAAGAGACAAATAGCACGTCTCTCTCCACCGCCCTCCATCTGTGGTGATGCTTTGAATTTCCTCCGAAGGATCTGCTGAATTGTTATGAACGTGACGCACTCGCTCTTTCGGTGGACGTAGATTCCGAGGAAGCGATTTGGGATCTCGTGGACGAGCTACAGAACATTTCGACGACAGGGCAATTTTGAGTTCCTCGACGGTGTGTACTTATGCACAAGCAAACATGACTCCAAAGAGCACTTCGTACATCTTCAACGGTTTCACAAGGCCCATGGTGAGGTAACAATACAGCGACATAGTTCAACAGCATTCCAGAAGGTTCATTTTTTCAAAAGAAAAGAACAAAAGAAAAAACAACACAGCACAGGATGTCAAAACCAGCATGCTCAATATCAGTAAACAAGGATCACTGTCTTTGCTGTCGTCATCACCAAGGAGAAAACAAGAGGGGAAATAAATCTCCAAATGATTTTTTTCAAAACTTTGTTCTTTTTTTTAAAGCCACCACATAGTGTTAGCATCAATGAAACAGCAGACACTGACATGTGGTCCTTAATTAGTGAGTATCACTTTAACAATGACATTTGGAATAGATAGAGCAAGCTGTAATGGAACTGTCTGGGTGACAAAGCGTCAGTCCGACACATCACCGTCTCAACAGTCACGGCCTCCCGAGACGCTCCCGATGTGACTTCACGTAAGCTTGGTTAATGGAAACGTGTCTGTGGGGTCTTCAAACCATCGGCTGTCTCACTTCCGTCTGGTTAGCGTGAGAGTGATTTATCTTGAAATGCTGTCTTCCAGGGGTCACTTCTGGGATTTAGCCGTGGCCTTTTATCACTTACCTAGATTGCATGGTTGCTGTAGCTGATGTATGTTTGTTTACTGCCGAGTTCTGGGGAAGAAACAAGCAAAATATCATTTATGTGGTTAAAGGTTGGTGTTTTCTCTTGATATTGTTGTAATCGGGGGGGTGGGAACGATTGAAAAAGGTTAACAATGGTTAAACACATCCGCTTGTCATACTTGAGAAGGAAATGAAATCACATAATGTACAGTTGCAAAGCAAAACATTGAAATATTGTAAAAAACTGATTTTATTTTAACACAGCTCCTCGTATCAAAGGCAGTTCAGCTGACTCTTATAGCACATCAATGTCTGTGATATCGCTGGTAATTCACTAGAAGTCAAGTGAGAGTCTTTCAGCTTGTCTGATAGTGAAGTCGCTGTCTGATAGGATCTTGATATCCAAGTATTGATTATTTTGGTTATTTGACTGAAGCTGTCGTCAACGTGCACGTTTCTGCAAACCTTACGTCTGTGCAAGGAATCAAACTAAAAAACAGACTGAATCAGATTAAAAAAAGGACTTCAGACTTCAGATTTCAATGCTTCAAATGGGATGTGTGCTTTAAAAAACGGAAACATTTTAAAAATAATTTAATACTAAAATGCCTCATGCTAACTTCTTAAATGGGACTAAAAGCTCCAAAATGCACATCCAACATTAAATGAAAAAATACGAATCGGAATGACTCACTGTAAAAATTAAATGTTGGTTCAACTTAAAAAGATAAGTAACCTTGCTGCCTTAAAACCAATATATATATATATTTTTTAAAGTTTAATGAACTCAAAATTTTAAGGCAGCCAGGTTACTTATTTAAGTTAACCCAAAAATACAGTGTGAGTTAAAGAAATAGTTCACCCAAAAATGAAAAGTCTTTCATCATTTATTCCTTCTCATGTCATTCCAAACCTGTATGAGTTTCTATCTTCTGCAGAACACAAAAGAAGATATTTTGAGGAATGTTGGTAACCAAACAACATTGACTCCCATTGACTTCCATTGTATGAACACAAAACCACTGAGACATTTCTCAAAATATCTTCCTTTGTGTTCTGCAGAAGACAGAGTCATATACAGGTTTAGCATGCATGATGATTAAATAATGACAGAATTTTTATTTTGGGTGAACTGTGCCTTTAATTCTTCTATTAAATCAATATTGATTTTTAGCAAAATTTTCATTTTGGGTGAACTATTCCCATAAAGCTACTATAACAGACATACAAACTGTCACATTAATGAAAATGTTGTTATTTTAATTAGTTACTTGCCAACAGCAATAACCCTGAAGGATAACATCATACTGTGTATCTCCCAAAACACTCAAAAGCTGCGATCGAAAAAGATCAAACGCGCGGCTGACATTGCCTTCAACCAAACGTGTAACAACCCCGCCACAGAACGGGAGTGAATGGCAAAATGGAGCTCATCGCGTCTTTATATGAAGATCAAAAGGTTACTTCATACAATCATGCAGAGCGTCGAAATAAAGAGGGTGAGCTGCCATCTGATCCTTCACTTTCCAAACTACTGGTCCAAATCGGCAGCAATTTTTTGCCATTCGCTTTGGATTCTCATGAGGCACGTGGAGCACTGACCCACAGACACGGTCAGACAGATCTAGAAAGATCTGACACAGTGGCACAACCAATCAGAACCTCGGGGGCGGGACTAGAGGACTGCTGATGTGTTTGATTTTATTTATCTGATGTTAATTTGAGTTACAGTATGTGCTGGTGTGATCTAGGTCATTCGGAAAGTTTTCCTGTCTACTGTCTGCTGCTTCTTAAATATGCACAAGAACAACGTGAGATGCTATCTTTAGGTTTTCTGTGAATAAATCTCGCACCTACAAAACTGCGGAACCCAGTGATTTGGAAACACAGACCCCTCACACAATAATGCACGGGGCATGACTGTATATTTAGAGTCTGTTTACACGAGATCGTCAAAAAAAAAGATTATTATAAAATTATAAAAAATTATTATAAAGAATTATAGACGGAATTACGCGTTCATGCGCGATAGTATAACCAAAACAATATGGCGGCACTTCCAGTACTGAGCTCTCGCAGCTCGACTATATATTACCGTTTCCCCAGCGAAATGTGGATTTACTGCAGAAATAAGTCCAGCGGAGACACATTATTTCCATTCGCCAGACATTAAACACACATATACATCGATCAAGAGTAGTAAAAAGCACTTTTGGCTTATAACTGTGTATGCGCGAGAAGGAAAAACGTTTCCTTTCATTGTGTAAACGTGGTCTTATAGCGATCTGCATGTTCCCAATACAGCATTTACAGTTCAATCATTGAAACTAAAACTCTTATTGATGTCTAGGAGAAATCACTGAGAAATTATCATCTGTGATGTTTGCGATGGGATAGATCAGCCAAAGATTACAAATATTAATGTGGTAATCATCAATATTCAATCAAATCAATATAGTCAACGTTCAAATACAATAAACAAAATGAATCAATGTTACTGATTCCAAGAATCCAATGCAACAGACTGTAATACTTCCATATTATATATCATTGATGTTATATGACCACAGACAGAACACAGATCTGTATCTAAATACCAATGTCACATTTTAAATTAAAAAAAAATAGTGTTTTGTATACAAAACACTATTATTTTCAAATGCTCTCTCTGAATGAAATGAAAGCTGTTTCTGTTTTGTTAATGTCTGTATTCTGGCCTGCTGTTGTGAACCGGTAGTTGACATGAAACACTTTTGAGAAGTTGACATCCTGCGGTTTGACATGCTATACTCCATTTAAAACACCAATTATTTTATCATTATTACACTTGCAGTTATTATAATCATATTAATTGAGAATATGTGGACTTTTAAAAAGGCATTTGTCACACCGCAGGAGCAAATGAACTAGATGAAGTCATTGAAGGTGATGCAAAACTTACAACATACCTCAAATCTTAAGTTTTTGTTATGCATCAATCACTCGTATTACTTTACATTTTTCTCTAAATACATTGTTTTATTGTTTATATCATAATCAAGCACAATCACATGTTCATGACCTGAATAATGATGCTTAACTGTAGGGTTAACGTGGTAGTTATTGTAATGATTCACAAATAGAGACCAATTGTGAGGTAATTGTGTCCTCGCCAGAGCAATCGTTCCTCATCTGTGTATATTTAGATCTTCTGCGACGCCCGGACCGAATAATGATGTAAAAAGCACTTCAACATTTTATCTCTGTTAAGATTTATTACCAAACATAATGTTAAATGAAAATAAATGCAAGTTTCAGTGTTTTGAAATGACAATATTACAGAAAACCACATTTTAATGTGGGGTTTGTTATTTAGTAAAATAAACATATTGTTTAAGGCAAAATAGCATGTAAGACTGAATGAAATCACAAAAGCTTCATAAACAAGTTGCGTATATACTTGTCATTTGAATGATCATATAACTAAGCAATTCAATATGATTTAACCTACATTAAAAAACTATTAAGCTATATAAATTCTCAGCTTAATGTAAACTTTGTTAGAGATGTTATAGAGTAATGATCAATAGGCCAAAGCCAAGTAAACAGCATTCAGACTGTAAAATAAAATGTCTTGATGATATGTATAGTGCTTAGAAACCTATTGTAAATGTAGGTTTCTATAACTCTTATTTGGGCGTATTCACCATTAGATTCACTGAACTTTAAAACACAGAGGAATTATTTCTCCAGCCTCAAGTGACCTTCATTCAACAACCTTGCACAGAAATTGCAAGAAGGCATTAAAATATAATTGACAATAAATGGAGGCCTAAAGAAATCTGTTGCATATATTAACCAACCCTACAAAAATGCTTAAAAACAAAGCTACACCTGTAAACTGAAATGTAAAAAACCTTTATTGTATATTTAACAACAATGAAATCTAAACGAATATAATCTAAATAAATATTTCATCCCCAAAATTCTTTCATCATTTATTCATCCTCATGTCATTTCAAACCTGTATGACTTTCTTCTGCAGAAGACAAAAGAAGATATTTTGAAGAATGTTGATAACCAATCCCGCATTGACTTCCATTGTACAAACATTTCTCAAAATATCTTCTGTTGTGTTTCACAGCAGAAAGAGTCACAGGTTTTGAACTATAGATGAGGATGAATGAATAATGACATTTTTATCCTTTTAAGAATTGTTGAATCGTCTCTCAGGTTGAAATGTATGTAAACAATAAAACAAAATAAGCTTTTGAAAGGGGATGTAATCCAATTATAAAATGGACTATTTGTTAAGAAGCTTATTTTTCCAATTGGCTAAATGCCTCCCAAGTTCCACCGATTCAATTACAGTGTAAACTGAGCCCTGCCTATAAAACACATTGTTGCTTTATATTTAGTTTGGAGAACAATTCTTACGTTCTGGCATATGATGTACACCTCATTTCAAGTTAGCTCTTCTGCACACTGCAGAAAAACAGCAAAGCTCTAAAATGTGATATTGCAATATTCAATTAAGTCAGCAGTCAATACGGTTGTATGGTGGCCATTATATCAAACAGAGAATGCATTAGTTGATTTTAGGAGTGAAAGATCATGATATCAAGAGACCATTTCAAGGAGACAAACATTGATACAAATACTGACACACACGCATACTCCGCTGATGTAAAATAGACTCAATTTGGTATTGATCACATTTTCAACTCGCCCAAGAGCAAAACTCTTTTCCTTACAGGATACACGAGAGGTAAACCATTGATCTTCAAATAAAGATGCTATATGAAGCGTGATCGATGGAGCTCGGCATTGATCCTCGTTTTTTGGCAAGGTTGAAGCTCGCGCGAGTTGTCTATCGAGATGTCGTATGCGTGCATCAACACGCTACATTTGCACAACACAAGTGTTGCATGATGGCTTGCTAGTTCAGATGTCAGAAACGATATCAGAAAGTGATTGTATTACTTTCAGAGATGTTCATAGAGCTTTAAGAAAATACTAATTCAACTGGAGAAGAAAAACAAGCCATATTTTGATATTATGGAAGTACATCAACCTGCGTAATGTAAGATCTAAACGTTTGGTGATTCGCATACTGCCCTACAAAGGCAAAAGTCCTTAACTCTGTAAAGTGTGGAACTGAGAAAATGACTTTTAATATGTTTATTTGTTATTTTCTCTGGGGCTTTTTTTGAAGTTACAACCCATTATTTTCTCGAGAAAACAACAAAATTGACTCAAGATACTAATCCACATGACAAAGGAGAATGTCCCAAAAATATCAGTAACTCATTTTCGACCAAAAAATGAAGTTCACTGCCTTTTGCCTTTGCAGGGCAGCATAGCGCCCCCTAGTGGTAGGTCACACATCAGAAAACTAAAAATACATATATTTATAAAAAATAAAACATTGAAATTCAAATTTGTAAAATTAATGTTTTTCAAACTTAAATCTTTTAGATATTTTTAACAAATACAGACTATATGATATATGTGCATTATTAATGTAGTTTCTGCATAATTTCTATCATTGGACAATCCAAATTTTCCATTTGAACAAAACTACATCAATAATAAAAATGAACAAAAACAGCAATACAATAATTAAAAAAGAAAAAGTTTAATTTTTCTGTGGTAAATAAATGTGATTTTCTATGGTGGTGAGTAGGTAATGTCTGGGATTTAATGGTTTGAGAAAAAAATGAGATCGATCTACAGATGTTTGTCCTCAATAAAATAATTAAAATAAAAAAAACATTTTCTCACTTTGTCTGTGACTAATGAAGTATATACACATACAGACGCTATAAGAAGAGCTACATCAAATGTGTCTAGAACTCCTTTTAATATCTCCAGCAGGTAAGATAAAAAGGTGTGAAAACACATGCTTGTCAACAACTTCACAAATTTGGCACATTTGCAACTGTGAAATCATACTAGACATCCGTCAGTCAAAAACTGTGAAAGCGACAGGAGGGAAATGCGTCACGCAGCTGTTTTATATGACTGAAAATAGAACTCTTGTTAGGTACACAGAGTTTCTTTACAGGTTGTGGCTGGCTTTGTAGCTCACAGTAATGGGGACTAATGGGGATTCCTGCACATAATGCTCATATAGAGATGGTCCTCGCTCGAGCAGAAATACAATATCGTGCTACGTTATTTAATTATTTGACGCCGTGCATTTCACTTACATGTACGCCGCAATGGCGCAACAGTACATTAAGACACTTAACAGACACTTTTACTTAATGCAATTTACAAGAACGTCTAAAAACAAGATCGTATATCAATTAGAGTCAAGATCTAATTTTCCAACTAGTGCATTCGTGTAATTGCCGAGCGTCCCTGAGCAGAAGATAGATTATCCGCGAGTTTACTTTGAGTTTTACAAGGCCTCATTTACAAAAGCCCAAAGTTCCTCTGCGGTGAGGTACATCGAGCAAGCCAACACATGTTCACATTTGGTGGTCATAACATTTCTCATTTAAGACCCACGATGTGTTTTTCTGTGTACGGCTTACGTCATAGAGAAATGAATGCAAAGCACAACGTAATGAATTCGGAACGGATGCGCTTCGATGTGAACGCTAAATATATGCTAATAGTGGCTAACATGATACTTCCAATGATTTTCTGAACATGACACTGTATTTTAGAACTAGATTCTTAATAACAGAGCAGATAGTTGATTAAATATCTCAGAGCATGTCATATTAAACTCACATCATTATGTCACATATCATTTGGGCTGCATCTCAATTTGCATATTATCCATCCTATACATAGTATGTAACATTATGATCGGTGCATAATGAAACACAGTATTATAAACAGGTGTCATATAATTTCATTATTTTACATCATAGGCCTATATTAATTTCAGACTCAACTGGAACAGATTTACTTGAAATTTCCACCATTTTTATTTGTATTATTTACCAATTTTATTCAATAAATTTACCAGTGTTTATTAATAAAAGCTGGTTTGATGCAGTCTTATATCATTGTGTTGTATATTGTATAAAGCACTATATAAATAAAGACATCAATTATATAATTTATGCAAGTCTACTGTGCTGCTGTGCTTTAAAATGTCCATCATTTTTTATTTTCATTATTTATAAATGTATAAAGAATATTTTTTAAATGTTTGTGTTTATTAATGTAAAGCTGCTTTGATGCCGTCTATATTGTATAAAGTGCTTCATACATAAAGAAGTCTTGACATTAAAGAAAAAGATAAAAATCATAAAGAATGTTTTACATGCAAATCTCTTGTGCTACTGTGCTTTGAAATTTCAATCATTTTTTTATTATTCATTATTTGTATTACTTATAAATGTATACATAATAATATATTTTTTGCGTGTTTATTCATGTAAAGCTGCTTGAAACACCCTATATCGTATGAAGCACCATATAAAAAAGTGACATTAACTTGACATTAAAGAAAAAGATTAAAAAGTCATAAATTATATTTTATATGCAGGTCTCTTGTGCTTTGAAATTTCCATCATTTATTAATTTATAAATAATTGTTGTTGTCGTTTACATTTTATTTGATTGTTTATTAATGTGCTGCTTTAAAACAGTCTATACTAACATTTTGATGGAAATGTTCTTCAGAGAACCAATAACGGTTCTTTATGGGATAAGGAGATTGCGTTTGTGGTGCCCTCAGCCAATCAGCATCGTTTTCCTATAGTCACATGACAAATGTTTAGAATCGAACGTCCATCGAGTACCTGGTATTACAGCCCGTTTTATTCTCACCTATTTATACCTGTGACTATTTCTGCAATTATTCAGCTCACCCACAATATGCCCACGTGTGCACACAAAGTGCAGAAGAAAACGAGTTTCTTTATTCTGCTTAGCTTAGTTCTTCTCACAACCTTAGTACACACTATATAATTATGTGAACTGAGACACAGCCTTTATGTCTCAGGAGTGTGTTTGCTTGACTTCTGCTGAGACAGCAGCTTTCTTCTTCAGCTCTTCTTCTAAAGCATGTTTGTCAGCCTCTGTGTTTTATTGATATTCAAATTAGCCGGAGAATGTTTCTATAAGGACCGTTTCACCGATTCAACCGTTTCACCTCTTTGGAAATAAAAAGCACGAAGCCTCTCCCACATCTGTTTCGTTCCAGCGCCAGGACAACCTACAGAATCCATTTCACGGTAAGCCTGATAAACGGTCTTGATATGGCGATCACGCTAGAGACATTAAATGTTTTTACTGCATTTGACATATTACAGTCGCTTTGGTGCATTTCTTTCAGATTTTCAACTGTTCGTTGACATAAATATTTACATCTGAACTGTGCATTTTGAGCAAGGTACAGGTTTTTACATCCCTTGTGTGGTTATGTTCATACCAAATGTTTTTTGAGAACCGCATTTACTGGTTTGCAAATGTTAAAACGGTTCGAAAAATGTACCAAAGCGAATGAGAAACTGTAAAGCAAACACTTCTGGAGTTTTTAAAGGCAGCACTGTGAAACTTTTTTTGTAAAGATTACAATAACAAGTTTATGTCATATAAACATCAGTGTCAATAGCAATAAAGCTTTCCCCCGTGCCCCGTCTCACCCTGAGTTTCCAGGCTCTCGCACAGCTCAGATTTGGCTTCTCCGTTGGGTCTCAGGCTGGATTTGGGGTTGAATTTGTTGGACATGGTGGCGGCGGTGACCACAGCCTTCAGGCTGCGAGTGCTGCGCTTGGCCACGTTCTGCTCCGGATGGAAAAGCACCACGTAGACCTTCGGCATGTAGAGCATCCCCAGAGACACGGACGCGCTCAGACTCACCGAGATGGTCAGTGTGGTGGTTTGTATGTACATCTGTAAATGATAGACAGAAAATGATATTTAAAGGAACAGCTCACCAAACACACTGCTTCTGTTATCTGTTCATATATATGCTAAGTAAAAACTCTTATCATGGCTATTTAAAACAACGGCAGGACATCAAAAACATAGGAAAACACAAAACCAGGTATTATAACATACACTGTATAATATATAGCATAACAACACAACACACAACACACAGCATAACAATAACACAACACACAACGCAGTATACCAACACATAACAAAACATATAGCAAAAGACGACATAATGAACATATAACACAACAACACAACATAACATACACTGTATAACACACAGCATAACATAACACAACACAAAACAAAATAGATTAAAACACAACACAATATAACATAACACAGCATAACATAGCACAAACAAAAAACCTACAACACATAGCATTACATGACACACATGAACATGTTTACACAACAAAACACAAAATAACAAACACACAACACAACACTACACATACAGTAGCATAACGTAACAAAATACATAACACAACAAGACATAATAAGATTACATAACACAGCATAACATACCGCATAATACAATACAGTATACCAAAACATAACAACAAAATGAACTTATAACATAAAAACACACAACATAACATAACACTAAACAAAATATAAATTCACGTACATTAAAACGCATAACACAACGTAACATACAATGTGTAACACATAGCATAACACAAAACAAAATAAAACATAACAAAACAGACAGTTTAACATGCAAAACACAAAATAAAACATAAAAACACACAACACATAGGCCTAGCCTAACATAACATAAAATACACAACATGACACAGAATAGCAAAACATAACACACAATAACATAACACAACACCACACAACATAATATAACATACAGTAACATAACTTAAATTAAACCCATAACACCACAACATACAGAAACAGAACATAAAACACACAACACAACCTCAACACAAGAGATAACACTAACATATAACAACATAACACAGCATAGCATAACATGTTACACACAACATGTGGGATCGATATAAATATGTCAGCACATGTGATCAACATACTGATTTCAGCTCATAACAGGCCCGTGACTGTTCTCACTATTTAACTTCTTCAGCGACCTGGGACCTCGATTTAATGAGGTCTTGACAACTTAATATACTCCTGATCTTACTGACACAGTCAATATGTCAAACCTCAAAACACAACACAATCATAACCTCACGTCTCATGATCGCACCCAAAGCCTCACTGCCTAATAACAGAAGGGTTTTCACCTTCATTTTTAACCAACCACTTCAAGCGACACTGTTTGTGTTCTGTTTTCACAGACGCTGTAGCACTAATGGCTTCAGCCGGTCCACAGCTCTCAGTCTGGAACCCCCTGCTGTTGCTGTAGAATGCTGCTGTGTGTTTTGGCTCAGGCGGACGTGACCTCGGCTGTGGTTCCTCTGTGCGTTGTGATTAAGTGTGACTCACTGCTGTGATCTCCATCCAAAAAGACTCGCTAGGAAGCGACCGTGGCACCGGCACGAACGCCGGGTTTGCGGCACGTCATCTGTGCCGGGACCCTCTTGGAAGCACTGGACACTGAGCTATCCAAATGACTGTGCCGTTGGGATATGAAGGAACATCTTAATAGCAAACTATAATACTTTTAAGTGGTTCGTATCAATACTTGTAGCATAAGTATGTGATGGTCATGGGTTCAAATCTGAAGAAAACATGCGGTTTGATATACAGCAGTTGCCAAAAGTGATTCAAATAATGTATTGCACACGTAGGTAAAAAAGTGCACTAAAATACACTTTATTTCATTAGAATTAGTACACTTCTATAAGTTTACTTTAAGTGCTCTATATTCACACATTGCATTTGTACTTAATATACTAAGAATCTAGAATTTAGTACTTTTATTTATGGTTTCTCAAAATAGTACAGTTGAGTACACTTAGATCTTCTTAAGAAAGCACTAAAGACTAATTTTTGTATATTAAGTACAAATTTAGTGTAAATATAGAGCCCCTTAAATACATTTAAACGTGTATTTTAGTGCACTTTTTTAACCTGTGAATGTTTTTAATTTAATTCTATTTTGCACAATTTTGCATTGTTGCAAAGCAGCTTTACATCAAGGTTAGTTTAGTTTACTAAAATTAAAACTTTTAAAACGTTTCTGTTTATTGAAATCAAATAAAATATTGGCCTAAAATTATTGCAAATTATCGGAAAAACTTAAACTAAACAAAAAAATGTAATGGAATCTTAGAAATAAACTGAAATAAGGCACTAAAAGTATAATAACAAAAACAAAAATTAAAATTAATCAATAAAAATAAATGAACAAATACATAATAAAACTGCATAAAATGAAAATAAACTAAAAAAAAACATAAAAATGTTACATGTAAAAATAAAAGCTAATTTAAAATGTTAGAACTACAATAAAACTTTAAACTATAACAATTCTGCTTTACATGCATAGAAAGATGTAGTTTTTAAGACGAAATATACAGAAAATATAGAATACATGGTGTTATTGCGATTTTCTCAATACGATGTACTTTGACAAAACTCAAGTTGTGTAAGTGTCTAAATCAAATTTTCTATTTGTAATTTTCTATGTCGAAAGATGGCTTGATGAGATGACATCCCTAAATTAAATATAGCATTTTAAGCAAATATTGTATACAAATATCACTTTTGGCCGCTACTGTAAATATAAATCTTTAATGCACTACAAGCAGCTTTGAAAAAACATGTCAGCCAAAGTAAAATATTAAATATTAATATTAAAAACAAGGGCAAGCAGCTTCTCAATTCTCAATGAAGCAAACATTAGCAAGTTTCTCAAGTAATTATGTAAGTAAACAGTCAGTAACAAAGGCCAAAGAAATAAACCGAGAATTTAAGAAAACCTGTCAGTGTTGTTTAATTTATATTAATGACATAAAACACAACAGTAGCAGAGCAGCAGCAGCGGGTACAGCTGCATTTGCGCAGCCAGTGTGCAGATCCAAGGTTTTGACACAAATCTTATTCTCGTCCTTCATGTTTACAAACCAACTGTTTACATGAATTCCTCAGCAAAATGGACATGTTGACAGAGAAGTGCATTTGAGCACTTACGCGTGCATCGCCGCGGGGCACACGGACACAAACACGCGGGCGTTCACGCCAGCCCCCTGTCAGTCACACAGCACTTAGATACAAAACTCAACACTTCCATTAATATTGTTCATACTAACAATATTTGAACAAACCCCCCCGAGGACGGAAAATAACCCCCGGGCAGACCACCACAGCAACCAATTAGGGCGCCTTAACAACAACGTACGTTGTAACACCTTGCCATACACCCATAAACTAGCATTGCCTTGTGAAGTTATGCACAGGTAAGTACCAATTAAATTTTGTATCAAATTTTAGTTTAAAGAACAGTTCAATAAAAAGGTGTAGTTTTGACACCCTAGCAACTTTGTCACTGTTGCTACGTTTAGCAACTTTGCCGACACGGAAAAAGGCAACTAGCGATAAATCTACCGACTTTTTAGACAAACTTTTGCTTATTTTAGTCGGCAGAGCTGTTTTAAACAGAAATAGAAAATTACCAAAATTACAACAAATAAACTTAACAAAAACTTGGCTGTATTAAAACAAAGTATGTAAGCACGGAGCATGAAAATAGACAAAACGCAAATACGACTACATATTTATGAAAATGTGAGTTAGCGTATGACATCATCTTATGAAATTTAGCAACTTTATTAGCATGTTTTACCTATTTTTCATTAAAAGTAATTAGCAAAATATGACGTTTTATATATATATATATATATATATAGTTTAGGTCGCCTGTCACAGCGCAATAAATTGAAGCGCGTCCACTAATGGCAAAGCTGTGGCTCAAGCAAAAACCTAAAAGTTAAATATGGCCCGCAGTCACCTGAAGTCACCCGAGCGATGCCTACGCTTACAAATTTAACCAGAAAATCTATGGCAGCCAGTGGCCAACAGCGGACACAAATTATTAGCTTCAGTCTATACTTCGCAAGATCTTACTAATCTCCCTGAACGTGAAGTTGCAATTACAGTCTCAAATGAGGATTTAATGGTCCACGAGATGCACAATTCATAGCGGTATCTCATCAATGTTTCAGCCTCGAGCGCTGTATGTGTCAACAGCACACCTGAAATCTAATGAGGCTTGTGAAAAATACTGAGACAGGAACAAGATGCTGTATCAAGATTAGTCCTCAGAGACTTTCTCTGTTGTCTCAACACATATCAAGTGTTCCACTTTTCTGCCCTGGAATTGAAACTACAAGTTTAAAAAAGGAGAGAGTTATTGCACTACTATATAAATGTATGGTTTGACAAAACATGGAGAAACTGGATCAACTTTAACTCTCACAGGCACTTCTGTAGCTCACGAGTTCTAGTTGCCCCGAAACTTCTTTACTTGAAATAGACAATTGAGACTGTAAACGTATATTTGTAAGGCATTGTTGAGATCTCTTTTACAATCATGAGGAGAAATGAGATTACTCAGGAGTTAGAGAGTTCTCAATTGAATCCTATTGCTGTCTAGGAAACTAATATCTAACAGATTTTTCCGTTGACATTTAATAAAAAGTCATTTAAATTAAATGAGAAAACTAGAAAAAAAAAGAAAAACAATTCCAATAAAACATGAAATATATTTAAATAATAATAATACATAATAAAAACAAAATAAAAAGAATACACATTTTATTAAAAACTTAATAATAATAAAATAATATAATAATAAAATAATAAAATAAAATAAATAATACTAATACTAATAAATACAAATTTAAACAATAATAAATATTTAATTAAAAATAACAATAAAAAATATAATAAAAAACTACTAGACTACTAGATGTTATGAGAAGTAGGTCTTACGTTAACATCTGAAGCCGTTTAAGAAAATTGGGTCTCATGTTATTAACACTATTCTTGGAAACCGTATAATAAAGTTTGTCATTCATCAGAGATGCACATTACGCACATTTCAGATCATTCAATAAAACCGAAATAAACCCAGATTAATACTGTCCACTGTTACTCTGCATTATAAAACCCACGGCCACGTGTCTCATTTTTACATCATCTTATCCAAAGCAGGGCTTGATGGAATAAAAATTGGCACGGCCTACATAAAAACTGGGACTTAATTGACGGTGAAAGATTTTATGGATCCAGGTCATCTTACGATGTTGTAATGAATTCTACATGACATTATTGGACCGCAGTCTTTGTTTCTTTAAGGGTGGAGTGTGTCCTTTCATGTCCAACTTTGATGTGCAAAAACATCTATAAGACCAACTTTATGATCATACTATTTCATAAATACTGACATAATAATGCAGTGTTGACCTGCTTTCCATGGATAGTAAATGCAATCTGATCAGATAGAAAAAATAAAATTTTGCACAGCAGAGAAGTGCGTCAGTGCTGAAAAAATGCCTTGAATAAGAACGCTCCGAGATTCCACACAAAAGTGACAATACTGTTGTTTAGTAAATTCTTCCCGTAATGTTTACCTCGTGTAAATGACTCACTCTTGTCATAAAACATCAGAGCTCATACACCTGAGAGAATGAGCCATATCTCTATTGTTGCTCCTTAACAAACTCACTTCAACACACTCCATCTTAAAAGCCGCCATGTGATTTAGCCATAACACACAAAAACACAAGAGATCTTCCTGAAATCTCTATGAATGAGATATCCTGCGTCTCAGATACTTCTCTTGAGAAAAAGAGTCAGAAGTCTCACAGATGTCTCTGTCATTCGAGTTTCAGAAGAGATGTCAACAATGTCTCAAACTGAGCTCAGATTTGTCAAGTCTGCAATCAAAAGTCAAAATTATTGAAAATCTCAATATGAACTCAAACATTTCTCATCAAATTGACCCAAATCCAGATGATTTTACCTCTACAATCTACATTCATTTGACACCTCTAGACTCTACATGGATCATTAGTTTTATTTTATTTCTCCAAAACAATTTTGATCCTAAAATGAATCACAACTATAAGAACTTCTTTAAATCTCCTGAGAGCAACCTGTGAGCCTTTAGTCTTATACTTGACAACTTGTTTATTGAGATCTGAACCAAGGATTTTATAGTTAGCTAAAACTAAAACCACTAAAACCTTCCTGTTATTTGAAAGCAACCAAAAATAGGTCTAAGTATTATTTAAAAAAATAAATAAGTCATATATGTATGAGCACTAAAATTATTACCTGAATATCAAGAAAAGCCAAACTAAAACGGAATAAATATAAATGTTACTTATACATACAACAATATGAAAATTAATAAATTAAACAGTTAACCTAAAATGAACATGAACAGTTCACCCAAAAAATGAATCATTTACTTTCATTTAGTTATTCTTCTAAACACAAAGGAAGATATTTGTAAGAATGTCAGTAACCAAACAGATTTCCTCCCACATATACTGCCATAGTAGGGAAAATAAATACTATGAGAGTCAATGGGGGATGAGATCTGGATGAACTATCCCTTTAATAAATCAATAGACTACAATAAAACAACAAAAATAAACTTGTTCGGCATAGTTTGCAGCTTTAGAAAGTGTGACTGCTTTCATAAAGAAAAAAGATGTTACAACTTCGAAAATGTTGTCCATCTCTCCTCACAAGCTGCTCATTTAGTTGACAGAGAGGCCGTAATTCAATAACGTGAATTTCAAGGACGGCGACATTTAAGAGAGGTTGGGACCTCCCACTACCAGAGCTGTCACGTCGCTGACACGCACCTGTATGTATATAAGAGATGTTGACCTCTTTTAGATACAGACAGCCATTATTCTGTCAACAACACAAAGGAGGAAAGCCTGCGTGTGAACCCGAACGACATGATGGCGCTGTAATGATAGCTTCCAGTTTTGGAGGGCGGTGATGCATACAAATAGCAGTCCATACACGGCTGAGATATTATCAAAGCTTCCTCCAAACCAGCATATTTACCAGATTATATTCACATTTACAAAGAAGCGTTTGTGGAGACGCTTACATTTACATTCACGCATTTGGCAGATGCTTTTATTCAAAGCGACTTACGGGGCATTAAAGTGTGTGTTCCCACAATTTTTGCACTGCTAATGCAATGCTTTACCAATTGAGCTACAGCAATAGCACATCATTCTTTCTTACACACTAAAAACAACATAGGGATGAGTAAATAACATATGAACAAATTCATTGAGAGCACTCAAAATATTAAGTCTGCCTAATTTGATTCATTACATTGCTTTGAATGTCTATGTATCACAATCCACGCTCTCATTTTGGCTAGATGAATAATATCAAGCATCTCCTGTTGTGTCTCTTAACTACATTTTACCATAGATCCATTTTGGGCTTTCACTTAAATCTACCCAACAAAGCAAATCAAAAATCCATCCCGATTCTTTTGAAATGCGGCAGCGATTCCTTTGGACCACAATGAGACCTACCTGCCAGAATAGCTCATTTAGAAAGCCTTTGGTTAAGCCACGATGCGATGACCTCTCGATTAATCATCTGACAGGCTGATCAAACTCCGTCGGGACAGGACCAGCTGCCCACATTCAAATGATCCAAAAGCCTCCCAAGACATTCATTATTCACTTTGACATAAGATGACAAACAGCTGATGGAACCTGCATGCCGATGAGGCGTCTGCGTGATGGGCTCGCGCGAGGCAGAGAGATAAGGTAAATCACAGGCCGGGAGGAAGCGAGGCATTTCATTGATGGAGAAAGACATGGCAGCTCATACTCGCCCGTTTCGCTGTGTCCGAGGGTGCGGATTATCTTTTTTTGTTACACTTGGTTGTGTTAAAACAACACATTTTGTGTTCAGGACAATTTTTCTGGGACTTGTAAACTTGTTTTTTACTTGTAAAAGTAACAAAATGACACAAAATGTATTTAATAGCATAACACAAACCATGTTTAATATTTTTGGAGAATGTGCTCACTTTTGTTCAAAGCTTTGTTTGTGCGCTGACGGCGATGGGAATCTTGTACAACGTACACGTTACTTTCAGAAAGAAACTAATCGCATGCAAGGATGAAAAAAAGTCGGATGATGTGCGTTTTATTTTTGACAGTATACAACAAAAAAAATACTGCAACGTAAAAAGCTTGTTTGTTGCAAATGCGGTGGTGGGACATTGTTGTGTTATGTGCGCTTTATTTTGTAGCATGAAAGCAATTGTCCCAAAACCAGGGCTGTCAATTAAAAAGGCAACTTGAATAGCTCTGTTTTAATACATGTGGTGGTGTAAAATGTGCGCTTTATTTTCAGTGTGAAGAATGTCAATTAAAAATACATTGCAAAAAGCACTATTTACTACGTACGTGAAGGTGATAAATTGTTGTGCGATGTGCATTTTATTTTCAGGGTAAAACCAGGACTGTCAATATAAAAATAAACTTGCAAAGTGTTGTTTGTTGTGCACATTGTTTTGGAAGACGATTTATATTCCAAAAAATTTTGTGTTTCGTTTTCTGCAGGTAACAAACAGCCAAAAACTAGGGTTGAAAATCGTTGTTTGTTACGCACGTGGTAATGGACAATTGTCATACGACATGCGATTTACTTAAAGAAAAAGCGCTGTAAATGTTTTATCAAAATGTCATTAAATATTTCAATGATATCGACCACTTAATTGAACAGATTACACGTATTAATATTTGTTCAGAAAAGATTGATTCGAAAATAGAGGAAAAAGGCCTCAGACGTCATTATATTGTTTGTTCGAGCACTGATTTTTGCGTTATATTGACAGCCGTACTAAAAGCACTTCCTATGATGTACAAAAGAAGCATCTGGCAGGTTTCTCGTGTGGAGTAAACATAAAAAAAGCAGATGGCTAGGGAAGAAGAGAGAACAAAGACGTGTGATACGAGGATTCCTCCGATCAGCAGAATACAGTTATTTGTTTCTTTGTGATTGGTGTAGGCAGAACATCGTCTAGTGCAACGTGCAATTACCAAAGTCATCCGAATGAGTCATTCAACCTGGTTAAAAAAGCACAGCGGGAAACAGACTTTAAAGCAATACAACAACAACTCCAACAATACTCAAATTGCTGAAATTGCGCATTGAAGGCTTTGCTAAGGGAGACGCTAATTAAATAAAGCTCAAATTGAGAAAACCCTTATCTCGAGCCAGGGAAACAGAGGGGCTCTTGTTTTCTAATTTGAAACGAGCAATACAGTCGACAGAAAGCTAGGTGCATACGTAATTCAGGCCTAAAACCAAAGAGCATCGCTGTTTTCATTCGTTCGGTATTCCGAGCGAGCTTGTCAATTGATTACATCATCTACAAAAAGCTAACGCTCAATCTCTTTTCTATTTTCAAAGTCTCTTTTATCTCTTGGAGCACATCGCTGGATGGGCAAAAGAGAGAGCCTTTGTTTTCCCCGAAACGTACACGTCCTTTTCAATATTCTAGGGGAAACCACGTGAATTGTTCCCAGCGCCGCACCAGACATCATGAGTCTCGATTTCTCTTTGAAATAAACGGTTTTACCGCTCTGTTTGATCTGAAATCCAAATGAACATAGTCGATTCGCTCCCGCCGGTCTGTGCTGAACGGCATGTTTTGTAGGATCCCTAAAAACGGCGTCATTACGCTTGATTCGAGCAGAAAAACGTCTTACCTTTTCCGTCGACTGAGACGTCCCGAAGAAAATGGGGATGAAGGCGAGCCAAATGATGCACGTGGTGTACATGGTGAAGCCGATGGGCTTGGCCTCGTTGAAGGTCTCGGGCACCCCGCGCGTCTTGATGGCGTACACCGTGCACGTGACCATCAGCAGCATGCTGTATCCCAGAAGGCAGATGAGCGACAAGTCCGATATGTCGCACTTTAGAACTCCGCGGGACATCTCGGGATCCACCGTGCGCTGGTCCTCGTAGTCGACGAGGGCTTGGGACGGGTCCACGGCGAACCAGATGCACACCCCCAGGAGCTGGACTGAGATCAGGCTGAAGGTGATGACCAGCTGCGAGGCCGGACTGATGAATCGAGGAGCGCTGATGGTCATTTTTCCCTGCTCGAAAATCCGATATATCCGGTTGGTTTTGGTGAGCAGCGCGGCATAGCTGATGCTCATTCCCAGCCCGAGGAAAATTCGCCGCAGGGAACAAATGCCGACATCAGGGGTGGAGATCATCAGGAACGTGGTCGCGTAACAAAGAAAGATACCAGTGAGAAGGACGTAGCTGAGTTCCCGTCCCGACGCCTTTACGATTGGCGTGTCGTTGTAGCGGATGAAGGTGACCACCACGAAAAGAGTGGCTATGATGCCCAGAATGGCGATCAGGACGGGGATGACGGCCCACGGAGAGCTCCACTCCAGCTTCACGATGGGAATGGACTGACAACCCGTGTGGTTCTTGTTGGGCCTCAAATCAAAGCGGCACATCTTGCAGTTGTACACGTCGGCCTGGTACTGGTACCCGTCGCAGCGTTCGCAGTGCCAGCAGCAGGAGATGCCCTTTACTATTTTCTTGCGCCACCCCGGTTTGCACGGCTGACTGCAGATGGAAGTCGGCACCTGCTTCTCTCCACCCGGCCACTGCATTATTCTCGTCTGAAACGCACAAAACAACACTATTTCGTTCGGAGGTCAAACATGACTAAAATGTTTGTTATGATGAAATGTTTGAACCTTCTGATCTGAAGGCGCATATAATTACATTTTTCAAATGAGTTTTGTAATATAATTTAGCCAACATATTCGTTTCTTCCATTACAAAAGTACTGAATAATGAATAAGATCAATATGAGGCCAGAATAGATGTGGAGTCCTTCAATGCTGTTTAAATAGCATCTCAGGGTGAGACCTCAACAAGCTGTTTGATCAAATGACAAGTGAACATTTCTGCAAATTCAAGACTTTTGGTTGGTTTTTAACACGATTCCTGAAATAGCATAGTTCAGATGAGTTTACTCCAAAATCACATCTTTGACTCCTTGAATAATTTCTCCAGAATATGAAGTCTATACTTCAATTGGTGTTCATAGGAAACGTCATGCTTACGTTTAGGTAAAGTTGATCAGTCCAGTGGCCGATGATTTTATATTCAGCTGTTTTGTTCTTTATCTGATACTGGTAGATATCGTAGCGACCCGGAGCATCTCCGTTCTCATTGAACTGCACCGGATTACCAGCTATGCCTGAAGACGCAAGAAGAAATGACATAAAAGAGATAAAAAATACAAAAACATAAATCACAAATAAGTCATTATATTATAGTAGATGTTTCAGTGCCTCTTAAAGGGGTCGTTTACCCCAAAATTAAAATGTGGTCATCATTTAATCACCCTCATGTGGTTCAAAACCTGTATCCTATATGACTTACATTTTTCTTCAGAACACAAAAGAAGATATTTTGAGAAATGTTCATGCAATGGAAGTCAATGGAGGCCAGTGTTTTCAACATTCCTCAGAATATCTTCTTTTGTGTTCTGAAGAAGAAAGTCTTACAGGATTGAAATGACAAGAGGATGCGTAAATGACAAAATACATTTCATTTTTAAATGAACTACAGTATCCCTTTGAGACCATATTTAAAGAACGACCAGTCACATGACAAGTACGGCTCAGGTGACTGGTTAAAAAGTTCAAAACGAAAGCATCTAGATCATGTACCATTTACCAGCTGAGCATTGAAATGTACAGGAATACTAAAAGAAATCTCTCTCCAGGTATTACAGAGCATCACAACAATAACTAACTACCCACGTGTAAGCACATTCAAGTCAGTACCCCAAATCTGTAAACAAACCTCATCCAAGATTGATCGTGAGCTGTAAAACGCAATATTTTGCTGCACTAAGAGTGCACAAGCACTATATTTAATACACCTTTGCATGCTGGCAAATTTGGTTTGTGAAATATATTGCTTCAGGGGTTATTTAATCCTATATCTATATTATACTGAATAGCAATGAGCTTTTTAATACCGCTTATTTGTAAAATAACAACGAGCACTGTATCCAGCCAAGAAAAAAAGACCCCGATTTATATAAGGAATAGAAAAACCTGCATTAGAATAAAACGCACGACCATATTTATTTAGCTCCATATACACCGGCTGGAATTCCCTTTTCTGATATCTAACCTGAAGTACATCGAGTGCAATTTCTATTTGAGGCGGATGGGCCGGACACGACAACAACAGTGCAGCATCCCATGATGCATTTCAGATTAGTTGCCTTATTCTGTGGAAAAACCCTGCTGTCTCAAGCAATACGTTTTTTTGCTAACTTATCTGTATTCCAGGCACCTGACCATGTCAAACTAAATTTCCTGAACCACACGTAGCCAAGTCTACTGAACAATAGCACAAGAAATCGTTTTCTCCCAACTATTCCAAGACGCAAAACTAAATCTAAGGCTGATTATCGGCACTGGTTGATGAATATCCATTTTGCTGCTTAGGAAACTGAAAGAGGCTTATTTCAGAAGATGATGACTCAAGCGCTCTGGATTAAGGAATTATGATTTTTACAGCCACGCTTGATGCTTGTGCATCTCACCATATAATGTGCAGAGAGATGTAAAGGATTAGTCAAAAATATTCAACAAGAAATAGCTTGCTAGCTAATGTCATTTACTTGTTATTTCTTTTGCTTGTTTTCAGAAATAATCAGCAGGGACTTGATTCTATGTGGATGTGTACCAGAAGCTAAGTTTGGGCCATAAAAACCTGCATGCGCAGTAACGTTTGTTTATGTGTTGCTTAGAAAACGTCTACAATACACCGTTTTTTTTATTATTCAATTATTAATCGAAATCTGAATACACGATATGCTGATAAACTCAGCATTAACTGAGATACCTTTTATTATTATTATTATTAATAACATAGACAAATACACAGTAAAACAATGCCACCAGAGACTAATGTTATGCTTTTTGTTTATCATTCAGCGTCGGCCTCGGCCTGTGAAGAGCGATGCTACCGAACAGTGAACCGTCCCCCAGACGTAGATCCTTATTAGAGCTGTGAGTGTACTCCACTGCATCAAAGGCTTTGCAGTTTTCTTCTGAAGTTCATTTGATGAGACATTCTGCTGCATTTCACACAATGGGATCAGGAGGAAACGCAAGGTAGACCTCCACCTCCAGAGAGACGACTTACCGCACAGCCTCCACATCCTTCTCCTGCCATAATATTCACTGGAAAGACGCGCACTCACTTACAGCATTACAATGAGAATCTCGGTCATATATGATAAGATGTAGGGCTGTCAGACGATGAATCGCGATTAATAGTTTGACAGCCCTAATAAGATGTTTACAATTCTTAAAGGAAAATGTCCTGTATGACTTTCTTTCTACTGCAGAACACATGAGAAGATATTTTGAAGAATGTTGGTAATCAACATGAAACCCATTGACTTTCATTGTATGAACACAAAACCACCGAGACAAATATCTTCTTTTGTGTTTAACAGATATGAATAAATGTTTTATTTTTGGGGTGAACTATATCTTTATAAGTCTGTGCATTAAATGACCAACACATTGTTGTATATTTTATAATATACGTGTACAATTGGTCTGGAAGATAATGTTTCTTGATGACTTTATTAAATGTAATTATAGCGTGTAACAGAACTAACTGTTGATGCGGGGGATGGAAACACAAGCCATTTTAAAGCGAATTGACCCTTTATGTTTTCTATTACGGTTCTATTAAATTCATCCAGACACATTAATGTGCAATATGAAAAACCCCACATCTTAAAAGTAAAAGCTTGTAAATTCATCTTAATTACAGCGCAAATGTAATTAAGTTGAATTGTACTTACATACGTACGCACCGCTCGCTCGCCCGCATTGCAAAACCCATCGGTTCAGAAGTACTTGACGTTTAAACGGAATACGTGCAAGCGCTTCGAGCTTCGGGAAGTAAAGGCCATCACACGCTGTAGGCTTACAAAGCAGAAAGCACTCTGGACAAGTGTGATAGCTACAGACGGAGAAGTGATGGGTCGGCCAGCTATTGAAGTCTCTAACTAACCTCACTCCAACTCTCATCAAAAAGGGAGAACGGGGTTACGGCGCGGCGAGGTGGTTTTTCGCAAGATTTGCGACCCGCTGCGAGTAACCGAAGATGTTGGAAAGCCGTGGCTCTCAACACAGCCTGTGGTTATGTAGCAGAGCAGAACGCTGGTAGTAAATCACTGGCACACTGTAGATCACAGCTCATCTGCTGCTAATGTCTGCCACGGCCACTTCTCAACTGGCAGCGTGTGATGCAAACTGATTGCGTTTTGAATAGCGTTATGATTATCAAAATATCCCTTCATCTGACGGAGAACGGTGGCGCTCTGTACTAGGAAAAATATGGTGGATTTGCAGTAAACAGGCTTTTAGGTGTAAAACGATACTTGGCAGATTGGTATCTAATGATGCAAGAGTCCAGGACTTGAGGGTAAGATGTGCATGTAGATGTGAAGTCTACAATACTATCATGACATGAAAACAGATAATAATTTCGAGACCACTAGTGAATATGCTGTATTTTGCTAATTTGCTACTTTTTTCCAAAACAAATGGTGCCATCAGCATTACAACTGAGCTGTAATTAAACAAATAACCTATTTACATAATTGTTTTTAAATCATCGTGGTTTCATATCATTTAGTTTTTTTTTTTTGTAAATGAGAAACCACACACTTAAAAATAAAGGTTTCTTATGCGTTTTTTATTGGGCTGTATGGATGCATAAAGAATTTTTAACATCCACAGAACCTTTTAGATGCACAAATGGCTCTTTGTAGTGGAAAAAGTTTCTTCAGACAATAGAAATGTAATAAAGCAATTATATTTCAATTATCTGAAGAGAAACGTTTATCGTCTATTTCTCCCTAATTATACTGTACATATTGTGTAATATTGCAAAATATAGAAAACAAACTGTTAATAATATATTATTTTATATTATTAATATTTATTAATAATATTTAGAGAAATTCATCTTCATTTTATTTTAGAACACATTTGCACATTTTTTTTCATAAAATGATGCTGCACAAAAATGCCCTTTAAAGATAATACAAATTACTGCTACTATGAAATATAAGCCTTTAATAAATTCATAAAAATCATTAGAAATTCATTAAACAAGACCCAGATTGTGGTCTTTTAAACCCCTAAACATTATATTAAACAACTGAAACTGAAAAATTGTCAAACAAAATAATTTATAAGATGCTCCAAATTCCTAAAATTCCAAAATTCCAAATTTCCAAATTTCCAAATTCCTGAAATCCCTAATTTTAGATTACAATAAAAAAATCTTAGATTACATAACTCGCTCGAGTTAAAATTTGTAATCTCTCGTGGAAGACGAGATTGATGCCTATTTTGTGGCGACAAAAGTTCTTCAAATTATGAAAAGGTAAGAAAGCGATGATTCTTTAAAGAACCTTTGCCTGAATGGTTCTTCCATGGCATCGCTGTGAACAACATTTTAAGCACCTTGATTTTCAAGAGTGTATATACAGTAAAGATAAATATTTCAAGTAATTTGCATCTAGGCCTATATGTTTCAAACAGAAACGGTGACATAAAGGCAGAAGTTACGGATGCAGCTTTAATACCCCTAGTCAAATCCAAAATCCAAGCACAATTCTCAGGACAGCGTGGAATTCAGCTCTTCAAATAATTTATAAAAACATCAGTTTTAACTGGTTCCCTATGACTCCCATTAAATGCTTTACATTGAAAACACACACATACGACAGCTGCTGTAACCACCGGCTCTCTATTCATTCAAACAGACCTTCATGCTGCCAGGAAAACATGTTAAGTTTGGCTAAGTGCAGTAAAAAAAATCATTCGATCAAATGCACATAGAAAAACATCACATTCCTAAAAGTCACATTTCATTCGACTCTTAAACTGGAGAACAGAGGGCCATATCATCTTCAGCCTCGGAGTAAATGTGAATACTCGCTAAATTAATTAGTCATACTGCCATTGATAGTCCACGAAGAACATGAATGTCCGAAGGGTGTTATGAGCCCAATGCGAACCGTTTTAATTAACACGTACACCACTCAGGAGGAACCTTGGCTCGGGTACGCTAAGAACACATCGAAATACTTTTCTGGGGACCAGGCGGTCGCTCCTCTGGACGTCTTGCTAATCTTCCTCGCCGACGATTTACGGCCAGGGTGTCGCCGTGAAAACGGATTTTGGCCAACTTTTAAAAACGCCTCCGGTGAGCCATGTTTGTAAACGGTTATGTCGTAATGACGAAAGCTAAAGTCATCGTCGGAGAGCTAATTATGCAAAAATTCCATTTCTTAAGCACCCATAAACAGCTGCTCGCTGTGTGCCGCTAGCCCTGTTAAAGGACAAACTGAACGCTGTAAATCAAGCGTTAAGCGGTTTACCTGCTATCCTGACGTTGCGGATGTACTTCAGCAGGAGGGCTCCGTCGACGGGGTCCATTTTCGAGCACAGTCCCACCTTGCCGGGACAGAGGTCCTTGTGCATGCTGTGGAGGGCGTGAGCCATCGCGTACACGGCGTCGATCACGAACATCACTTTGCCTTCCTGCTCGTAGGACGAATCTTTCCCGATCCTCTCTTGATCTGACGGGCAAATAAAGCAAAAGTGCATGACAGTCAAATGAATGAAAAAATGTATTAAATTATCACACTTACATCAGTGTCTAGTAAAACTGTGGCGGTACTAGTCAGCTGCGAGCTTGCGGCAAAACCTGAGCAATTGTAAAATGAGAAAGACATTTCCTTTTTTTGGACAAGCTTTGTAAAATACTGAGAATAAAATAAAAGATGATTTAAATTAGTAGGCCAGAAGGCGCATAACGAGTTATCCTGTGAAATGTTCAACTCATTTATAGAACTCAAAGCAAAATAATAAACAAACACAGACATGTAAATAAAGTGGCTTGAGCGATGCAGTTTTGTCAGCCAACATAGACACAGTTACCTTACGTTACATCACTGATCACCAAAATAGTTACAATCCTACCTGGAAAGGCAATAATAGTGATTTATACGTCAAACGTGCACCAACGCATCCAAGCGCAGCGCCTGTTGATGAGGAAATGTTCGCAGTAGGTGTAATGACAGTTCAATATTTAACGTAAACAAATCATTTCAACAGTTCCTGCCCCCGGGCTGCGTTTAACCTCCGAGTCAAACACAAATGAGGTTTTCCCAGATAAAATATGTTCGATTTAAGTGTCTTATTGGTGCGTCTTTAGAATTTAATTGGAGCGAAATTGAGCAAAACAGCTGTTTGGGGGGCAGAGAAGCATCTCTGTAATTTACTGACTGAGAAGACTGTTCAGAGTTGAGTACTTCTCCACTGCCGACTCGTGACCCAGAAACCACAGCAGGTGGATTCTGATAGAGATAAAACATTGCTAAATGAAATTAATAAAGAGGAAGTAAATATAGAAGATCAGATCTTTCAGCGTCGTGAGTCAAACTTTTGCGGTAAAGTGGCATGAACCAAAACTATCAAAAGTACAAATAAATTCACAAAAAAAACCATGGTTTCCGCAGACCAGATTGTGTTTTAGATCGCAATAAAGCAATCTAAGTTTTTCGTAATTTTTTTCAAAGCAGTGCATTTAAGCTATACATTTTAACACTACATTGTACTCCCTCTGCTAATGTTGGGGCCTATGCATTTAACAATTTTTGTATGATGACCTACAGTAAAAAAATAAAAAGAGTTACTGGCGCAGTGTTTTGCTGGCACAAGATGCCCAACGTGAAATCTGGGTTCCGAAGCAAAAGCACTTCATCAAGTGAACATACAGCGGCGTGACAGTTTCATTGAGAGTAATGCACTTCATTTACACATCAATTTAATTACGGCAGCTTGCCAGCAAACACACGAGCGGTGCGGCGTGCATTACAGAAATGTTTTGTTTGTTTCAACTGCTTGAAAGTCAAGAAAAGGAGCAGTGACTCTCCAGCCAAAAGAAAATCAAGAACATCTGAATGAAAAGCAGCTGTTCCATCAAACAGATTAATGCAGATCGTGAAAAACAAATGGAATTATTCTACACAAAAAGCAATTTCCTGAACACTGACAAAATGTTTAAATTGGCTGCAGAGGATGTAAATCAGACAAACACCAGTAGTGTAAATTGTCAGGTACCTGATGTCTCGGTTTAAGATGTGCATGGTCGGATATTCATTTTTGTTAAGATTTCTAATCTAAATCACACATTGTGAACCTCGCTTTCCTCTCCTCTTGAGTTTGACACGGTTTTCAATGCCTTGCTGGATATCATCTAAAAGCTTAAAAAGCAAACTTTCCAGAAACATGACTCTAGCATTTTTGTTATAATATTTAATAATTATGCCTAGAATGTTGTTGTGACAGTTATGAAAAAATGCACATTTTTGTGAGACGACAGATCTGTTGTCGTCTCTTCGGGAAGTTCATTTTTGTCAGCAGCTTGCTGCGCCAACTGTGCCAGATGTGGCCTGGGTCATGAATATTAATTAGGCGTATTATACAGCGCTTTAGAATACTGGACTGTGATTGGTCACTTTTAGCCGAAACATAAAAAGGACCAGTAATAATTGTAAAGCAAAGCGCAAACTACGATACAAATAATAGTATACTGTGCAGAGTGGAAAAATCAAATCAAATATTAAATGAAAAATAAAATATAATCAATTAGGTTAAAATAAAATCTAACAATTAAGTGCAAACATAACATTTTACATAAAAATAACATATAATAGCCTATAAAATAATATATAATAAAAGGTCTTTACATTCAGGCAGCCCAACTCCAAGGCAAAAAAATCTTTAGCAAAAGAAATCTCATATTTGAAATATTGTAGGAATATAACTATTAGTAAGCAGTAGGTGCCCCCCTTCAAGTTTCATATCCTGGTTACATGTGCAATACACTCAAAAAAAGAATATATTTAAACTGAGAAAAAAAGATCAAATCTGTAAAATATGCCACGAGTTGTCATCTCGCATGTTCAGCTATTCAAGCGTCACGCTCTTGCTCTTCATGTCATGGATAAATGAAAGGGGTCTGCTAACATATGAGGGTAGAATAATAGACAGGGAGACAGCAAGCAAGATTAATTATCTCTCAGCGCTCATATAATCATGCCAGACAGCTGTATATTCATTAGAGCTGCAGTTGCTCAGCTTGGGTTATTTTGTAAGGTCTTAATTGCAAAGGAGCCGTTTCAATTATGACCCTGCCAGAACAAACCGGTGAGATAGCTGTCAGATGTCAGGTTGGCAGATTGCAGGGTACACTTTTCAGAATACACTTTTCAGTTGTCATCGGGCATTATTGCCAGCATTTACAGTGGTTCTACAGTAATTCAAATAACTTTCCATGAATCGAGTACAAAACTCTTGGAAAAGTGATTTTTTTTGTTCTACTTTTATAGAAGATCAATATGAGGAGGCACTTTTAGAAAATGTTGCTTTCTAATTGTTCATAGCAATACATAATAATAACAACAACAATATACAAAACTTAAACAACAATACATAACGCATGTTTTTTCTTCACTTCTACGACATCTGAGTTTGGTTTCTTGCCACTTTCATCTTTCATGTGGTGAATTGCTGATATATATTAAAACACATTTACTTTCTTAATAAATCCAACAGTTTGATTACTATTCCATAGACAATCAAATATTTTACAGTAAGAATCAACATCCTATAATGTTATTACTATTTTTTTTTAGATCTACTTTATTTAAGCCTTCTATAATGTTTTTCTGCTTACACTCTTAAAATATGGGGTTGTTTGAATCCATGGTTGGGTACAAATGTTTTTGTAATTGTACATTTTTATTTTACTATTTTTAAATCTTGACCAGTGAGTTGTTAACTTAATATAAATTAAGCAATTTCTTAAAAACACATTTTGTGAGTAACCTAAAACTGTATAGTAGGTTGAAATAAAATTTAAGGCAGAAAAAATTTCAGTGTTGAAACAACCCAATATTTCTATATATATAAGTGTTTTATGTTGTTGCTTTGTAACAATGTAAAATTGCGAAAAGCTCTAGAAATGAAATCATTCTTTTCACAACAAGTACCAAAGCCTAAAACACAATTCGTCCCTGTGTACAATAGGATGTCTTTCAGGTTAATGTTGGTTTTCTTACTGCTTCAAATTTCAAAAGGTTCGCTCATTCAATACCATGCGCTGGTTTGTCAAAGATGTACACGTCCATATCCCATTCCCTTCCTACATTCAAAAACCCTTTCTTATCTTGACAAAGCTGCTGCAATTCTTTCCTAAAAGCCGTTGTAACCAAAGGAATGTCTGTTCTATTCTTCTAAGGTTTCTAATCACCGGCTCTTCAGCCCTTCCTTAAACAGAAAACCAAAGGCAATTTAACATCCCCGACAGACCCATGCTCCTTAAAACCCCTAAATTAAAGAGGCATGCTTATGCTTGTGTAATTGTTCGCCACAAGCTCGACTACCGGAAAAAAAACAGCTCGAGTTCCGTCGTGAGTCCGCCCGGGAGAAAACAGCCATTGTGATGCTCCTGGAATGGGGGAGGCGGGTCGGCCCACACGCTTCTCGATGCATACTGAAACACACACAAACGCCTCAGCAGATGCACAACCGCACGCATTCTCATCCGTGCACGCAAAATCCCACAGATCCCACAAACTCCTCATCGCAGAGTCTGGGCACATCCTCACCCGCCACACCGCCGGGCTCGGTGCCGTCTGAGGGATGCTTTTCAATTAAGAGAGGCATCTCTGAGATGGTGTCTAGGACAAGGTGGAAGAGATGAAGGCCGTGATGAAGCGGCACGCTCGTAACCCGCAGACCCCTTCTCCGCCGCTAAGACTTTAAACGTCCAGTTCTGCGGGACGCGGCTCGCCCTGAGAGTAATGGCTCCGACTTCCCCTATTTGCCAAAAAAACCCCAGAGCCTTTTGTCTCACTTAAGTCTCTTGTTTGTGGTTTCAGACGAGCGATTTTCCCCTCGAAAGGTTTTGTGGAAGCCGCGCTGCACCCTTAACCTCGACAACAGTAAGAAAATCTTTGATACAAAGCGGCTGTGATTCGCACACAATGCCGGCTGTTAGCGGAGCCGGTCGGTGCGTGCATGCTACTAATGGAGTGCCAGTTTCGGAATGCACTTTTGCACTTACTGTATAAAAGCAATCCATTAACTTCCGGCGAAGGAATTAAAATATTCAGTATGGAGATAGCTGTTATAATTGATTCAAAGGACAGAAGAAGCGCATTGGACGTGGCATACATTAGTTTTGGATCTCTGACTTGGAAATCCCTCCAGCAATCAAAGAAGAAGGGCAATTATTTCTGCTGTTTTAGAAAGAACTCAGGTAATAATGTTTGGAAGGCTTCGGGCTTTTTGTCTGAGGTCCAGACAATCGAGATGTAGCAGTCGACTAAAGAACAATGTACCACAGGATCCAACTCCTCAAACCATAATAGCAGGTATTTGTGAAGCTTTAAAAGACGTTTTTTAAAACCTGGTTAAATGTTTGTTTTGGTTAGTAAGCAGTCATTTAGCGCAGGATTTTACATTAGACATCAAGTAGCGACACAAAATTAAAGGATAAGTTCACCCAAACATATAATTAGACATTCAAGATGTAAACCACATCCCGTCTTCAGGTGAACACGTTTTTTTTATACAAAAATATCACTTTCTACATTCCACAATGTTGAAGCTCCCAAAAAACATTAGATTCATCCAAATGACTCCAGTAAATGAAAGAATGTCCTGAAATTAAAGGCGTCTGAGAGAACACCATTTATATTTTAACGTATGTAGTGAAATGAAACCAAAACAGCTGCTGAATTTAAATATGGCAACACATTGAAAACTTTAAATCTCAAAGATTTCTTGGCCAGACGAGAACCAATCACATATGAAGTTATTCATTATAAATCATGACGTTTCATCGTGCTTTGTTTGGTTATAATATAACAATTCATTTGATATTTAATTCAAATTATATTAATAATTGTATTGTATATGAATTGTGTTAAATTAAATGAAGTTTGGGCCAAATAACGTTTTTATGTTGCATTCTGAGCAGAAATATTGAGCTTCAAAGTTTTTGCATTCCAAAAACCTTTTAGTTTTCTAAAAACGTGCCAAAATGTAGACAACGTAAAGAAAAAAACATTACATAATATATAAATAAGTTATAATAAGTTAAATCTTATAATTCCAAGGTGACAATATGTATAGTACCAGTCAAAAGTTTGGAAACACTTTACTGAAATGTTTCTATTGCTCTTATAATCTCAAGATGCTTAAATGTCTAAAATGAAATTTGTAGACAAAAATCTAACTGTGCCAACATATCAATTTCTTTAATTACAAAACAAAATGTTATTTAAAATTATTTTTGAAAAGGATGAAAAAGCAGCTAATAAGAGCCCTGAATAGATCGTCGACAGCTTCAATACTCAAGAAGACCTCAAGAAGCTGGCTTATAAAATGCCAAGAGAACGATTTTGCAAATTCAAACCAAATTCTGTTTTCTTTTGAAGATGCTAAAATACAACATAGTTTTGATTTATTTGAGATGCTTTAAGTCATAACATAATTCCCACAGTTATAGTTATATAGTTATAGTTTTGAGTTGTTATTATAAAGGTGATAAACAGATATAAAAAGAAAGAAAGTCAAGTATATCTAGGATGGTATGAGGTTGAGTAAATACGAGAGAATTTTGACAAGCATGTCCTGAAAACTGACATTCTGCATCAACAACAACATATAAGGAAGCAAACAGGCCTTTATTTTGCTAACATTGACCAACTAACTAACCCAGAAAACAATAGCAGCCTGACTAACCCACCCATTTGAGAAGCAGTGATTTATTAGATGACTTATAGTACACTTCCAGCTCGCAGACACAACTGTGAAGATTTATAGATCATTCCTATAAAGACCGATCCGGCAATCTTTCATCTTCAACTGTGACGCTACATCACCCCGAAAACTTTTGTTTGGTAGAGACGGTGATAATAGATGAAATCTGCATCACCTTTGCATTGATCAGACATCTCTCTTAGATAAAAGAGGGGTCCTGCTATTTGATCAAAGCTCCCGTGCAAAACATTTAAGACGTATGATGTCTCGTCTGCTTATCCTCCCAGAGCAACACAAGCCTGAGGGTTTCACAGGGAACCCAAGTTTCTCTTTCAACACTTGGCACTTGAAATCCCGAGAATTGCCCTCGGGGACATCCTTCCATACTGAATCGTTTTAAATACAAACCAGCGACATGTGCGCTTATCAGAGTTTCTGCAATAGAGATATGCAGTGTATGTTTAATAGCGATTATTAAGTCTGTTTTTTAATCGACTCGCAGGATTGCTCTGGCGCTGACTTTAAAATGTGCGTCTTTAAAATTCGCCTAAGAGAAAGATCACTGATCAAACTAAACGGTGAGTAATGAGATATTCCCCTTTCCTCCGATATTTAGTCCGTTTGAAAATAGTAAAGAGGTGTTTTGTGTAGAATCAAACAGAATTTTAGGTTTGGAGGGTTAGAAACGAAAAAAGCGTCACCATGTTTTTTGGTGTATTGATTGCCATTTATATAACCAAAGTTTTACTACAAATACTATGGTAAAACCATAGTTCATTTGTGGTCACCGTGGTTTAACTATAGTTAATTTATTGCAGTAAAATGTAAGGGCTGCTTTTTCTGCATGACATAATATGAACTTTTGGATAGACAAAAATGCTAATAAATGATAAACACATTTTTTATCTTTTTTTGTACACATGGACACCTCTACGCTACACACAATAAACCTGAAGTGGACCAGACATCATCTAAATCCACACGAGAGAGCCATGTAGCTACTGCAAACAGTTGTCAACAAGCTAAACTCGGTCCTCCCATCCACTGATATCACATTGATCCATCTCGACATGTGCAATCCATAATCACAAGCCACTCGCTGCGTGGAGCATTTCCTGCATGCGCAACCCTGATAAAAGCAAAGCAGAGCGTCGAAAAGCCAGAAAAACAGAGAGCTAGAGATAGAGAATGGGAAAGAGGCAGAGAGGAGGAGAGACAGGGAGAGCTGAATGCCGTGATATCCAGCCTTTAATCCGACAGTAACCACAGGGCTTTTGTGAGGGCTGGAAAATCCCAGCATTGATGTAGCTCGCTCTGCTATCTGTGGCTGCCGGATCTTCGATAAGAGCGGGGGTCAACTCAGTCTTCTCATTTAAGCCGTGCGTTTTCGCTGTTTAACATGCAACACTAAATCTTCCTGGATTCATTAGCCTGCGGTGTGTGAATTAAAGCCATCGTAGTACACTTGTGAATACAGGTGCAGTTTAGCATTGTGCTAATGAGTAGGCTATGTTAGCATAATGTAAAACTAAAGGCTATAATGAGGAAAAATAAGCTTGTTATTAAAACACACTACACGTTTACATACAAAGATGACAGTGAAACTGTGACTGTTTAACCAGCACTGATTCAAAACACACAAGCAAAGCTCTTATAGATGGTTTCAAAGCAATCCCTGCAGATTATTGCTGAGAACAAGCAAAAGAAATAATTAGCTAAAGTAAATGACATTAGCTAGCTAGTTAAAAGTATGTCTAGTCAGTATTATTTTGGGAACCGTTACTTGACTAAACTTCAATGCAAGTTACACGACCCATTCAACAAATTGTTTATTTAATAAAATTATTATACAATAAAATATTATTATAAATGAAATAAAACATAAAGAGTTATATTATTAGCCGCTTTTGTTACAAAAAAATGTAATAAAAAAATATTACGTTTCAAAAACCATTATTATAAATCATAATAACGATTTATAAGCTGAGCTATTTGGTACAATTCAGAGTTATTATAGTTTTGTTTCTAGCTTTTGTTTAATTGTAGTTATACTAATACTTTAGTTATTATAATTATTATTATTTATATTATTTTAGTATTTTTATTTTTAGTAACATTTTTAGCAAATTTGTTATATGCTTTTTCAATTTATTTTTTATGATGGTATGGAAAATGATTTTTATTCAAATATTTAGTTTTTCTATATTATTATCATTTTAGTGCCTTAAACTTATTTCAGTGTATTTGTGTGGCCATTTTTTCCCCAATATTTTTTGATCAATATTTCATTTGATTTTAACAAAACAGAAACAGTTTCACATTTTTTATTTTAGTAAACTAAAATAACCTTGGTACAATTCAGTCGGAAATGTAATTTGACGTCACGTAAAGAGAAACATGTAAAGTAACCTGCAATTTTGTGTTTCGAACCAAGAAGGGGAGAGGCAAAATGTAACTAATATAACTAATTGAAACAATTTTATTGTAAAAAAACTGCATCATTGTTGAAATACATCTAAATATATATGTGTCAGAGAACAGAGAGTAAAGCACAATATTATACAGAGGTGGGCGGTCACTGCTGAGCTCTTTCGGCATGATTCCCATTTCCACAGTAACATCTCAGATCAAAATAAATCATTTACACAATTTCAAAGAAGGCAAATGCTTCTAAAACATGTCCCAGGTGTCTATGAATGAATTCGCCCAAGTTAAACCAGACTAATAAAACGGATGAAAGGCTGTGATGTCATAGGATTGGCTTTGATTCATACCCCAAACATGTTTCACAGATCCTCCATCATATTAGTCATTATTGAAAATGTCAGCAGGAATTTGGGCAAATCTGTGGGTGCCTGTTGACTCACGCATTAGCATTGTCCCTCCGAGGCTATATTTACACTGTAGTGTGTCTGGGTGACTATAAAAACAGCCCCTTACTGTGCCAAAGACAACGTGCAAAACAAGCTCGGAAAGAGGCCGAGAACGGACGACAAAGACGCATATTCCGAGACTCCAAAAGCACCTTGAATAGTCATAACAATCCGGCTAAATCGCAATAGAAAATACATACAGGTTTTGACTGTTAATCTCTGTTAGCATTTATTAAAGAACGGCAAACACCAGGACCCGTGAGAGCGACGCAACGCTAACTCCAAAATCCACAGTGCAATGAAAAGCTGCAGTGAGAGGCCTCTGGTTCTGAATCACCGCTTTCAGACAAACATTACAGCGTCCCTTAGAGACAAAACTGCTCGAGGATGCGACCCAGTTAAGGCTGCATTGTATTTCAACGTCTGGCCATTTTTCGTGAACTAATAAAGCCGTGCAAACAGTCTAACGCCATTCTCATTTCCCACGTGGCTTTATAAATCCGCTACAATGTGCACGTGGGTTTGTTCCTTATAATAATCAAGCTTGATGTCAGCATATGTGCCATTTTGCTCTCACACACCGGCACCTCGTATCTGAACCCCTCGGTGAAGAAAACTGTGATAAAAAAGCTTTGTTAAGTGGCAAATTGTGCATTTTCTTTTGCCCTACCATATTTTTTAATCAAGTGAATAGAGGCGCCGCTTTTAATCACCATCGGCTATTCAAGAATATTTCGCGGGGCAACAATGATGAATTTTCTCTCGGCACAGCAATTAGCATAAAGAAAAGTGATTTATTATGTTGTGGCTGAGCGATAGATTTTGTTACCTTCGGCAGTCTGCTAAAGGCCAGCCATAACAAGTGAGCTCATTGACAAAGACTTTGCACGAGATGTTGTAAAGTTATGCAGCGCTGACATTTAGTGACCCGCGCGGCGTGGCGCGACTTCCGGCGCGTACGGGCGGTCGGCGTGCCGCTTCTGAAACGTGAGGTTAACATCTCGCCTGTTCGCTGGTGCACTGCGGTAAGCACCGTAATGCTTGGCGGGCTGCGTGCTGAAAATTAGACTCGCTATTGAAAGCCCCCTCGAGAAGGTGGAAGCCCCTCCTGTTGAAGAAAGCAACCCACACCGATTGGATAATATCTGAAATGTGTTGCAAGGAGTCAACCTCTCTCTCCAGCCAAATGGCCTACCCCAGAGAATAAGCACAGAATCAATTAAACTTTATCATCTTTTCTCCAATACGCTAGATCGGATTGGTTCTGTGCGGGAATGATGTCATCCGCACTGGAAAAGATCAAAGCAAAAGAGCTTTGAATAATCAGACCCAGGTGTAAACAAAGAGAACATCAGGCCAAGCTTTTCACTATAGATCTCCCTTCTACAGAGCTCGGTGGGATGGAGTCTAGCCAGAGGGAAAGCGTGAATCCCTTACTTGTGCATTTCTTTATTCCCGATCCCTTCTTCAAGGCATGGCGACTGAGCTTGCAGGCGAAGTTGTTCTCCCAGAACTCGGCGAACCAGATATTCCTCCGGTTGTTCTCGAGCGTTCGGCTGGTGAAGTAGCGATCGAAGCCTGCGGGCAGATCGATGAGATCAGTGTCACTTTAATGTGCGCCGTCAGAACGTAAAGCTCTGTGAACTTCACACGGCAACATTGTTTCATTGAACATTTGCATGTGGCATCATTTTGCTTCGTGTTGTGCTTTAAGGGAACAGTTGGCTCACAAATGCAAACCCGCTCATTACTGACGTCTATGCTGTTATTTTTACTGTAGAATGAGAAACATTTGTAAAGAATTTTCATTCAGGTCTTTTCATTTAAAATGTTTTAAAATATTATATTAAAAAATATGCTCAAATATACAAAATGTTAAATATATAATTCTAATATTATAAAAATACAATTGTTATATTACATATCATTATAAAAATATGATAAAATTATATTATAAAAAATATATATATATATATATTATAATTATAAAATAAACATAGATGTCAATGTCATCCAACCCAACATGATGCATTGAAGGGCACCAGCAATTCATAACAATTCATAACAATAATTTTTATATGATATATAATTATAAAAATAGGATAAAAATCATATTATAATTTTTTATATATATTAAAATGATATGAAATATTTTCTAAATATACATAGATGTCAATGTCATCCAACCCAACATGATGCATTGAAGGGCACCAACAATTCATAACAATTATTTATATATATATATATATATATATATATATATATAATTATAAAAATAGGATATTGTAAAAATTGTGTAATTCGTCATTTCCTCTTCCTTGTTCATTCTTATTTTTGCCCTCCAAAACATGAGAGTAAATAGATGGCATTTCCGTCATTCCGTGAATACTTTTCATGCATTACGTGGTGGTTTTTAATGTGTATTTAAGCGATGTCAAGCAGACAATCTGGTTACTAATAGGTCTCTGATGAATAAAAGCGGATTTCATTTGTCACTCACCTCTGATGGACTGGCGTTTGGGTAGAATGGTGACGGCTCCCTCTGCCATCTCCTCCTGGTGAAGTACAGGTGATATCTTGGATCCCCAGCTATCTGACCCCACCCACAGGAAGTGACCCGTCTGATTGGCTTTCTTTGCCGACTGCAGCAGCCGCCTATAGAGAGACGAGCGACACGTTACGTAAACACTCGTCTGCAGGGCTCTGAGTCACATCAACTCTAATTTCTTGTTTGCGACTGTTCTGTAGCGCTGTGGTGATTCTCCGTTTACAGTAACTGCAAATCAATGCGTTATTGAAAGGTCAGTATTGACATTGAAATTTCAAAGCATTCTCTGGCAGGCACAGCAGCAATTGATGTCAAAATTAGTCATGCACAACTGATGGCAAAAACACTTCCCAGAGATAACAATGGCTCAATAAAGTCTGAGCGCGCAAAAGCATTTATTCTCAACTAAAAAGACACAGACTCCAGGGTGAATTCATTAAACAATTGCAACACTTTAGTGCACAGTTTTTCCACGTGAAAACAAAACATTTATCAAGCCATTATCGTTATTTGTAGACATGCATGTTATCGCGACGTAAATTGTTATAATTATTATTAATCATGCCTTAGTCACAAACCTCTATTTGTCTGGCACAAATAACATTCAGCTATCGTTGAACGTTTAAATTTCATTTGAAAGGTATGCTGGTGTACATTTTCTAGCGTTCATCAAGTGTCGATTAAATGATGCGTGTTGTAAGCGAGCGCGGTATTTTAAACAGCCAATCGGACTGCAAGACGGGAAACTATAATGCAAATTGTGTTTAGCACACATTTTATCACCCGATTTGCATAATTTCTTCAGTGAAACGGGTGCTAAAACAATGCAGACAGAACATGAGGAAAAACGCCTTCTATCAGCAGCTGCAATTCAGTTCCTGCGAGTTCCCCCAAAGAGCCTTTATATGCATTTTATTTCCAGAAGCTCTGGAATCAATTTAAAAGGCTTATATGACAGAAACATGTCAATATATTTAAAAACTGTATGAAATAACTATATGTACAAATTAAATTTACAAAAATTATTGCACATTATGTGACAGATTTTTTTTATTTTAGAGTAATAAAGGATATTTAATTATTTCCTATTATCATCAACAAATACCTGGGTTTATTGACCAATGATCAACTAATAATCTGCAACTTATGACATCAGCCACATCATTTTTCTATTTTAAAGAGGTAATTCACCCAAAAATGAACATTCTTTTATCATTTGTTTGCCCTCATATCATTTCAAAGCTGTATGACTATATTTCTTCTACAAAACAGAAAACACAAAAGAAGATATCTTGAGGAATGTTGGTAACCAAACAACATTGAACTCCATTGACTTCCATTGTATGAACACAAAACCACAGAGACATTTCTCAAAATATCTTCTTTTGTGTTTCACAGAACAAAGAGTCATACACAGGTTATGAACAACATGAGGGTAAATAAGTGATGACAGAATTTTCATTTTTTGGGGCGAACTGTCCCTTCAAATGATGTGCGCTGAAGAACCCTGCACAATAAGACATTCATATCTTATACATGAATAAACTACAAACAGGGTGCATTTATATTTCATGTCGACCTAGAGAAAAGTCAGGACAGTGATATCACGCTATTAGGGATTTCACACACGCTTTCACGCTTTCTAAATTAAAAATGCATAGATTTGAACGTACACATAAACAAATCATTATGAACTCAAGGACAATGTCTGACAAACAATAATTAGAAAAGCCCGATTAAACAGTCATCGCGGACACTCCGCGAGTAACAAATTGAAAAAGTTTGACCATAATTATTCTTTCAAATTAAAGCAATTATTATTCAATGGGTGTCTAATAGCACGTTTAAGTGACGGCTTTTTGTCAATTTCCAGGAGAACAGCTGGATTCTAATAGTTCCGATTAGAAACTCCAGGTGCAACACTCAATGCGGGGGCGTCGCAGACATTCCCACAAGGCAAATTAAATGTGCTATAATAGAGGGCACGGAAATCCGTTTTTCACCTTGTTGTGAATTTCAGACATGTTCCTTTCTACTTTGCAAGTCTAAAACAAACAATCGTTGGCAGAAATTAGTTCAGCCCGCCTCATCATAACAAAGAACTTTTAGTTAAATGAGATAAAAACAATAGAAGCTACTTACCTAATATCGTCTTCACTTGCGAAAACAATAACAACCCTTGCATTCGGATTCTCTCCCAGTCTTTGAATTATCTTATCAAACTCTCCCGCTTTGGGCTCTCGAGGGATCTTCACAGACTGCGAGATACACACGCTCCCTGCAAAAGAGAAAAAAGTGTTGCCGTTTAACTGGGATAAAGACAAATATTATGTTGACAATGTTTACATCAAACGTAAAAATCACTCAAATTAAGACCAGACCATCCAACACCAATACCAGAGCCCTAAACCCCAGAAAGACAATGATACTCAGATTCCAGGCATAAACCCTTAAACTACATCCAGACATGACGGTTCAAGAACCAGGCGGTCAATTTCAATCAGCTGGAGAAAGAACCATGTTGAATTTATGGTACCAATATACAAGCCGAGGTATAATATATGAGGTATGAAGAAAACGTCTGTATTATGCTGAAAATATCACAGCACCTGTGCTTGTTAGCACCTTTATGTTAGAATTAAAATGTGTAACTCTCTGAGAACATGAGCCAAGACCACAATGCATATATTCATTTTTGAATTGATCTTAAAATACATGTAAAAACATAAATGTGTTGTTTAAACATGAATGTTTCTTTATCATATTCAAAATCAGATTATTTTGACCTGTTTGTCACATCTCGATTTCTGCAAAGAATGCACATACAATACAATACAATATTTTCATTTGAAATTTGGTAGAAATGTTGTCACTAGTTCAGAGAATGAAACAAAAAGATCATTTTCTAAACATCTATCTATAAATAGTCAAATTTGACATGCAAACTGCTGCGACCAGACTACCAAATCTGTCTTTGAGTGAATCATTCGTTGACAAGAACCAGTTCAAAAGAATCATTCATTCATGTGATTCTCTAGTTCTACAATCGCAGTGATTCCCCAAATAAACATTTTTATATTATTGTTTTGTCTTTGGTGCTTAACTGACATGATCACTGAGAACTATAGGAATAATCCCTGTGAAGAAATAGATCATTGCAAGTTCTGAACAACTCAATGGTTAAAAGATCCATACTCGTAGAGGCCTCAGGGGAACAATCTGGCTGTGCTATGGAGAATTCATGCACTGTCGAAAACGTCATTGTTTAGCCTGAACCCCAACGTGTTCTCTGCTCTATTGGGCTCCGAAATTATACCAGTTTCTCATTGTGTTCAGTTATCATTTGTATATGTCTAACAAACACGTAATCACAAAACCCCATCTTTACAATCTTCTCACCCATACAGTGTATCTGTTTCTCTCTCGACAGATACCTTAAATTAACTTCTCATCTTATCAGCAAACATTCATATGCAGACTAACTGCAAATATAACAGCACAACAATAAACTCATTAACTTCTTTTCTGAGAAACACCCTTGTAAACTTCCATACTAACTTCGCTTGACCTGTCCTCGCCGAGAGACGGCCGCTCATTTGCATCAAAGGCGTTAATGAGACAGAAAAGAGAAGCGCTAAAGATGCCATATGGAGAGGTTTCCTGACGGCTGGAAGTCTTGCAGTCACTCGCAGCCCTCCGCTGTGTGCATATGCTACTTTTAGTAAGGAGATATTTTGAATGAGTGGAGGCCTGAAGGTAGATCTGAATGAGACCAGCATTTTGAGGAAACAGTCACGGAGTGAATGGAAACCATTACTTATCTGTGTATTAAAGACTCACTGAAGTGCCTTGAAATGTGCAGCTTTGTTGATCACTGAAACAGGAAGTTAGGGTGGGACATAATGAGTGGCCCCTCCCCCTTTCAAAATAGCCAATGGTGTTTTGAATGTCAAGATTTTAAGAACATGAATTTTGTCAATGATTTGGAGCACACTAGTTTATATCCTTAAAGAAACAGTTCACCCAAAAATGAAAATTCTGTCTTCATTTACTCACCCTCGAGTTGTTCCAAATCTGTATACACATGTTTGTTCTGATGAACACAGAGAAAGATATTTGGAAAAATGCTTGTAACCAAACTGTTCTTGGACACCATTGACTAGCATAGTAGGAAAATGACAATGGTCGTCAATAGTACCCCAGAACTTCTTGCTGTCCTACATTCTTTAAAATATCTTCTTTTGTGTTCAACAGAACAAAGAAATGTATACAGATTTTGAGCAACTTGAGGGTGAGTAAAAGAAGAATTTTGTTTCGTGTTTAATGTTTTCAAGATTCAAAACAAGATTTCAAAACATCAATATTTGCATGCACGACTATGCACTTTCCGCGAAAAACCGTGTTAGAAATTGTTGCCATTCTCAGCGAGTTTGATTTTTGTATTTGTAATCCTTCACCTTGCACATGATACATTGCATTATGCAATGCTGCAGTTTATACAAACACTTTCCCATCAGAATACTCATTTCTGGCAGCAAGAAAACTGATTTCTCATCAAAATAGAATGACATCTTATTTCCTCTGGCAATACATCTCATTCACCATCAGATTTTCAAAAGCCTGTAACACAGCCCACCAATACTATCAGGGCAAGAAGGAACGCCCACTAGTGACTAACAGGGGTGACCTTCAGAGATAAAACGGCTATCTGTAAGTTATTGCCCACACGGGCATTTCTATCTTGCCATTCACGGCAGACGTGTACAAGAATGTTTACCTTTTTTTTTTAAAAGAAAGCCTTCCCTTATTATTCTTTTTGTTTTCTCAAACTACTCTTTATCAGTTCTTGCCAATCCATTTGAGAGCAAATGTTTTTCTACTCAAACCACTTACTTTACCCCCATACCATTTATCTGCATCTCTCTTTAGTTTAACAGTGCATTTGACCAAAGCCTCACACTTCAGGATGAATTCTGGTGGCTTGTTTGAAAAGCTGGTCACATTTGATTCTTAATCAAAAGCAGTGAACAGCAGGAGGGTTTAGATGAGAACAGATGGGCAGGCAAGAACAAGATGGATAAATTGACACAGTTACTGTACAGTGCTTTGTGTGGGTAGTCCTGTTTTCTATTGCTTCACCTTTGGAACCAATAAATAGGCTAAAAAAAGAGCCGTCTCGCTCGCACTATGTGCTAATGAAGAAATAACAAAAGTTATGTTGTTTAACTAATGAAGAAACTTATGCAATAACATCAGGTAAAAATGGAAATTGTGCTTTTGTTTTAGGAGATTTAAGATCCATGCTGGAAAAAAACATCACAGGATTTAATGGTTATAATGGGAATTGTGTTGGTTTTAATGGAAACTATTTACCTCTGTACTGGTAATGTGTTGGGTTTTGTACGGATGGGAACCAATAGAACATCATTAAATCCTACTGGAACGAGACTCAAAAGACACAACATTAAGGAATTTTGTATTGGTTTTAATGGTAAACAGCTGATGGTTTATAATGGTATTTGTAATGGAAACCATTTTCTATTGTTTTCAGCAGGGGCTTGCTCAAATGATGTTTGTTTTAAATGAACCAAAACTGTAGTAGACTGTAGATGTAAAAATGCAGATTTTAAAAAGTAAAACTTTTTGTGTAATATTACTAGAACAAAAGATGTCTGAATGAGAGCTGCCAATCTGTATCATCCACCATAGACTAGACCCTTCCAGATTATTAAGAGTAAAATCACCTCAGATCACATCATCTCGTGCTCAATGCAAACTACAGATTATTTAAAAAAGAACAAGACATTTTGTTTGTGAAATATCAAAACCCCTTAAAAAAAGAAAAGACAGATTAACATTTTAAAAAAGACCAGACAGCCACTTTATTTCTTAGCCTAATGTTGTGAGAAAGCTCAATAATAGTCGTGACACATTCAGAGTCGAGTCCTGAGTCAAAGTGCCAGAGCGTCAGAACTTGATCCTCTGATTTGTGGCAGAGTCAATTATCCTTTCCAGACACGTTGTGAGGACAGAGCCGACACTAACAAAGCATCCATATGTTTTTCAACTCGCTTCAGTGCCACTTCAAAGGTGCATATCAAGTCGCTGGCTTCGTAAGAATTTCTATGAGAAAGTTTCTTACCCCTGATTTTCACTTTAAAAAGGAAACAGATGCATTATTTCAGACATTTCCAAAGTGGAACACAACGGAAAAATGTTTGTGTTCTTTCTGGGTTGCGGCTTAGTGCTTGAGACTTCATGCCTCTTTCTGGATTTACTGTGTTCCATTTTAAAGAGAAACAGCGTCGCATTTTCACGAGTGACTGGATGTCTGTCATGTTTTCCTCAAGAACTCTTACGCACTTCAGCACGATAAAGAAATCTAACAATCCAGAGAGTCGACTGAGGCCCATCGAACTAGATACTACAGATCTCCTATTTGGCACAGCACTTTATCAAGCCCACATGTTTTCCCATAGATGAGAATGCAGTGCGTTAAAAGTGTAAAAGAAAAAAAATTGCTTGGTGAGTAAAAGTGAATTCACACTTTTCCTCATTGTGCGCATATTCACTACACATTTGGAGTAAAGCGAGCATCTTCAAGTCAATTTTACAATACACCTCGACAGCATCCTAAACTAAAAACCCCCGCTCACATTTCTATCAATCTATGCAGTATTACTACTTACACATTCTACTATCCATTTTCCATAGCAACATTCAGCACACCCGCTGGGAGAGTATTATATTTATGAGTTGGCCATTTGTTTCAAGTTTTAGGGCTGTCATTTGATTAAAATGATCAATCATGTAACGCTGTCTGATTCTTTAATGATACTTCATGTCTGTTAAGCTCCAATGACAAATTCTACCATACAATATGGTTAATATTAGCTGCTTTTACGCAGACCAGTAAAATCATACACAACAAAATAAAGCAGCTTTATAACAGTAACTACCCAAAAAATGGCAATAAACAATCTCAAAGTAATCTCTCTAATCACATGTATCTATTTGCAAAATGTCTTATATTTAAACATGCATTCATAAAAACAAAATGTAATCCATGTGTGTCTTCGGGTCCCTTCTGTCCTTCACATGAAACACTGCAGTGTTTGAAGTCTGTAGTTGTTTAATTCCAACAGCGCTGGTACACTTTACTAGTCTCTTTGAACATTCTGTCATTTGTTTTCGGTTGTTAAATGTCTGAAATGGCCCATTTTTTCTATCTCTGATAATATCTGGACTTCAGCATCGCCGCCATATTGGACAGGGCAAGACCACTCTAAAATAACAAACAAGTGAATACGGGAGCTGTGTTTTTTCATGGTGCAAAGCGAAATTAACACATTTTTCTAATTATTTCAATGCTTTATGAGTCTTCACAATTCCTTATGTCAATACATTTTAATCTGACAATGAAAAATTAACTGGCGCCAGAATGTTTTTATACTCCACACAGATCATAAACCACTAAAATCAGTTAAGAAACGTTAACATTTTAGTGCTTTTTATCATGGAAAACGTATACATTTTTTGTTACTTATGTTGTTTGTCCATTGTTGTTTCTAACAGTCCAACGCAATCTCGCGTACGTTTGTACGTTTTTAAAGCACGCTGTAATATTTAAAATGGAAGTACGCTGTGAAAGCAAACAACTCCAAAGCTGAAAATAATGTTACTATTCAACCTGATCTCACAGGAGTTCATACATTTTTAAAGTGGTGGCGAATTCGTATGATGTGAATCATAAAGAAACATGCGATTATTCGAAAAAAGCAATACCGAAGCCCTGAATATAACGTCACTGGCACGAAAGCAACTCGTACAAATAAGATGCTAATCCATATGAATTAGACACCTCGTAAAATACGTACGAATTTGCGGGAGATTGCGTTGGGCTATTAAAAACAATAAAAGCCAAACAACATAGGAAACAAGAAATGTTTTTGAAGCATCTAAAATACGTTCATGAAACTTATTTCAGATATCCACCTATACAGCATCTCTGGATTATGACATGGCTGTTGGAAGAGAAGTGCAAAAACAAAATGTCACGAGCTACAGTGTAATGTGTAATATTCCCCCAGTAATTACGAAGGTTATAATTGTTGATCCATTATTACAAAGCCTTAGGTAACCCACCACATGACTAACCTCCTTCTTGATTAGATTTACCAGCGCCTCCGAGGTTTTTATTTGGATCTCCGCATGGAATCAATTACGGCGGGCAAATCTTATTTATCAAATATTGGAGATTTATGTATGCTGAGAGCAGCGTAGGCTGTTTACTTTGTTATTGTGGCGTGCTGGGGCTAAAGATTGCTCATCACTCAGCAGTGGCCCAAGTCAACTCCACGGTACCACCGGGCAACCATTTTCCATGGTGATGTATGCTGGTGGCAGTCACCTTTCAAAACTCGCCAAATCTATTCCTTCATTTCCAAATTCGACCCTTTGAGGTCCCTCAGCGGCAGACGCGTTATAAATCTGCCCCATTACTGCAACCCAGAAGATATTGAAAACACTGAGCTTGCACTGGGTTTTCTCCCCACCCCTTTACATGTACTTGTACAGTCGATTACCGGCATGAATCTACTGTGGCATTAGATAACACACTCGGTTACACACATCTCAAGCAAATAGGAGATACCGATACAAGGTAGCATAAAGCCATCCTTTGAAACCAGCACGAGAGACAGAGGAGGAAAAACAGTGAGCCGTTTCACAAACATAGTGTTTTTTAGCTCAGTCCCTGTAGGCACGACTGGATTGAATCATGTGTCGGTCAGGGCAGGAACAAAAAATAATTCTGTCAGGTGTGCCTCCGGTCTGGAATTGAAGAGATGTGTCTTACACTCCATAGGTTTGCTTTGTTTGCTATCAAACACTACGTGCCATATAGACTGATCTTCAGGTCCGGTTCGAAATCTGCAGGCTAAAGTTGGGATACGCTCAGCGTAATGAAACATCCACAAGTCTCTTTGTCACATATCTGTCCATTCCAATGAAGATCTAAAGACATTTCTGTGTTGTGGTCAGGGCAGGTGCAAAAACGCATGAGATCTCGGACAAAATTTGAATTTCTGTCATCATTTGAGCCAATGAGTATGTTGAGCAGTGACTCCTATGTATAAAACAAATACATTAGTGCTGTTAAAAATGCAACAAAAAAAAATTCAAGTTTCAAACAACAAACATATAGGTTGAATTTAGGCTGATTTGAATAAATTGACATTGAACTAGCCAAAGTAAAAACATCTGTAGCTGGAACTACATGTATGTGCATTTATGTTAAGGGATAGTTCACCCCAAAATGAAAATTTAAACCTCCCTGACTTTCGTTCTTACGCAAAACAGAAAAGAAGATATTTTAAAGAGTGCTGGTCCCCATTGACTTCTATTGTATGAACACAAAACCAATGCAAGTCAATGGGGACCAGCGGTTTTCTGTTACCAACATTCTTCAAAATATCTTCTTTTGTGTTCTGCCATACAGAAAGAAAGTCATACAGGTTTGAGGGTGAGAAAATGCTGACAAAAGTTAAATTTTAGGGTCAACTATCCCTTTAAGAAAGTAGATTTCCGCAGGAGTGTTTTCACCCGCACCGGCAATGGCTCTGAATGTACTTCTATGCTTTATGTGTTTTCACATCACATAATATATTACATTAGTAAGCAATATTTATCAGCCCATCATGCATAAGCAAATATTCTCTCTGTGGTACACCGCAGATCTGTCTCATCTGCGTTACTTATTCATTTGTTGCCATGAATTATGAAGGAATTACTGCCAGCAACCAACACTAGACAAATAGACTTTCACTCATAAACATCTACACTGGAGTCCAATAGTCTGAGACCACACCATTGTTCTTTTATTATTTAAACGTAGGAGAATTCTTTTTTAAACCAAGTGTATGATGCAATGAATAGGAAATGTTTAAGTTTTAGGTAAAAACGTAACAAATCTGTGACATTGACCATGCATGTCAAGTACTCAATACAAAAAGTCAGATTTCATTGCATCTATTGAAGCACACAAGATGTTTTCTGTGAGATTCTCACATCATGCTGGGATTGGCACAAGGTTGTGGAGCTCATGCCAGCTTCACAGCGTGATGTCACTGAAACTGCAATGCTTATAGCTCCCTATTGCCATCTCAGTTTGAAACAGAAAGTTGCAGGTTACTTTGCGTATTTTATTTTCAAAAGACATCGAATTGCCATTATTGAGAAACTGTGTCCAACAGCTCAAATAATAAATAATAAAATGTTATAAACTACTGGTGTGATTCGGCATAACGTAAGCAATGTAATGATTTTTGTTTATTTTAAACCCAAACAAAGGATTGCAGCTTGGAAGCATGAGTGACATAAATACTACAATATTTTTCTATTTAAAGGGATAGTTTACCCAAAAATTCTGTCATCATTTACTCACCTCTTGTCATTTCAACAAAAAGAAGATATTTTGAAGAATGTAGGTAACGGAACAATGGCGGTACCCATTCACTTGCATTGGTTTTGTGTGGAAGTCAATGTTGGTTATCAACATTCTGCAAAATATCTTCTTTTGGGTTCTGCTAAAGAAAATCATATAAGTTTGAAATGGTGCGAAAATGATTTTTTTAGTAAAAATCTATTTTTATTAGTCTTTAATAAACAAGACAAATGCAGAAATATCAGTAGTGAGTTCAGACTCTCGGACGTCACCGAAGACAGCTAATACAATTAAAAATGCTTTCATTGGTGCTTAAAATAAACGTAATTCCTAAGTGATGGGAAAACGTAATTGAACAATTAAGTTAGACATCCTACTCATCTATTTCGAAGGTCCAAAGGCAGAATGCAGATATATGCGAGTAAAGCTCAACAGGAGACGCTCTATCGACCAGCCGAGCCGAGACTCCAGCTATTAATTATTTTTGTTTGTTTCTGCCTTTCTTCTCTCCCTTCTCATTCTCCAGTTCTTTTGTCTTGGCTCTCGTTCTTTCTCTACACCCTCGACAGATGTGCAAACACTATAAGGACACAACACGGGTCTGCAGTAAGGGCCATGATTATTCATATCACGGCCCTCATGTCTCACGCCAGCAGGCCAGCATCCTCCAAGTACAGCTGCGGGAGAGATCTGGACAACCGGCGTTATATAACGGAACATTTTTTATGTTTATGAATAAAAATATAAAGTATGAGTATAAAGTATAAAATATAAGTAAACCAGAAACAATCTTGGCGGTATTACATATTAAAGGGACAGTTTGCTCAAAATAAAAAATCTTTCATCATTTCAAACCTGTTTGACTTTCTTACTTCTGTGCAACACAAAAGAAGATATTTTGAGAAATGTTGTTTTGTGTTCATACACTGGAAGTCAATGGGGGGGGGGTAATGTTTGGTTACCAACGTTCTTCAAAATATCTTCTTTTGTGTTCTGCTGAAGAAAATCATGCGGGTTAGGAATGACACAAGGGTGAATCAATGATGACATAATTATTTATGATGTAGACAGCATTGACATGACACCAACAATTGTAATACAAATACCAGTGATATTTTTCTTGATATGAAATACAATACAAAAGCAAAAAAGTCGTATGGTATTGAACGCAGATGAAATGTAAATAAAATTGAATTAAAACAACAGCATGTAGTCATGAAGTGTTTTAACTAAGCAGTGCCTAAAGCTAATTTTTGTAAACAGTCACTAATAGAAGGAAAACAAAATACATTTTAAGTCAATTTAAACAACGCTGAAATTGAACAAATATACAAAAGCACTAGAATCTCGAGTTAGTGGCATGGTTTTCAATGCATTATTAAGATATAAAACATAAAAACTGATTCTATCAAAGCTATCCAAACGTTTATTCAGCAATAAGCGCCGAGCTGTTTTCTTTTTTCAATAATGCTGTCGTGTGATTAATATGAACAACATAATAGACACTGACAGGCCTGTGTTTACACTGCAAGGCCTAGTGCACAAATATTTTGACACATGTGATTTCATTGGCCCGTCTGTTTACATCCACTTAAGACGTAACCCACTGTGTTTACATTAATATCTTGCCAACACTGGCATTTTGACCAATAAGTGTCTTTGACGCGCGTTTGGTGCATAAGTGCGAGGTGAGAGCTCAGAGCCTGCATGCGTCTCAAAGCAGCCATCTGTCAGTCAGACAAATGCTTGTTTACCACACATTACCAACAATACTTCAGTACCATACTTGTATTCATGACATCTCAAGCTTGAATTGTAGTGCACGCTTTAGCAAAATATTTTATGGATGTGGTAAAAACAGGACACAAAATCATAAAGAGAGAGAGAGAGGTAATGAGATGAGCTAAGGTGTCCCATATGAGCATGAGTGTACTCGAGTCTGGAGTGTGGACTAAACGCTACGCCACAACTCTGATTTATGTCCATTTATTTTTCTAATTAAGCAGGCAACAGTTCAGTTTTGTTATACAGTTTAATCCAGTCTCATACTACAGTAAAGAAAAGCATACTGGCCACATGAAGTCTGCAGGTATTGATTTGTAATTCTTAAGCGTTTATATTCTTAAAGCTTTCTGTGATTTCTGTCACTAGTGGCATTGAATGAAACTGCAAATTTGGTTTCCAAACACAACGCCAGCCGGCTGTTCAGACCCAAGGTTTCAGCACTAAATACAAATAAATAGGCCCTGCGACACACTTATCCCGAGTTATAACATAATAGACAACAGACAGAAAGATATACGAGTCTTTTTAAGAGCCTTCTAATATCAGGAATAGTAAAACGTCTGTAAAATGTGATATAATGAAATATGAATAAAAAATATTATAGTATACTACTGTCTCAATTCCGCATACATCATCAAGGTTGTCTGATTTTGATTAAACATAACATCATAAAATTAACTTTTATTTATCTTAAAACGTTATAATTGTAGTTTCATTCTTACCTTGAAATGTAACGGCTGCTTTCTGAAATAAAACCTGAACGAATAAACCTCGGTTACGTATGCTACCGACAAATGTGACTTCCGGAGGATGCAGACTTTGAACTGAAATGCAGCTAGCAGAGTAGGGCTGCACAATATATCAATATCATCGTAATAATGCAAATGTGCATATTGCAATATGCATGACAATAAATGCATGATTTTTATAGCCTACTTAAAAAAAGTTATGCATAATCAAAGTTTAAGGAAACAGATTTTAAATATTTTAATATAGTACAAATAGATTTTACTGTACATATCATGTACACAGCCCTAATATATATATTAAATGTTTATCAATTTTGATGTTATGTTGCTTCAAAAATATCAGAAAGCACAGCTTTTGAGTACGAAAAATCAGAAAGATGCTTTGCTTGCAGTTACAGCATCTACCAGCAGAGGCCAAACCCAAACCTTTTGACCAACAAGTACTCAAACTCCCTCAACTGTTGTTTTATTTCAAATAAAAATATATTTTTTAAGACAGGCTAAAAAATGAACGTAGAAAACGTGCACACATCAACTTCAAACAATATGCCATTTCTGAAAGCCACAATATAAAATATATTTGATTCTATCAGTAAAAGTAAATATGACCTTTGGAAATAAACTTTTCACCATTTTTCTAAGCTCTTGCGACGAACGGCTTTCACAATTACATTCCTAACAGAGCAGCTTCTTATTAATTCAACGTTCTAGAAGCGCGAGTCCATTTTTCATTTCATGGTTTTTAAAGGTTTCCTCTCTTCCAAATTGATTGTCTTTCCTATTGGTGAATACAATTTGATACATTCAAATTTGCCGTATCCTCTCCTGAGCGTCTCCAGGACCGTTTTAAGAATGTTTTGGGACACATAATTTTACTAACAAATGCGTATTGTACAAGCAAACATTACAATGCTTCCCCATTTTTTGTACATTTACAAGTTGGTCCGCCCCACTTTTTGGAAAATAATGAGTACATTACATAACTAATCCATTTTTTTTATGTCTAGGGTCTCTTCAGATCGTTTCTATATACCTGCTTATATCAGCATTTACTGTCCCCACCAGCAAAGGGGAAGTCCGTACGGACCTCACAACCTGGTTCTGTCTGATAGATTTGAAGAATCTTGTTCTCTGTTCAGGTGGAAGGGTCAGATCTCAGGGTAGAATATGGAGGAGGAACAGATGTTTATAGCTTCAATGTTCAGGAGAAACAGGGGAAAGCATGAACACAGGAGTGGCGCGCTGTTACTCTAGAGATGAAAAAAGGGAATTGGACTTCATTTTCCCTAGAACTTCCTCAGGGCTGTTTCGAGTGTTCTCACAAAGATGATTCATACAACTTGACTTAAGTACAAATTTAGCTTCCATATGTTTGCATGCATCATGGCAAAAACTTTCAAATACAAGATTCAAAGAAACATGTGATATGAGCGATGACATCAATTTAATATTTACAATTCAACAATACAGGTTGATTCAAACTAAAATCTGCAGAAACAATCTATGCACAATTTTTTTTTTTTTTTTACAAATTTACAGATAACAAACATATTTGGTCTCACTGCCCGGGGGCAACAAATGGGTTCCAGCTTATCCACTAAACTTGACCCGAAGCATTGGCGACAGTAATATATGGATTTAGAAATCTGAAAAAATATATATACAAGATATCTACAACAGTCTTTCCATAAAGAAAACCTTTCAGGAATAAAATGACTTGAGTATAGACCACTTCACACTTGTCTAGAAGCCCTTATAGTTTAAATGTTAATTTTGTTTAATATTTTTTTTTTTACATACATAATAAAACGTTAAAGATATTCGTTTAACATTTTGATTCAGTTAGAAAGATTCTGATGGTTAGATTCTGTTCAAATGTGTAGTTGAATGAAACAGGAAGTTCTTCAGGACCAGTGTTGTTTGCGTAACGTTCAAGCGCTCAAAGAGACTTTAAAGGTTCAGAAATTTCATTCAAAATGTCAAGTTGAAATGTAGTTCAACATTTGCTAAACGAAACGCACTCTTACCGTCTTCCCGGGATTTTTGAATGAAGGCGTCCACGCCACTCTCTCCGTAATTTCCCTCTGACGCCACCGTAGAGACGTAATTCCAGCGCATGGCCCTGACAATATCCACCATAGCCTGCGCCTGGTAGGTGTCCGGAGGAACCACGCGGGAGAAGAAGTCATAGCGCGTGTTGTCACTCAGCTCGGGCGCCGTGGAGGCATAACTCACCTGCGGGATCTGTAGGAGGGACAGAAACATAAATCCTGTTCAGGTACCTGAAGCACACCGAACTCCTGCTGTTGCAGAGCTAACCTCTGACAGATTATAGCATGCTCCATCATCGCACACTACATCCCCTATCAAGCCTTCTCTTACACAGCCACAGGTGGTACACTCAAGCCCGCAGTGTCCGTTCGGAAATAAGGTGCGTGTGCGTGTGTGTGTGTGGGGGGGGGAAGCCAACAAACTCTCACAGTTTAGTGGAACCCCAAAGAGACAAGAGTCTCTTAAAGGTCTCTCAGACTGAATCATTTCGAGAATTCATATCCAGGCTACACCGAACAACAGACACACAAATCCGGCGTGCTGTGAAACTTGAGCAATCACCATACAATGGATCGCCCGTGATGCTCGGAATACATTACGCTAATGTCTCGCATAACATAATGGATGGCTTGCACCAACAGGAATGTAATTTATACAAGTTTATTAACTTGGCTATTGTGAGCATACCGTGGCTTTTAGGCGCACTCGTCGCTGACAAAATACAGATTGTGGCGCTCCACAAGCGGGATCGTAAAGGGATTTTACGAGGGATCGTAAATGAATCTACACGGAGGGCGAAAATATCAGGCAAAACAATGAGCGAATATGAGGCTCCTAATGCAAACGGACCAGAAGACATTGGTCATTGTTATTCATTACGCTTTTCAAAGATGCAAAAGTCTAAAGCTTTACTCATGTCATTAGGATAAGTAATGATTTCAATGACACCTCGGATTTTGATATTTGTCTGGGTTTAGCAACATTAAAACATGATGCAATAAAGATTTAGCAGTATTAAAACATGCAAGTGTTTATTAACGTTCAAAGTACACTAAATCATTTCTGGGTTGAGGTGGTGGAAATATCCTAACCGTAATAGCACACTACATCTGGCAGACGTCTATTTGGGAGACATCTGCAGTACGTAGTTTGCTCATCCGCTGTAAGATGTTTATGATTTAGAATGGATGTAAAACTGCTCTTTCTAAGATGTTCAGCAGATTTTTACATGCCAGATGTTTTTGAGAATGTGAATGTTGAGCTAAGTATAAGTTAATGTGTGTACTAGTAATGCCTCTAGGCAGCTAGTGGGATTCCTCTTCGTGTACGTCAGGAAGCTGCTTACTGTCGGATGGTTCACACAATGAAGATATTTTATGCAATGCTCTCATTCAGTGAGTAAATATGATCGTTCATGATCTACACACCTGCATACCTGCAAACAGGTGTTCGACTTCAGGACCAAAAAACAGGCACAGGCCTACTCGGTTAAAACTAATATGCTAATATTTCGAAGTTTGCAGTTACACCACACAAGCCAAGAAAATCTGCCAACTTGATATGTTTGTAGTGGCATGTTTATTTTTTCACCCAGGGAATATGCTAAAATACATGGATACAAATTCTGTCAGGGCCAATAACTTAACACATTACTCAGGAGATAAGAGGCCGACTCACAAGACATCGAATGTGACAACCGCAGATGGACGTGTGCATACACAACAACAAAGACATTGCGTGGTATCCTGACTGACGTTATTCTGGTTGATACAAATAAATCATCCGGAATGGTTTTCCAAGCACATCGCAAACTTATATGTATGGGTATATCTCACAAAACTGGTCAAGAACATGTCCAGGTCACGTTTCATCAAAGTAAAAGGAAGAAATCTAATTATAAACAACATTTTATAATAAACTGCTTTAACGTTTCATGGTGAATAAAAGAAAAAAATGACAGTACTTTCTTTTTAACTGAGAATAATACAAGCATAAAATGTTCCTGAGATTCCCCCGCATACAAATGTAAAAACATTTGTCAACATGTCATAGTTTCCAATGTACCAATCTGCCAAACCTATTTGTAAATGTCAGAGGATTGGTTCAAATGACCCTGCTGAGTTCTCTAACAATGATTTATTTAATATTCTGTGCCGAAACGGAGGACGAGAGACGGATTGTGATGAATCTCTTTTCTTTGTATCCAAACCTCTGGGGTGTTCTTGAGGTGAGCACCAAAGGTTACAGCTGTTGCTTCTTCTAACATGTGCACGTCTAAAGTAATTTAAAATAAGATTTATTAAACAGACGGTGTAGGTGAAGGGCACCTAATCATAGACGGCAGCATTGTTTGAAATGAATGCGTCTGTCCATATGCATCGCTTTGAGCAATGCGCGTATGCGTGCACGTTTGCATAATTATGTTTGACTGGTACACTCAAGACTGTAGCGTTTGTTTAATAAAAAGCCATATTCAATAGAAAATTTGTAGTAGTGCTTTGATTTGGATATTAAATAGCTTACTGTAGTGACCTACTCACGTGCATCCGCTGTGAATTGCGCAAATCTTACACATGCTGTAAATGTACAGCTAGGTGTGTTAGCGAATAGCTTAATGCGGCGAATGTGCCGTAGCATCTGGTGCAAACCAAAAGAGATTTGTGGGCAAACTAATTTGAAACGAATATCCATCTTCCATATCTAACAGCTTCTCGACTGATATCAGCTGTTGTTTACACTGATTGTCGGTGTAATTTTAACATCTGTTACTGTCAAGCCGAGCGGGAAGGCAAATGGCTGAGCAATGGGAAGAGAATGACAAAAAACCCTGCGTAATTATTGAACGAAACAGATTGGTCGTGCGCTAAGACACGCATTCTAGCCAGGCGAATGGTGTCTGAGCCACTGAAACCATTTCATAAGCCTGGCTCAAGTTTCAGGGAATAATTATCACTCCAAATATAGAGAGCATATTTTGTCGCTGTGTATTAACTTCTGCACAAACGTTAGAGGCGTAGGGTCTCCCCCCTTTTCCTCATCAGCGGATCCCAAATGTTGTAATTGCTTTTTGATAATTCAAAATCAATGGGTGCTTAGCCGTTGTAAACCACAGACACAAATACCTTGATGTGGTATTAGCTGGCTTTCCTAATTGCCACGATATGCCCGTGCGTCTGTGATATCAGAAAGGTCAAGATCGGCCAGTGAACACTTGAAAGTGAGTTGGCAGACGCTGGCAGAAGCAGGGTGCACGGTTATGGCACATTTGAGATTGCAAATACACACATAGCAATCCAAAAACATTTATTTGTTTATATAACAAGTGCCGCATAGATTTAACATCTACCCAAAAATACAAATTCTGTCATCATTTATTCCCATCATGTTGTTTAAAACACAAAAGAAGATATTTTGAGAAATGGTTTTGAAAAATATTTTCTTTGTGTTATGCAGAGGAAAGAAAGTCATGGTCTAGAATAAAATGATGAGTAAATGATGAAAGAATACCTTTAAATCCACTAAATGATTTTAAATTAAACCTAATATTATAATATTTTTGTGGGTTTTTCTTCACTGACTGGAGTGTAATGGAGGCACAATACTGTATACTTAAGGTCCAAAACAAGATTAAAGTTCTTATATAGAGATGTATTCTCCGAACCAGAGAGCATACATCACATTAAATCGTGCGAGGGCTCTCGTCCTCATACCCCCATTTCCAGGAAACCCTTTTTAATGCACTATTTTAAGTGCATCAGATGTTTACCAAGAAAACCAAGACTGTCTTGGCTTATTGATTTTCACATCATATCCATATGATACATTCATTTATTTTAAGTGTAATTTACATCTACACTATTTTTATATTCTATTTATGTGGATATGATTGTTTATAAAATTATTTAAAAAAAAACCCTATATACAGTACACTATATATTGGACGTATATGGGTAGTTAATAATACCATATATGTGTCCTATGGTGGGACATATCAAAAATGTAGGAAGCAAACTATTTCATATTTTATTTTATATTTACAGTATAAAATAGCATAAGACTTCATTGCTATTTTTAGCACACCTTAGGACACAATTATGGTATATTTGTCAACTACCCATAGGCAGTGGTTCACATGGCCTATATTATGTTTCAACCATAGGCATGAAAATTTGACAGCTCCAATATGGCGGGTGCAGTAGACATATCTGGAGCAGCCGAATCCTGCAGCTGCTTATTATCCATGTGCTGCATGACCAGACAAGCCCATTTACAGGCCTCCATGGAGCTCACTGGGGTATTTAGAGACATATCTGTCCTTCTTTAAGCAGGGGGATGATTCAGAAAACTGTTAAGGCATTGGTCAAGCGTCCTTCGCGTCTGACAGCAAGCTAATCTCCCCTGCTAGCAATAGCACGTTTCTATTGCGACTTGTGTGCTTGTATGAATGGAAAGGGTTTTTCCAGAATCGACAACACAGTAGTCAGATAAACGTTCCATAGGAAAACATCATTGGATGGAGTTCTCAGTTGTGTTAAGTACAGGTATCAACATAGTCTCGAATGTTTCTCCTAAAACGGTGAAGGAGAAATTAAAATAGCAGCGATTGAGACAGTTGTTGAAATCCATGAAGAGTGGAGGTGAAAAACGAATGTAGAAATGTTTGCGTTCATATTGAGATCTTCAATAATATTGACTTTTGATTGCAGGCTTGACAAATCCGAGCTAAGTTTGAGAATCTCTTCTGAAACTTTTGCGCGATTTCTCTCACTTTTTCTCAGGAGAAATATCTGAGACGCAGATGAGACTCGTAGGCAATGTACCACCAATGCTCCAGTTTCATTTAGAATAACAGCCCCTTTTAGACCCCCTTACAGACACTAAAACTGTATCATTCCGAGCTGAAATGTGTTTAATTCATTATAAAGAGTCGCACCTTAGAAATGCAGCGTTCATCACACATGCGTCAAAGCAAAAGGCTGCTCATTAATAGGCAGATCTTGCTCTTCCGTCTGTGAATAATATTACCCAGCATGCCTCAGATCTCCATTTAATATCTCCATCACTCAGTCTTGACCTTTGTAGATTTACTGCTGCTCTGCACGAGGGAAAATGGCATCTAGTCAAGCTTATCTTCTTTAGCATCTACGCTCTCTCGGGAAGACCGTCACCATGGTGCATCCTTATGGCATTTTCTTGGTCAATCAAATTATTATGAGATTCATTTTCGAACCGAGCTCCAGGTGCTTGACTGAGCGGATCCTGCTATACGTCTCAACAGTAATGAGACACTCAGGTAGCATAGCACCGGGTAATTCAGACACCTTCAGTAGACCGAGTGATGAATGAGAAATTGGGAATATAATTTGGAAAGGTCAAACTACAGATCAAAGGTAAAAATGTATGCGCTGGAAGGGGCCGGTACTCGGAGAAGGTTCATTATCTCCTTCCAGCAGATCAACATGTCACTTGTTAGAGTTGACAGTACTAGAGGAGCTTATCGAGGCAAACGCTCGGTAAGTAAGGGTTTGGATATAGGTGCCGTTGGGGGGAGCAGAGCGATTTAAAGAGAATCGGCAACAGCTTGTTTGTTACGGTGGAAAATAGCTCAAAGCTTGTCAAATCGATGTGATTGTCAGAAAGGCACGTTTTAGAAATACCTGGGAAATGATTTGGGAACAAGTGTTGTGAAGTAATCCGTTGAGGAAATATTTATGGAAAAAATGTTTGCTTGTATTGCTGAGCTCGCTTTTGAAAAACATGAATTAGTTTGTGATATCGTGGAAAAAAGCTGCCTTAAGGTTTAATTGTCTTCTTTTACACTTATGCTTTTATCCAGAGCAATTGAATCGAACCCATGACCTTGCCTTGGTTAGAGCCATGCTCTACAAAAACATCAATGAACATGAAAAATTTGTTTAACAATGAGTTTGTGTCAATGTCAAATGATCTACAGAGAGTTTGGAGAACACTGATGAATGATGCTGTTTACATTAATACATTAATACGTTTATATGATCACAATCCCATCAATGAGACTTAAGCACTTTATCGGCTTAAACTATGTTTCGTTCCTCTGTCTGAAATGGTAGCACTAGCAACACAGGTTTAAAAGTTGGTCTTGGTAACATGTGTGAATCCACAGTATGTGGGGCAGGTTGTTTTTAAATTTTCATCACTGTTTTCAACTGTTTTCAGTCTTCTTTATGGATACGCATAAATGGGGATCGTATAGGCTATGTAGAGCATCAGGGTCATAAGTTTAAAGTTGATAAGGAAAACCTAGTAAAAAAACGCCAGTTTCTTCAGGTCAAAAATCATAGTCAAATTCACCCATTTAAAAAACTTTATACTTTTGTAATGAAAAAAGTTAGTATGTTTTCACAATTACATTTTATTTTATTTTATTTTATTTTAATAAACTTGTGACCTTAACTGTATATAATATGATTTATGTTTGCTATGCATTGATCTACGCACTTCATTTATATTTCTGTTTCATAGATTTAATAAGGCACACAACATCTTTCGAACTACCCCTCTGGTACCTGTTAAGTATCCTTTGGTTCCGGAGCCATAGATACCCTGACAGTGTCTCACAGAAACACATGTCAGCTCCTCTTATTTGTTTCCACTGCAAGGCATTTTTATTCAAGGAGAATCTTATTACGTTTCATTAAAATTCTGACAAATGATGGAAAACACAACCCAACTAGGCAAAAATGAAACAACATACCCAAAGGAATATGGTTTCCCAAAAATAATCAGAATTGACATTTTGCTGAATGTCGGGCCTGGCTAAAACTTAATGCGGTGCGAGACATTGCTGCGGCAGAAACCCTTCGATAAATAGTTCGGCCGCGGAGGCTGTAACAGATGCTATTAACAAGATGTTCGGGATAAACCCAATGCTAGAGAATTCCTCAAAAACACATTCCTTGCTGCCTTTTCCGATGGATAAAGGCGTAAATTATAAATGCTCGCGAGCGGCATCAATTATTCAGAGTTGCCTCGATGCTCTGCAGCTCTCGGTGGCTGATGTCGGTGAAATATTGGCAGGAGAAAATACCACCTGCTTAATTATGGTGATTAGCTTTGGGGGCATCTCAGCCTGCCGAAACCATACATTCTTACTTATCTGTTTGACTGCAAATGAAACCACTCCAGATGAGGCATTAATAGTGTGATTGTTGTGATCTATTTGTTACTGGGTCAAATCGTCCCTCAGAAATTGCTTAATGACGGTAATAGCATATCACTACGGGTATTTAAAAACCTAGAAATAGTCGAAACTAATAACATAAAGACCTCACTATTAGGAAGAAAACCCTGCAATCCTTGAGATGTTGTTAAAGTAATTAAAAGGAAATGCAATATTTGCTTTCACGGTTATCAGCTAAGAAATTGTTTTTGTGATTCAGGAGCATGTTGTGGTCAGCTCACAGTGTTTGTGCTGAGGGCCCTGGTGGTGTTGAGCTTCTTTTTCGGCTCATGTGGCCCGAGGCTTCCGAGGCCTCTGGTGGTCCAATGCCCTGGGGCGCTGGCCCGTCATATAGTCATGCCCTGAGCATACTCCTGTTGAAAACATTTAGCCTACTGACGCAAAAGTGCAAAATATTTCAGATATTACGCCCAAAAAATATTAGGTCATACATTAGCACAGTATGTGAAAAGCGTGGCATCGACTATTCACCAACACGAGACACAAGTTTTATAATGACGGAATAAAGTCCCATTAGTATTTTCCATGTTGTGTTTTTCTACCGCTTGCACAAATACAAATAATATATTTAATAAAACAGTTCTCATATATCAAACCGGAACCTTTTGACATTTGTAGAAAGTTATCGTTTGTGAAGATTAAAACTTGAACAGTAGTATACATAGCAAAAACACGTCAGCTGCCCGTGAGCATCTGTCAAATTAACTAACCGGATGAATGTTAAAAACAAATATCATCAGCGTATTGCTTCCTTAATAACAGTTTCAATTGTTCTGTATGGGTTAATTATGTTTTAAGGGCTGTCTCTTGTCAAAATGGATGGATGAATAGTATATTGTGTTTATATAAAGAGAGAAAGGGAGAGCTTTGCCTGTTTTGTGCCGGCTCTCATCCCCATTACCACAACTCATATAAGAAGAGTGAATGCCTCCACTGAAGCACTGCAGTCGTTCTGTTGCCCTCTGTAGTCCTGTAGTCATATTTCTTTACATTTGTTTCATGTCACCTCCACCTTTCCAACCTCTGGATTGGTAATTAAGTCAATGCCTCCACAGCTCCCCATTTGCCGTGCTTTTTACACTTGGGCACAGAACAGTTATTATCATTCATGGAAGGTCAAGCCACCCCAAACATTTCCCAGCACGAATGGAGAGAGTGACCGGTGTGCCGAATTCATCATGGTTTTTATCGTGTCCTTTCGGACAGTAATAAGCCTTTGCTCAGCTGCCATGATTACTTGGTGGGTCCTCCATCGGCCCAACCTGCTGCGACTGACGCCGATCTATGCAAACAGACGCAAAATGTTGAGTCCAAAGAGGTTTGTGATTTCCAGAGCCTAACACATTAGAGGGATGCTGAATTTGCATGGGTAAAAATAAAACAAATCCTGTCGCGATGCATTGTGGGATTGCATTTTCTCTGCTAAAGATGTGCAAGTTGCTTACAATTTGCTAGAAAGCTGACCACTTTCTGGACCCGCCTTCATGTCGGTGATGCCTCAAAAACACTGCAGACAATGTGTCAAGCACAGACAAAACATATTCTAGAAATGAAAAGCGTAAACGTGCTTTTGTTCCGCCATACTGAGCCACGTTTAGATCTCAGCATGGCACAGAGTGCTAAAATGTCCCTCTAAATGTCAACAGCTGCATAAATGCATGCACATTTGCAAACACAAGCGCATTGTTTTCACCTTTGTGACACGGTTTCTGAGAACTGCTGGCTGCACGGTGCACTTTGGTGTTTTGTGATTAAAGGTACACACAGGGCAGTCGTGGCCCAGTGGTTAGAGAGTTGGACTCATGACCAGAAGGTTGCTGGTTCGATTCTCAGGGCTGGCGGGTAATGACTGAGGTGCCCTTGAGCAAGGCACCTAACCCCCACTTGCTTACTATACAAAATGTACAAATGTATAGTACAATGTAATGTAAGTCGCTTTGGATAAAAGCGTCTGCCAAATGCATAAATGTAAATGTAAATGTAAATGTAAATGTACACATTTTTTTTGTTGTGAGAGCTATTACAACACAAAATTAAAGGGGTAATTCACTTAAGAATTGATTCACCATCATGTCTGCAGAACACAAAAGAACACAAACAACCAAAATACACTGAGACATTTCTCAAAATATCTTTTTCGAGTCGTATACAGCTTTTAAATGATATGAGGGTGAATAAATAATGACAGAATTGTATTTTTGGGGTGAACTATACCTTTAAGCTAGCATGAAAACCTAAATCTTGAGATCTTTGTATAGTACGCATTGTTTTTTGTTCATCGATTAAATGAATGTGCATTTGTAAATAAATAAATATCTTTCTTCTAGCTAGAAAAACAATGGCACGAACCCTATTTTTTTGTTTCAGGCACCTGCTCCGCAACATCCTCCCGGATGCTCACGTACGGTAGTTAAAAACTGCAAATCAACACAGATCGGGAGGCTATTGACCTCAGTGTCAGCAGCTCAGCGTGGACTTTATCACCGGCGAGAGGGCAGCTGGCCCATCAAGTGGAATGACAGTTCACAAGTCGCCCGAGGGGCTAAGCGCCTGTTCTTAACATCCGCCTGGAAGGTTTCGACGCTGTCACAGATCACACACACAGAGAGTTTCCCCTCCTGGCGAAACTGCCCCGGATTCACGGCCACTCAAACTACCACGCGCAAAATAATGATAGATGGCAGCTCGTTGAAAGAGAGCTAAACTGTTGGCTCATTTGCTCGCGTGACAGCGGAAATGAATATAGGTGCTTGGAAAAGTCACGGCTCTAAAGTCATTCATAACAATCAAGAGTACGGCGAAGCGGTGTAATTTGTCATGCATTAACCGTGCTCTTTTGTCACCGTGAAAGCTTTGTGTTATCACTGCCTTATCACTGTTATCGCCAAAAAACTACAGTATTTACGGCTCGCTCTCGTTGCCGGGTACAACGTTCACACGCCGGAGTTGATAAATGGTTTTTGTTATGGCAATATCCGAGCGGCGCGCACGCGGGTGACCGGGTAAGTAGATAGTTTAGCTGTTAGAACTGCGGGGGAATATGTGCCGGCATAATATTTTTTTATTTGGAATTATAATTCAGCTCTGGGTATGTTCATTAAGAATTGAAAGCTATTTTTTACCAGGATCTTTGGATTTCCATAAGCTCATTAGAGATCATGTTCCTGCAACGGATCAGCGGGGTTGGGCCGAGTCGCCATTATGCAACGGCAAGGCTGCGCTGTTTCAATGGGAATATTTTAATTAATAACTCCTTTGTGCGCAAACTCATTCAAATTCTAGTTGCGAATGAATGCTCCGAATCTTGTTACGGGCCAAATAAATGTAGAAATAAAATCAGTTTGAGCCAAAACCTTGCCTTTCCTTTAAATAATGTGAATGTTTAAACCTGCTGACGCATGCATGCATTGCCTGGTCTGCTTTCCCCCGGGTGAATATTTTACATAAAAATGCATTTAAACTTGACAGAACTGGCTTTGCAGGTCTAGGGCTCAATTAATAAATAAAATCGCACTGCATTATATAAAATGATCAAAAATATAACACACGTGATTACATGCATGTGGCAAATGGACTTTATCGGGGCTTCGAATAGCTTTTAAAAGTATTGCTTTTTATTCTTAGAATGTGCACTAGCAGTTTTTATGTGTTTTTGCCTTGATGGAACGTCTTAGCTGTGGTGTTTAAACCTTGATGAAGAATCCCAATGTAAAGTTAGGCGTAAAAGCATTTTTCCTCTGCATTTGGGGCTGATGTATAACATTTCCTCTATGCACAAATCAGAATTTACTAACCTGATCTCGTAACTATTTTACGTGGTGGATAAATTCGTACGGTGTAAATCATCAAGGATTTATGATTATTAAAAAAAACCTAAACCTATCGCCACTGGTGCGAAAGCAAAAAGATTATAAAATAAACATTACATAAATATGTGCACACCAGAACGGTCACTATTGACTGCGTACGCACACTTTAAAAATAATATCCACGTGACGTTTTATACATAAGGCCCATTGTTGGCAGAAAATCATTGAATCCATCCATTTTTAATGAACTTTGTTTCTTCAGCGCATCATCAGCCTCTTGACAGTCGTATTATCAATCTTCAGATGCATTAGATAACTTCAAGGTGGTTTGAGGCTGGTTCCAGTTTTAGGGACAATTTAGGGGTCAATTTCAGATCAGATCTGTCTAATGATGGAACCGATCATGAATTAAAACCGCCAGGGTTGTAAATCACAAACATTTGGAATCATATTTCTCCTTTGGCATGTCTCAGCCTCCTATAAACACCCAGACACACAAAAACACGTCGGACTTGAAGCCATTATGCTGCAATATTTTTCCATGGTCCTATGATAAAAGACTGAACAGAACCCCAGGTAGAAATATAGCGATATATTTCTTTTTGCAAAACAGACCTGGATTCAGCGTGAATTGAACCCCAATTGCTGATGAATGTCATTGTATTGGCAGTACATGCGCACATAGAGGAGATCTGATTAGAGTTAAATTGTCCGTAGAGTAAACGTAAACAGCTGATTTACAAAAGAAGAGGCGAGAATAGGCGATGTCACGGTGGCCCATTTTAGAGAAATCCCCTGGAAACCACGAATGCGGCTCGTCCAATAGGAATACAGATCTCTGGCCGGTAATGCATTCTTCAGCTAATTCACTTTTTGGCTTCGAGGACTCCAGAGATACTCCAGACATAACAAGAACACACCCACAGGGCTTCAAAGTAACGCTTTGAAATAAATAAGGGCACGGTTATGAAATGGCATCCATTGTATAGCACAGAATAACTTAGAAGTTGTTACGTGATGTCCTTAAAATTATAAGCAATTAATACACTAGTGACCAAAAGTGATGTCCGACTTTGAAAATGGGCTTTCTCGCTCTTTATTCTAATATTAAAAAGTATTGAGAATGTTGTTTGCAACTCAGCTTGCAAAAAAACACACGACACATGAATTTTATTGAGTCAAGACCCAGGAGAACGACTGGTGTAGTCAAAAGCAAGATAAACAATTGTAGTCAGTGCTTTATTTCCTATGAGCTTTTCTATGCTTTTTTGCATTTCTTTATGGCCAAAAAACAGTCCAATAAATCCCTAAAACTTTAGTTTATTGTTCATTTTATACCATACGCCTCACGAATCCGAGAGTGCATTTGAAGCAAATATTGTACAAGTTTGACATCACGTTTGGTTTTTGTGTCGTTTTGATTTTGTTTCTCTCTCAAGTGGATTGTTTGTGTTACAGATGCCAGTGTAACGCTCCATTAGGATTCTCGTCTTCAACGCACGCTCGGGTATATCCCTGTACACTTGCAACTCACCGCTCTGAAACGACACCTCCGGCGTGTAGCGGCTCATAAGGCAAATAGAACAGTCAAAAAGCAAGAGGTTATCAGATTGTGAAGCTACCTAATAATAAACTCAACACCCAGTGGCCGGAATTTCCTGTTACACTGCCTGCAACCATTGATTTGTCTCTCAGGTTGCCGTTTCAATTAGATACAGTATAGACTCGGCGCTCCCAGGGCACTGGATGCAGTATTGCTCTCATTGTGTCTTACTCACTCAACTGAAATATGCTGGCCTGTGCCGAAAATTGCTCTTGTCTAAATCTAGAAGTCCAAAAACCACAGCTGATGGCTCAGTAACTGCGCTAAAGGTGATTAAAGCTAACGTCTGGACTAACACAGAGACGTTTGCTACGGTCAACACGTGAGTGATTACACTAAAGTATTTATGTCGATATGAATCCTGACCCTACAGTATGGCATGAAAACAATCGGTCGCAGTAGCAAAACACCTGCCACGTCATAATGGTGAGTCGATATCACGGTTGAACTTCTTCAAGCTATGAGGCAAATCTGAACTGATGTTTGTACGATAATCCATATTCAATTTGCCTTCTATTGGCTTCGCTCGGGCGGTTCTGATATCATTTTCTCAAATGCCACGATCTTCACGTGTATTTGGGATATCTTTACCGACACGGCAAACAAAAGTGATGAAGAATGATTCTCATTGCTCGTGTTGCTCTTTTCTCGACGAGTTACGGTCGTGATTTGTAAAATAAATAAAGTATTCCAGAAACATTGTGAAAAAGGCAAAGAGTAAAAAAAAAAACCAAAACATCAAGGAACTTTGATAATTAAGATAAAATAAAAGTTAGTCTAAAAGCTATTTCTTTGGTCAAATTTGGTCGGTCAGATCGCCTCGTTCCACTTTCTGACCCAAAATACTGTCATAGCTATCCCCAAAGGAGTTAATACCAGAATTCTGCTTTTCAATATAACAAAAATGCATGGCGCTGTCACTGGCTGTCAAAAAGTAAGATGCAATTTTGATGATATATTCACAAAGCAAAAATATATTCTAGGTTGAAGTTTGAACCCAAGCATCCATCCATGCAAACTGAAAACTGCATCATTAGACTTTTTCAGCTTAGTAAAAAAAAAACGTTTCTCACCTATAAACGGTTTTATCGGACGCACACGGCTGGCCTGAAGTTAACTTTAGGTCTGTGTTTGCTGATCGGTCTGGCTAGTGGCTAATAACACAACTACATTTGGCTTAATTTATAATAATATTTTATTGTATAATAATTGTATTAAATAAACAATTTGTTGAATTTTATTGTATATTAATTTTACAGCGCAGTAACGTTTCTTGTTGTTGCTTTGAAACCTGTTGTCTACAGTAGGGCAAAAACTGAGGCGAGACTCAATGCTGCCCCTTCAGAAAACCAGCTGCATGACACCCTTGCCATCACTTCACACGTAAATTTTACTGTACAAACTCAAAAGCACAAATGAAACAAATCAAAAGTCAAACCGAAGTGGAGCAAACACTGAATCTCTTTAAACACTGAATCTTTATTTCCTTTCCTTCTCGAGATGGATCGAAAGGTTAGAATCAACAATGGTTTAGATAAATTAAAAATATGCAAAACTAATGGCCTTGAGAGCACAGTATAACTTACGTATGAGGTGCTTTGCGGCTGTTGCCTTGACTACACCATGAATTTGTATTGATTTCTCCACTTTTCTCATAGCCATTTCTTGTAAAACTAATGTTATAATATGAACTTAAGAGTTAGGAATACAATAAGTTTGTAATGAGTAATTGTGCTCAGTAAAGCAAGTTAATTAAGAATTTCAATGAAACGTATCGCTGTTAAGTCATTCGCAAGTTTGCCTCTTCTGTGCCGCGTTGGAAACACAGCGGAGCTATGACTCGAGTCAACTGAGACATAAGATGAAAGAATAAAACAGAAAAAATGTGCTTATGTGTCATCAAAAGTCGGAGTAATTCACAACGGGTAACATTAAGCAGCAGTAGCCCGGCGCGGTGGGAATACCCGAAACACTGGCTCTGGTGTTAATACTGGTCTATCTGACAAGGCGTATTAGCACACTGGTGTGTGTCCGTCTGTGCGTGTGTATTAGAGTTCTGGAAAATGAATTCTTCGTTTGACTGCCCTGCTGATTCCCCGAGTAGGTTTCTACAATGATTAAGGGACCCAGATCCCATTAAAGGGAACATAGATCGTTTAATCCGCTGTAAAGCCTATTTCCAAGCTCAATTAGCAATGGATGTTAAAAACTCAGGGTCCTGCACACCTTTTATTGTATATTAATAATTTATTGAATAAACAATTTGTTAAATGGGTCGCATTTAATTTTAGCCAAGTAACGGTTCTTCTACTGGTAACGCCAAAAAGTACTGACTAGACTTTTAACTTGTTAGCTAATGTCATTTACTTATTTTTCTCACTTGTTATCAGAAATAATCTGCAGGGACTCGATTCTATGCAGATGTGTACCGGAAGTTACGTTTGGGCCACAAAAGCGTGCATGCGCAGTAACGTTTCTTTATGGTGTTGCTTTGAAACCCTCTATAATAAAGATGTATAGAGGCGATAATGTTGGGATACCGATTTTTTTCCCAGCTTAGTCATCATTCTAGTTGTGAACGGGCCTTTACTCTGAAATGATGTCATACCTGTTCATTCTTCTGTTTAGCTTGAGGTATATTTAGGCCCTTAAGCTTATTAAACAAAACTGCGATACATTAAGACACAGACGGGAGCGACGGTTAATGAGAATTTTGGCTAATCCGCCTGAGAAGGACATCCGCCCATCTGCCCCAATTAGACCATCACAATCCACGGTGTTCCGAATAAGTACATCATCTGCTTCCTCCTGCCATTTCAGATACGGCCATTGTCATTTCCGCAATAGCCTGTGTCATCTTCTTCCATCTGCCTGTCACCGTTTCAAAAGGTCCACATAATCAAATCTTTTCTATCTTCTTCCTTGCCATTTCTCTTCAGAAGACAGACCAGCACCACCTCTAGTCTCGACCTGCCAATGTCAAAGCAAACTAAAGCATAACCAGCACTGTTTAGAGTCAACAAAAGAAGCAAAGTTGAAAACAAAATAAGTATGAGACGATCAAATAGCATCTTTAATCTCACTTGAACTCACTGACCATGTGGTGTAGATGTACGGTGGCTTGAACGGGTCAAACTGTAGGACTTTCATCATGTTCGAATCAATATGAGCTTAAAATGACTTATGCAAGTAATGATCTGTGAGTAAGATGGTTTTAAGGAAAGCATGGATAAATCCACTTATATCCTGTCGTTAAGTCCAATTTTGCTTGTGACTTGCCTAAATTTGCATATTAACAGAGGGTTTGTTGGCTAATGGTCTGGACAGGGCTATTATTATTATTATTAACCTCAAATTATAATAGCCAGACATATTTAAAAAAAATAAAAGATACACAAAACTGTTACTGTTGGTAAAAGAATGAACAAATAACAAATCAATAAATATTATTAAATAATAGAAAATTTATGAAACTTTTCAGATTTTATATTAGTTGTAATATAAACAAACAATGTATGTTAATACATGTAATATAATATTTATAATAATACATATTATATATTCTTTTACTTATTTATTGATAATAAATGTATAATATTATTAATAATAATACATATACATATATAGTTTTGCTTGCTTGTTAGGTTGATGTCATGTTCCTTTCAGACCAGAACCGGTACAAACATTGAATGGATTGTGAATTTACTACACATTGCAAAAGAAATCCATAAAAGTAGGGCACACTGTATTATATAAATATGACATAACTTTCTGTATCGATTTTTGCAGCTGTTTTACTTGTATATTGCATTGGTTTAGGTTTAACACAAATATCTGTAGTTTATAGATTAAGGCCTTTTTTTTTTGCAGAAACCCAAACCCACAGAAGAAATGTGCATATCAGAAGTACTTCACTCCTACGCCTACGGCTGCCGAGCCCCGAGCCAATATGCATTCGAGAAAAATATGAAAACCAACCAGTGGACATTAGAGAAGTGTTGTGCAAACGTAAGATAAACTGAGTTCGATTTCCCTCTAATCTGGGGATCAGATGTATAGTAATGCGAAGAGGCGCCTTGTTAGGGGACGGCCTTTTATCCTGAAACATAATCTGCCTTCATACGTGGAAAGGCTCCGGTGGAACATTTCCCTTGATATTTTATGAAAGCAAACAAACGTTCGCTCCAATAGCCCCGTTGTGTCTCCTTGAAACTGAAGTGGGGATGAGAAAATATTTTTAGAACTGACTATTTGCCAAAATATCAATTCAGAATTGATTCCTAAAGATATTGCTTTACAAAAGGAGTTGTAAGAACTATAGTTATCTTTATCGTGTCCTTTAGGAATGACAGCCTCTCCATCTACTCTCATTTGAAGGAACCCAGCAGGTCTTTGCTCTTTGATGAGAAGAAAGTCACACAGATGAGAAATAACTTGGTAAGTAAATGATGACACTGCTGTTTAGATGAACTGCACCTTTAAGTTCAGAACATCACTGGTCACTCCATGACACTGGAAACGCTTTGACGACAGAAAGCAAAACATGTTTAGTTTCCACTAGCTCTGAATCTATTCAGGAGTGCTGCTTGATTCTGATAGACCCCTCAAGTATGCAGTAAACAGATAGCAGGGTTCCTCTCTTCATGAATGGAGTCGAACAGAAAGCATCTTTAATCTTGATCTCAATAGCATTGACAGATTCCTCCATCTTCAAGCAACTATATGCAACCGGGTTCTATTTCAGCGGCTTAAGATGGGGGAGCGTCACGAGTTCAACCTCCCTATGGATGGCTCATGCATTTTTCATGCAGACGCATGCCTTTGAAAAAACCCAACACAATAATTCCCATCACCGCTCTGTTCTTCTGTCGCAATGTATATGTTCTATGGCCCGGAGCGAGATTGCATTGCCTCTCTCGATATGCTATGAGCGAAGCCAGATGGCTAAGAGAACGAAATGAGGTTCCTATATTAAAACACTATTCATTCATTCATTCAAGACCAACTTAATGTTCAAGAATAAGCATTAAATCCTTAATAAACTTACAGAGTCAAGGAATGACAGAGGTTGTGTTTGGTTGAGAGGAACAGTAATGCGCAAGAAGGGTTTGCGTATGGTTATGTTCTTATTACTCATAGAAATGCCCAAAGGACAGTTGTATTGCCTAAAGGTTTCTCTCGGGAGTCTTAAAGGTAAAGTGTATCATTTTAAGATATTAAAATACTTTTTCATATCCTGGCTCGATATGTAAAGAAAAAAATGAATGAGCGTTTTAAGCACCTGCCTAACATAGCAACATTGACTCAACTATTATTCATTTGGGGCTGTTTGTCCAAACAATGGAAGAGGGTCATTCCAAAGTAGAAAATATACTTCACCTTTAATAGAGATCTTGGGTTATGTTGACACAAATGAGACATTAGAGGAGTATATAAAGCTATAAAACAGGAATTTAATGAGAAATCTTAAGGGGAAAAAACCCCATCAGAGAAACAAAATATCTCCATTTGCTTTTAATTTAATCTCATTGCTGTAACAACGGAGGAAAGAGATATTTAAACCATTTTTCTTCTATGGTATACCCATCAAACAAACTTCAAGCGTGCCTTCTTTCAGCTTCTAAAGACAGACACAGAAAGCCGCATTGCAGAGGCGACGATAAATGAGTTTTTATAAAACTACAGAGGACATTAGATAATAGTTATAAGGGGATTTAATTGATCTGTGAAGTGAGGTCTTCATTTTCTATGTTGAAAATTGAAAACTACCCGTGCTGTCAACATCAAGAAGGCTTTCGGGAGGAGGTGCAGAAGAAAATCAAACAGATTTAGTCAAAATCGAAATATTTAGGCCTTTCAACATGACAACTCTGAAGTGGCTTACACAGAGCCACGTGGATTTCCCTTTAAAGGATCAAAGACATACGCCATCGGAATAACCCTCAACATCAAAAACCCAATTACATGCCCTCACACTGACATTTAATAATCATAAAGTCATAACTGCACAAAACATCCCATTACCTATCCCAACCGTGGCCTTGTGAACCACGTGAATATCACGCTGGTGTTATGAGTGACCCGAGTTTGAGACCCTGCTTGTGAGACCCGTCTCATCTATACCGTCATATCTAATAAAAGCACAGAATGCCAAAACACGTTTTAAAAAGTTTGCACAAAATATTGTTCACGTAGTGGCCAAAAGTGATGTCTGGTGGGTGGCTTTTTAAAATCTGTCTTTCAGCTTTGAGTAAATCGATTAAAATACTTGATTTTAAATGCATTAAAAAGCAAACTACAGCATATCAGAGAATATGGATTTTACTCTCATATTCAAAAATGCATAGAAACACTGAAATTGTACAGTAAATAAAGCAAATATTGAGTACTATTTAATCAGTTCATATTTGTTGATTCTCTTTTGTGGGAATATTGTAGATCTTGATGTGCTGAATGTATTATTTTTAACCCCCCCAGGTAAAAAGTGCACCATTCAACGTACTTAAAGTGCTCTTATTTTTAAGATAAAACTTTTTGAGACACCATAAATAGAAATACAACCTTTTCAGATGAATGTGTGACAATAAAGTACTTTGAGTACATTATGAAAGTGTACTAAAATAAAATGTATTTAGTGCACTTTTTTACCTGTGTAAATCTGAGCATTATATTAAACTTGAATCATAATTACACAACGTGCATACAAATGCATATATATTATATTTTATAATATATTCAAATATTTATCATCACTTTTGGCCTCCACACCCACACACACATAAGCACGCGCGCACACACACACACACACACAGTATACATATGGTTCTTTCCTCTCTGTGATTTGTTATCGGGAATGCTGGAGGATATAACACATGCGGTGGATCCTCCAGATAGCTTTGACAGTCTGAGAATAGATAAGACTGGAATATCACTCAGCGTTACTGCTGGCCGGCTTCGGCGCTGCGATCACACGGCAAGTGAAAATGAGAGAATGATGTTTACACCACATCAACAGGCATCGGCCGTTTTCACAGTTATTCGCAAGTATCGCCAAGCAATGTTCCATATGCTGCCGGATTTCTTAATGAATATTTACATCATCGCCGAGAGTCCTCCTGAAGCAGGGGGCGGAATATTACGCAGCGTCTTCGCACAGCCCCTCGACTCCATTAGCTGAATGCGGGGGGCTGGACGAGCTCTGGATGGTTGAGAATGAGACACCAGAGAATCATTTACAAGCTCCTCATCGCTCACACAGAGCTCCAGTTTGGCGTGAAATGGTTGGCGTCTGCCTGCCCGGCCTTTAGCACCGGGATAACTCCACGTGAAATTGGACAGAGCTCCGAGGGGAGCGGCTAGCACCGCGTCCGCGTGTCCCCGACTGTGTGTACAGTGTGCGTTTGCTCATATTTCCCAGAAGGCACTGTGCTTTATGATGCAGTTTTTGTTTATCAGCGCTGACGGTGTTAACCCTCTGTGGACACCACAGGTATACGCAGAACAGCCGTTATGATCGTAAAATACAACATATTTCACCGTAAGACTAAATGGGGGATATGTTATATATCATATTTCATTATTACGACTGGTCAAAGAAGGCATTCTGCGGTTAAATGTTTTTCTATAATGGCCGGTACACACTAAAAATGACCAATGTCTCACCGTGTGTTTGTTTCATGTTACCCCTGTCGTCCTTCTCACATAAAAAAACAACCCAAATCAATATTTTATGTCAGTTTATTTATTCATCCAGTGTATTAAGTGAGATAATGCATCTTGTGTTGAGAGATGGATGTACATTACCTCTTCTAGTACACACATAATATATGATATTATATATATGTGTATAGAATACTTATGCAACATCATAGCGGTCAGTACTCCCTCCAATCTTCCTTGCGCCAAACTTGGTTGGGATGGTCTTTAGATTTTCCTATGGGAATCAACCTACAAATGAATTATATGTAGTCTCTAAATATGAAACTGAGGGTTCATAGCTTAACTGACAGAACATGTCACTAACAACCGGAAGGTTTTGGGTTTAATTCCTCAGGTGCATATGAACACATGCCTAATGCAAATGAATGCATGCCCCGTGTGCACTGTCTGCTCAAACGCATAAATATTAATCGCATGAGAAAAATTACACACTTCAGCTTTCAAATTTACTCATTTATAATGAACAGCTTTATTAATAAATAATACATTTACACAATGGCAAGGAAATCAAGCACCTCTGTTTGTTTAAAACCCTGTGTTGAGAATTAGAAAAATTGCTTGAATGTTTCTGAGTGAGATGTCCTTTGCACAAGCCAAACTTATGGCTTAAAATGATTATAAAATGATCATTAGGGATGCACTGATATGTCAATTTTGGCCAATAACTGATCATTATTTAACAACAAAAGGCCATAAGCAATAACTGATATTTTGGTCGATGTACAGTATCTTAATATTGATAAAAGTGTAAAAGTGTTCTCAATAACCACAAGTGTAACAGGTCTCAAGACAGAAATCATTTAACCAGAGAAAATTATTTATTATTTATCAGCTTTAATATATTGGACTGATTTTATTATCAAGCCGATACCGATAACATTAAAAATGACAATTATCTGCCGATACCGATACTATGTTGTGTATCTCTAATTACAATAATAATTATTAAAAAAAAAAAAAAATAACTTGTTGATTCAACACTAAATTAAACTTAATAACAAATAAAAAAATGTAAAAAATATATATAAAATAAAATGTGAATGTATCCAATCAAAGAAACAATACAAAAAAAGGAAATGACACATTAATTGTTGACACATTAATTGTTGTACCTCGATTATTTTATTTTCATAATTGTTGGAAACCAAAAGTGAAATTGAAAATTGCTGGGTAAATATTGGACAGAACACACTGCTGGGTTATTTTAACCCAATTCAGTAGTGTGTTCTGTAATATTTACCCAGCATGGGTCCAAAAACAATCCAGCACTTTTTAGTGTTTCCTGTAGCTCAGTGTTTAGAGCATGGCGCTAGCAACGCCAAGGTCATGGGTTTGATCCCAGATTTGCACATACTTAGAAACAATTGTATCGTACGATGCGTTGGATAAAAGCGTATTGCAAATGCGTAAATAAAGAAACAGTTTTTATACCGTGTTTTTTTGGGGTTTAAATTACACTTGAAAATGTCCATATTTCACCCAACCATGGGTTAAAACAAGCCATCTTTATTTTTTCTATATGAAAGAGCCATAAAATAATACAGAAGAAATCATGAGGATGAACACAAGTATGAAGTAATCACAGCACAATCTGACACCTGTGAGAGATTTTGCTATGATTATGACACAAGTGGTTCAGTGAAAGCGTGAGGATAGAAATGTTGTATGTGTGCTGATTAAATTCATCTATGCTCACCGAAGGCTCAGCGCACCTTAAAGCACCTTAAAGCGGGTTTTATAACCGATGAAGGTGATAAAAAAACACATTTGGGACGAAAAAAAAATATTGATTTGGTGTTGAAATGCTGCTTTATTTCAAGCAGCGGGATAAAAGAAAGAACATCATACAAAGAGCAATTTTTGAAAACAATGTTATCTGCTCTTTAACATCTGTTTCTAGGTTATGCAGGTTGTCCTCCGCTCGGTCGAATCTAAATTCAGTTCTCTGCACGCTCTTCTTAAGAGCCATTAGGGCTCTGTCTTTCCACGGCAACATCATCCTGCTCAGCCATCGGGCTGAAGAGCGAGCCGCTCGGAAACCGTCTCCAAGTGCAATCGATCCGTGCATTTCAGTGTCTCGTTTACCCTAAATGCATTTCTAGCGTCCAGAACGAAGGTGCCCTCGGTTCAATGGTGCATATGGAAAAAGAGAAACAAAACCAGCTTGACAAAACGAATCATTTAAGCTTGTAGAATCCATCCACTGTACCTTTAGACAAAAAAATTGCATGGTAAACAAATCACGAGGAAAAGTAGATTAAATACACAAACTCAAACTAAATCCACTGCCCATAAGAAAACACTCATCACTCATGAGATCCCTTAAATATCTCAGTTATTTCTATGAAACATCAATGAGATCAAATGGAGAGCAAATGGAACGTTTTGGTTGGGTCTCATCCGTGTCTCAGATATTTCTCCCGAGAAAAAGATCCAGAAATCTCACAAATGTCTCTGTCATTAGAGTTTCAGAAGAGATCTCAATGTCTCAAACTGAGCTCAGATTTGTCAAGTCTGCAATCAAGAGTCAATATTATTGAAGATCTCAATTTCTTAAACATTTCTTATCAAATTGACACAAATCCAGATTATTTTACCTCTACAATCTACATTCATTTTATACCTCCATACATTTCGTGTCTCATTTCTTCCTAAGCTGTTGATACTTCAATGAAACACAACTGAGCTAATTCTGAGCAATAACATTTTCCTGCTATTCCTCTATGAATCCGGCCGTCTTGGATGTTCAGACAAAACAGATGCGCGACACAAAATGAGTGTGTAAATGTCTCACTAAAAGTTGCCTCTGCACGCTGAACTGGGATATCACAAAGTACTTTTACATAAACAAGAAACCACTCATCACCCATCATTTACTTTGAAATGATGTCAAGCGATGTTTTCAGCTTCGGTGTAAACACGACTCTCAACTATGACCCGTCGTGATTTCTTCCCCAGTGAAGCTTCAAAAGCACCTAACTGTTCCTTTCCTAAAAGCTCGGGGATTAATCCATTTGCTTTTCTCCCGTAATTTAACCAACCTTTTTATGCAAACGTATATCAGAGGCAATATGAATAATTAAAGCAACACAAAAAAAACCCGACGGCCTGGAGGAAATGCGTTTTATTGTGCCTTCCACGGGATGCCATTACCCAGCGCCCATAAATCCAGAGAAACACATAGTGCAGGTTGAGATCGAGGTATCTATTGCATTAGTGCAGTGAAATGCAATAACCTAACAACTGTCCATTTAAGCCCACTTTACAGCTGGAGGAAGCTGATACACTATGCTTGTTTAACACGCATGACTTAACATGACTCAACAATCCCGGGCATGCATGCGTTATCAAGGTATTTGCTTTGATCAATTTATTCGGCTCATTTGGAGCACGCATAAAACACGTCCCCAAAAATCCTTTAGCAGTCTTCATCATGCCAAGTTTTGAAGCAATGAGTAACTACGCCCATAATTTACCCCCGCTGCCCACCTGCAACGCTCCTATTATTTAGTTCAATGGTCCCTATGCCTAACAGCAAAGTATTAAATCAGACATGACTGAGGCCAGCTGGAATCAATAGCTCTCGCTTTTGCATCCTCACACCGCGCTACAAAAAGTGAGGCGATATAATGTGTGATTACGGCCGGCGGCAGCGGCGGCGTGACGACATTTCATTCTCATGGTTCGTGGTCGTAAGACGCTGACGGGATTTATGCTCGTGATTTACACGTTCCTGTGTTTTCCTTCTGCTGCACAACGTTGTGATGGCACATTGGCAGGCTTTAGAAATGAGATGCTGAATAACAATCAGTACTGTACATGATGTGGAACAATGACTGAAAATGCTTGGCAGGTTTGGTTTGGTTTGGCTTGAATGAAGAGACTTTTTTCACGCACAAGTTTATGTTGAGTTGACGTTGGGGATCCATGTTGGGATGCTGTTGTGTTCAGACATGTGGTGTTGTGATTGGCAGGTTGGAGTTTCATTAGGTCCATAAAACTCCATAAATGCAGAGTCAATAAACATCAATAGCCCCGATAACCTTTATCCTCCATACCTGCAGTTATATGAAGTGTAGAATGGATTCTGTGAGCTACCAGAAGCATGCTGCAGATATTGACATTAATGCAACTTCAAAAATGTAAAACATCAATGCATTATAATTCCTTGTGGTTTCAAAGATGTTCTAAAGTGTCAAAAAAATATTTAAATGTCTTAAAATGTTTTTGAAATGGATAACTTATGATAAAAAGGCACGTAACCAGTCAGAATAGATGTGATCAATACTGTTTAAAAAGCATTTGATCTTAAGGAGTATGCTTGAAATTGGTGTGGTAGACAAAAAAATAATTTTGCAAACATAAATGTTGTTACAAAACATTTTATTTAATAACAAATGGTTTTGAAATGGTTTTGAAGAAAGAACAGACAACAAGAGCCCAAAATAGATGGAAACTATTATTTTTGAATGAAACAAATATATTTTTGGACATTTAAGAATGCACATTCAGATCTAAAGCTTTGTAAGGTCAAGTCATATATTGTACTCAGTTGACCATAAACTTTTGGGGCTGGTTTCCAGGACTAGGCCTTAGTTAAATTAGGATATTTAAGTCATTTTAAAAACATATTTAAAAAAACATGCATCTTGAGACAAAACAATCACACTATTTTAAGATAAGTCATGCAAACAGGCCCATAAAGTGTTATTCTGACAATGTTATTTATATGTCGCAGCTTTATTGAGTTTCCATCATTCAAAATGAGTAAATAACCCTTAAGTTTTGACTGGTAGTGCATGAGATTCTTAATGACTTTAAGTCATTGGCCAGGACCTTCAGGTCTGCATCTATGGCACTAACCAGACTCTGTAGCTTTAGCCATAGCGGTTTCCAGTTGATGGCTAATGTAGTTTCCAGTCAATGTTGACTTTAGGTTGGTGAGCCCGTAACAGCAATCCGTTTTAAGTAGAGCTCCGGCTTCTAAACCTCACATTACATGTGAATACTGCTCAGCGTCACGTTTAATAGAGTGCTTGTGGGATTCATTATGCTTATCGCAGCGGCTATCTTTCTTTTGAGAACGCACACGTTCCGATAACACTCCTGACACGCTGGAACAACATGAAATTATGCCCATGGCATCTCGGATAGAGTGGTCCATTTGGACTCTACTATCTGTTCCCTTTCATAATCAAATAACAAGCGATGACACACAATACAACACAGAGGACTGTGGACTGTGACCTGTTTTAGGGTAACTACATTTTGGAGTTTAGTGACATGTACTGTATAGAGAAGGCTCAACCTGAGATTTGAAATCAGATTTTGGAAATAAAGCAAACATTGTATGGTTTAAACATTTGAAGCAAAGAAAGTGTATGATGACCAATAAACAAAGGAGTCCATTAGATGAAATATTTTAGATTATTAATTGAAAACGCAAATTGGTAATGTTATCTGAAATACTTTCTAGGATTTACACAAAATGCTCTTTGGAACGTTCTGAAAGTACATTAGAATAATATGTTATTATTAATATTAGTAAGTATACTATACTAAATGCATATATACTGTACACATACAGAACATTTTTATTGTAGTTTCACTAATAAAAATAGCTTTTATATTTAGCTTTTTAGTTTTTAGGTTAATTTAAGTTACATTTAGCAATTTTGTATTGCTAAATGTAAGGATGCTTTTGTTAGGATGCTTTTGTCATTTTAAAAATTGTTTATGTTGCTATATGAATGTATTATTTTTAATTTTAGTTTTATTTTAATTTATATTAATTATTTTTAATGCATAAATATATATTTTTTAAGTTTTTCCAATAATTTTCAGGCCGGTATTTTACTTGATTTTAATAAACAGAAACATTTTCATCGTTTAAATTTTAGTAAACAAACCTTGCAGAATCTGCACACCAAATAAATTCACAGTAAAAGTGAAATTGTATATAAAAAATCTTCAGTGTAGTCACTCTTTTTTATAGAATTGCATAAATATTTTCTTGTCATTTACTAAGAAAAATCTAGAGGATTCACCCAGAGAATCTTTTGACACAATATTGAAGGAGTTCCCATCTATTCTGGAATCTTATTGGCTGTTTTGACTTCATGATTCAACCTTTTTAAAACATGAAAAACATTTTAAAAAAAAGATTTAAGATTTGTTGACATGTTTTGCATACGCATATTCAGATCAAAAGGTTTTGAACTCTGAACTTGTAAAGAGTATTTATATTGAGTGAGTGTAAATATAAACGTGTATGTGAGTGTGTGTGTGTGTGTGTGTGTGTGTGTGTGTGTGTGTGTGTGTGTGTGTGTGTGTGTGTGTGTGTGTGTGTTTGCCAGCACAACATCAATGTTCCTGTGGATGAATGACATTACTAGGTCACCCGTCTACTCAAGAAGCAAGAAAACATCTCACAATAGTTCATTTCTCATTATGGTCCCCTTTAAGTCCTTGGGTCAGTGTGTCCGTTCTGAAAGCTTCAGTGATCTGGCTCTCAGTTGGATAAGTGGCTGGCACTGAGATGAACAGGCAGGTAATGCTCACTGTGAGTCTGTGACTGGTCTCTTTTTGGCTGTTATTAGGGCTTTACTGCTTTGTAGTGGGGCACACTAATGCTCAAAAACAAAAGAGCCCATTGTCAAGATCTATCTAGTAAATGAACTCTTCCGGCTGAGGGGGCACCTTTAAGAGGCACTCTACATAAAAGCAATAACGCAGTTGTTGCCTCTCTCATCTGACTGCATGGTTTGATGGTTTGTGAGTTTTGATTTTCCCCTGAGCGCGCAAATACCGAATTTTTTCCGCTTCTTTATTCCGGCGCGCTTTAATGGCCGGCGCGTTGACACGCTGGCGGTCTTTTTCTCCAGAAATGAGCACCTCTATCAGGTAATGCAGAGAAAACACTCTCTCTTTTTTTGAAACCCGGAACAACGTGTACAGAGCGATACAGCAGGTTTGCCGGAACACCATCTTAATTCAGAGAGTCGCACGAATAGATGGTGCTGTGCGGTGGAGAAAGAATACAGAGATAAACCCTCAACTTTGCCCTTGGTCATTTGTCTCGGCAGAGATTGGAGAGAGGGGGTGTGCGAGTCTCTGAAGGCCGTTGTTGACAGAAACAAAGGCTGTGGAGAAAAGTCTCTATAATAATTCCAATAGCACATATTTTTGCTGACCCCCACCAACCCTCCAGAAGAAAAGACTTTGATGAAGGTTTGAGGTTCAGATAAGGGCAGATTCAAAGAAAACCGAGAATGAAGGCATCAAGACGGACACGATGCCTCACGAAATCTGAAAACCGCAACGGTTACATCGGGACATGTAAATCATGTGGGTTTGAATAGGTCTTATCATCACAATGCTAATAAAATATTGTAGAATTACAGAGAAATATAATTGATTAAAATATTTTGGTTTAATATCCAAGGTCAGTTTAATTTACTAAAATGAAATAAAATATTGGCCAATTTTTTTTGGCAAAACTTAAACTAAACAATATATATATATATATTTAACATAACAACATGAAAAATAAACAAATAAATAAATACTATAAAAAAACTACATTAATTCTGTTAATATCAAGTTTGAACTTTAATAGGCAAATATGAATATAAACACAAACTATTTAAATGAAAAAAGCAGTTAACACTGCTTAATAGTAAACATTTATTCAATCAGTCAAAATGAGTCACAGTAAGTGATTTTCTCTCATTCATGTCAATATTGTTGTTTGAGTAATATTAACAGCATAAAGACAGCAGGGGGCTGTATTCATACTGCACGGTTTAATGCTCAGATGTGAAATTTTGACATAAATCCCTTTTCCCCGTCTGTTTATGTTCTCTTAAGACAAACCCACTTATTTACACTAATAAGACTGGCATTTGTACCATGAAGAGCATTTTCTTTATGCAAAAAAAGTTGAACATTTTGCTAAATAAAATGTGTCAGCGACGACAGATAAATGTACAGTCATGATGATAATCATATCCAATAATAAGCCCACAAAAATGAGCCATGCATTTCTGCAGTTTTCTAAAGATCTTTCAACCTCCCGTCAACGCTTTCTATCGACGGACATGTTTACATGTCACTGACTATTTCCTTTAATGGACAGATGGAGTCGAATGATTTTGCTTAAAGAAAAAATAACTAGCATCTGAGTCCTTGATATTCTTTATCTACATTCATTGCAACCATAGTAACCAGCAGTATTGCATCATATTCACAGCATCATGCCTGATTTAATTTAAATAAATCATACATCATATTAGAAACGTCCTTTTTGTCCATATTGTTGTCTTGTTATGTCATCGGTATGGACAGCGAGCTGCAGGTAGACACTTTCAGCACTTTCTGTGCCGAAAAAGAACATCTCTACCGTCTCTTTCCACCTCCGATGACAGGCGAAATAAAAACTCCTGCTCACAAGACGTTTCCACTACATCCCGGCCCTGAGCTTCTCTATTGAGTGCTGCGACCAAATTGGATTTGACAAAAAGCTTGGTAACGGTACAGTACATACACCAAATCTACCTTCCCAAAAATGTCCAATCGAGCCAACAGCTCTCAAGCAACCCATTAACCAGCATGCGGTTAAATGAGAACCACGGTGATGAAGAAACACCCCGCGCGCAGCTTATCCGTCAACGTCGCGAAAATGAAAAGCTTTCATAAGGCGGCCCGTTGCTGCGGGTGCATTTGCCATTGAGTGCGCTTGACAGTGTAAACAGATTTGTTGGCCGGCTTGGCTATCACCCCTCGACTAATGGGGTTGAAGAGGAATGGGCACGGCACGCAGATATCGAGCAGGAACGTTAATCTTGATTCAGCTGTCATTCCCTCAATGAGGTGTTAAATCAATACAGATATGGCTCCCCGGCACCGAGCTTTACGTCTCAGGTTGGCTCTCAAGAAGAAAGCTAAGACTTTAATGAGGAGCGTGTAAACCACTCGCCAGGACTCTTTGAGCAAAGACGGATTCTTTGAGCAAAGGCGGTCTATCAGCTCGATCACGAGGGGCTGTCGGGAAGAACGGATCTGCTCGGCACGCAAATAACCTCAGTCTGTTCTCCGCAGTGCCCGACGCCTCGTGAACCAACAATCTTGTAAGCAAACAGCAACAGTCGGTTCAGAGTAATGGCCGCGCTGATAAAGGTTGACTTTGTTTCGAAAACACACGCCGAGGTTAAAAAATAGGTGTTGTTAAGGAATACGTACCTTTAGCTTTGGGGTGATCTATGACTTTGGCATTTCTGGGGTTGTTCATTGACACGTCTGCCAGGATGAATATTTGCATGGGAAGAATGACTTGCCCACACTTCTAACAATAAAAAGGAAGACAGGAGCACCACTAGAGAAATAATGGATTGCTTCATTCTTTCCTCTGTTATCAATTTGTTTTTTTATATATTTATTTTACTGAAGGACAGATATTTATTGCAACAGACAATGAAAATGGCTTGCGAGCTTCACAATTTAAAGGTTTGTTAGCTCAAATGAAATTTGAATGAATCGCTCAGAGCCAAGATTCATCTCGGTAGGCAGCGATGCGTGTTTTTTTTTTGGACTGAGAAACGGAATATTTTTACACTAAGATGATGTTTCGGAGAAAGGGATCACGGTCTCTATTATGTTTTTGGATTAAGAATTTTTCCCTTTATTTTCAGTGTCTTGCTTTGATCGTAACTCATAACTTGTCATGGCAGATGATTTGCAAATCCATCAAGGCGACATGTGTTTAAATCCATGTTTGAGGTTGCAGATTTAAACGGACTGTACAAATTATGATGTAATTATTTAAAGTCTACATGAAGCAAACTGTTAAAAAAACTTAATTTAATGAATTACAGCTATTTATTTGTTATCAACCCCATGCTGTACCAGTTGACCCTGAGAAAACTATATTTCTATTTACTGTGAATTGATTGGATCATGAAAAAATCTCTATATGACAGATGATTGGATGAGGAGGAGGGGGGGTGATCGACACTTATTGAGACTAAGACAAATATTACTTGCTTCAGGGTTTACCTGTTGGTGTAATAGACACAAGTACATTTAATACATTATGATGAATTAAAATACAAGTTAAATATGTATCAAATTGATTAAATAATAATAAATATCACATGTATTTGTAGCTCCACAGTGTGCTTTGTCCCATGACCAACGTTTTTTGACTTCCCTTTTCCTCATTGAAATTCATTATATGAAACAAAGCGGCCCGAATATTCATCAAAGTTGTGTTTCACGGAAGATTGAAAGTCAAACCGGTTCTGAGAGACATGCGGGCGGGCGAATAATGGCAGAATTTTCATTTCTAGGTAAACTAAAGCCTTTGAAACGGGCTGCATTGTTTTATGATTGGATGTAGATATCTGCAAGATGAAGGACGTGATTTCATATCAGGTGTAGACAGAGGTCTCCTGTCTCTTTGTGATGCTGTTTGTTGGAGCAGCCGCACGTTTCAAAAGAAAGAGAAAGGATAAAGTAATAGGATGAAGGGGGAGGGGGCTGTTTGCTTTGAGGGAATTGACCACCTTGACAAGTGAGGTGGAATGGAAGTCGAAGTCGATCTGCGAGCAGCTTCAACAGCGTGACAAGTATACTAGAGAAATCCCTGGCGGGAAGGGCACTCCAATGAGTTTTCCCAAGTTTAGTGGTGGCCACAAGCAAATGGGAGGAGGACAACCTGCCACCAAGCCACACATTCAGACATCATTTCGATGTGATGCTCTTTTCTACTCCCAAATAAAAAGTCATTCATTTATTAATGCCTTCATTTCTGTGTCCATTCATTTGTGCATTTTTTATTTTGTTCATTCATTCATTTATTTGTGCTTTAATTTATTAATTTACTATGTAATTCATTCATGCATTCATTCATTGATTCGTGTATTCACTCATAAGGCTCTTTTATAATACAAAAGCATGTGACCGTTACTTTCTATTTTGCATTTTTCTACTTTAATACAAAATGATCCTTTACAGATTATATGATCAGCAATAATTTCTTGCGTCACCTTTTGCTTTAATGACAGCATACGCTTGCGCTGACATGGACCCGATGATCCACGTCATTTTTTTAGGATGAACTGAGAATGGTCTAAAGAGCATCCTGCGTGCTTCGATGGAAAGACGAAATTCTGACCTTTTGTTATTTTGAGTTAACACGGTCAGTGTCACAGATCCGTGACCTAAAAGTAAGAACAGACTATGAAATATTAATGTTAGGACTTTGTTTTGCGTTTCCAAAACCCTTTCACTTTGCTTATGTCTAGAACCTGATTTTATGAATGCGATCCCAGACTCCTGAGCCCTGCCGTATATAAGCAAGCAAACACAAATTACATGTGCATTATGCAGCAGGTAAACAAATCATGCAGGAAAAACGCAACAGAAAACGTAAAGCACACGAGCATTGGAGAAAAGAGATAGCCCGCTGCGATTATATGTAATCTCGCTCTCAGATGTGCTCCCTACCAAACAAAATGAGCCCTTCCTGCGTTCATTCAACATGACAGCGACTACAGGCGGATCAGTCTGGTTTGTTTTAAGAGGACATGATTCAGTCCTTGAATTAGCTATATCACCCCAGGCAGATTTACACTAATTCACTTTTACAGGGCTGCACTGGAGACTTGGAGGAAGACCGCGTGTATCCGCCAGGAGATGCAACCGGCTACAGTATCACGCCGAATGTGAAAAATACAGATTATTCTTACTAATGTGTTTCGACTGTTATTGTAGGCTTAGACATCCAAAAATATCAACTTGGAGGACAGGTTCATTGTCCGATGGTTGCTTTTTTGTAGCGCTAAAGGAGACGTGAGATCTCCCTGTTTTTAAAAGAAATTGAGAGCAGATGAGGACTTTTTCAGGAAATTGCCTCTGTTTATTCTCATGACTATGATAAACAATTGAGATCTTAAAGGGATAGTTCAACCCTATAAATAAACACATAAATCATTTATTTGCCTTAATTTGGTTCTAAACCTGACTATTTCGTGTTCATACAATGGAAGTCAATGGGGGTCAATATTGTTTGGTTACCAACATTCTTCAAAATATCTTCATTTTTTGTTTTGCAGAACAAAGGAAGTCATACAGGTTTAAAATGACGTACATGTGAGAAAAAAATTTTTGGGGGGGAACTGTCTCTTTAAAAACTTCTAATCATTTATCTTTCCAAACCAAGAACCAACTATTGGCATCCAAACTGTCTGTGAGAACTCCGCTAACAGCGCCGTTGTATCACACATGGTGTCTGGTTAGTGTTTATTCCGAGTGTTTTGTAACTGAAGCAATTATCTGCCTGAATCTGGCATCCTCCATCACTCCAGATACCTGAATCGCCTCTTTAAAACGTACAAACTGTGCTCGTCTCCATCGTGTTTGGATACACGCCCGGATATGACACGGTTGTCTATTATTTGATCCGCTGTTGACATTAACTGCTGCTACAATCGATAGGAAATGTACACAAACGTTATGTTAATTCCACCAGCAATTTTGGTGCAACATTTATCAAATTCACTCTTATTATGCCAACAGGGAATATCAATAGTATTCAAGCAAATATCACCTACTTACCTTACTTATAAATACAAAAGACCAGTAGAAATTATGGTAAATTTGTCACTCCAATCCCTTGCAGTAGAGTATTAGTTTGTAAGGTGGTGGAAACATGATCACACGCTGGCTCGATGTAATTGAAAAATGGAGGGTCTCTCAGGTGGAAGGCTATTACGGTGCAACCTTCTTTAAGACGGAAAGGAAATGTCAAATTGAACCTCTAAGCAAGCTACTCAAATGAAGGCAAGTTTGCTTCAGAAATCAAAGAAACCTAGTGTGGTGTTTTTCTGCTGATGGCTAAAAGCCCTCTTTCGCACACATGAAATTTATTTGACATAACTTCAGCTGAAAACACAATGAAAGCAAGAGAAAGCGCAATAATGTGTTAGCCTGCCTTACAACGTATAAGAAAGAAAAATCCCATGGGAGATATTTTAATGTCTCAATGTTTTCTCATTGACATCAATGAGATCAAATGGAGAGCAAATTAAAATGTTTGCTTAACTCTCATCTGTGCAAGAGAGAGAAATATCACAAATGTCTCCATTAGAGATCTCAACAGTGTCTCAAACTGAGCTCAGATCAGTTTTTTTTAGCTTACTAAAATCTCAATTTTGAAAATATTTCTGTTTATTGAAATCAAATCAAATTATTGGAAAAAAACTTAATTAACCAAAAATAAATACATTTTGCCCCAGAAATAAACTGAAATAATCCACTAAAATTATAATAATAAATAAATAAATAAAAATAATAAAATGACAAAAGTATGTAACAAAATTACAAAAAATAATAAAAAATAAAAGCTCATTTAAAATATTAGTAAAACTACAATAAAACTAAAAACAAAACTATAATAACTCCGGCTCAGTGGTTAGATCGTGGCGCTAGCAATGCCAACGTCATGAGTTCGATCCCAGTGATTGCACATACTTCGAAACAAATGTATAAAGTATAAAGCAATTGGATAAAAGCGTCTGCCAAATGAATGAATGTAATGTAAATGTAGATTTGTCAAGTCTGCAATCCAAGTTGATAATCAATATTATTGAAGATCTCAATATAAACCCAAACATTTCTCGTTAAATTTACCCAATACCTACACAGTCTACATAAACCATCATTTTAACAATTGTCTCATTTGTTTCTATTTTTAATTTTAGGAGAAACATCTGAGATTAAGTTGATACTTAAACTGAGAACTCCATCACATCTCTTAAACTATAAAAGAGCAACATCTGAGCATTAAAACAGTCTTATGGCCGTGTTATGCCGTCCTGTATACATGTTTACATTTACTGTACAGCACTCAAACACAATGAGAGCGTTTGTTAATTTCAGTCTTTGGGATTCACCGTGTCAAAAGCTCTCACTATAAACCACAAATTATATGTAAAGGTCCAATGCCTCAGATAACAGTGTGGATCAATTGCAATTTTCCTGCTGTATGGGCCTAAACAATTGCCATTGTCTGGGGTAAATTCAATGATTCGTTCTAAATGTCAACAACCAGTGTGCTTGCTTATAAAACCCAGAATCCAAGAGATTTTACAGTACGTAGAAGAACGAACACACTGTATTTAAAGGTGAAGTGTGTCTTTTCTATTACCAAAATACATTTTCCCAACTCCCAGCTTGATATGCTTGTTCAGTAAAACTACTTTCGGTTCGGTGTATCTTCATCTTTAAGGTGTGAATATTGACAGATTTCTTCACTGACATACAGGTGAAGCACATTTCCTAATTGCCTCTCACAATCTCTCAGCTCTCTCTTCCAACATCACGTCAAATAAAGCCATCAGCTGTGACTTTTCACAAGTTACCGAGCGAGAGAGTTTGGGACTGAATTCTCCGAAGCGAGACGTGCGAAAGAAACAGCGAGGCAGACGAAAAGAAAGTCAGATCTGTCAGGCGTTTGAGAGGAAACAAATACCGTGAAACAGGTCAATTTAAGACCAAGTGCTAACAACTGCTATTGTGACCCTTCGGATGGCATAGTGGCTCTCTGCAACTCTTATTACTCACTACGACTAGACAATCAAACATCCAGACACGCAGAAACAAGCTTCTGTCATGAAGAGACTTTCCTCCTCAAAGCGTCTGGGTGGGGAAGAGAAATGAGCGTTTAACAACTCTGCAGACAATTACGTCGTCCTCCAACTTAATAGCTTAACACCGACACATGGCATATCTGTTCACGGCACAGGAACATTGAGTTAATGAAATAAGCAAATATATAATGCAAAGCATCATGACATCATGACTTGTTTAAAAAAAAACACAGTTTACAATCCATTTGTTGACATGACACATTTTCAAGTGACACTGGATGTCGAGCGAATGAAAAAAATGTAGGAATTCGATTTTTTGCACTGAGCACTGATTTGAGTTAAATGTGATTTCTGTAATATATTGGAGGGCAAAAAGAATTACCGGACTGTGCATTAAGAATATAAACAGGTTTGATTTTGGTTTTATGTTGTCTTTAAAACTCGTGTCGAATGTGTCGAATTGCCAACGTAAACATAATTTCAATAACCACTACCAACAATCTTTCCAACTTTCTAGCCAATATTTGCACTGAAATATGGTTTAAGTAAATACTAGCGAGCTCTATGATCCGTAAATAGCAATTCAGACGTCCTGCCACAATGTGCATTTTTAACACACTGTTTGTATTACTTCCAAGTTAGAGAGTTTGCTTTGTAGCCCAAAAAAACGATATATTGAAACAGAGCATTATCAATGGTGGTAAACATTTCACAGATTCAAAATGCTTTAGAAGGTTTCATCTCGATTCATTATGGCCCTGAAAATTCAGCGATTAATTCCAAACAAGCTTCCATTTTCTAAGAGATGGTAAGAGGACACGGCTGTGAATTTAACTGAGCAGCTCCCTTGTTAAATAAATAATGTCGCCTAATGTCAAAAAACTCACAGTCGGCCAGCCTGTTACTCTCAACGCGCTGTTGAAATATTTCAATGCATAGATGTTTGAGAGAGGCGAATTTGCAGCTCCTAGCTGCTGTTATGTAACGCTGATGTGAAATATTAATCATGAAAAGGCCGGGACTGCCAAATCTATGCTGGGGAAAGTGCTTTTTGTTAACCCCTTAAACTGCACGTAGGTGGCAAAACCTCCAGCTCGAGATGTGTGTTCTTGCAAGAGTATGCAGTTTTCTTTCTGTCTGCCGTGTACGTGTGTATATGTGCTGTGGCGTATGCAAGTGTGCATTTTTCCTACTCCTCGGTGCTTTAAATTCAATAATTGAAAACTAGTGAAACACGCTAGTGGAGGCTGAAAGCTGCGACTGGTCAGAGAGCATGTTAAATTCAGTGCGACTGACTGTCTGCTGCGAAAAATCGTTCTGCTGATCCACAAAATCTGTGCCTGACTCGAAGCACACATCCCTTCTTTAAGCAAATGTGACTATATTTTACAGTTTTTACCCTGTAATGCTTACCTAGGCCTCCTCACGCTTACAAATGTGGCAGATATTTACAGTTTTTACACTGTAACGCAGTCTTATACGTACAAATGTGGCAGATATTTGTGACCCTGGACCACAAAACCAGTCTTAAGTAGCACAGGAGCATTTGTAGTAATAGGCAAAAATACATTGTATGGGTAAAAAATATCGTTTTTTCTTTTATCAATAGGATATGAAGTACAGATCATGTATCATTAAGATATTTTGTACATTTCCTACCATAAATATATATATAAAAAAAGCTTTAATTTTGTGAGTAACATGCTATGCTAAGGACTTCATTTGGACAACTTTAAAGATAATTTTCTAAATTTTTGTATTTTTTGCACTCTCAGATTCCAGAGTTTTAAATAGTTATATCTCGGTCAATTATCATCCTATCCTAACAAACCATATATAAATAGAAAGCTTATTTATTATGGGGGCAGTCGTGGCCCAGTGGTTAGAGAGTTGGACTCATGACCAGAAGGTTGCTGGTTCGATTCTCAGGGCTGGTGGGTAATGACTGAGGTGCCCTTGAGCAAGGCACCTAACCCCCACTTGCTTACTATACAAAAAAAATGTACAAATGTATAGTGCAATGTAATGTAAGTCGCTTTGGATAAAAGCGTCTGCCAAATGTAAATGTATTCAGCTTTCAGATAAAAAATGCCTTTTTTACCTTAAGACTGGTTTTGTTGTCCAGAGTCACAATTTCATTTTTTTACCCTAAAATGTATCCATATTCCTTCAAATGCGTACAAATGTAGCAGATATTTACAGTTTTGAACACCATAACGAATCTATTTACCTTCTCATACAGTTTTTACCTTGTAATGCATCTATATATGTCCTCATATGTACAAATGTGGCAGACGTTTACAGTTTTTACCCTGTTATGCATCTATATATGTCTTCACATGCAGTTTTTACCTTGTAATGCATCTATATACGTCCTCATATGTACAAATGTGGCAGACGTTTACAGTTTTTATCCTGTTATTCATCTATAAACGTCCTCATATGTACAAATGTGGCAGACGTTTACATTTTTTACCCTGTTATGCATCTATAGACCCTTCTATACTTTTTGTTCTTACTGTTTTTGACCTCATTTGAGCTTAAGAAACCAAGATTGTATTACAATCTGTCTGAGATTTTGGTCTTTTCTCATTCAAGTAAACCTATTATAGAGTATATAGAAGCTATGCCTAAAGATGGCCAACCAATGGACTCACTAATGGACGTATTGAATGACTCGCATCTTTTTATACTACAGTATTTACATGGTATCTTTAAATGACCTTGGAGTACCATGATACACGCGCCCCAAAATACCACGGTATTTACATTTTTGCGAGTGCACTGCGGTAAGAGCACTTTCTTTTCCATCTTTCATTCAAATGAAAAACATGCCTCTTACCAGCCCTGTTTTATACATTGTACTGTGAGGGTCAGAGCTGAAGCCATTATCTAAGTGGATTATAAAAAGATTACATCAGCGTCGACTAAAATCTTTCCCGGCTTCTGGTAAAATGGCCTTGAACATTCTGGAAGAAAAGACCCAATGCTGAAGATGAGCAGAGGAAATTGCAAATGACTGGGAGGCATTTATGTGTAGAGTGCCAGCACAGAGAGGTTTATGGTCGAGGTGCATTTTCATTAACCGCAGCCGAGGCGGGGACGGCCGAGGCGGATCAGGCTGCGGCGTGGACGCGTGAAAGAGAAAGTGTTGTAAAACCGGTGATCTGAGGATCCTAATAAGAGGGTTTACACAAAACCGCTAAGCAAATTTACGAGCGAGAACTCCCCGGCCGCTGCACCTGCTGCCTCTTTTTCTCAATAACTCCAGTGTTTTATCTGCGAGCTTTAAATACGCTTATATCAGCAAACGTGCTGGAGGCTTGTCATTTCCACGCTTCTGCGGAGACGCTCCACCTGCGATCTGTCTTTGATCACAAGTCTCTGGCTGATGAATGACACTGTGTAGACGGCATTTCGGAAGGTAAATATCCATTAAACGCCGGGCATCTGTCTGCGGGCAGCCTGGTCGAGGGATGAATGAGAATAGGCCTCGCTGACGCCAGGTCAGTGCTATTCTGAGCTAAACATGGAGTCCTGCATTATTCATACACCTGAGCTGTGAACAGATGCAAATCTGATCTTCAAAATCGTTTGCTTGGAAATCTGTACGTTCATATTGTGATATTAAAGATCTCTTCCGGCCCACCAGTATAAACCATCCATTGTCAGCAACATTTAAGTCATTCTTTAGTGGTTAAGCCTTAAGCGCTATTAACCTCTTACTGTCGGATTGATTTTTATAATTCGCAGATTCGATTAACAATCCGCGCGTTATATACGTACACTGCTATAGATCACGTTAAACCCGCGATCCGCATTTATCCTGCGTCTCCATTAGTGCACGTTAACTGAATCTGCTCTCGGATGCAAAACTGTTTTATTTGCATATTCAGATTCCTCCCCCGAGGTGATCGTCAAACTGCGCAGTTAAACATTCATCAAGATGAAACATTACCCTCTATAACAAAAAACACAAGAAGAGCTGTATCCTAATTCAAGAATCTCTTCAGCTTAGCATCATTCTTTTAACGCAAGATCTATTCTGTTAACATTTGTTTTGTTAGATATTCCGTGTTTACAGAAAGGAGCTTTGAATCTGCAGCACGGAGTCTCAGGGAAATGTTACTGACCCTGGTCACTGGTAAGTGAACGTAAGAAACCTCAGATTGCACTGTTATCAATTATACATTCACTGGGACACGGCTATCCACTCGGCTAACCAGCGGAGAATACCAGATGCCAATGAAAGAAACAAATGCAGCAGCGACAGAATCCAATCTCACACACTTATACTGACTGCAAGCATGCTAAAAAGACCAACACAGCACTGGTGCCGAGGCTTCTTCATTTACTTAAAGGGATATTTGATGCAATAAAAAAAATCTGGCATCATTTATTCACCCACATGTTGTTCAAAACCAGTATGTGCTCTGTGGAGCACAAAAGAAGATATTTTGAGAAATGTCCCAGTGGTTTGTGCTCATACAATGGGATCTAATATTGTTTGGTTACCAACATTCTTCAAAATATCTTCTTGCATTCTTCAATGTCATACAAGTTTGAAATGACCTGAGGGTGAATAAATGATGTTCCTTTAACCAGCAAAACTTCAACAAGAAGACCTTTTCCATTGATAATGGTGGTTATTTATTAATTCATACTAAAATATGAATTATTTACTATGGCGATCAAATGATGGCGTAGAGCATTACAGTACATCTAGACAGAGAAATGCGCCACTCGGGCACACTTACAGTATTTTAAGTGCCAAATGCTTTGGCCATCCAAACACAAATATTTCACGGGTGATGATTTTAAGCCAAGAAGTTTAAAAGCACTTACATCACAATACAATTGCATTCATTAAAACATTATGGTATGGTGACAATGACACTTAGGCCCACCAAATTTTATTTTATTAAAACGAAACCAAATTTTGGTATATGACTGGCATTTTGTCAAGAGCCTTTATAGATGATATACAAAATAAATGACATGAACAGACTATGTTTAAAAAAAGAAATTGTTGGGAAAATTCATTCAGGTTGTATTTGTTAACATTAGGCCTAGTTACTATGGACTAACAATAAAACTACTTTAGTAAAGCATGTATCTTAGTTTATGATCATTTCAGCATTTAATATTTTACATTTAAAAGTTACATTAGTTAATGCACAACAAACTAATTGTATTGGCATTAACTAATACAACCGTATTGTAAAGTGTCACCGTTAGGGCTGTCACCAGATTTTCACTGTGCGGTTATTGAGGCCAAACAAATTTATGGTAACAATATTATCACAATATTTATTGAATGTTTTTTAAAGAAATTGTGAAATTCTTTAGTGAAAATGATTCATAAAACTAATAATAAAATAATGTTGTTTTTTTTGTGTATTTAGTCAACAAATCACACTCAAGTCTATGAAAGAGTTTGTAACCACTGTAACTCTTAAAGCTACATTTTGAATGGATGCTGAATAGTTTACGATATTACGATGTGTAGAATAAACACGTTATCAATATCACGGTTATTATCAATATATTGTGCCCCATCATTTTTGCATCTTCTGAAGCTCCTGAGCAATAAACACAATACAGATGCACAAACCAAATGATTCTGCTTCTTACCTTAAACAAGCGGAGGATATTCGCCACCATAATGGATACAGAACTGGACGACGCTCCGATGACACCCACCACTCTCTCAGGCTTGGTAATGATGGGCGATCCTCCACCCTGGCACTTTACATCCGTTCCATCTTTCTCAATGAGCGCCTGGACAAAAGTGAGAGACTGCTCCAGAGCGTGGGTGTCCCGCGAGCACGTGTCCAAAATACGGGCTCCCAGGGTAATGTTAGGAAGCAGTTCGTGGTCGTTGTTGATACGGTCCAGCGCGAACAGCATAGCTTCCAGACGATGGATGCCCTTTTCCTTTTTTATCTCTCCGCACGCTTTGCCCTCGTGGCCTCGAGCGTGTACAGGAAACAGGCCGCCCAAAGAAATGTCTCCATCAATCCTGATGGAGTTCAGATGCGTGTGGCCGGGACCTTTGGGCCTGGCGGCCAAAGCAGTCAGAAAGAGGTAGAAAAGAACCGATGCTGAGACCTGACCGGCCCATCCAACCCTTATACCCACAACCGAAAACATTGCAACCTGGTTTAATCCCAAGCGTGTCTATTTATGGATGTGAGATGTGTCACCGCTGAGTTGATGGGTCAATGGATGCACCCTTTTGCAGGGCACAGTCTTTCAAAGTTCATACTTATATCCCTTGTAATTGAATGGACCGCTCATCTGGTTCTGTAGGTGCCGGTTCCGAGTCGATCCGATTTATCTCCTGTCACAGAACGCTCTCCTCTAGCGTCTTTTGATGAGATTAAAGGTTAACCGAACGTCTTTGGTCGCTCGCTCCCTCTGGGTTCCCAATCTCAAGGTGAAAGAGGCTCGGGGTCTTCTGCTGTGAACACAAAGCTTTACCCACCTGTGAACAGAAAAGGGAAAAGATGAGTGAGGTGAGAACCACAAGAAAGCAACAGAGTCAGATGTTTCGGCATTGGTGCTTTTCTGGTCTTTTTCGTAAACTTCCTAACTCAAATCCTGAAATCTTGCTTTTTCTCTCGCTCGCATGCACCCTGCGCTCCCCCCGTTCTGCTTGAATTTAAAACGTTGCTATGGGCTCCCAAGGACGAGAGAAATGCTCGCTGGCGCTCACGTGTGTCTTTTCAACATTGTGAATGAAGGTGCTGCATTTCAATGAAGATCCAGAGAGAGAGAGAGAGAGAGAGAGAGAGAGAGAGAGAGAGAGAGAGAGAGAGAGAGAGAGAGAGAGAGAGAGAGAGAGAGAGAGAGAGAGAATTATCTATATGCTGTAATGTGCTGTTTCAATTTTACTCCCATCTGCAATGACAGCTCAGATAAAGTATATTTTGAAATTTGCATGCTTTATCTCCCGCTGCACTGGTGACTGCAGGATATTTAAAGTTCTCGGGAGGAATGGTCATTCATTCATTTAAGAAAATGAGTTTTAATTTTTATGACACTGAGCTCAATGTGGAGAGTCGCTGCTTACAACTATGAGAGCCAATGCTAGCATTACAACTTCTTGGATTAAAATGAACAACAGGTTTTTGAATTTTCCAATAGGAATGTAATACACATAATACAGTACTTGAATGGCTTGAATATGACTGGTATTTATTTCAGTAAACAAGTTTCATCAATCTTATCAAGGAAAATTACAATACTACCATTAGAATATGATAATATATTGTGTAATTTATTCATTTTTTCTGTATTAAAATAAACATGTGTATGTAAATCTGCTTTGCAACAATGCAAAACTGCAAAAAGCACCATCATATATAAATAAAACTGAACTGAAAGCTTCCCCTGTGAAAATGAAGAATGATAGTAGTTTTTGACTTTATTTGGATAAAACCATATTAAACACTAATTTACCATTTACCATTTTCAATGGTTAATGCACTTTTACTATAATAAAATCATGGTTAAAGATTTCGTTAATAATGTCAAGTTATATCAAATTTATTTTGCATTATTTCATTTCAGTTTTTACTTCAAATGTCAGCTGCTACTTTACATTTGAAGTTTAATTTGCAAAAACAGAAACAAATCTTAAAAATCATGTTCAATTGCAGTTGGATTGTTTTGACTTAGTAAAACTCAAAAAATACAGCTATAACTAACACAATAAAAACATGATAACATAATAAAAAACATTTAAAAAATAACCGTGTTGTCTGTTTTTGCAGATGAACTCTATATTAGTTTCTTTTGCAGAAGTTATACAGCTTTAAAATCTTCTTTCCTACTGCATGCTGTGTGATTTCGGGAAATCAATATTAAACACAAATCCAAACTGGATGCCGACTGGTCAATACAGTGTTCCAGCTGTTTCAAAATACATCACATATAAACATCTCTGACATGACACTTAAAGCACTGCACAGCATTAATAGAATACCAGAATCTTATTGAAATATATCTATATTTATATTATTATTTTTCTATTCTATTCTATTCTATTCCATGAAACATAAAAGTGATTTTTAAATACATTTGAATTTCATTCATTTATATGGGGCAGTTGTGGCCTAATGGTTAGAGAGTCGGACTCGTAACCAGAAGGTTGCCGGTTCGATTCTCAGTACCGGCAGGTAACAACTGATGTGCCCTTGAGCAAGGCACCTTACCCCCGCTTGCTCCCCGGGCGCTGCAGTGTTAGCTGCCCACTGCCCCGGTGTATGTGTGTTCACGACTTAAAGTGTGTGTGTTCACTATTCACTGGTTGGGTTAAATGCAGAGGTCACATTTCGGGTATGGGTCACCATATCTGACAAATAGGTCACTTTCATATGCCAATAGTGTCAGCAAATATAAAACAGTATATACTATATATTACAATAGTAATCTAAGCTTTAAAACCAAATTATTCTGCTTCAATTTCAACAAACTATTAACCACGACTCTATTCACAGTAGAGCCCCTTTTTGTTTAATTGCAGCTTTTAAAAACAAAATGTTTCCGCATTTGATGCCGGAAAACGTATCTGCTCACGTCATTTATTTATGAGACAAAAGACAAATCTTATAAAATCCTTTAATGCCTTCATAAGTCAAACTGACCTGCTCTCGTTCCATCTACCTTTCTACTCTTATCTCCACCCTCGCTTCCCACCTCTTCCCCTATTAGCACACTATGCACTTGCTCCACACTTCTCTAGTGCATAGCACTTCAAAGAATTACAACAGGGCCTCTGAAGTGACTGTGAAATGCTTTTTCAATGTTGGCAAATGTGCTTCGATATTAAAGAGCGAACTGGGGAATCCTTCCTCTGGGAATGAAGTTCGTGTGAGAGAGCGCGGTGAAGCTCGAAGCACATGTTCCGCTCTCCCACGCTCGCGGCTACGGGAAACATTGCCCGACACGTGAGAAATGGAGCTCAGCCTGGATTCTGAGGTGTTGTCCTGAATGTCTTACTGGAAGGTGTTGCTTTGTATTCATGTTATAGTGGTCTCTATGTAGATTTATGTTTGTTAAACAGGAAGCTAAGGGGGCATGTTGTGTGACTCCTCCCCCTTTTTAAACAGCCAATGGCGTTTAGTTTACCTCACAGCGTTGAATGTGACCAAGTGCAGAATGATGTCAGATGAAGCCTGTAGGTTTTGTATGCGTATATCTTCTAAATGAAGATTTGAATTATGAATCAGCTACAGTTAACAATGCACCTCCTTCATCTCCGGTTGTTATTAAACTCCTTCTCCGATTTCACGGAGAAGCCGTGCTTGTTAGGTGGCTGTTGACCCATATGAAGCTGTCGGAGTGATCTGCGATCATTGCCGTGATTTGCGGGGAGTGTCAGTCCTACCACAGAAGTTAATTTAATTCATTAGTTAAAGTTAATTGACACTGCATGGCTGCCTGGTGATGTAATGGAGATATAATAAGCACAGAGAGCTTCTATCAGCAATGGCTTCGGAAGTGATGGCGGATAACAGCAATTACATATTTTGCCCTATTTGGGGTAATATTCGGTAATTTCAGGTCTGGCGTGCCAGAAACAGTTCGGCCTTTTAATGAGAATATTCATAATTATTCAAATGACGAGGCTTGAGGTTAATACGTGAGGTTCGGCATCAGTACACGAGGGTGAAATGAAAACAGCAAAATCATATATGTTGAGAGTTTAAAGGTAAATATCAGTATTACTTCTGAGATGAAATGAAATTATTTCATAATTTACTCGCTCTTATGTCATTTTAAACCTGTATGACTTTCTTTCTTCTGCAGAACACAAAAGAAGATATTTTGAAGAATGTTAGTACGCAAACAACACTGGACCCCATTGACTTCCATTATATAAACACAAAACCAATCTCTCAAAATATCTTGTAAAAATCATGTACATTTGAATGACATGAGGGTAAATAAATGATGACAGAATTTACATTTTCGGGTCAACTATCCCTTTAAGGATTAATACCATGTTTACTAAAGTGGTTAATTTTCATAAGGGAACAGTGATGCTAATAAAAAAAGCAGAAACAATATAAAAAAATATTATTTCTTCAGTATTATTTTAAGATGTTCTAAAGCTTTCTGAACATCAACACACCTAAGGTTTTCAAACTTTTGTTGCAATAAGAAAACTTTTTTTTATTTTACCACGGTCTTAAAATTACAGATGCTTAATTGGCCTTAAATTCTGTTTATGGCCTTCTGAAAGACCTGCATGTGTCTACGCATCCCAAAATGTCCCCCGCAGTCGGTCGCAGCTCATAGCTCGATTGCTAACCAAGGGCACATTAGAGCTGGTGAGTAAGCAGTCGTTACTTCCTTAAGGAACGAAGAGAGGCATTTTGTTATCCTTTAAAGAAAAGATCCCTTCAATTTTGACATTTATAGTTTGGGAAAGCTGTCAAAACAACATCCACATACTGGCACAAGTTAGTATGCAAGATATAAATAAGAGCAAAATGCACAAATGAGACGAAATCACAGTATACTTTGTGTTGCACGTCGGCTAATTTTGCCGTCTGTTACTTTTGTCAAAACACAGAGCAGCGATGTGGTGGAAAAACCGCAGAATCCCATATTCGGCAGATTATCTCCGGATAGTAGGTTGTACAGCTTTTGTAAAGGATGTTGTGTAACTGCCTACAAATATTTCTTTTTAAACGCACTTATGAAAAGTTATTTTCATTTTCTGTAACCCTCCGGCAAACAGCGAGTGTGTACTTTAGTATGCATACCGGAGAACACCATCCCTTACTCTGTAGTGCCCAGGGGAACTTTCACTTAGCAACAGGCTAATAAATCTTCGCTGGTGCGGAAGAGAAATGGTATTGTTCCTCATATCGTATCTGATATCATACTTGAGCGTGTGCTCGAGGAAATATTAGATATGGCAATTATAAATACTGCTAATGAGATCATTATCTGTTTCCCATAATGCATTACATATCGGAGGCTTGTATTAGACTCCGCCTCCAAACTCTCGATGCTAAGCTGTTACTGTTGTGCATGAACAATTACTTACCGTGCACAGCGAAATTAGAAGCACAAATTGTCGTCTCGCAGGAAATGTTTCCACGGCGTAAACACGCCTGATGAAATTAAGCCGTCTTCGCGGTCTGCGGAAAATCCCGCGCACCAGCTGCAGAATCTGGATCACGGCGCGCCCACGTCTGCCATTCACGGGCTTCTTTTTTAAAACACCTCCTTGTCTTGGTGTCTTTAAGCGTGTTGGGCTGACACCATTCAGTCAGTTAAAGCTGTAATTGATCTTAAAGGAATAATCTCTCCACATCTCTTCCAGAAACGTGAAAGACGTGGGCCACAAAGGGAGCGGATTCTGCAGCAGCGCTCTTATTCCGGGAGAAGGCCTTTTGTGAGGAGACTGGAGGTGACACGGGAGGTTTAGTGCGCACCGTTTGGAGCGGAGAAGTCATTTGGAGCTGATCGCTCACAGCAAATTCTGTTTAATCAATGCTGAGAGAATCAGGCAGGGTAAGGTCAGACCTATTTCCAATTCACGGCCAAACTATAGCTCGACTGTGATTCTTCGGGCTTACACAAATAAAGAATGTGTCATTAGGAGAAAATAGAAACGTTGAGAGACTGATGACTGAAGACGAAAACTATCCATTAGTGCGTCGCTCCCGTCAATACTGTCAATAGTGTTCTACTTGAATTTCAAAGGCTAGTCTTAAAGATGTTGGATTGTTAGGACAAAGTGGTAAAGAGATATAGTTATTAATAAATCTATTTTTGGTTTTGGTAGTATTTTGGTGCTAACGGGGAGCCTCACAAAAGAACATGTCTGGAGTATTTGATAAAAAAGTATTTCCATAACTTAAAATAAAAACAAATTAAAATGAATGTAAAAAAAATATAAGTTACTATAACTTATAAAAACTGTATGCCAAAATGTAAAAATAAATAAATTAAATAATCCAATAAATACATCATACAAGCATGAGTAGTTTTAATAACATTGCAAAGTTATGCAAAATACTTGACGCACAACCGCTTATTAAATAAAATAATATATTTTGATTTAAAAGCATTCATATAAGTTTCAGTTATGTTGTAAAAAGGGTTTTGCTATGAATATACTATATTAATATGGAAATATTGTTCCATATTAATAATATTGTTTTTGTTTAAAGATGAAAAAGAAAGTTATATTTTATTAACTTTATGATGTATTTGCATTGTCATAACAATTAAGCACTTTTTGTTTCCAAAAATGCAATTTGGACATTTTACTTTTGAGTTCTGTTACCCATTATTCTCAAAGCAGAGTACTGTTTTTGTTTTCTACGTAAAATCGTCCTACATGAAGTCAATTCTTAAATATTGACTGAATAGCGATTGAAATCATAGTGAAATAAATGATTGAAATCAAACTTTAATGTTTCTTATCTCATAATTGGATGGAGGTTTTCACAGACAGGATCACATTTGTTAAACATCATGCAGTTCTCTGTGACTAACTCTCCCACTAACACCTGGTTGACTCGTGGGTCTTAACAGACCGAAACTAATTGAAACACCACCGAGATAAACACAACATGACAATTCACAAAGCTTTGTCAACCTTTCCATCGCATTAGTGGAATAACAAAGCATGTTATCACATCCACATTACAGTACGGTCTACGCATGAAATTAGCTTAGGGATCAAGAGAGCACATCAAGAAATATTGTTCGTCTGAGAGTCTGTTCCCCGAGGCCGTCTTGCTGATTTAGGCAAATATCACGCAAGTTTTCGGCTCCGGCTTTCAGATGTGACAGCGATAAGCATTTTGTTGACTGACTGACCTTAAAGGCTGTTGTTGTTGTCTTGTGATTGTTTGACGGTTCATGCAGATCTTTTTGTTGGCTTTTTTTTTAAGTAAAGTACAGTGAACTTTCAGCCTCACTCTGAGCAAAGATAAGCACTTCATATTTTACCAGCCTGGCAGCTATTAGCATCAGGGGGCTTGAGCCCTGCCAAACGACAAAGACAGAACTGAAATGCGAGATGTCACGGCCTGCGCAAAACTGCGAGACTGCATAGCAAGCAACAAAGCGAACAAAGCAAACTCATATCTGAGGCCATAAATATATCGGCTGTGATGCTTGTACAATGCACAAGGTTCCACTGCACGAGTTTTATCACTTGGAGTTTTGTTTGTTTTTTGCATTGCTGTGGCAGTAACTTCGGTACTCAAGAGAACGCCTGCAAACCAAATGTGTTAGCTATACACATGCATAACCAACCAATATATGTTAAAGAAATAGTGCACCTAAAAATGTGACCGTGAACATTAAAACCAGTCATAAGGGTCATGAGATTTATACATCATCTGAAAGCTAAAAATATAAGCTTTCCATTGATGTAGGTTTGTTAGGATAGGACGATATTTGGCCGAGATACAATTTCTTTGAAAACTCTGGAACCTGAGGGTGCAAACAATCAAAAAGTTGAGAAAATCGTGACTTTTTCTTCTGTGTCCATACTCAGTGGTCTGAAATCAGTGATTTTGTGTCCATACAATGAGTCAATGGAGGCCAATGTTGTTTGCTTACCAACATTCTTCAAAATATCTTCTGTTGTGAAAAAATAAAGTCATACAGGTTTAAGTGAATGATAAAAGTATTGTTTATTTTTGTGTAAACTGCATTATGGGACGTTACATTAGGATCTCACATTCTTGTATTTTGACACATACTGTACCATCACATTCATTGAAAGTTGAAACTAGTCATAAATATGATGTAATTTCTTCTGCTCCGGCAGCCTACCACGCTATACAAGATATAGTCGAAAAAATATAGCGTTTTGGTCAGGCCGCAAAATTAAAGCTGTAAATATCTTCCCGAGCACATTTGGACCGGAGCGAATAAGCAGATATCTTACAGCGGCGAAATGTCACACACAGCTATGGGACTCCAGCACGGCACGAACACACACAGCAATATCTCGACGTGTTTGCTGAGGCCAGTCGCGGTCGAGAATAAACAGATATTTAAAGGTTGGGTGTGAGATCCTATAGGGAACGAGATAAATGTCATTTCACATTTCCTTAACCTTTGGACTGATAACAACACCTGCCGGGGTTAGAATTGTCGTGTAAGTGCTGACTCGGCACGCGCTAGAGAAAGATCCGTGCGCAGCATGTGATTTTCGGAAATTTTCCAGTCTAATAAAGCTTTGACAGCAGTGCGAGAGAACTCTGCCGTCGAGTAATGTATATTGTTGCTGACAGCGAACAGAAAAGGAGCACATGCTGCGGTAACATCACGCACACGTTCTCCTTCCGTGTTTTAATTATGCTTCTTGCAGATAAGCTGTGTATTGATATGCCTTCGTGTTTGTTCGGATTTTCTATATCCTTCACAGATTTTCTCCTGTTATTAAGGGACTCAAAATACAACCTCGATTTTAAAATTAGTTTTGTAGAGAATTATTTAGATCGTTCGTCCGTATTCAACTGAATATATTTACATTTATGCGTTTCCACATGCCTTTTATCCGACTTACAGTGCATTAAAGTCATGCATTTTTTATCAGTATGTGGGGATCAAACCCTTGACCTTTACGCTGCCAACTCAATGCTTTACCAAGAGCTACGGGAATAGGAATATGAAAACGCCGCGTTGCACATTGCATCCAGTCAGGAGATATTTAATATTTAACGTCGTGTTGTAAGTAAAACAAACTTTGCAATGAAACCAGTTTAAAAACACGGTGTGCAAATCTGTAATCACTAACTATACCTTTGTACATCTTGTAAATGTAGCCAATAAAAAGAACATAAAAAATGCTTTGGCTGAAAATCATTTTACATGCACGAGGAGAAATCACGTTCAAAGCGCATTAAACACACGCAGCACAGGCTAACCCCCACATTAAATTTTCAGTCAGCCATGCGGCCCATTTCGCTCACGATGAAACCGGAGCATCTGCGCAGAGGTGCACACTGGTGGCACTTAAAGAGGGAAACCACCAGCCGTCTATTTAAACTTCAGAAGGAATCCGTGTCGGCTCTCTGATCCCAACACATTGGCACAACATTTGGAGAAAACTAGCAAATGAGGACAAGAAGCATCATCAAGCAGCAGTCTTTTCCTGACATACCCATCTCTCTCTCTCTCTCTCTCTCTCTCTCTCTCTCTCTCTGTTCTGCAGGAGGGGTAGGCGGAGCTCTATAATTCACATTGCAGAGGAACTGTTCGCAGCGGGAAGGTGGTGTAGGGAGGGTGAAAGGAAGAGACCTACACACACACACAGACGCACACACTCATTTACTCCACAGCTGCCTTTTCAGTCCGCAGGTATGCTGCAGTGATATCCCAGCAACAGTCTAACGCTCAACCGGTTTTGCGGTTTTGCTTCAGGACTTTGATTTTATGTCGGACGTCAAGCGGCGACCCACCAGCGTACCAAAATTGATCACACAAAAGTAAGCAAAAATGTCATGTATTTGTATTACAGTTGACTCGCATTGGCTAAAACTGCTGAATGATTGGGAACATAATCTTTTCTTGTATGATTTCTGTGCATTAGGGTCAGCAAGTTTCCCAAACACCCTCCCATCTCCCATCGGCCGAGAGCCGAAGTTTTCTTGCATAATTTCATTCAAGGTTTTTGAGGATGAGACGTACGCAACCTGTCCATGTTGACATACAAATTTATGCCCAGATACGGTAGAAATAAATTTTACAAGGCCTTTAACACTAACAAATAACAAGAAGCATTTCCTCCTTTTTAAATTAAAATGCATTATGCGGTTTTATCTCAGCATGATTATACGGCTAGTTACACTTTATCTGCTTTGTTTTCTGTACTGTCCATGACCCTCTCAGTGACCTGGTTGGATTTCATGATTCGCCATTTTAAGTACAGGAGCTGTACACACGCACACGCACACGCTTTGAATTTATTTAGTAAAGTAAAGTAAAGTGCTCAAATGTATTCCTCTAAGAGCCTCTTGATGCTTCTTACATAATTCAATCTTCAGTTGAGTTTGGTTAGGAATCATTTTGTGTTGATGATACAATTAAATGATTACCAGTATCATCCATATAACTAATAAGCTATGAATTCCAAATTATAGCATTTTAGATCTAAATAACTTTATTTACAGTGAATGAGGCATAAGAAATAATATCTACTGCTAACACATTTGTAATGCAGTACATAATCTAGCAGCTAATCATATTTGCATCAGTTTATATAATTCAGTGTTATTAAGTGACAGATTCTCTATGAAAGTATAATAGCATGGGTGTTTTACACAGTGCATACAGAAAAAGAAAAATCACAGATAGGATCTCTTCAACATCTCAATTATTTCTATTTGACATCAATAAAATTCAATGGCGAGCAAGTGGAAACTTTTGCTTAAGTCTCATCTGCGTCTCAAATATTTTTCAGACTTTTCACAAATATGTCTCCTTTAGAGTTTGAAAAGAGATCTCGACAGTGTCTCAAACTGAGCTCAGATTTGTCACGTCTGCAATCAACAGTCAATATTATTAAAGATCTCAATATGAACTCAAACATTTCTCATCAAATTCAGATTATTTTACCGTTACATTCATTTTACACCTCCATACTCTCTTATTATTTCTCCAAAGCAATTTTAGGCATTCGAGACAAATTGATAACACAACTGAGAACTCCATCAAATCTCCTCAAAGCAAATTTTCCTCTGGGCAGCGACACGGCAATATGTGGAAAACCCACTCAAAACAATTCATTCATTTCCACTTCCATCTGGTGCAGAAATAGCACTCAAGTTCAAGGCAGACGGTTAAACAAATGGTTAAACAAAGCGGCAATATTTTCTCCACGGGAATCAAAGTGCACCACCGCTCCGATCAGAACATATTGACCCATCTGTCAGAAGTCTCAGACGTCTGCCATGCAGAGCAATGCGTCCACATCAATAATTCAGCATGCAAACTGCAGCACGTATGTTTATATACTTATTCATTATGCATCCGCCCCGACCCGCATTATTCCGCACACATTTTTTGGTTAAGGCTTGGTATTCAGCCGGTCCAAAGTGTTTTGATTAAATTGTCAGTTTCATGTCACACCGTAAGACAACAAGACAGCCTGAGATACTCAGTGTGGCCATTTTCACTTTAAGATTGACAGCGGTCGATACGGCGCCATTTCTGCGCGCCCCTACAGCAGCTGTCACTCCAGGCTGAAGAAACATATTTTAAAAGCGAGCGTTTCCAATAATCGCACCTTTAAACATAAAGTCTGGACCTGATAATACAGCTCTGCCTTTCCCCCCTCAGGACTTACTTCTCAGCCTAAAGTTTAGCGCTTTACGCGTGTCGGATCGAGCGTAGAGGAATAAGGGGGCGTCGTGTTTTTCTGAAGGCATCTGTTGTTCCGCTGCAGTTTCGGAGAGTGCGAACTCTGCTTTTAAGATGTGCAAATTACCGCGAGTCTGTGCGTCGGAATAAAGAGAGAACGCTCTCATTAAAGCGGAAGGCAGCGAATGAAGGAATGATGCAAAGCGGGAATCATCAAAGGTAATAGTATGGGCTCTAATGAGTGCAAAAGAGCAAAGCAAGGTGAATATTTTACCATAACAGTCTAATTAAATGCCCAAGCGATCGGCTGGAAATTAATTAACCTTCTTATGTAATGCTGCCTGAGAGTTGTTTTGTTTTGGTGTGGGGTTTTTATTTGAATTCCCAAGTGCCCATTCACAGATGTTGTCAATGAGCAGAGACAGTGCACGTGTTAGTGGCGCTTACTCGGGTACGGAATCATTAACACACGATTGACAGAGCTGAAGGAATTACATGCATTCGAGATATACAACTGTGTTTACCGAGAATCGAACGCACAATGTTTGCACGGCTAATGCAATGCTTAAAGTGAGCTACCGGAAAACCAAACTCACCTGATGTTTTTCAAATGATGTCTAATCTATAACAAAAAGTCTTTTGAACAAAACAATAGAAACCCAATAGAAACCATCACAAAAATTCTAATGGTTTACAAAAGCATTTTTCCATTAAAGCCAGAATGCATTTCTTTTTGTAGTGTGTTTTGGGTATTATGTCAATAGGATTCATCTGCAAGATCCTACCAATCCCTGCTGAAAAAAACAACAGAAACCCAATAGATACCATTACAGAAATTCCATTAAAATACCATTGTTAGCTTTTCCATTAAAACCATTACAAAATTCCATTTTGTAGTGTGTTTTGGGCATTATTCCAATAGCATCCGCCCAATAGAATCCATCACATACCCATAGACACCATAGTTTCCATTAAAACAAATCCCTTTAAAACCATTAAAACCATCACAACTTCTTTAATGGTTTTTATTGTTTTTTCAGCAGGGATTAAAGTTTTAATGGTTTAATGATTGTATTGGTTTTAATAGAAACTAGGGTGTCTATATGTGATGAATTCTATTGGTCGGATGTTAAATCCTATTGGAATAACGCCCAAAACACACTACAAAATGGAATTTTGTAATGGTTTTAATAGAAAAAAGTGGAGGTTTTTTTATGAACACATTAGAGTCTTTCAAGATGGATTTATGTGCTTGAACATGTAAAACTTGAACATTTATATGTATATAAATGGACAGATATGTTTCAATCTTCATTTGTGTTCTACCAAAGAAAGGAAGTCATATAAATCTTTGATGACATAAGGGTGAGCAAAAGATGAGAGAATTTTCAGTTTTGGTTGAACTCTCGCTCTAACACTGAAATAATCTGATTAAAAATGTAAGATATGACGAATGAGCAGTCCGAAAGAAATAATGAATGAGTAATGGACCCAAAAAAAACCAAAAAGTCAAGTCAGGGAGTGTGTTTCTGTGAATAAAGAAGACATGATATTATGCATGATCTGTCTCTCCGCAGCTGTTTGATTTCCCCCGGCTCTGAACTCAAAGAAACACTGGTGCAATTTGTCAACTGAAAATACTGCCTGAAAGACATCTACGCCATTGAGAGACTCCAAGTCACTCGGTTGCCGCGCCGTGATGCCGTCCTCCCGTGGAGCTCGCTGAAATGAATGCAACACTTATGAAAATAGAACTCTCAACTGGGCTTCACGACAGACAGTGAGCAGGGTTATTTTTGGGAAACGGGGCCTTTCGCTTCATCCTAGAAAGCTCCCAAGATGTAGAGATGAACAGGCGAGGCCACGACAAACTACCGTATGCTAATAAGACCCTCTCCAAAAAAACCGAGCCCTCTTTTTGCACGGCTACATTTTTTTTTGTAGCACAATTCAAAACCCCAGATACTAAGAGAATCAATTAAGACTGCGTGCCGTACCGAGGGTCTGGGATGAGAGCCCTGACCTAGTTTCAGGTGCCGTATTGCAGAGATGATCTTCACAGGCCCGAGGAAAAATAAAAGAGTGTAAATGTAAGAGGAGTCAGAAGCTTGCGGGTGATCTCCTCTGTTTGCGCTTTCATTATTTTTCCAAGTCGCCTTCCTTCCTGACTGTTCGACCTGTCGGTGGAGTGCCAATTTACTCATAGCAGAAAAGAAGTCACTGCTGGTGTCCAACAGCACGCTTATATATAAAAGACTTGATCTGTTGCATTAGTCCTTTAAGACTTGTGAAAGCCTGTCTTTGTAAAAGCGGTGACTCTAGATCGAACGTTTCTTGAAAGAACAACCAAAGAAAACATCATTCTCTAGGATATTTAAAATTACGCAGACATTTCTTTTCCTCGCGAGAAGTCACAGATCCACAAGTTTCCATTTGCTCTCCATTCAATGTCACTGATTTCTAGAAGAATTTTCTTAATGCTAAATACAATATCAAATGGTTCATTCCATCCAAGTTGTCTGCTAAAGGGCATCCGCGGTCATCTATTCCCAAAGAATCAATGCAAAAATATTGAAAATGACATCCAGGCATCGATTCCAAACATCAATCCCAGTATTCCCTGAAATATCAAGGAACACTGTGTTATTTTCCGGCTGTCTAACTCTGCGGCACATCACTCAAATTCCCCTCACTGTCTTACCGTATTAGGATGAAGTGGCTTTATGTGATTGAAAGCTGTTGGTTAATGAACCCGTGAGGGGATGGAGAGGCGATCACAACTGCGCGTCTATGCTGCCGGCTTCTCAATAACGGTATCGACACGGAGGCTTCGGTAATGATCCAGAACAAGGTGAATGAGAGTGTCTCGCTTTTTCACTCAAGGTCTGACCGGACCTCGAAATGACTCAGATCTCAGTTCGTCCTGAAATATGCGTATATGATTTATTTTCATCATTTGATTCAATATGCAACCCACACACGAGCTGCGTGCGGGAGAAAAACACAGCGAGTGCAGTAAAGAGAAAAACAGCACTATCAGAGTTTGAGTTTGTTACATAAAGCTTTTCCATTTAGAAAAGAACCCATTTCGTGTGTGTCTGGTGCCGAATATAATTCAATAGCGGTATCATTAGGACACGGGTTGGTGAAGACTAAGTAAATTACTAAGTGCAGACACCAATTTCTTGGAGGAAGTGTCTGGTGACGTCTGGTCAGAGATAGGAAAGAATGGATCTCGTTCGCTTACTGATGAAGCCTTTGTGTGAATGGATCCATGCAGAAGTCAAGATTCATTAATGCAGTTTTGCACAGTTTAGCATAACATGTAAGATAACAGAACAGACATCTTGTTGCCTTAGTGTTAGGATAAGTATATATATATATAATTATAATTATTACTAGAAATGGAATAACAAACGAAGAAAATTGTCTCACTTCATAAAAATACAGTCATTCATGGTCTCAAAACCTATATAAAAGAAGTGACTTTGAGAATGAATATTTTGCTTTTCTTTGGGACTGCGCTGTGTGCACTTTTCATCACAATAGACCAAGATATTTCAGCCCATTGACAATTCAATTTGCCATCTAATTTGGATTTATTTCTCTCACGTTTTTCTCTTCCTCACTGCATCACCTGCCTTGGGTTGCCAGGTATTCAGCGGAGTATAAATATGCATTAATAAACGTATAATTTATAATGTTTCCATTGTCTACAAAACATTTTTGCATCCACAGTACAGTGCACCTTTGAAATATCCCAGTTGGGCAGAATTAGTTGTAGTTACAGGACCACTGGAATCTCTACAAATACTGTAGGACCGTTTGTACATAATATTTAGTGAATGAGACCCACTGTTATTTGCCTCTTCTATTCAATAACATGAATGTCTATTTCATGCCTAGATATTTCATTCAGAGCTTCAGTTCTGCTCTACGTGTACATCACATAAATTCCCAAAATATTTCAGCCTATTGTCAACTCGAAACCTCCAAAAACCAGCACAATTTTCTTTCCTGTGCCCAATAAAGTGCGACAAAAAGCCCCCCCAAAAATCCTCTATCCTGTCTGGACAGTTTTAGCTAGACTGATTTATAAATGAGCTTTTTCACTGAGGTTTTTCTCTTCCTCACAGAGGGAAACTGATAAGTTATCATTTTTCCATTGCAGGAATTTTTACAGTCATTCTCTGCAACATGGGAACGCTTGTATATTTAGTGAATGAGACCCACTGTTATTTGTCTCTTCTTATCAAAAACAAGGTGAGCGCCAGAGTTCTTAAATAGTTTCAAAAAAGCCCAGAATGTCGATTTCATGCCTAGATATTGTACAACTTAAATCATTCAAAGCTTCAGTTCTGCTCTACATCACATACCTTCTGATCTGTGGGCATGCCTGAGGTTTCAATAATGAAAGATTTAATTAATATAAATGTTACAAAGGTAAACGCACTTTAAATGTTACTACATTCCAAATAATGAAGAATGTGACAATATATGACGACCAAATTAGTATTAATGCAAAATATTGAATCCTTATTAAATAATTAAAGTGAGTAGTTTAGGAATTGGAAGTATTTTGGTTACATTCCAAGCTTAATTCCTAAATATAGCTACTGACCCTAGAAACGTCCCTGTTGAACTGTTAGCAACCAGTAATTATCACACAATATTTATGACAAACATCACATCTCGACTGGTGTTTCCCAATATAGACGCAACTGTCAACCGTCACGTGTGCCATCACATCTGGCTAGACTATATATAGATGAGCGAAGACTCGCTGCTGTCAGGTTACGGATCGTATCGCACTCGTCAAAGACTCGGCAGACTGCACGTCTTTGTTTAAAAGCAAAGTGGCACGTCAAACGCGGCAGCGCAACTATGACAGCCCTGTCAGCGCTTATCTTTAAAGTCCAACTAAAATGACTTGATCACGCAGAGCTTCGACTGAAATGAAAAGGGGGCCGTTCGGATGTCATGCACGTATCTTTCATCCAAGGTTGCTTAGAAGATACGGCCCGCGGCGCAGAGGGACGAGAAAGCGCTTGCCGTCCTACCGAGTCTGATTGGCTCAATCAACGTGCTTCCACAACCCAATCAGTGTTCCTCTCGAGACCACCTTCCCAAATCTTTATCCTCTTAATGAACAATCCCGGACCTTGATTTTGTCCACTTTCTTACCTTAAGCAACTCGTTGTGGAAAACCTTCAGTATCTGGATTCGCTTCGCATTCGGATTAACGGTCCCAGGCGTAACGCGCCTTCTGCCACGACCCCTTTACCTCGCGTGTCTTTCATTATTTCCCCTCTTAGATGTCACAATTTTCCACTTAATCAGTCGCTAATTAAAATATGACTCTAGAAGCCCTTATGGGGATTGTTTCTCTAGGAAAAAACCCTCGAGGAATCCTATAACATGTCTAATGAATGACTAATCAACGGACTAAATTGTCATATAAACCCGTTTGGTGTAGTTTAATGTCGGCAGCGTCGCCTCTGCGGAGATGGTCTCACATAAAGATGAATAGACGCTCATTTTTATCGGCGTTTAAAGCCGCTTACAGAATAATAAGCACGTAAACGCCGCATTCAATTTACAGCAAACAGTCTTAGTTATCTTGACAAGCGCTTTGTATTTTTGTGTAAACCCGTTGCATGCATGTTCCGTGCCTCGATATGTTGTATACAGGTGTTGTATTCACGTTCAGTTCACATGATCTCTCAGATGCGTAATTCATCTCCGTGCCTTGTTGCATAATACGGGTTTTGTATGTTATAAAAATGAAGGGATAAATCAGGGTGATGGATCACAATGCTAGGCTCAGGTCTCCGGTTGTCATGGAGATGGGTAGGCATGTCAGCATTTCACAGCGGCTTGTCAGAAATGGAGCGCAAACCAGGATTACGCTCTTTCATCCACAAACATTTACAAGAAAGATGATGTATGTGCTCCAGTCATCTGATCTGAGCCACTGTCTTTTCCAGCATCATTGGAAACCTCGGCGAGGAAAAGGGCCAACGCGCTACGTACTTCTGGAAAGCGAAATCACAGACACATAGCCTATATGCAATATTTATTGATTTCTTTTTTATCTTCGTCTCCAGCATGTGCAAAGCGTGCGGTGTAAGTGTGGCAGAAGGGAACGAGCCGCCTGTGTTCAGAGATATGTCCCTCATTTATCTGCATTTAGTGGGTCGGCTGTACGGAGGAATATATTGATTTGCTATCAGATGTGATAGATAGTCAATGGCTTCATACTTTATCAATATATTGCACTGGGGATTGGTAAATGAGAGGGGACATATTCTCAGAAATCTTATTTACACAACATCCTCAAAGAGAGAAAGCAGGTGCTCAGATATTTTCTCTTGAAAAGCAGCTTCTGGAATCTGAACCTAAAAATAGGATTTACTGTAAAACGTTCACCCAAAATTGAAAATGATTTCCTAATTTTCTTTTGCAGAACACAAAATTTGAAGATCATGGAAACCAAACATCATTAAACCCCATTGACTTTGCATGTATGGACACAAAACCACAGAAATATTATTTTGTGTTCTGCAGGAGAAAGAGTCAGAATTTCTATTTTTAGGTAAACCATCCCTTTAAAGAATCCAAGTTATATTCAAATCTTGGGCACGGTACGCCTGATACATCAGGTCATACAATGAAATCCCAAATAAAATATTTTCTTAAAATATCAAAATCTAGCATAAAAATTATTTTTCCATAAACCTTTGTTTGTGTAATACAAAATGTATATTAGTTTGATGATGAAAATGAAGTGACAATGAATTTTACACAAAATTCCTTGGATTTGTTTAATCATTTCCACCACGGCAATTTTGCTACTAATGAAGTTTTTTCGAAAGGTAGTGCACTTGGTTACCAAGGAGACAAGGATGTCAGTGAAGAGCATGCTTGAGATGAAATCTGTGATGTGTGAAGAATGAAAGAAAAATCAAATATCACCTGAGAACAGAATATCACTTCATCTACGTAACTACGTAAAATGTTGTTTACTTCCAATCTGAATATATAAAACGCTGTGACACTTTTCTATGTTCCATCACGGTTGTTTTAAACAGACAATGACATCAACAAAACCCCTCGAGATGCTGGTAGAAAACAGAACTGATGGATAAACTTTACCCTATAAAAGTACAGAATGAATGACCACAATCACAGCACGATAACGCTGACCAAACAAGTTAAGTATTTTAAAACTATGATAAAAATTTACACATGAGGCAATGTTTAAAGATAATAAAGGTTTGAAAACCACTTTGAAGTTGGAACAGAAATACATAAATGAACTGGTTATTCTATTTAAATGTAAAACAAGGAGTTAAAAAATCCTGACAGTGCAGAGTGAATCAGAGGCGAGATAATAGTTTATAAAGAAAAGTGAAAGTAGAACAAGGAAATAAATATTAAAATGATGATTTTCCCGAAAAAAGCGCACAGAAGTCTTTTGCTGCACACTCAGTGTGATCTATATATGTCAGTTTAATGCAGCAAAGCAAAGATGAAATGTACCGGGCCTATTTCTCACCATTTTATTATTCATTTGCTGGTGTAGTAAGTTAGACAAAAACGCATTAAAATGCTTGTACTTAACCCTTGCATTTTGATGCATTTTATTTATTCTTACATCATTGATTCTTAACTAAATATCATATATAAAAAAGTAAAAAAAATTGATTTAAAGTTGAAACTAAAGCAAGAACCAAACCTTTAAACATTTGATTCATAATAATCATTTTGGCAGTGTTGACAATGAAGCATAAAGCAACAGACCTTGTGTCAAAGCCAATGGTTGTCAGCGGCTGTACTTAACGTCCCCGATAAACCAGCGCTCCCTTCACAGGACCACCCCGGAGGAACCGCAAGTCAAGATGAACAGTGAGAGATGCAGCTCGAAACATCATCGCCTTGTCAGGAAAAATGTGACTGAGCTAGGAAAACCTTTTTTCGGTGGGTTGCCGGGGCACGCTATGCCCCCGACGTAGCCGTGTGAATTAAACTTCGTCTGTCACGATCGCATTATAATCGCAGGTCAATCGCCAACGAGCGTTACGATCTAAAACTGAGCTCCAAATTCTTCCACGCGGACACGTTTCATTATTCAGAGATGTATTTTGCTAACTTTTACGTGCTAATAATTCATGAGGTAATAAAACACGTTTTTGGAACGGGAAATCTAATTAAATTAAGATGACAAGTTCGTTCAAATCCAGTTCTGCTCCATTAGCAGTCAAAGGCACTCGCTGCACGGCCCACGTGAGCCGAACCCTCACCTCCCATCAGCCTTTGTACCTCACATAATTTCTGACAGAGATTTTCCTGTACCGCCGTGTGCCCACCCAGGCGGGGCCTGTTCCTCGAGCCCTCGGAGGCCATCGAAGGTCGGGTCTCGGGAGACGACCGTTCCCGCTGTAGAGCTCGACCAGTGACTGCCTCCATTTCGCTTGACTTCCCCAGCTGTCTAGCTCCTACGGGCCCATGTGAGTGGGTTACCATAATGCCTGCTGACAATCTGACAAGCACGTGATTGTCGGGAGTGTACGAGGAAGGGACGGGGAGGCTGCACGCTCTCATTGGGACCTTTACGAGTCTTTTAAAAGCCTGCGGAGATGTTTGGTGATGAATGCACGCTTTAGAAACGGAAGGAAATGCTGACGCCGCATGCCTGGGACAAAGGGAGCGTATAGCTGGGTTGCTGGAAGGCGACTGCTTCTACAATTACACCTGGTGACTCATAAGCTCCATGCGCTACAAGCAGCTCCTGTCATCTGTGTTAATGACAGCGCTAATAAATGTATATTTTATCATCTTAAATGATTATTCTGCGCAGATATTTTGTTTTTTAAGCTTGAAGCTTCACACCATGGACAATAATGCTTGGTGTTTAAAGACGAGACACGCTAAAACTAGACATATCGTATAATAAAAGATCTGTGATGTATTTTGAGTTGAAACTTCACAGACAGTCTGTGGACCCCTAAGATTTATATTCCACTTGTGTGAAAGTGAATTAAAACTTTAAATAAAACAATACATGTCCTGATAAAAATTAAGAAAACATGAATTCGGCCACTTTCTGGTTGTTAAACATAACGGCACATTTATAGGTTATAGTTAATGCATGAACTTGAGGGGAACAGACTTTATACATCCTCTTAAAAACCACCACGGGACCAGTTGGTTAAAATTAATTGCAAAATGATGTCTGAGGAAAGTGGAGCTCTAGCTTTCATTCACCGATGGTACTGGATTCAATACTTTCTTATTTTTAGATGCTGTCTAAGTGGCATCACTGTAGGTTCAAAGTTCAAAGTTTGCATTTTCTCCAAACTTTACTGTATCAGTTAATAATGATACTAAATGTCTGAATACTGTTGACATGTTGACATCTCCTTAACTCGTAACACTGTTTACTCGAGTGACTTTCTGCCCGCAGGCTCGCTGTTGCCTTCTGGGATTGTTCTTTCTGCTGCGACTTGGATTCTAAAAACAGTATAAGAAGATGAAAATAACTCTGTCGAGTTCAGGACATCTTCCAGACCTCTGGAAGGATGTATTGAAATTTAGTAATAAGCAACTGGACACCGCGCGCTGTTTCCGCATCCATCCAAGAGGCGACAAACGTGAAGGTATTTGTCAACTCAACCAGTGAGGAACTTTCAAGCATAAGCTTCTAAAAATACAGGCGTTCATAAGATACAGATATATTTTAAAGGGAAGCGACCGCTGCCTTCACGCGCCGATAATGTTGCAGCTTTCCTTCAATCCTAAAAACGGTTCAACTTTATTCCACGGTTCTTATTAGCTGGAAAGGTACGATAAAGAAAATGCCGTCCGCAGCAACTTTTGGGTGTCCACTTACTTTTGCCTCAGGCAAACCTGAAATGATCCAAAGACAGAAACACAAGGCTTAAAAATTTCAGAACAAAACAACAGCCCTAACGTTGGCAAATATGCCTCTTCAAAAAAAAAATCTGAATGACGCCCGTGACACATTTTCCACTGACCTGAATAGAAAGATTAATTCTCTTTGCATGTTTTATTATTTCCTTGTTTCATTGTAGCTGATGCAGAATTTCTCCTGACAGCTTCTTTGTATTTGTGCAGTATAGGCACAATGTTATCCGCGAGCGTGCTGCGGCTCGGCCAGAGCAGAATGTCTGTGTTGTTTCTTCTGGGCTCTGAGATAATCAGCTAGCAGTCACAAACAAACCCATACAAAAAATATTGAATCATTCTGGCGTTTGATGGAAACATGTGAGCGTGTAGGTGTTGCTAAGCCCTTAGAAAAGCTGGCGTGCTTGTCCACGAAACTCATTTTGAACTATTTAAAGCTACAATGTGTAATTTCTGTGCCATTGGCACCAAATGTATTTGCAATCTGTTTGTGTCAGCAGCTTGACTCAGCCGGACATAACAACATGGCACTCGGCTCAACAAACACTGAGAAATTAGGCAGAACTATTTTCTGTTTGGTGACGAATGTGGCACAGAAATTGAACTGGGAAATGTCGACTTAAATACGCAGTCTGCATGTTTTGTCACTGAATATTTTCAATGCACTGATAAAGATTAAAAAATGCAGTCTGTATGCATACGTGTCACGTGAGTTCAAGTGTAATGACGCTAGACTGCCATTTCCTGCTAAATCAAACCAGACAGCTCAAATTATAGGCTAAATTATTAAAAGCCTACCATTGTAAATCGGAGTAAGATAAGGAAACAATAATTGATTTTCACTTATTTTTAACCCAAAAAAGTTGCTTTTTAGGGTGTTGAATTTTCTTTAATCTACCTAGAAAACTAATAATTATTTAAAACCATTAGGGTTTCAAAAATTAAAATGTAATATCTATTTGATATATTATATATACTTTATATCTATATATAAAGTTAATATCTAAATGTATATTAATATACAAATATGATATGATATGGTATAATATTATATTATATTTATATTATTGTAAAATAATATAAAAGTGTATTATTTAATAATAAAGTAACTCATAAATACATACAAAATATTACAAGTAACAAAACAAGTATTACAAAAATGCAACAAAATGTAAAACACCTTAAGTTTTCTAAGATAATAATATTCACTTAAGCTTAATAAAACATTATATTGATGGGGAGCTATTTAACTTTTTTACCATTGAATGTTTTTAGTTTAAAAATGTTGTTATTTCAACAAAGTTCAACAATATTCAGTACGATATTGAAATATCAAAATATCCAGTATGATGTTAAAAACAACTCATTTCTGAACACTGATGGGGCTGTGAGGGTACACAAAATAAAACAAACAGGTTGTTTCTGAACAGCATTGCTTGCATTGATTCCAGAATTGATGTTGTTAATGGTTTCAAATCGAACTGCAACCACGGCCCAATTATTCCATCCACACGCTTACGCAACACTAAAACTTACAGCTGAATTGCCAGAGTAATAGTTTTAAATTACCCACGCAAGAGGCGTTAGACGTACGCCTTCTCCATGATCCGCAGCACATAGTTAACACAGCCAGCGGTCAACCTTGTTTGGAATCCTGCAGTGTGTTTATATCCGGATATCTCCGGCACGCCATCCATTATGCCGTGTTTTTTCACTCGTCTCAACAAGTGGCGCTGAATCTGTTTGTCAGTGACAAATGTGAAAGGGCCGCTCGGAGCAGGAGGATGCAAAAGTGCCTGCAGCCATTTTAAGCTCCTCCGAAAGGGAATCAAGACGGCGACTTTGTACAAACGAAAGCTCGGGAGCCAGAAACACTGGCAAGCCGTTGGTATGCATATCCTGATGGGAGAGTAAATGAAAGAGGGTGTTTTTTATGGTCTTAGATGATGCTTTTCAATCATCCGAGAGCTGAAGCTACCCCCGCAACACAACAAGAGCATCACCCGTGGGAAAGACAAAGAGAAAACACCCACGTCGCACAGCCATGGGCTTTCAAACATCACTCATTTTGCTGCATCTCTCTCAGTGTGTGTGCGTGCGTGCGTGCGTGCGTGTGTGTGTGTGCGTGCGTGTGCGTGTCTAATATCCCTGGGGAATTTGCCATTTTACCATTATCACTGTCAGATAGCGTACGGCTTGAGGAGCGGAATACCAACGAGCGAGCCGCGCTCCGAAACAGAACAGAAATGCATTAACGTGCTAAATTACCGCAAGATTTTTCTATTTGTTGGCTCAGATTTACATTTGATCAAATGTGCATCTTTAATGAAGAGTGCATTTGACAGAAACGGCTTTAAAAAACTACACTTGCTGTGAAGTGAAGCGCTTTTGTGCTGTACGAGAGGTGATGTCACGACCCGCTTGCCATTTGTTTAGCCTTATTTGGGTTTCGTTTTGTTTTTTAACTACAGGCTCTTTCATTTCCCAGCGGCACTTTGATTTAAAACAGTTGCAGTAACTATTAAAAACAACATAAAAGTCGCATTATGGCGTAAATGTTTGTACAATTTAAAATGCCAAATTGAATTTCACTGATGGATTATTTTTTTAAAATATCTATTCTGTTCGGTTTCTGATTTGTGTGTTTTGACCTGTGTTCCTGACCACAACTACCCTCTTGTTGGAGACATTTCTATTGTTCATCGTATTCAACACGGAACAAAATCACTAAAAAACAGGTTTGTTGTTGAATTTAGACAGTCTCTCTGATAGATCTCTGTTTGTTTTTGCAGTTCTGGTTGTTCGCCTCCCGAGGTATCTGTATTTATGAGGTTCTAGACATGGTTTAAACAAGTGTGTAAATGAATTGTAAATATGGAAAGAATATGGTCCCAACCAGGTGCAATGTGTTAAAAATTTTATCCAAATCAATCACGTATGCCGTAAGTCACGAGTGATCGCCAACAAAAGTTAGTAGCACTTAAATGTATACATTTGTATTTGAGAAACATCACCTTTTTTTTTTAAATCTAGTTCGACAAGGAATATATATAGGATGCTTTCTAGAGAAAATATCTCAATTATTTTTCCTAGACCTAAATGAGATGAAATGGAGAGCAAATGGAAAATTTTGCTCAGAGAAAAAGAGGAAGAAATCTCACAAATGTCTCCATTAGAGTTTCAGAAAAGATCTCAACAATGTATCAAACTGAGCTCAGATTTGTCAAAAGTCATTATTATTGAAGATCTCAACATGAACTCACATTTCTCAAATTTGCCAGATTGTTTTATCTTCACAATCTACTACATTCATTGTACACTTCCATACTCTTCATGTATCTGAACAACTCCAATAGTTGATACTAAAAGAAAACACAACTGAGAACTCCATCAAACCTCTTGAGCTATAAAGGAGCATCATCTGAGCAATAAAGTTTCCTCTGGATGGAAAATGCATTTTGCCGAAAGGTATTGTTTTGCGTCTATCAATATATAGCTCCTGATTTCACAAACAAGGTATGACGACACGTTTGTTAAATCCAACAGAAACACTTTAACCAGCTGTAGTTTTCTGCCTGCAGAAAGGATTGTGAAGCGAGAGCATTGTGCTCACCTACAGCGCCATGACTCCCTCAGTGAAGGTCTGACGTGTGTTATGTAGGGCTGGAAATAATCAGAGAGCAGGACCCCTGAAGCTGCGTTTCTGCAGAAACACCGAGAAACAAAACACGAGGTGAGTAATATATGCAGTGATGGGTTGACACCCCGTGGATGCAGAAGTCATCTTCACATAGCGCTCTGAAACGAGACCGTGCTAATCTCCAACAATGGAGACGTAAGGTCTCCGGCAGGTTAACCAAGGTGTTGATGTCATCGGATAATTGTCATTTCTGGAGCATATCCAAGTGTTTACTAGGACCCTGAACACTGCAGGCCGACCCTGAGCCAGTTTTTTATATCGGAGATGAATGTAGAGGAGGAGGTAAGACTTAAGAAAACCAACCGTGGTCTTACAACAGTTGCAATAAATCCATAGCATGGACTCACCAAGATAATCATAGTAATACTAATAGAAATCAATCCTCCAAAACATGTTTAAACTTTTACTATTACTGTATAAAACCATGGTACATCTTTAATGTTTCTTCTTTTGTATTGATGTCTTCCTTGTCCTACATTTTAACATTGTCTGTCCTTGGGAGCTGCCAAACAGTTTTTCATTGAAAAATGACAATAAATGACAATGAAGATATTGCTCTACCTGAAGAGAAACCTAGATATATAAAGCCATTCATTTTCATTTGACTAATAAAATCAATATTAAAAAATTGACAATAATATGGAGCATTAATTATTTTCTATTACGTTTTTAGACCATTTTGCAAGATGTAAAGAGCACTGGTTTAGAAGCACTTCTTTCAGGTTTTTTGAACACAACACAAATGTTAAAAAACAACAACGACAGAACCTTTAGAACCGAATCACAACGTTAAAATAACCTCTTTAAGACCTAATTATATGTGTGAAATTAAAGAAATAAATTCAAAGCGCCTCTGGACTTCTTTGTTGTTTACTTCTCGCAAAAAATGGTCTGCATTAAAATGTCAACGTAATAAATTTCATGAAATCATATAAGCTACAAATAAATAACATACGTAATAATTCATGTTATCTTAAGGCCATTCATTACTGTTATTTTCTGTCCTGTTTTCTAAAAAGAAAGTGCTTTGTTACATGCCTCTAAAATCTCCTTACTGTTCGTGACACGGTCTTCTTTGCGAGTAATCAGTGTTGCGTATTTCCAAACAAGATTTCACACCTAAAAAAATCAATGGACACTCGGGATGGACTCCAGTTGAAACGCTGCCCATTCATTCAGCTCTGATTCAAGAATCTTTTCCCCCACGTTTCAAGTGTTCATACTGCCTTCTGCAATGCCTTTTTTCCATCTACGCAGGAGCAACATCAGATACGTGCGGGTGCACGCACATGGTGTTTAGAGAGGATAGTGATGGCCGCTGGGTTCAGCGGGTTGTGAGTGTAGGTGTAAGTGTAACTAGGTTGAAAAATGTATTGTGAAAATGAGATCTTATAGACATGACGTTTGCACTGAATGCAATGGAAGTCGCTTTGGATAAAAGCTCCTGTCAAATGCATACCTAGAAACGAATGCCAATTCTCTAGAGTTGAACTCTAGTATAATACACTTAAAACCAAGTCAAATCAAAACCTTTGGCAATACCAGACAGGTGACTCTGGCCTTGCAGGAATGAAGTTGACTTGGTCTGTATGACCCACAGATGGAGGCCTATAAAAATGACTGGGATTCATTAACATTGCAGTAGTCTTTTATCTAGAATTTTGCCTCAAAATGCAGATGTGCTGGTGAAATAGCATGCATCTCTTCTCCCAGGCTTGCAGAGCATGCATTATTAATCGGAGCGGCTGAAAGTAAATAATTACATCTCATTATCAAAGCCCTGGTTTCTAGTATGGAGACTCGTCCTCTGAGCTGGCCCATTTTGCATTGTTAGAGATGTTAGGTTTGAAATAGGCAACTCCTCCCAACTGCGGTACTGTATTGTAAAATCAGAGTCTGAAAGAGAATAAACTAGCACTATCAGTCACCTGCCTCCTGTTCCACATCAGGGCCGGGCTTTCATTCAACCACTGCATACATTATTATTGGCCCTGCTTTTTTCATTCTGTTACACTTAGCCGGTGCTCATTGTCTTGTACTCCCCTTCTGGAGAGAGAGAGAGAGAGAGAGAGAGAGAGAGAGAGAGAGAGAGAGAGAGAGAGAGAGAGGCTTTAGTATATCTGTTTATATATACAACCGCAGAAATAATTAAGAGACCATTTCAAAGCAGGTGTCTTCATTTTATCTGCAGCTGTATACTCCTATATTTTAATAGTTCATTTTACTATTTAAGAAATAGTAAAATCAATGGATGGGGCACAGAAATAGATAGATAGATGCAAATGCTTTGGCATTTGAGAGACAGAGAGAGAAGGGATGGACGGACAGACCAACAGACAAAAATGGAATTGTTCATAATTTGATGGATTTGGATGGATGGACTACTGTATATATATATATATATATATATGTATAAAATCTAGGGCTGTCAAAAGATTAATCGCAATTAATCACATTTAGAATAAAAGTTTGTGTTTAATAATATGTCTGTTTTCTGTGCATATTCATTATGTATTTATGAACACAAACACATACATGTAGGCCTATATATATTTAGGAAACATTTAGATGTATTTGTTTATATTTACTAATAATTGAAATTATATTTAAATGTTTATTAATTTTTATATTTGATATTTTTCTTAAATATATACATGTATGGGTTTGTTTTTATAAGTACAAAATTAATATGCGCAGTACACAGACATATATTATGCAAACACAACCTTTTATTCTGGATGCGATTAATCGTGATAAATCGGTTGACAGCCCTAATATAAACATTGTAAATTATAAAGTGAGAGTGAGAGTGTTTGTGAGAGAGCGAAAGAAATGAATGGATGAAAGGATGGATGGAGAGACAGAAAAAGAGACAGACCGACATATAAAATTGTCCATTATTTTACTTATATATAGTACATATCTATAATTTTTTTTAATATACTATAGTGTACAATATATTGTGTACATGCATTTTCATCCTGTTTGCTTGCTGTGGGAAATCCTGGTGTGTTTAATAGTGCCACATCCAGGAAATTTTAATGGGGTGGCCAATGGGGCCAATAAAAAAATCTTAGCCGGGCTGAATCACAGGATTTGTAGCTGTATAGCTGCAGATTGGTCGATGGGAGATTGAGTTAACCGGGTGAGGAGCGTGAAGAGGAATTCTCAATAAACACACTTCCATTTGAGTGCCTTGCGGTTTCACAGGGGACCGGCACCTACATCTACATTCTGTCATTCAAGTAACACTATAAAAAAAACATGTCTTTGGTTTCATAACAGTCACTCCTGTCCTGTGGCATAAACACCTTTTTCTTTCCATTTCGAAAAGATACATCAAAGTGGTTTGAAAAAAAATCACTTATCGCAACTGAAAGACAAATGGCGAGTGGAAGTAAAAAAGCATCCACCGACATCAGTGGCCACCGTAGATTCACTTGAAATGGCAGGCAAGGAGCTGATCGTTTTCATTTAACCTCAACACGTGACCCCGTCCCCTGGTGTCAGAGACAAAAAGGAAATACATAATCTGGTCGGGTGAGATAGAGGAGCGGATATGATCCAATTGGCAGTGTCAGGACAGCGAGTCTTTGGCTGTAAGTCCAGGTCTGAGCGTGATGCTGCTGGGCTAGTTAAATGTGCTCATTTCACACGCCATTTCACATGAGGCGCTTGCAGGGGGTCCGGCTGCTCGATGTGACAAAGGGGATCGCTCGACAGACGCGACGTCTATCTCTTCGGATATCTGGGAGGAATGTGCAGAAAAGCATTGGAATCGTGTGGGTTTGGCAAACGGGGATCGTGTAATTTATGTTATGTGGGTAGCGGAGGGCAAAGATCAATATAACAGCATAACATCTCCTCAGGTGGGTTAATGGTGAGTTTCACTCCAGAGGCGAAATTACAACGTGCGCTCAATCGGATGATGATAAACTCGCATAACGAAAATGTCTATGGATTTGTGCAAGTGCTGTTTAAGAAAATATCTGTAGTTTTAAGTAAAAACTGAAGTGAGGTTTCTTTTATTTATTCAATAAATCAATAAACAAACTGTCTAGTTTCATTCATTAAATAAATTGGTCATCCATTTATTCATGCAACAAATCAAGCTGTCGGCTGAATCATTCGGTCATTAAATTAAATGTCTGGTATCATTTATTCATTCATGCAATTCAGTGTCCAAACATCTATCTATGCATTCATTCATTCATGGATATCCATTCATTGGTTCATTCTAAGTGAGGTCTCGACCTTACATTTGCAAAAACAAAACAGCGCGGATTTGACATTTATAAAAAATAACAGATATACCACTTCTGTGCAGAGTACTTCAAATATTTGAGGTGCAGCATATGATTTATTGCCCCTTTTTAATTTGCCTGTCATTTTTTCATAACTCACTGTTCTGCCACATGACTAATGACCATTTACACATCATTTATCACCGTGGGTAACCAAAAATACCTTTTTAGCTTTTCAAGCAAGTCCTAAATCAAGCTTCCAGCGCAGTCGAGCAAAACAAAGACCATTTAAAAGAAAATTGAGAAAGATCAGAGCTTCTGAGAAACACGTGCGTCTCCGTTCTGACGCAGATGCAGAAAGCTTAATGAGTCGCCTCGAACCCGAAAAGTGCACGACACCCCCAAACCATCGCTCTGACAGCAACCGATACTCAGCCAGACTCCACTACACAATCCTGCGTTTCTTATAGTTCATTGAGTTTCTCTGGGGGAGTACGATCATGTGCCACACATCCTCTTACCCAAAACACTACACGGACCATTTGAGGTAATAGAGCAAGTAGGAATATTTTGGTGTGTATGCTGTGGAGTCTTTAAGCAGTTGGCCGCGGTCTCGATGAAGCAGATGGCTTGGAATGAAGAGATTTAATATGACCTAACATGTTTCATTACACATAAATCACGTACCAAAGCGTTTATTTCAGATTCAAGTAGACTCCTGTTCTTAATGGTCTTGTTTTTGAGTAAAAATATTGAGTTAGACAAAATCAGGATGTGCTTGTTTTCTACATGAAGCCGCATTCGCAGACCACTCGTTTCAGGGCAAAACAAGATTTTCAATGGGAAAAAATATGTAGGGCAGGACCTGATTGAACCCATCAGGAATTGATTGTATTGTATAAGGTGGCCGCACCGTACACAAACGGAGCCAGGACTGAATGCCAGATTGTGAAGGTCTGTTCCTCCCCTTGAACACGTCCACCACCCACTTCTGAAGAGGCTTTCAAAAAAAGGTCAAGTTCATCCCAAATGTAACGCTTTTTCAAATCTGTTGCCTTTATTATGTTAACATTAACCTGCCGTAAATTGCTTTTTTGGCAAGATTTTAAAAAAGGCGGGCGTTATCTGCAACAACAGGCTAAAACAATACCCGAATGGATATTTGACATGAAACGATATCTTACGTGACCAGCGTTTCAAAGGTCGATTGCGTTGTTTTGAAGATTACAAAAACAAACGTGTATTGAGACGGTCAACACAATTTCATATTACTGTTTATTATTTTTACTGTACGCTTATTATTGCTTCGGTCTAGTAAAAAAATTTTTTCAATTCACATTACACAAATTTATCCAAATGTACATACAGTATGAGGCATAAATCTGATTTCTTTTTCTTTTTTTTGTTGCAGCATATCTACTTGCAGCAAACATACTTCTGACTTAAAGTGATAGTTGACCCAAAAATGAATATTCTGTCATCATTTACTCAGCACTGATTTTCTTTCTTCTGCAGAACACAAAGAAGATATTTTGAAGAATGTTGGTAACTGAACAATGTTCACTTCTATTGTATAGATGCAAGTCAATGGGTACCGCTGGTCAAAATATCTTCTTTCGTGCTCTGCATAAGAAAGGAAGTCATACAGGTTTGACATGACAAGAGGAAGAGTAACAAAACTTTCATTTCAGGGAGAACTATCACTTTAAGCCGTCACTGTATAGCTTACATCATTTTATGTAAAACTTAGTATTAGCATAAAGATCTTCATTTAAACGCTGCCACAAGTCTTCAGCAAGCTTGAATTTGCACAGCCTGTGAAGGCAAGGTGAGAATTATAGCGAGAGCAAGCGAGCGAGAGAGAGAGAGAGAGAGAGAGAGAGAGAGAGAGAGAGCATCTGATAAAGGCATGCCACTTTGAACTGCACTGATGTAAAGAACAGATGTGGGCGATGACCTGGTGGAAGCTATCACACTACACTCAATACACTGTCTCCTCTTGGACGCCTCTGCGCCAGAAGGTGTCATCAGATAATGTGGGCAGAAAATCCATACCCAGGAGCCTCTGACACAGGACTAAATTGAGTCAGAATGTGTTTTTTTGCTTACTCAGTTGGTTTAAGTAATTAGTTTGCGATATCAGTCGAACTCGCCCCTACAGCAAAGGGTTTTGATCCGAGGGCGAGCGCTCGCACGCCGGGGATGATAGCGACTCTGAAATACGCACGCGGGCTGAGAAAGATATTACAATAATCTTATCCACATCCGTGGCAAATTTTCTCCAATCCACACTGGGCTATCTCAGAGATACTCACTGCCGGCTCAGACTCAAAGCCTGAATAAAGGCTAACAGATTGAAAAATATATTTTTCTGAGGCCAGTCAGAATGTAAAGACTTTTCATATTGCATATTAAATCATTGTGTTTTGGTAGTTGATAAAATGTGTAGTGAAATGTATAGAGAATCTGTCAAATGCATATTTGTAGCTGTATATATCTCAATATGTGTGTAACTAGTTACTAAGCAATTCTTTTTTTATTGAACTAAATACTGTTGATATAGGATATAAAAAGAAATTAGTAAGTAATTAAATACTTTTTGGAAAGAGTCATTTTTACTAGTAATTTATTACTTTTTCAAATTAACATTGATCATAACTACCGTATTGGAATAAATAGGCCCAACAGTCTCTCTTTAAGAAATATTTCTAAAAATAAAAATACTTTCATCTTTAACTTAGGCTCATGTCAACCTGTATGACTTTCTTTCTTCTGCAGAATACAACAGAAGATATTTTAAAGAATGTTGGAACCAAACAACACTGACCTCCATTGACTTCCATTATATGAACACAAAACCACTGAGACATTTCTCAAAATATCTTCTTTTATGTTCCACATACAGGTTTTGAACAACAAGTGGAGGAATAAAACAACACAGAATTTTGATTTTGGGGTGTTCTATCCCTTTAACAGCACAGAAATGTTATAAAATGGGGCAGTCGTGGCCTAGTGGTTAGAGAGTTGGACTCATGATCAGAAGGTTGCTGGTTCGATTCTCATGGCTGGCGGGTAACGGCTGAGGTGCCCTTGAGCAAGGCACCTAACCCCCACTTGCTTACTATACAAAATGTACAAATGTATAGTACAATGTAAGTCGCTTTGGATAAAAGCGTCTTGTAAATGTAAATGTAAATGTAAAATGCTAATTTTAGCTTCACATACAATGCAGCTTTTCTATTATCTAACCAAGTCATCAAAGCGACCCAACTCAAAAATAAACACATCATTATATTTTGTGTCGTTTTATCAACCCCCAACATCAGTAGTCCATCTAAATGAGATTTATGTGAAATCTAATAGTGTCAGTATCGTCTCATTAAGTAAAGACAATGAACAAAGCATTGCTGATTTCAGACCAACCACAAACACAGTATATAATACACCAAGAATATATGAGCACCTGTCAGCGGTTCACATGTAGGTTAACTGCATTCAACAGTCAAGAATGTGCATTCTGCTGCAAACACATGCACGTGTGTACTTTTGACATACAGTTGCAATGGCCATTCTAAAGCTATTCCTCATAGAGATTTGTATACAGAAAGGTGAAAAAATGTGAAGGAGTTAAATTATGACTTACTGAGTTTATTCAATGCTCGGAGGTAAACAACGTTAACCAATACAGACTCTCAACAAGAGAAATCTCAGGGTCAAATGGCATTTACAGAGCAAGAGTCCTAAGAACGCTTATGAATAATGCATCAAACCAAGTGCCGTTTCTCTTTGCACCGAGCAGCACTTACAATACGGCGCGTGATCGGACTCTTAAAGAGACAGACTTCATCAATCCAGGGCAAGTTATGGAAGCGGAGAAGTGCGCAATTTGTAGCAGGCCAAAAGTTTACAAGTTGGCGCCGTACCAGTTGCCTGTGATGGAAAAGTTCATTAACTCATTCAATTATGTGCCAGAGCCATCTTGGCCGAGTCTGGAATCAGCGCTCCTTAGCATTCCAAGCAAACACGCTTTCCATTCCTGTAAAAGCTTTGTCTGGACTAATGAAGTCTAAAGCGGTGACTTCATACTGCAATACCGCACACAGACAGGCGTCTTTCTCCATTACACGCCCTTAAAGCTTTGACCTAAAGCTTTGGTGCCGTTGGGCGCCTGTGGATGTTATCCAACCAAAGGCCGCAGAAGCTCTTTTTCAGTGGCAAAACACTGAAATGCAGTTCTCTGTGCTTCATGATCAATGGTTTTGTAGAGCTCCTACTAAGACCCGGGGAGTGAGTCATTCTTGCGACAGGCTCTCCACACTACAGAAGTCACTGCACTCCATCAAACATTGTTATAGCAAGTCATGTAGGTGTACATAGTTTTGTGCTACATAGCAGATTCATTAGATCTGACATTGGAACGTCGCACAGCATTGTGGCACAAAATTACAGATTGCGGCACAGAGATACATCCGCCTTACACCTAACAACAGGTTGAATATTATCGCATACAGAATTAGGCAGCAATGAGTATTATTCATAACAAAACATGGCATGAAGACATTTGGAAAAGTTTTACACCGAGGCATCTTCTGAACAATGCCATCTGGTCCGTAGTGCCGAAGGGTTCGACATCTGCAAGGTTGATAAACATCTCTGCTTGCTCCAGACTTCCACAGGCTAGATCTGCTTATATCTCAGCAGCAAGTGACCAACAGATTCCTCATTTGTTCAGCCATTGAAATGTTCTCATTGTTAGGAAGCCCATCTATCCAACTTGCAGAGACACGTTCATCCACATTAACCCAGAACTGAAATCAAATCCTGAGAGGCAAGCTCAATATGAATCAATGCATGTTCACTGTTACGCAGGTGCGTTGATGCAAAACAGTCAAACCTGTTATATTAAGAAAAAGTGATGGGTTATACTTAACATTACTACATTGACTATGTTCGAAACTAAAGGAATAAAGCCAAGCACCAAATTATGAGCTATCATAAAAAGTCCAATCTTGCTCGCCAGGGTGCTATAACCGTACCGCGCTACTGCTCACTATTTGCATGCGTTCTCTTTCTAAATTTCTCACGAGCATCGCGAATACCTCTGTTGTTGCGCTCAATCGAACAGACAGTGATACAAAACCGACAACAATGAAAGGAATCGCGCTCTTTTGCGCACGGAACGCGTGAGTGATGTTCAAAGTTGACCCATTTCCAAGCGTACTCACCGTTCCTTTATCTGCCGCTGCCGTAGTCAAACACCTCCGGCATGATCACCTGCAGATTTGGTTGTATGGCGCAGATCACTTGACGTACGATGGCCCCCCGGTTCGACAAACTCCATTCCACGCGTATGGAAATCAAAGGCAAATCTCCCGGAGCGCGATGCCAAGTGGAAGAAGCTGTTGCGCTGTCCAGTCAAAGTGGTGCGGAAACGGTCTCCGGGGCGAAGTACTTTCCATATCTCCAAACGTACGTGTCCGTTCGTTCAGTATCACAAAATGCTGTTCATCACGGGTTAGGAGAGCTCATACCTGAAACGATGGTACCGCACTGAGGATAACTGGAGACGCCAGGCGCAGAGCAAAGGCGTGCTGAGATGTAGGCAGTGCGCTCTTCAGTCGAAGCAGTGCGCGTTCAACGCCCACATATCTCTCACTCTGTATTTGATCACACACACGCACACAACGCAGAACACACGCTGACCGATGAAAGAGCTCACTTAATAAAAAAACCATTTGATTTCTTTAAAAATATATCTGGGGAAATGATCAATATGCGTGGTCTCAAAGGCACACATTGAGATTTTTTTAATTTTAATAAAAAAGCTCAGAGTCAAAAAGGAACGCTAATGGGATTTCTGTCATCATTTGAACCAATAATAATGTGATCCAGCAAGAATCCAAAAAGAAGGAGGGCTTTTCAAGTTCTCCAGCAGAATGTGCTTTCAAGAGAATTCTTGATCCCATTACGAATGCTTTCAAATTCCAAGTTTTGTGCATTATTCATTTCTAAAAGAAAGTGGTGTTACGTAATTCTATAAAGTGAAAGAGATGCCATTACAATATACAGTACAAGCAGGCGAATACGTTGGTACAACCAGAAAAACTGTGCATCTGTTTGTCCATGCAACATTCAAAATACAAAGCATGAGGATTCAGAGCAATGAGCAAAAGAGTCAACAGAATGTCCCTTTTTTTGGAATGCTAAACATACCCATTTATGCATTGCTGGTTTTTAAGGACAAATTTAGTCTCAGAGCACGTCAGTACAAATCTGGATTTGAATACAGGCTAGGCAACGTCTCCGTTTGGATGGTCGTGTTGCTTTTGAGCTCTCCCTTGATATTTCATTCGGAATGCGTAATTCGAATTTATTCGCATACATGCTTTTGACTTCAGTGTCTTCTACACCATTACTCAAGGGAATATGATTATAAAACCACTGTAATGTAGTGTAATGTAATGTAATGTGCAATATATATTAATAGCTTACACGTGTTCACCTTTTATGGCTCGTTTCTGGCGTTTCTTTTAAAGAGGCAGAATGACATTTTTGGTTAAACAGCAGAGTTTTGTTTAACAGGTCAGCTAACTTATTAAAGGTATATGTTCTTTTTTTATGTGTGTGTATGTATATATGCAGTACATATGCCATATGATTTAAAGTGATTTTATTTGTTTCTATGTTTTTGTCATTCATTCTTGTATTTTTATGACCCCATCTGCATTTCGTGCAATTTCATTATGTTGATTTTTTGCAAATGTGAAGACATTTGGCATTACGCGTTATCCAATTCAGCTATAATTGAATGTTCTAGGAGTTAGCTCAGATAGTTTATTACCAGACAGTCAATGGTGAATCCCCAATTACATTTTATTTTCTCCAAATCCTGTGCTTAATGGGCGTTTTGGGAAATCTCAGAAATGAAGGGTACTTATATTGCTCGCGTTTCGAATGGTGCAACATCTCCCCCTTCTGGAGATTAAATGAATTCTTAGCCAACGTTCATTGTTTCTGACGTGCCTGACAATTACATAAAAAACAAAACTATTGAAAAGAATAAAACTGAACACACCCACATTAAAAAAAACTGTAGTATACATTACTATTTAGTAAATACTGTCATAGTAATTGCCAAACGTATATTATATCACAGTATTCTATTCGCTATAGTGAATTAATAAACTTAAGTAAATACCAAAGTGTACTTTAATATTTACTATAGTAAAATGAAAAACAATAGTATTCTACTACAGTTTACTATAGTATTAGTTTTCATGTGGTGAACCTTAAAATCTGTTTGCATCAATACAAAGAAAATGCATGTATTCAAGCAAACCACGAACAAAAGTCTGACTGCACTGCGACACCAACACGTTTTTTGTGGCATTTAAAGTTCACAATCCATCTCCTAGAAGTAAAATAATTTTGATCTACAACCACACAAGCATCACATAGAGAACGAGATTTAGTAGAGTCCAGCAGTGATGTGTGTCCCTGTAGAAACAGAGCTCATACCTCTCTGGTGTCTAGCCAACCCGTTTTACTGCCTAGAAGCCAAGCTGCCAAAGCGCTGCAGGAACATTGGCCAGCCCGCTACCGATAAACTCCTTAAGGCGCTAAATTGCAATGCTGCCAGTCTCTGCTCATCTTGGCACTACGTCCGGCCGTGTATCATGCAACTTTTGGTACAGATCTAGTGGTTTTTACAGCATTGATTTCCACATATACTGTCTTCTGTCTATGCGCAAGAATTGAGGGAGGACAGAAAATGCAGAAAGGAAGGGCAACAGGATTTAATGTGGGCCAGATTTAAACCTTTATCATTCACATGAACAGCTTGGCTGAAGAATGTATCGCTCATTGTTAGTTCATGTTAACTATACGCATTTAACAAATGCAACCTTATTGTAAAGATAAAAAAATGTATCACAATACACTGTAAAAAGTTCTTTGCTGCCTTGAAGGAGCAATGTGGAGATTTTAGCGGCATCTAGCGGTGACGTTGCGAATTGCAACCAACGGCTCACTCCACTGCTCCCCCCCTCCCTTCGAAGCACTACGTTAGCTTACACAAGACAAAGATGTCGTCATGTTTTTGCTTCTTTGCCGAAGGAGATAATGCTTTTATGAAACATTGTCCGTTTAAGGATACTTTTAATTCTTTTTACATTTTACAGTAAATACATTACATCTCATGAATTGGTTTTGACTTTACTCTGTTTCTAATCTATTCACATATTTAATGCTTTTAAACATCCCTATTGTTTTTTTCAAACAGTGTCGTTGAAATCTCAGAAATCGAGTAGTTTGCATCTTGCAAGCAACACTTTCAAAGTAACTTTCCAAACACTGACGTGTGCTAACCACAAGGGCCCTGCATTCTCAAACAAGATGAAGGACCCTTATTCGTTTTCTTCATTTTGAGGAAGCTTTTCTTATCATAGTATCTATTTTAAACCGTACTCTTTGTAGCAACTGCAAAAACAAAGACGAGAAGATATAAAGGTAGAGGCAAGGGAACAGACTAAAGAGATTAAATATAGTCTCATTTTTGCTTTTCCACATGCATGCTGCAAATAATAAGAACTGAAATTAAAGCGAAATATCTCAAGGAGTGAAGCTGTTCGGTGGCCTCAAATATCTGTGACATTTTCATAAGCCCTGGATTTAGCGAGCAGATATTTGACAGAAATGGCAGAAACGAAGGCACGCAGCTGGAATATGGATCATAGCGACGACCCTTTTAAAGTGAATAATGCACACTTAGCAAAGCCTACTGCGGACTACAATTATTAACTGACATTTAAATGTCTCTGGGTAATGTTATGTTAACCAATCTATCACGACATCTGCTGGGAGGGGATACGTAAAACAAATGGCGCACAGTAGAGATCGGAAGGATAAGGCCGGGCCAGATTGAATCATTTCAATCCATTTCACTTCATTTTCTCTCCCATGCCCACGTTACACTTGGCAAATCCAACGTATTACGGATGCACTTTGAATAGCAAATCTTGTTTTGATGGCACAATAATCACCATGAAATTTAGCCACATCAGTCTAATGCCAAAGAAAAAACGCTTTGAAATTGTTCAACTGAGCGGCTCAAAATAATATCTGCAGTAATATTGAACTAATTGATCTTTGCTGATAAAACACTTCATAAACCCCATAACAACCAGATAAAGGCACGAGCGTATGGAAAACGTCTTCGATCCCATTGAGTTAAGTGGCAGAACGTTAAGTACATTTGGTAAGTGTCTATTGGAATAGTGTATACTTCAATTAACAAACTACTTCTGCATCATTAAACTGACAAAAAGAGGCGCTAAAGGTAATGATTGTTGGCTCCAAAGTAAACAGTTTCTTACAATTACTTGCGATCGCACGCACACCATCAAACCCCGTGTTTCTGTGAAACTATTTCCGTTGTAGTGTTTTCCCATCATCCTGTGCAGCGCACGCTGCTGGTTTTCATTTTCAACAGAAAGTCAACACCATTTAGTCTTTGACCTTTACCATTTATACCTGTAATTTAACATTATTCTTGAAGGAAAGTCAATAGCTCTTTAATAGCAGACCATTGCAAATAAAGCCAATTTCTGTCAGCGTGACATTATATGATAAACATTTTACAGTTATATTTTTTTAAAGGAACATGGTGGTCTGAAACATGAAGGTTTGGAGATTAATTCTGTGGGTTGTTCTGTTATACGGCTAATCTTGGTGCTCACATTTATTTCCAATTGAGTAATTTGGGCACAACAGATGGCGCAGGCCGCACGTCTAAAAAAAGATCTGAGATTTTACAAATAGTGACTCAAACGATTCTTGTTATTACCATTGGTCATATCATACCATATATTTATATACATACATGTACTGTATATACACATACATATATGTATTCTGTATATAGCTGTGGAAAAATTTCAAAGCACCATTTCAGTTTACTCATTACTCATTACTATTTATAGGTATGTGTTTATGTAAAATTATGATTTTTTTTTGTTAACTAATAACAAAATTTATCCTAAATTTCTAACAAAAATATCTATTTGGAAAAAAATGAAAGCTAGAGAAACAGGTCAAATACTGCATGAAGAAAACAATTTCATATTTACTTTTAAAATGATTTTTTAATGTGATAACTTGGATTTTCATGTCATTGCTGTTGGATGACTTTGTCACTCCTGAGGTTTGATTTTGTTAAAACTCAACTGGAATGGAAATTTTTTCGTGGCTTTATATGTTGCTTTTACACCTAGTATATAAACGGCCATCTCATTCCTTGCTCTTTTTACTCGAACTTAGTACTTTTAAAAGTTACAGTAAATAGTAGACTTCCATAAAACATCCTTTGTCAGGAAGAGATAATGCCCGAAAAATCCTTCATTGTACCATCAATTTGACAACTTTGGACATCACCTTAGTTATTATAATGTTCCACAGGAGAGCAGTTGTGAGCTTACGCTGTGAAGGAGAACATCTGCTACACTTTAATAATATCTTTCAAAGAAATGGACCAGGCGTGTCCATCAATCCATCCCAGCGGATCACAGCTCACCGATTATCAGAACACCCTGAACGTTCAGTATTGATGAATGAATCCATCATTGCTTCTTCACATACGGGAGGAGTCTCTCATGTGAAATCCCTCGAGTAAATACTCGCAGAGGCATTCTGCAGACACAGCAAAGTCAAATTCATGAGTACCTGAAGCACATACAGTATCACAGTATTATTTTTGCTTACAAGCGCTGTAATTGCTGCAGTGTCTGTGAGTTATAACTGCAACGCTGGAGATAAGCAACTGAATTAAAGGTCTCAAAGCAGCCATAGTGTTCTTCGGACATGTTCTCCTCTTTTGGGCTAATGTAAGACTCTAACAGCAATTTTCTCTGCTCATATGGAAGTGCTATTAAGGCAGTCAAAGTTGATAGAATCTCATATATAGTGCTTTGAGAGCGGTGAACATTATTCATTTGTTCCAGAGGCGTCTCGGTAGAAAATATTCCTACAGTTTGGTATATTTCATGTAATTTACCAGCCTTAAAGATAAAATTAGTCAGGCAGAATGCATATGCGAATAGATTTCATGTCCTGTGGTGAAATAGATACAAAGTCATATAAAAATTATAATGAATTATCAAAAAAAGCAAATATATTTATTTTAAGATAAGGTACAAACTATATATATTATGGTAACACTTTATAATAAGGTTCCATTGACTAACATTAATTAATGCATTAGCTAACAATACATTAAAAAATAAATACAATAAAAATAATTTTGTTAATATTTAAACTTAGATTTATTCTTTTGCTCAAGTTATTTAATGCGATATGATTGTTCACTTTCCGTTCATGTTAAATTTGCATAATCCAACAGATTATTATTAACCAACTATTGATTTCAAACATTTATTAGTAAATGTATGTTTTATTCACCAGTCTGGAAAGACGTCGAATATTGGGACAGAATACATATTCAAAACCAGAAAAAATAAATGATGTCTTATGGTAAAATAAATATGGTTTAAAGTTTGATAAATCATTTTCAGCATAAATATGTTTACTATTATTGTAGAGATATTACATTTTTTAGATATCGTTATTAAACATATTACTGTCTAAAATTCAGATTATTTTATATACATATATGTACATATAGAGGATATTTAATATATTTATTTATCATATTTATAAATCAGGGACTGTCTGGATAATGCAAAATGGTGCACCAGAATCGAGTTGGCTTCACAATGATAAATATGTATCAAAAAAGCAAAAAGGCTCAATGTTAATTTCATATACATGTACTCTTTCACTCATTTTAATGCGATGGATTGGCCGTCTATCCTGCCTACGTCTTGTCATGCTGGGATAGACTCCAACCCTCCTGCGACCCTACAGAGAACAAACAGACAGTAGTGTTTTCCTTTATTTTCCTAAACAAAAAATGCAAGAAATTCTCATGCGCCTCAGAAGACAACTCCTGCGCTATTTACTGCAATATTGTGGGAACATGTGCATTTAGTTTAGATGAGTAAGATTGCAATGTAACTAAGATAGTTTAGCGTAACTTACAGTAACATTCTAGTTCCCATATTTCGGTTACCAACATTCATGCCTGACATCTGCACAATTCATGTCCATTTGGTTTTGATTTATTACTTTGTTATGTAATACCTGGCTTAAACTTTAACATGGAAACAGACAAGAAAACATAGCCGACACACGGTACGAAGGATCAAGGATCCGAGTTTTCAAAACAAACGTGTTTGTGTGGACTTTCTGAACATTCAAGAAGATTATTTCAACACTGCAAACATCAATCCAGCCTCATGGAATCTATAATTCTGGGTGTTTATCCAAAAGAGAAACTATGCTTGTAAATAAGCTTTCTATTGATAAATGGTTTGTTAGGATAGGGTGATACAACTATTTAAAACTCTGGAATCTGAGGGTGCAAAAAAATCTAAATATTGAGAAATCGTCTTTAAAGTTGTACATCAGAGGCGCTGTAGCAGGCCGCTGCTAAGAAGAAACAGGTTTGTTTTCTCTCTCTCTCTCTCTCTCTCTCTCTCTCTCTCTCTCTCTGTCGTCTTACTGCTGTAATGACGTTGTGGAGAATAGATGAACCTGAAAGCTGAAATTCTAAGCTTTACACAGATACCAAACTTGAGCGAGTAATTCCCAAAGAGCGACAGCAGCGAGAGAAGTTTGTAGAAAATGTTTCCAGGCATTTTTGTTTTTGCGATTTTGCTGCATCCACTCACAAAAATAAAGTTTTGATATATTTACGGTAGGAAATTTACAAAATATCTTCATGGAACATGATCTTGACTTAATATCCTGATGACCTTTGGCATAATAGAAAAATGGATCATTTTGACCCATCCCATGTATTTTTGGCTATTACTACAAATGTTCCCATGCTACTTAAGAAGGTTTTATGATCCAGGGTCACATATTAGTTCTGAATAATTTACATTTCAAGGTGTAATAAACTGTATGTGTTAAATAATAAAAATGGACAGGGTCAATGAAACCGATGTTTAATAAATGTGCTATACAGATGTTTACCGGCAGGGGGCAGAACTGTGCACAACTTTCCTTTGTCCCTGAACCAAAACAGTTCACATAAAAATGAAAACAGTCACCTTGCTTTAAATTTAGCTTTAGACTTTTGCATAGCCTGCAGAAGCACACATATTTATGCATTCATCTTTCATCTGTTTTTTTATGTTTTCACATGTCTTCCACATGTTGCATCAACACTATCCAACTCTAACAACTCACAAAGATGTTTCCAGTCACCCCCATGTCCACCATCCACTGACCACCTATACTGATACTTCTCAATCTCTCAAACTGATTCCTGCAAAAAATTTTTTTGATGATACATAAATCAATGAGATGTGTTTTTGATAGGCATGACTCAGAAAGCACTCCAATGAATGATTCTGCAAAGATGATGTCTCGGTTTTCCCCAAATCATTTTAACGTCACTTAAAACATTAAGACCGAAAACATGTCATTTAAGGCATGCAAGCTAAAGACACTTTAGTGCATCATCACAGCACTGCACAAAGGCATGAAAAAGAGAATAGAAATCAATATAATGCTTGAAGTAACTATTGAGAACCGCACAGAGAGAGAGAGAGAGAGAGAGAGAGAGAGAGAGAGAGAGAGAAGAGGGGGGCAGTTGCTTTATCCCTTGTGTGACACTCAAACAAGGAAACCTAAAACTTACCCACACACTTACACACACAGAGAGAGAGAGAGAGAGAGAGAGAGAGAGAGAGAGAGAGAGAGAGAAGAGGGGGGCAGAGGCATTGCTTTATCCCTTGTGTGACACTCACACAAGGAAACCTAAAACTTACACACACACACACACAGAAAGAGAGAGAGAGAGAGAGAGAGCAACACCACATGCTGCAGGACCACGCAGACTTGAACAAACACTCGCTCAGGATGGCGACACTAAGAATGAAAAAATGCCACAAAATGTTGTCCGGTGCTTTTGTGATGTGTGTTTTTACCGTGCTTTTTCAAGGTGAGTCACATTTACTTCAGTTTTTTGTCTCAGTGCAGATGTTTGGCTCCAACTTTGCATCAGTTAAGATGTTGTGCAGCTTCAGAACGGAGGAGGGTGCGGTCAATTGAGACTTTACAAAGCTTCATTGGCTACTCCTCACAACTGTGCCTGCTAGATACAAGTCTTCATTTTAAAAGTTAATGTTTATCCATCAGCAAAAATACATGTCACTTTGTATAACCGCAGTAAGTTGTAAACAAAGTTAATCGCTTTGAATCAACAGGAATTGCACACACACATATATTATAATACCAGGTGGCCGTATTTGCATCTGTACATGAAATCGAGAGTCCATCTGTTGCATTCCATTGGGTATAAATATGGTTTTGTTAATTTGGCAGGCTGTGAAGCAACCAGGTGTTTAGAAGCGCCACAATGACCCTGGAAGATAAAAGTTTAAAGCGGGATCAAGTGATGTAATGCATATATCATATTCAGAGACCAAAATAAACGCTGATGTTTGTTTTACGTGAGAAACGTGAGGAAAAATGTAGACAACAGAACAAAAGAGGCTGTTTTATAACAAATGTAATTTTCTTAACCCATGTTTGTCTCATTTTGCTCGGAAAATATCAAATAAGAAAAATGTATACTATAATAAAGATGTATTACAAGATATTCATAATATAGCTTTTTTTATGCCTCTCACCAATAGTTTTTTTTCCCTGTTTTAAATATAAATCTAACAAAATGCAATTTACACAATTATATTGTTTAAGGATGTTTGAATATTTAATGTAAAAAACTTAAAGTTACAGATTGATATTTACATGAATTATTTAAATTATATTTTTATAATATTGATATATTTAAAACATATACACAAAATATATTTGATAGATTTATGATAAGATTTTAAATTTAAATAAGATTGTAATTGTGTGTGCCTAGAATGAAATAACATACTTGCCTATACATTGACTTATTATATATTCTAATTTTGTACAAAGTTTTATATTTACAATGTATGCATTCCTTTACACATGAAACTGGGAACACTCTCATTGGCTTACGTCCCACAATTCATTATTGTAGCTTGAAGGGGGTACACGCTTTTCTGATAATGATGCTTTGGCAGCAACTGAGAGTTCTGGGCTGTTCACAGAACGTCTGATTGGAAACATAAGAATCTGTTTTTCCTCCATATGTTTGTTGCCCTTCCCATATGGGTGGAGACGATATGGGTGCCGCGCTCATTTACTGAGAGAGGAAGAGAGGGGTCAGATGTCAGGGGGCACATGCTGAGAGAGAGAGAGAGAGAGAGAGAGAGAGAGAGAGAGAGAGAGAGAGAGAGGGTCCAGAGTTACATTCCTCCTCCTCTTTAAATGGATTGTTTTAGTTTCAAATTCCATCATTCCTAAGGGATCTCTTACTATAGCGGTGGACCACCGGGCATCCTTGAGAAAGTTTCTATACCATCACAGATTTCCCAATATCAAACTGATAAAAGGGATGTACGATTTGTGAAATGGGATTTTAAACTATTCCCTGCTTCAATGTAAATCAATGGGGCTTTGTGAAAATTACACATCCAGTCGCTTAACCATTTAACAGCACACTTTTCTTAAACAAGCCACAACCTTTCAAAAATATCATTCATACACGTTGCAAAAAAAATGCTTGAAAAAAACCCACCTAACCCGGGTGTGAGCGATCAGAATAATGATTCTTGCCTTAAAAAGCACAGTTAAAACGGTTCGCTCATGGCAGACATGCCTTTGGGAGACAAAACTGACAGATGCATTTGAGACGGGGACTGGCGGCATATGCTATCGCATCTGCTGTAGTAAATCTGATCTCTCATAACAGCTGACGGGCCATCATTGTTGAAGTGTGAAGCGCAGCACGCTCCCGAATCCAGGATTTGGTTTTTTTTAAGCATCCCATTACAGAATAAAGAAACGGCACTTCATTGACACCTCAGCAATTTCTGCATTCTTTCCGTGCATAAATCCTTTATTAATATCCCCGTCTCTGGCTTAGCAGGAATGCATTCAATCCCGCTATTCGAGCGTTCCTGGTGATGGAATGTTGAAACATTCCATAACTGGGAATTCCCTGAAGGCGTGTGGTACGGCGTTAATCGAATGAAGGATGTAACTTCCTGATCATTCTGTGATGGGATTTGTGGAGGGTGGCCTGGAGAATAGGGGGATGGAGAGAACACATCCAACATCTGTTTGGGAGGGGGGGAGGTTCAAAATGTGCCCTACGGATGTAAGGGACTTGATTGTAAGGGGGAGGGGTGAGATTCGGAGGCACCACGTGTGGGTCATTTATTGATGTTAACTCTTTTCTCTCCGAAACAAAAAATACAATTGTGTTAAGATCCTCAGTCCCATGATGCCATACGCTCACGACATATCACATGCATCATAAACAGCTCATTCTTGTTTTCCTCTGACCACAAAATCTAAGCTGGCTCACTAAAATGCTCTTTGGCAAACTCGACACGTGTTTACATGATACTTCTCGGGTAAAGGCTTCTTTTAGTGACTCCATTTAACATTCACTGTAATACAGAGGTCTTGATATGGATGAATGTACTTTGTCAACCAATTCTGATGTTTATACAGACAGACATAGATAGATGGATGACTTATGGTTACCCACATTTACACAAAGCATCAGAAAAAAAAAGAGAAGCAACAGTGAAAAAATTCTCTCATTACAAACCAGGTCCAGAATCTTTGTTGTGTAAAATGTTTCCACAGCCGCTGTTTTTATGACTTTCATTTCAAAACAATAAAAATGTGCTAAACATACCACCGAAACACACACAAACCTGCTGCTACACACATTTGCTTCTGTTTTAACCAGTCAGTGAACAAAGAAATAAACCTGCATGAGTCCAGGGGGGCGAGTGAAGGAGTAAATACCGCTGAGATGAGGTCATGTTAAAGAAAAAGAGCTCAGAGAGGCAGGAGGTGGTTTCTGGATAATAGAAGAAGAAGAAAATGAGACCCTTGAATATTTTTTGCATGTAGTGCTCTTAAAGAGGTTGTGCCAGTTTGGTTCATGGGGCTGAAAACAAAAGTTGATTTGGATAAAAGCGTTAGAAACAAATACACGAAGGGCACCTAAACACTTCATGTTCAATAGAGTGATCATCTTAAAATGGTCCGGCTTCACTTTATCTGTCCTTCTGAGCACATGGTGGAAGCCAAAAAAAGATCTGGCTTTAAAACTGAATCACTCTTTTATTCCCAACATCTCTAGCAGAAAATCTCATAAATCAAAAATTGTGCACATAATCATGTGCGAAAGAGAATCGGCTCCAGCAAGACACATAAATAAGAGCCTCTTTTATTTCTACAAGTCTTCACCATTGTTTTCTTCACGCTCCCTGCGGTCTGTAGAGGGGAGTGTGCTATGGCAGGGTCAGGGTCAGAGGTCAGGATCTGGCGTGGTATGGGGGAGGGCTGAGGTTAAAGTTTATTTGTATCTATGTTCCCTCGGTCCATTAATTATAATGCACCAGAGCATTCAGATGAGCAGCACAGCTCTTGGTACGACCACTCGGTACCACAAGTAGGTCAAAAATATTCATTACGCTCTGCATCTGAAAACCATTACGCAATGTATTGACCTGAAACCAAAGCATAGTGATATATTGCTAAAAATCCTCAGAATATTCGAGCTGAAATTATACTGTACATCAATTGTTATTTGGGAGCTTTTTAGGCTGACCTAAAAACACATACAGGTAAACAAGGGATCTCTTTTTTTTAAAGAGAAAAAGCACAGCATTTACATTTCTAAACTGATTTCAATGCTTAATAAGCCTACATTTGTACAAATCCTTGTACGTGTAATGTACAGTTTACAAAACAAAAATACACTGGAAAATATTATGCAATATATTAAATAATACATTTCCATATTGAAACCAAGTGTTTATATTTTTTCAAAAAGCTGCAATTCCTTATGCAGTATTGTAATACATTGAAGAATGCATTCATATATATTTTCAAAAATATAAATTATTTAATATATTGACATTTACATTTAGTAATTTAGCAGATGCTTTTATCCACAGCGATTGAGGCATAATGTTACTATATATGAAAATGTATTTTCTTTGCATAAGGACGAATTAAAGGTCTGGGACTGAATGATATTAAAAGCCATGAATTGCAAGAATCACAATATTAAAACATTACAAAATGATCCTTTTGGTTTGAATGGCTTATTCTTACAATGTCTGCCTTGTATATCAGGTGTGATTTGTGAAACTATGATCAAGGATGAGGATGAAGCTGGCCCTGTGATCCGTGGGGATAACGATTCGGGAGCAATAAAAGACAACAAAGGTAAAACTGTGAACCTTAAAAAGGTCATACGAGAGCATTTCACAAACCAAACCAAACATATACGGTTTATTAGATACATATGTTTTACATATACATATGCAGTTTTACTGGTTCATGTTACTCTTCCATGTAATTGTCAAAATTAGCACTCTTTGTTTCCCTTTAACTAACAAGCAAATGAAACTTCTAGCATTAGCTAGACTGCTATTCTGGATCTATTCATGCTAAGTTTCTACAGAGTAACATTGTATAATGCATTATTTCCTTAAAGCATAAATGATCGAATTGACATCATCTAACTATGACCGCCCATCACATTCAAACTGTAAACCGTATGACAATGTTCCTAACAGATAAGGACCAGAATTTAATCTATCCCACCATGAGCCCTTCATTTTGGACAGCGACCTCAGAAACACCAGCAGTTACTCAGCCAACCGAACCCACCACAGAACGGCAGACCACACAGACCCCCGATCAGACCGACTCACACACACCTGAAAAAAGCAGCTTTACATCCAAGGTAAGACAACTAAAGCGTTCATTTGTTACAGCTCCGTCTAGTTGGCATTATTTTGGGTTATCCAGTAAAACAACCCGTTACATAACCCATTCGACAAATTGTTGTTTTAATAAAATTATTTTATAATAAAATTCTATACTATACATTAAATAAAATCAACCAGGACGATGAACAAACACACAGCAGACATAACTTTTTTCTACTCTGTAGGGAAACGTGGTTTGCGTGGATGAAATACCAGCCAGATACAAATTCGACATTCTGCTGAAACTCAAGGCTTCCTCCACATGTGTAAGTACTGACCTGATTTTATCCTCCTTTAATAATGAATGTGGAGATCTTGGAGTGCTGATTCTGGATCAGTTCTGACTACACTGTAAAATAAAATGTAAATTTAAAAAAAATGTATTACGATCATACTGGCTAGTCAAGTTATGCAATTTCAACTTACAGTTAAAGCAAATCGCCACTGTCAAAAATGTAAACTAGTTGACTTGTAAAGCCTATTTGTATTAAAAAAACCTATAAAAAGTTTTTTTAAGAGTATAAAATCTGATTCAAGCTTTATTGACATTTACATTTACATTAACATTACATAACATTTATTCATTTGGCAGATGCTTTTGTATTGCATTATACTATACATTTGTTTCCGAGTATGTGCAATCCCTGGGATCGAACCCATGACCGTGGTGTTGCTAGCGCCATGATCTAACCACTGAGCTACAGGAATAAAGGAAATACAGATGCATTACATTGAAACTGCATTAGAGAAGTTAGATTTGTTTGTGCAAATGAAACCACTGATTTAAAATGAGTTGTACAACAGACTTGAGTCTTTAAGGCCCTGAACACGTTTCTGTGGCATCTTAACAATGGCAGTCAAACATTATACAGATGCCTCGAACACGTCCGTCTGTAAAAGCATCTTATATCTAAACTGGTACAGCATGGTGCGTATGGCCCCAGGGGTCACGGGTGTAATTCTCACAAATGCATAAACTGATACAACATACTGCTAGTCGCATCTGTCAAATGTCGACATGCAGTCCCAGTGCCATGTGATCGGGCCTCATTGGGTGGATCGGTCCCAGAGGTCTTGTGGCGTGCACATCAATGGCATTCCATAACACCCTTTGGGTGGCGACCGTTTAGTAATAGATGCAAGGAGCTACACACCCAGGCCTCTGCGTTCGGTTTAAGAGTAAAAAGCTTCAATACATTTACATTTATTCATTTGGCAGACGCTTTTATCCAAAGCAACTTACAAGTAGGAGAGCGTAAAACATTGTGTCAACACACTAAACAGTGCCGATAGTTTACAATAGAATGAAGTATATATTGTACATTCGTGAAATTTATCTATCAACATTTGTAATTTTATCAAATTGTTTTTCGGCTTTTTTCTCCCCGTTACATTAAAGTATGTCGCCAAATGCAAATGAATATTGTGATTGTCAGGAGAGTTTGTTTTCTTGGGCAACATCGAATCAGAGGAAAGGGAATCTATGAAAGGAAACCTTTATATTACCCCACATTCCTGAAAAGAAAGAATCAGATGGAAAAAGTTTAAGACTGAAGAGCTAAATACTCAAATGTGACAGTAAATGCATTTGTATTTGCTCTTGAATAAGTGCATGTCTATTTTGGGTATACTGTATATATATTTGAAGTGTCCTACATTTATTAAAACGCACTTAATACAAACAACTTCTCATCGAATAGGAAGAGACCAAAGCCAAGATTCAGAGTGTTCTGGAACATCTCTGCGGTGAAGACTGCAAACTCGAAATCTACCAGAAAGACAACACTGATGAGATTATTGTTTACGGAGACAGCATCGAAGGTTTGCATCCTTGTGGTATATTCATCGCTCGTACAATCACTCACAATCCCATATAACACATGGGTTCGCAATGATAGTATCACAATATTTTTCAAAAATGAAACATACATTTTACATTATAGAATTTACAATATTCAAGGTTTAATTAAATTCATAAAAATTGAATACGTTTAGAACTGAAGGTCACATGTTAGCAGCTAAACCAATAGGATTGTTAAGATATTGTATTGTTAAAAAACATTCTACAAAATTCAATATTTTTTGTCATGCCACGTATTGTTACAATTCAATTCAATTCACTTTTATTTATATAGCGCTTTTTACAATGTTGCATTGTTGCAAAGCAGCTTTACAGGAAGAAATTCAAAACAGTTAATAATTAAATACATACAACCTACCAACAAAAACAGGAAATATATATGCACATAATAATATTGATATGTGTCGTTTATTTATCTCAGACTGACTTTATTGATATAGTGTTAACTACAATAGTAAATAAATAATATTATTTATGCATGCTCATCTCAGTGTTGTGAATAACTGGACTAAAATCTGTTGCTATATATTTCATGAAGCCAACCCTGAAGAAATGGCTGGGAAATTCAACATCGACAACATTATGGATAAGGTCAGCAACTATTTCACAATATATTACACGGCAAGGTAACAAAAAGCACAAATTACTCTAAAAAGCGTAAAACCAGAGCGTTTTGCAAAGCAGAGAATGTGTGGTTGTCGGTATGTGAGGGTGAGGTGATGCTGTAACTCATTATGAGGTAAACAGTCATGTTGACAGTTGATATAAACGCCCCACGACCACAAACAACCCCAATTCATATTATGCAGAATTGAGAATGTATTATTATGAACATGTGTTGATTTGTGTTTAGGTTGAAGTTGAAGAGGCAGTGTCTCGTATGGGTCGGCGCTCTAAAGCTGTCTTCATCTCCGTGTTGATAGCCGGTTTACTTCTTGCTGCTTTGTTAATTGCCGGTTATCTTCTTAAGACGCGTCAGGAACAGTCGAAAGGGCTACGACTGGTGAGTGAAAGAGACATTCATGCGTCTGAACAGATCAAGACTGAAATAAATGTTAAATAAGTACGTTTTATTCAGTATGCGTACGTTCCAGACATGTGACTTCCACCATGTTTAATTGTCATGTGACCCATATGTTCATTCACATATGACACCTTCACTATGAAAAGACATATATATATGCATATCGCGATGGTTTGCGATAAATGAGCTATTTAATTCTTCGAAAAGTTATGAATGGTCAAAGTTTTAGGTCGATGCAGATAGTATAGTATCTATCTGGCAAGCGGATGTTAGTTGGGATATGCATGATAGCGTGCGCGTGCTCTTACGGTGGTTAAATTTGTTTTATTTGTTTACAAAATGTCAGATTTGTTTTATGCAACAGTAAAACATGGCTGTTCACTTTCAGAAGTTGTTGTCATGCTTTCTTTTTCCTAAAATGATGTGAAACATATGTTGGTTATATCATTATAAATATATTTTAAATTGATTTTAGAAAAAAGAAATATCGTATCGCATATCGAATATCGCATTATTTAGCATGCTATCGCATATCCCCACAATATCGCACAGCCCTAATCTCTTACACTTGAAAATAGCTGCTCGGCTGTTCTCAAGGGTTTTTTTATATAATATTGTCTTCAATTTGTAAGATTCTAATCCTTATGAGATACAAGTTTTCTTTCTTCCATATTGATAATATAGTAACGCTTACTAAATAGTACATAGGTCTCACCCTCATGCGTTTAAAACAGTAATGTTTCCATGTATTCTTTCATCATTATTTGGTCCAAGTCAAAAACATTTATGATAAATAAACATGTTGGCACAATTGAATATATCCTGTATAGTACAAATTTCGGTATCTGATCAAAGTCATAAACTGTATAGCTTGAATGGCGTGTAAAATGGTCTACCAAGTGCACAAATCAAATATTATCTTGTGACTCTGTATGAATGAGGTCCTATCGTTCCTAACTAGTGTTTTTGGTCCATCAAGGCTGAGGAGTCCTATCAAGTGGATCAAGAGAACCAAGGCAACACATTGCTGTCTGTAGCCCCCCTCCCTCAGCAGGACGCTTCGGACAAGCCCGTCATCAACGGAGAGTCTCCAGAATCTCCCCCCACCAATGGACATTCTGCCACACAGACACAGGTGGCCGACACGCTGATGTAAGAGATGTCAACATGTCGCTTCAACGACCAGAGAACAAGGTTATCGTAAAACTCAGGCAAAACAGATATTCTGGATATCTGTGAATATGATGAACAAATGATGGAGAGAGATTGTACAATAAAGACGATTTTATCTGTAATGTGAAAGAATGATCGCAGGTTGAACAAAAGAGGCAAAGAAAACAATGTGCCTGTGAGGTTTGCTGCTGATGTTGCAGATTCGTGAACGCATAGCAAACATTTACATATTCATAGATGCGCAAAAATAAAGGAGATGTTCTTTTAGGTAATTAGGAAATGGAAAAGTCTAAAGATGTTGTGAATCCCCAGGAAGCAGTTTTAGCCTGGAAATAAGGACATGTTTCGCTGGGCTTTCTCTGACATATTTCGCATTGGTTTATGTTAACAAATAATTCAGCAATGTTGGGGATCTTTCGCTTCGCTGTTCTAAGATACAACAAACTTGAAAATAAATGTTGGCCTATTCACACAAACAGAAGCACTACTATCCGTGAGCTTTACACGTGTCCAGTAATGTGCATTCAGTAAAACTGTAATGAAAAGTTGTGCCATCATTGTATTAAACAACATCAACTTTCAAATGTGTGATTGTTTATAAGCCAATGAGGATTTCATTTGACCTTTTTTGTAATTGCCTATATTTTTATACAAAGTATATTTTGCTTTATACCTTTTGGTTGGTGTGTAATCTAAACATTTAGTTCAAATTAAGCAAGAGCTCATGAGTGGTTATATCATTGTGTTTGTTTTATTGTTATGTTTCATGTACTGTGGAAAGGCCAAATGTGTAAACAAGTATAAAATAAAGAACAATTTCCATCCATATCTATGTTTCCATCTATTGTTTCTTCATTGTTTGGTCCAAGTCATGCATTTCAAAAAAGTGACTCGAAACTTTTGAATGTTGTGCTGTAAAAAAATGCTGGTTATTTTCAACCCAGTGTTGGGTCAAAAAGGGATAAACTTAGAAAAGTTATTTTAGTTTTACTAAAATTAAAGTGTTGAAAGCATTTTTGTTTATTGAAATCAAATAAATTATTGACCTAAAAATGATGAAAATAATAAATTAACAAAACTGAAATAAGTTTTAAAATTATAATAATAAACAAAACTATTATTAAACTAAATCTAAAATTAATTAACCTTATATAGCAACATAAAAAATAAACAAGTAAATAATAAAATGACAAAAGCATATGACAAAGTTGCTAAAAATGTAACTAAAATTTACAAACAAAAAATAAAAGCTCATTTAAAATATTAATAAAAACAAAATAAAACTAAAATCAAAACTATGAAACCCAGTCGTTGGGTTAAATTAACCCAAAAATAGTTTAACAATGGGTTAAACAACCCAGAATTTGGGGTTGAAGAGGTTAATTTACAACCCAACGGGTTAAATATGTAGTGAAAAATCAGCAGTTTATAACTCTCTAATTAAAACCTATTTATTTATTTAATTTTTCAGAATGAAAAAAACAAGAACACTAGAAATGTGAGATCTAGGACTAATAAACATGTTATATAAGCTATTAAAATCGCTATGTAAAAATGTAAATAAGCGCCAAGAGAGAAAACATAATAAAAGTCCCCTGGGTCACATCCAATGTGCTCAGATATCAGTTTGTCCACATGGTGTGGGAGCAAGAGGTTAAGTGAACTGTGTTAAACCCTTAGTGTAACATTCTGTACTATGGTACTGTATGTATTATACGATCTGCTGTCACAACCAGATGAATTCAACAAGAGTAGAAGAAAGGCCAGTGTTGCCATGGTTTCAGAAGGATGGAGAGATGGGGAGGGGAGGAGGCGGAGCCAAGATTTCCCTCCAACTATGAAACCAATGACGCATCTCATTCAAACTCTGTTTACTTCACCCACTGAGCCAAAATCACAGCAGCTGTATACAACGTTATTGTTATTATTAAGCAGAAACATTTATACAATTATTTTTCTTAGTTGCACCTTAATTCACATTAATGCAAACGTCTATGCCATGAACAGTTAAATGTATACTGCAAACACTGTAATGATATTTCCACACGGACACTTGAACACATGAATAATCTGAATAGCACAGAGCTAAATAAAGAGATTTATTAACAGCTGCATGCTTCACATGCTCAGTGTAGGTGTTTGATAGCACAAGCAGGCCAGCGACAACAGCTCGACATCAATGCATTTCACAACAAACACGACCACAGGGTTTTCATTCTTACACCTACAATATATAACACCGTGACGGCTCAGGCTGCATAAACCAAAACAATACATCCTATGCGACAGGGATATTCACTGGAAATTTAAACTGAGTTAGGGATAAATGCCATTGAAATGGATGTGGGCAAACCATACAAAATGAAATGTAAATGAAATTCCACCAAACAGATTTTGCTGTATATTGCTAATAGATTAATATTTCTTGAACCAAATATAAATTTTTACTTTTAATACAAACACCAAGTGCACCCTTTCCTACCAGACGATTTCTCACAACGTACAGTGAAGTATGCACTACTGTATTTACTAAACACTATAAACCACAATGTACACAAGTTCTGTACAAAGTACAATGAAAAACTTTTAAAACAAGGCTTCTTCACAGAAGGAATACAATAGACAACAGTGGTAGTTAAAACAAGTACAGAATTATAAAAAAGAAATAAATACTAAACAGTATAGAAAGGTGTAAGACCTTATGGTTGAGATGCGACGTTCAAGTGAAAGAGTGCAACCAGGGAAATATTGGCAATAGTATTTCTGAATAAACTGCGCCCCCTAGTGGTCATATAGAGCTATTGCTTGGGGAAGGATATTGCTCTGCTCATTTAATAATCCTTCTTGAACATGGAAAAAGTGAAAACCGTCATGGCAACGCCCATATTGCAAAACATTTATCCAAAAATTACAAACAAATATCTCACACATAATAAATATATAGCTATAAAGATAATTTTATAGAGGGGTACAGGGCGGATTTTTATTTAATTGGCTAAGAATACATGTATCTAAATCAATCATGAAAAAAACATTAAACACTCGGAAAGAACATTATAAAGACAAATTTCATAACTAGATAGTCAAATAAACAGAACTCTTTATAAGTAGGCTAAATAGAAATATTGCGACATGAATCGGTGATGCGCATTAAATGGTCGCCTGTACCACGTGACCTCATTCAATGTTTGTAAACACGCGTCAAGCACATGTGATCCCGAAAGGTTTGGGAACGTGTGGCGTCTTGTAGCCTATCGCGTTCTGGGGGAGTGTTCGGGGGGCGGGGCTTAGGATCGCGCCCTGGAAAAAGCGATAGGGATCTTGTAATGATGCGTCTCAAGAATGGAAATAGTGGAGTTGGGGTTGGGGTTGGACCGAAACAAGAAAAAGTCCAACTTATTTTGGAAAACAGCCCAAGAGAAGTCTAATGCCTGGATGTGCACGTGTAAGTAAAACAATTCCTTTTTATGAGAGATATAATTAATTTGTTTGTAAAACTAAACAAATGTACGTCACAACAGGGAAACGTCTCATTTTACTGTAAATAGCCTAACTATATATCCGAAACAGTTTATAAACAGTATTTCACAAATAATATTAAGTTGTTTTGTTGCATGGTTCTTGACACTTTAAACGTGATAGTGAAGTGGTTTGATGATTATTTTAACAGGACTGCGTTAAGATATATTACTGCGTCATGGCTATTGCGACAAGAGGGAGATCCATTAGGGAATTTCACCTGCGTAAGAGATCCCTGGACCGTTTCCTTTAGTCATACTAACACAATGCGACAAGACGCGATCTAATAATAAGTCAATGAAAACTAGCTCAACTAACGCTCGCGTCGCGTTAAGAAGAGCGGCTGGTAAAGGATGCTGCGCGAGAGATGTGATGCGATGCGATGCGCACGTCAACAACGCAGCAAGGTGCGCACTTCATGCCATCACGTCTGAAACCTTTATAAAACTGTTTATTGAAATGAAACAATAATTTTAATAATAACTCAAACCCGATTTGGTGAATGATAATCTAAAGGGGTTTGTGAAAGATTTATCATAACATAAAGATTTAATATAATCTATAATTATCTGTATACAGGAATGAGTTTGGGGAATAAATGCGTCATAGTAATAAAAGTGTGTTTTTGACGGGTCGCAACAAAGAGGCGTTTATGGCTTAACGTGTCTGATAAACTTGGAATTTTCTAGTGCGCACTTGACCAGACGAGGTAAACACATCATTAGCGCAGTGCTGACTTTTCTCTCTAGGGGGCGCATTGCGTGTTAAAGCATTTCTTTGTGCGTATTTGTATTGTTTAGGATAACTGAACTCTTATTGGGGCTAGAGAGAAAGAAAATGTAAAAGAGTTCCTGCTGGTTCCACAAACACAAAAGCAATGTTATGTTAGCAGGGTTATATCAGGTCTCTGGCATTATTCTTGTCCAAGACAGGTCTGTATACAATTGTATAGTGGGATTATGAGAAGTAGATATTTGTCTCCTGTGTACATGCACTTTATTTCTTAAACACAATATTTGATTTGTACTGCATTTCTACACTTTTTGAAATCTGTTGATTCTTTATATTTACTGCTGTCATTGTCTATCCCATATACAGTAAATGACATCCGGATTGCTAAAATCGCCTTTCCCTTTAAGAGTCGGATAAGCATTACACAAGCGTTCAGGTGCACAGGGACAACAAACCAAGAATAAACCCGTCTCCAAGAGCAAAAAAGAAACCCGTACATAAATGGCCTCCCTAACTCAGTTTTTCTACTGTAATACATCTAGTCTCCTTAAAACCTCAAATATGATACCAATAATCCAGAATTACACTTTCAGAAATGCATTACAAGTATGTGTTCATCTGACCAAGCCATTGTCATCATACCAAAACAAACCTGACAGATTGAGGCAATGGTGAATGTCACAAATGTAACATCTGCCTTTTTTGTTTCTTTTCAGTGCCATCTACTTCGAAATGAAACAGACTGATCTGCGTGTCCAGTGCCGCCTCTGGAAGCTGAATTCAATTGGTGCCATAGAGTAATCCATGTCATCTAGCACCATTTGAAATCAGTGTTCTTGGGGTGGTCTATGACATCATAAGAAATCAGAACACTTCGGACTTTACCTCTGTGATGCATTTACGTCTTGAAACCAAAGTGAATAAAAACATTTCCAGTGTTCTCAAATGTTTTGTGTTACAATTTCATGATATTAAAAGTTTTGCTATAATGAACACGTTCTTGTGTCTTTGTGTTCTGCATACCTGCAGTTTTATAGAAATGAACACATTTAAAGTTGCTGTAAATGATTTTTTTTTAAATACTACTCATAAATTCATCCTGACAGCCACAAGCATCACTGAAATACCGGTGCACCCTGCAATACAAAATACTAATGGTTTCCATTACAAATACATTTATAAAACAACTGTTTACCAATAAAACCAGTGCAAAATTCCGAATACTAGTAGGATTTAAAGATGTTTATCCCACCAACAGAACCAAACACTTAACCAGTAAAAACAGTTGGGCTCAAATCTTCAATGCAACTCTCAACGATGTCAAAAACTCTAGAAAGCATCTTCGATAAGCATGACACATATGTACAGTACCAAACAAATACATCAAAAGTGTTAAAAGCTTGTTACCTTCAGTTTGACGGATGTCCAGACTCAAGAGTCCGTATACATTCCTGACGGGTTGATGTTTCTTTAGGTCTCCAGATGGGTCTTTTGATAATATAACAGTTACGATGTAGTGACAGGGCCAATATATCGATCTATTTATCACTTTTTGTGAACGACCAGATTCAAAAGTAAAGCGATAAAACATGCTATGAAGAAAACGACGCCATAAAACCTTGTAGGAGTTAAGTATTTAAACGTCTCACCACGAGATGGCGCTGTCGGATGTGATTAGCCTACAGTACGTGGCTCTGTTGCCAGATTCGCCATTTTCGCGCACAATTCAAATGTATCTATATAAGTAAATAATTACGCGTAGCAGTCTATAAACAAGACTATTGAAAACATGACAATAAAATAAAGTAAAACAATAACTATTTGTATTCCTTCTCATCGTTGTTTCTTGAACCTGGCAACCGAGCACTCGGTCTGTAGATAACGGAGACGTCCAAGAAAGTTCTGCTATGGCCGACAGCACATATTTCAGATATTTCTGTGGTTTCACACCTGATTCAAATTATCCCGTTAGAAGAACTTGACTGGGTGTGTTAGATAAGAAAGACATATGTTGGAAAGGGGCCCCTGGACCAGAATTAGGACGGACGTGAGCTCTAGACAGATGAGGGGAACACTTGAAAATAAACGTGATTATAAGGTTCCTTGCAGTAATAACATAGAAAAACAGTATTTATCCCCAAAGACCAAAAAGTTATTTTTTTAATTTGTGGAATATAAAGGATCTCAGGATGATAAAAGTTTGTTTCCTCTTTTAGGAACCGAATTCATTTTTAAGAGAGCCAAACTTCCTTAAAGGGACAGTCTACCCAAAAATGAAAATTCTGTCATCATTATCTCACCCTCACGTTGTTCCGTATCTATATACATTTCTTTGTTCTGATAAGATATTTGTAAGAATGTCATCCCCCATTGACTCCTATAGTATTTATTTTCCCTACTATGGCAGTAAATGGGGGATGACATTTGTTTGGTTACCGACATTCTTACAAATATCATCCTTTGTGTTTATCAGAACAAAGGTTTGAGGGTGAGTCAAATTCAATTTTGGGTGGACTGTGCCTTTAAGAAGAAAGACACATCACACTGGCCTTAGGGTCACTTTCCCAACATGTTTAAGTATTGGTGTCAGTTTTGTTTGTGATAGATGTAATGTTCTTATGGTTATAAATGTGTGTGAAAGCGGATGTACATCTGTAACAAGACACAGCAGATTGACTGACAATAAACAGTCTGAGACATGCAACTGTGATCATTTTAGCACGTTTCAACTCCTGTCGACAAGCACAGTGATCCACTAAAACAATTATAGTTCATGTTGTCCTTTACACCATTTTTATTCAGTGATAAATGTGTGTTTGTGAGGTCCACGTAATGCACCGGACGTATCAGAATTTTATTCCAAAAGCAACTATATTTAACTAGTGATCTGAACATGTTTTCTGTAGAGGAACAGGGCATATTAAATGTGACCAGATGACAAATAAAACCGGTCAGACCACACCCCAGAGGCCCAGACCCATTCCACAATTTCCATTAAAAATCATTGAGAGAATACATAAAACGTTAACCATAAAACATCTACATGACGGCTTTACCCCATTCATCCAAGAATGACAAAACCAATAATGTCATTTGGCTTCAGCTCATTAGTCAATGTGAATAGCTCAAAGGACTCTTCGTATTTCTTTTCTCCGCCGTCCCCTCCCTGACCGGCAGTGATTAGAAATGATGTTTTCCGAGACCTCCGTGTCACACTGTCTGGAGTAAATGAGAATGTTTACCCAAGCGGATAGCCAAAGATCCGGGTTACCTCCAGAAACCCAAAACCACACAAATACGAGGAAAAGGTCTCGCCGAGGGAGGATGTTAAGAATGAAAATAGCCCTTTTGTGTGTGAACAGGAAAATGTTTAAACTGAAATATGCACTTGACGTCTTTGAATGACTTGAATTTACTTTTTTGCAGTTTGTGAGGGCACATTGAGGGACAACTATCCTCAGACAAGCATCTTTATTATCATTGCTAAAAATAGCTAAACAAACCCCCGACCACGCAAATAAAGACAAATGGGTTGACATTGAAAGAGTACATTAAATGTATACATGGGCCTTCCTGTACCTTAAATAAATGGCTTCAGCAACACCAAGGTTGCGGGTTGGATTCGCAGGGAATGCACATAACTTGTAATGTAGATTAATAAAAGTGCTTAAATGTGAATTGTACCAATGTGGAGATTTGACTTTTTAACCACCAACCGCGACAGTAAGTTTTTTTCACTTTTTCTTTGTAAATATTTTTAGCAGCTATTTGTTAATCATTGTTTTTGTTAGTAATATATTTTATGGGTTTGCCCTGTGGTGACAGAGAGAGGTTAATGTAATTTATTATTTGGCCTGAATAGCACAACCGTCTCGGTTATTGTCCCGGTAACCGCGCCGCCTGCTGACGTCAATGGGCAGCAATGCTTTCAGAAAAGATACACAGCGTGTTATAACACATTTCAAGAGTAATGTTGCTCATTCTGGCATATTCACCATATGGTCATAATAGTGAATGGTGCAATGTAAATATCTCATTTTGCAATGTTTTGCTGAAATCACTGTTCAAGAGGAAACACTTGACTGAGATTCCTCGGGAGAAGACTTGGTTGCGAATGAATAGGGTGAATGTCAAAGGTCACATGACTAAACTGAAAACAGTTCTCCTTACATCCACTTGTCGGAGAAAACGTTATCAACAGGTTGTTTTGGTGCCGTTTTATTCTATTATAATAGGCCTGGATATGTGATTATGTTCATGGTTTTAGTAGGCACAGTTTCATATGAAGTACATAGAGATTAAAAAACACACCCAAGCACTAGAAAAAGTAAATACATACTTTAATGAAATATATAAACTGTGTGTTCTGTGTCTGTAATACATTTCCAAAGTACAAAATTCCATAGTTTTTTAATAAATAAATCATCGATAGAAAATACAACATTAAAAATACAACTATTTACAGCTTCAGGGAGTTAATACTGTATCCACAAAGTGCACGCTATCCCAGAGGAGCAGTCCGGTTGTTTGCCCTGTTGTGGATAATCCAGAGAAAACACACTTAGAAGAATCAAACAACTCTTTGATGTGATACGAATAACAAGAACAAAGAATAAAACCGTTAAAAAAGATGATGCATCTAATGCCAGAACATATTAGTCTGAGATGAAATCATTTGATGACTTCGAATTGAGATACCTTGGCTTTAGAGACTTTGAATTGGTAAAAATTCTTCCTTTGTCCTCTGTCCTTCACCAGTATTGTATGAACTAAGCAGTATTATAAAATAAGGAGATGAAATTACAATTACAAGACATTTTTTATTTCGTTAATACTTAAACAGCAATCCATGCTCCATGCCATATATGGACATACATTAGCTGTTCCTGTCATTTTATAAGCAGCAACACACCACACCTTTCTTTTTTAATCCTATTCATTATGTGTAAAGACGTACTGTAATATGCTTTTACAGGCCACACAAACCATAATCGGCCACGTCTGATCTACTGTGAGGTGTTTTTCATTAGTTAGTAAATCATAACCTGCTGGGCATGCTGGGAATTTGGGGAGTCGCGCTTTATTCTACTTGACTTCTCGTTACTGTGGATTTACGTAATCCACTCTATAAAAATGATAAAAACATGCAATATTTCTAACAACGACACTGTCAAATAAAGCGCCCCTGCCAAAATCTGTGCAAGCCTTAAAAGTCATGGAAATGTTTTTACGGTAAAATAGATTAATAACAATTAACCGTTAAAAGTAAGCAAATGCAACATAGCACAGAAAGCAAAAGATAAGGAAAGCTTGTTGATTCATAAAGGCTGGTTTATATCAAGGATGACAACTATAAATTTTACTTTTTAAAAACTGCCTTTTACTTTTTACCAGCTGATAAAAAACATTTACAGCCAATTATAATGCATTGAAATGTATCAGTATAGTTATTGTTCTTGTTGTGAACGGGCCTGAAAACAACAAATAAAGCGTGTCCAACAGAAAACAATGCAATGAGTCTATGCGTGCACATCTAAAGCAAGATGAATCTCAAAAGAGTGATAGTTTGCCATGCTTAACATCAACATGATTTTAAAGCCAGTTTACAGAATGAGAGATGTGCTCACCCCCTTTGTTTATGATGTTGATGTACCAAATAAAAAATTCCCAAAAATACTGAAGGGAGAAGAGATATTATTTACGTTAACAAAAAACTATTCACGGTGCATTTAGCTTTAAAATAAATGTACTTTTAATTCAAAAGCAATACTTACTTAGAATAATAATGACAAACACAGAGATGAAAATCACAGCAGTTTTGACACCTAGAAGAAGAAGAGGTATAATATTGGTCATCACAGATGTGGAATATTCAGAACGTGAATCATATTGGGTTTTTAAAGAAATTGAATTGTGCACAATCTCGGCACAAAGCCCAAAACTAAATGAACACTTTTAAGATGAGTTTGGAAATCAAGTCAAAGTTGTTATTGTAACAAAGGACCTATTAAAGTCAGTGGTTTTGAAATCAGGGCACATGCGGAAGTGTTCTTTGGTTTTTGGGCGACAAACATGTAAACACTCATAAAGGCACTGATGTTATTTACTGTACATGATCAAAGAAGACTAAACACCAATGCATTACTCATTTAACCAACCGTGTCAATGAAATGATGACATGTTGTATGGCAAACAGTGTTTTAACTACCGAAGTGAGACATTTCATTCAGAAGAATGGATAGAAGGATGACTCACTTATTAGTGAATAAAAAGGGAGCTGTTCCTCTTTTATTTCTGCAATAAAACAATAAAGTTTAACCATGACAAATAATGTGCACAAACTATAAAAAACAACATTTGAGGGATAAAACATAAAAGGGATGCTGTTGAAATCCTTACCAAATAACATAGTTTTGGTTGTGGGTGTGTTTGTAGTAATGCATGCTGTTGTCTGTTTTGTGATGGCATCCGGCGGATTTGATTTCTCTAAAAGAACAATTCACATCTAAACATGTTAACACAGCCCAGACGAAACACAGACATCTGCAACACTATTATGGAGTACATTTTTGTCAATGATTTACATATTTATCCCATTTTATTTACGTAGATTCACGTTTGAATCTATTCTGCAGATTTTATCAGGACATGCTTCCTCAGATTCCGTCTGGGCACGTTTATCTCTGGTATTCCGAATACAAACGCTGGAAAATACTTATGTAACTTGAAAGAATAAACATTATGTAAAATGTTAAGCACACCTTGAACACATTCAGGAAGGGCAGACCAGCCTTTCTCCTCACACACCGCAGTGGCTAAACCTTTCATGGTGTAACCCGGCTCACACTTAAATCTGGCTTGACTTTCATAGGAGTATGGGAATTCCCCTTCAATCTGGATGCCAAACATAACTTCTGGAACTGGACATTCGATAGCTAAGGCAAAAGAAAATGTAATTAAAGTCAGGGAAACGTGCAAAGTAGCTGAACAGTAAAATGATTTTTATGTGCGTGCGTGTAACCAAAAACAACCAACCAATCCAAAGCACATTAAAAACAGTTTAATGTCTACAAAAAATGAGTGAAACCACATCAAGACATCCACGAAGTCATGTGGCACATATCAGAATGTATGGCATTTTAGTAATGTTAAGCAGTCCCAAGAAGTGTTGATATAAGATGCCAAACACTTAAAAAATTCAACATTGGATAAGACTGTGGATTGCTTAGGAGCAGGACGATGTGTCTGGTTTAAAAAAAGAACTGTTTCCAGACATTTACTATTAGACTGACCCGATATTTACACGTTTATGCATAATTGGTTATTGGTCCTTTAATAAAAAAATTCATTTAAAATGCAAATGATTGCCATCTCTGTCTGAAAGACATTGCAGGTTATTTTACGTACCTTTTATCGTAAACCTGTACATGTGTTGAGGTCTTCAATTCTCTAGAGGTGTGAGTTTTTAACTCATTTATTTTCACTTTTAAGCAATACAACAGTAATATTTGTACACGAATTTAGGAAAAGTTAAAAAAGTAATTTTTTATGTGACAACCTGGAGTTTTCAGATCGTCTTTCACGTTGCTGTTGGACTTTGTCAGTCCTGAGGTTTGATTTTGTTAAAATTCAACAGACACTGGACACATTACATCTAGAAATGCTGATTAAATGAAAATGTGGATTTTTTTTCCACAACTATATATAATATTTTTCATTTTTGTTCTGTATTATAATATTTTTCGATGTCTGGCACAAGCAGCTGTGCTCTATATCAGATCTCTCTCAGCTTTGCAGACGGCCGATAATCTCACTGTTGTCGTACAACAGTTTAATACATCACTTTCCCCACAAACAAGCTAATCTGTCACCATCAGGACTATACAGCCGTTGAAAAATGAGATTCTGTCAGTAACGTACAACAGACTAAACCACACCGATCCAAATAAAAGCCATGGATCACAAAAGACCGGACGGACCTGATGAACGAGAAGAAGAGGGCTTTCTGGTTGAAGTTTACCTACAGATTAATTATTACAGACAGATTAATAAGAAACCAAATACAATCTTGAGCCGTGTCCGAAATCACCTCTTGCCCCGATACGCAATCTAGTTTAGTGAATGACATGACAAACAAGTGAGCGGAAATGAGGGGGCGAATTCAGACACGGATGTAAATATTGTACGGCAGAGTTTCATCACGTACAGTACATGAGATCTGAAATGTGTCATGGTTTTATGCAGGTGGTTTTAAATCAACCTGTTAGTTAAAATAGCTTTGTTATTTTTCTCATCAGAGTGCCAGACTCTCATGTTTGGAGTAATGCCCGGAGCGGGTCGGGTAAGATTTGGGTAATGTGGTGTCATGACATGTACAGGAGCGAGTATACTGGAGTAATCTTCACTCCCTGATCTTAAGAGGTGCTTTAGCAACAGCCCGTGAGAATGAAAACACAGATGAGACCTCTTTAATATCTCAATGATTTCTCCAAGACATCAATGAAATTTAATGGAGAGCAAATGGATATTTCAGATATTTCTACTGAGATATAGAGTCAGAAATCTCACAAATGTCTTTAGAGTTTCAGAAGAGATCAGATTTGTCAAGTCTGCAATGAAACGTCAATATTATTAAAAATCTCAATATGAACTCAAACAAATTGACCCACATCCAGATTATTTAACCTCTACAATCTACATTCATTTTACACCTCCAACATTTTTCTTTAGAAACATTTTAAAACCTATTCCAAATCCTAACATATGAATCTGAAAAAACATGCCCTTACCTTTACATATTGGTGGTGGTGAACTGTATTCCCCATCCTTATTACATGTAATGAATGCGTTTCCGATGAGGCGGTAGCCGGCATCACAGGAATATTCAATCTCATCATCCACGACCACATGTTTATTCAGCTGCGTCACTATCTTGCCACGTTCAATTTCAACAGGCCGTTCGCAAGTCATCACTACAAAACACACAGCAGGTGAAGGTGAAATGTCTGGATACCACTAACATTACTGTTGATCTAATACAAGTTCTGATTTTGTCATTTGTAAAAGTAGCATCGAGTACAATCACTTACATGAACATTTCGGGTTCCCACTCCAGCCTCTTACAAGACACTGCCTGTAGCTCGACCCTTCCAGGTAATATCTGAACAAACCCAACAAAAATAAACCGGGACTGTTGGCCCCATTACACTGAAAAATGTGGAGCAGTGGCCATAGAAGTTCTTACCCTTTCTCACATATGGATTTCACATGAGCACCAAACAACGTTCCATCCGAGATGATGTACATCATATGTGGTGAACGCTTGGGTTCTCCACAGTCCTTCTCTGAAACAGCAAACACACAGAAAAGTTCAACCAAAAATAAAATGAAATCTTTCATATTCAGTCACCTTCATGTCATTTCAACCATGTATGACTTTCTTGCTTGTGCAGAACACAAAGAAGATATTTTGAAGAATGTTGGTAACCAAACAACATTGAACCCCATTGATTTCTATGTACGGACACCAAACCACTTTCTCGAAAGGTTTTTTACATAAAAGACTCATATACAGGTTTAGAATCACAGTAAAGAATTAAAAACTGAATTACTTTTGCATTTCAATTCCACATCACTCCACTGCCCATCTCTGCAGAAGATTTTATTCGACCCGGACATTAGCTCATGTCCCATGGCACACTCCAGAAAAGCTTCAGAATTGTCTGGAAAGTTGTTCTTCAGTATGGATGTCTCAGTCAGGATAACATTGCCAGTCGGTCGAGGCAACAGACAAGCCGCTAAACCAACCACAGACACAGAATTATTATGCATTTGACTTTTATAAGATGAGACGAGACAGCATGGAATATTACTTTTGATACATGTGACATCATGAAGGCATATAAAAGATAAAAATGCACTGCTAAAATGTGTTTCCTTATTTGTCTGGAAACTTGGAGCAGATAGATAGGAAAAGCTGGCAACAAGTGAGCACACATGGGAAGTCCTTTCAACCTGTTTCCATCAATTATGAAAACTATATTTTTCACAAATTTACTTTACTGTAATAAAACCATGGTTAATTTTCCTAGGGCATTTTGAGATTATAAATGTATATTTTAAGAATAATACATGACAAATAATGCCAAGGATGCATGATGACATTACTCTGATAAATATTAATATTAATATTTGGGTTTATTTCAAGCAACCAGAGAATCCACAGATTTACTGTGGTCCACAATAAACCAATAACCATGGTATTTGCAGTAAATCTATGGTAGGTCTACACATTGTAATCAACATGGTTCCTTTAATTTACTACAATAAATCCATGGTTAATTTTCCTAAAGACTGAAAAAAGTTATGCTTTAAGTAACAATGTGCTTTTGACTCGTTATCAGTTATTTGCATGATGACATTAGACATCGAATCATCCAAGAAACATGTAAACACATTGCTCAGGGTATTTACCAGTGCTTTTAACTTCAGCTGAACCTTTTATTTGATTCTCTGACACACAGTTTTAAAATCCAATGATGTTAGTGTAATGTAAGCCTTACCTCTCCCTGTAGAGACGAGCGCAAAGTGCAACAGAAGCAGCAGGCAAACTTTCGCGTTTGTCATCGTCATTTAAATAGATTTGAACGTTTTCGCTATAAATACTCGTATTAAATATACATCAACCAGCAGAACAGCTATGGAACTGAGCGCATAACGAGAAATTAATAATAATAAAACGCTCTACAAACAACGGGATTCCCCATATTAACTTCAGTTAAACTGTTAAAGGAGCTTATAAAGATACGCGTTCGTACGGCGCGCACCGCACACTACAGACACACACAGCTGGTGTTTCCCTCCTCCTCTCTCCAGATCCTCCCATTACAACAGGCTGTGTTCAAAATAGTACACACCCCACTGCTTTTTAATTCTGTGCACTATAAAGCAAACTGCAAGCCACTATTTTTAAAGCACTTTTTGCTTAAACATTAGGAAGTAGTACATTTTAGTATTTACTATAGTAAATTGTATTCTGGGGTACATTACAAGAACTACTACACTTCGCTAATGTGTGATTTGATGTTGTAAATATTGTAGTATACTAATATTAAAAAACTACAATATCTGAAATATTAACCACAGTGTACTTTAGTGAATACTAAAATGTGCTGTTATTGTGAAGTAGTACATATAGTAAATTGATAAAGTGTAGTATTGTAGTATACTTCAATATAAACAAAAGTATAAAATACTACAACATAAAAAACAAACTACAATGTAGTATATACTAAAGCATGCTTGTATTGTATTAAATATAGTGAAATAAAGTGTAGTAAATAATGAACTTCAATATTAACAAAGGTAGGTACAAAAATACCTCGATATCTAAATAAATAAACTGCAGTGTGGTAAATATTAAGTATTGTAAAGTATTAATGTGGATGCTGCCAATGTATACTCTGGGGTTTAAAACATTACTAGTAGTAATTTTACTACAGCATACTATGGTAAATACCAAAGCATATAACTGTGTATTAATAGGCCTAGTGAATTGCTAAACTGTATTAATATTATACTTTTTTAATGTGGGTATATAGTTGAAATATAGTTACTTCTTGTTATTCAAGAATATCTAGTACTAGTTGCTACGCCTGGTTCATTTCTTTTGCTTCACATGGAATGTATGAGTCAGTGTAATGAGTAAGGGTGTTTCCCAACCAGGGCGTCCCTGCTGTTTGTTTGACAATGTCAATTTTCTTCCTTCTGCACTTCACTCTGTATGTCTGCGTTGTAATTGTTAACATCAGTGTTAGGTTTAATGTGGAACTCACCATAGAAACGAATGATTTTGTTCAATGTTACAAAATAAATGACTCACAGTAGACACCATTTGGCATATGCTTGCCCTTATAAAATGTACAGTGTTGATATAGATGTAGTGATGATTCTCTTGACATTGTGGGACTTTGTCCTTTGTAAAATAAATTGCTTGTGATGTTGTAAATTACCTCATTTGTATATGGCTTTGCATCTGACTAAATGTAAATGCACCTAGGCGTGCCATGGTATTATTTACATGACACTTCTGTACTTTTTAGGAATAATGGTACAACCAGTATGATAGCCCCCCAAAAACATTACCATCTATGACAAATGATCAAAATGTTAGGTCATTGAAAACATTAGTCTTATGTAAAAGGGGTCACTCTGATGTTAAAAAGCCACTGAGAAATTTAAATAAAACCTAAATTAAAATATAAATCGAATAACTAAGTCGAATAACTAGTTCGACAGTAGACATTACGCTGAAAGATGTGCTTTGGTCTTATCTCAAAAACACGCACCCCACCCATTTATTTCTGGCCTGAACAGAGTGATAATACTTCATTCACGTTATTCATACGACAACATGAAAAGCATTTTTATCCCAGCGTGCCCACAGAAATCCAAAGGTCCACAAGGTCAAAGGAAAATGAAGATCTATGAAGTCATTCATTCCCAGCATTTGTATTTTCTACTATGTAAAATACTATGAGGTCGCTTAAAAGAACAGTTCACCCAAAAATAAAAATTTTTTTAACAGTTGTTCACCTTCATGTCATTACAAACCTGTATGATTTTCTTTCATCTGCAGAACACAGAAGAAGATATTCTGAAGAATCTGGTAACCATAAACAACATTGACTTCCATTGTATGAACACAAAACCACAGAGGCTTTTGTGTTTTGCAAACTGGTGTCTTGGCAGACTAACGTGAACTTTCTAACGTAAACTCTTCGCTTAGTACTGTACATATGAAGAGTTTGGTTCCAAAACGCAATAAATCCATTTTTAAATTTTTTCAAAATTCATGTTTTTTATTATGTTATCATGTTTTTATTGTGTTTTATTGTGTTAGTTAGCTGTATTTTTTTAGTTGTTATGCCTTAAATTAAAACTAAACAACTGCAACTGATTGATATTAATTGGAATGCACAATCAAAAAATATGTTTGAAAATGGATTTATAGAGTTTTGGAACCAAACTCTTCATATACAGACTTTACCGCTTGTGACCCTTTAGCGACACCTGGCGGCTGCGCAGAAATATAAAGCCTCGCATGTAAAGTCTGTCACACATTCTGCTTAAAATATCCCTGCACTCTCCGTGTGGGTATAATATATAAATGCTTGCACATCCCCGGTGCTTATCTCAGCAGAACAAGTGCAGCTATTACACTGACTGTAAGCCATTCAAAATCGTATCTTATTCTTTTTGACAAGCCATGAGGGGAATGATCTGTGCTAGACAACGATTTAGGCCTGACATAGCAGGATAAGACATCTTTCTTGTAGATAACTTCAGACGGGCTATACGGAGTGTTATGGTCACAGTCATCGCATTTAATTAAACATTTAGCTGCTTAAAAGTACAAGTAACAATATTCAGCTTATCTTCTGGACAATTATTTTAATTCAAAACTAAATTAAATTAAGTCAAATATAAAAATGATAGTGCATTAAAGGGATTGACATACCTTGACAACATTATCCTTTTATGAATCAAATGAGAATTATCAATGTTAATTTGCATTAAGTTCAAAAGGAAAATTGAACTTATCGAGACCATATCAAATAATAATAATGTAAGAACTTACGATAACACTTTATTTAAAGCATATTTGTATAATGCATTATGAATGTAGTTTTAATGTATTAATTATGCCTTGTAATGTACTTTATAATGCATTGTAATGCGTCATGAATAATTGTAATCACAGTTAATACATTATAACACTTATCAGCAAATATTGTTACACTATGCATTTGGTTATAATTCTTTAAAGCAACATATAATGTATCACAACGCACATTATGAACAATTATAATGCATTATACCCTTTAATAACCCTATATATTGCAATATACATAAAGGCTTTAAGTAAAGTGATTTTTGATCAAACTATAAAAACTCATGAACAGAACACCATGGGCAGGACTTTATTATTTTCTTTCTACAGACTTATTTTCTTGCATTTTTAAATAAATACTTAGAAAAATAACAGAACAATTTACAGATCTGTCCCTTTATCTGATAGCGTGAGCAATCACCAAGATTTTTTTCTTTTAAAAAACAACGCTGTACAATATTTAAACATGTACTTACATCAGACCACATTATGTTCAGAAAATGGGGATTCAGACATTTATGAATGAATCTGGGCCTCACTTTTAAATGTGAATGACTGATATAAGCCAAAAATGTACAGCAAATGACAAGGCTAACATCGCTTTTGACATTTTTCACATTTTGTCCCATTTCAACAGGTAATATTTTAAATCAACCTTCAGTTTCTGTCATATGCACAAAGACAGTGTAACGCCACAACTTATTGTGAAGAATATAATATTCTTATTAACTGGTTGTGTTATTTATATCAAAGCTGTGCTACACAACTTGTAGATGCACATTCATACCCTGAGGTCATGTTCAATAAACATCTCACACATATGATATAAGGAATGGCCAGCAGTACTTTGGTATTGATTCACTATTTTCAGACCTTAACTTAAGATCATCCTGGCCATCCCACACCACAAATCCTCTAAAACGAGCCCTTACACAGACTTCCCACATGTGTCGTATAAGCAAGCATGGATAATATGTATATCTTTTTTAACTACCCGCAAAATTCCTATTTTTCAGTTTTTCTAGTCTGTATTTTTATACAATTTATCATTTTGCATTTGTGTGAATCTCATGCACACACGTCCAAGTCATATTTCACCCTAAAATTGAAAGGAAAACAAATCCATTATGCATGAAAAAATAAAGTTTATTTAGGACAACTATGATTTCTTTTTAAATTAATACATTACTTTTAATACAACCAATACAATCCCCCCATAAAATCTCAATATTGTAATGCATCTGGTGTTTTTTTGTTTTCATTCATTCATTCATTCATTCAGTTTTAAATTTCATTATCCCACATATGTGTCATATAGATGACTTTCATATAAGTGTTTATTTACATAAATAAGCATCAATTATAAGTAGCACATCAACTTCTTATGAAAAATCATGTTTTTCTTCGTGCTGAATATCTTTTTATATTTAATTCTATTTATTTTAAAGTGAAATATGATTTGAGCATGTTTTTTTACAGTAAAGTCTGTTGAATTGCTTACACTGCTCTTCTTTAATGAAACGGACGTGCATGTCCAGGAAAGGAATAAAATAAATAAATATATATCACCATATTAAATCTGATTTTATATCATATTTAAAAATACATCTGCATGTACCGTTTGTTTTATGACAAGTCAAAACATCGTTGCTACAAGGTAAAACTACCACGGTGCCCGACCTTCTACACCAGTTTCATATAGCTACATGTCTCTATATTCATATACACATCTCAATAAATAAACATTTCTTCATCTTGGTATATTAAAAGCACAAGTTTCTGGTCATTTGCAATGATAATATTTGGAAATCAGGGAGCCAAAGATATGGAAGAGAGAGAACAGTCTAAAACGTCCCGGTGAAGTCTTGGTGACAGTTCGTATTTACAAAGTCTGGCGACGTTAAACAAACTGCACGGGTCTAAAAGGCATGCGACAAAACGAGGAACTGTGTCTTATTCTGCATGCAGAAAATGCGTCTCTTTGGAGTAAAGGCGTGCTGTTTGTGACCGAAACCATTGATGATGTAGCGATCGATATGGGATGTTTCCTTAAAAGTTGCATAAGGAAGGATTGCATTGTGTGGACACAGAGTCCTTATGTTGTTAATGGAGGAAAAAAAGACAAAATGAAGCTCCGTGCGTTCGGCCGCAGACATTGCTTGTCGAAAGTCCATCGCATGTCATCGTATTATAGATCGGTGTCGATCGGTGAAATTGCTGACTTGAATTTTAATAATTCTGCAAGGATGTGATGGAAACAAACCTTAACCTTTAAACAACTGTACCATTAAACTCAATATCTCATCATTCAGATATTAACTTGCTCAGCAAGATTCAAACTAACTTCATGTTGTGCGTTCTGACACGTAATTCAGTTTGCGTGTCCCGCATGACACCATCAGCCGTCCACAGTGCACGGCCTGGGCTGTTGGATAGCTGTGCCAAAACCGTAGTATGTCATTTGGGCTCCTCGAGGCTAGTCAAAAACATCACGCATCACTTCCTCCCGCGTGAGAATGCGAGCATAGCTTGGTATCTTCCACAGGCCGTTGCTTACAGGACCGTCCATGACCAGACCTGCCCCGCTGGTAACTGGGGCGGCGTCATTGGTGACAATGTCTTTCCCGTTTGCCTTTTCATTTATACTTCCGTTTTCTTTTGCATCTCTTTTCCTGTCCGTCGTTTCCCGTCTCTTTTCCTTTGCTTGTTTACTCTTCTTCTCCTCTTCTCGGCTCGATATCTGGCCTTCGTGTAGTTGCCGTTTATCTTTTTTCTTCTTTCGGGTGCCTTTCAGATCAACCTCTCCTTCGTCCGCCCGCTCGCTCTTTAGTTTTCTCTCAGCTCTTCCTCTGTCCTTTCGTTCTTGTGTCTCATTTTCTTTCCTTCCTCTACTTTCCTCTTTTCTCCTCATCTGAGTGTCAGTTGTTCTTTGGTCCAACCTTGCGTGTCGTCCCCGCTCCACAACAACTTCCGACTTCTGTGGACTGACGGAGCGGCTCAGCCGGTTGGACTTTCCGTGCTTGTTGGTGTCTTGTTTTCGTTGTTGCGGGTTTTCTTTGTGGTTGTGGGCTTTATCTTTGGCATTGGATGGGGTTTTGGGTTTCTTTGTATCTTCAACATCAATGAGGTTCTCTGTGGACCAACTCTTGAGACGGCGTTGCCGTGAGGAGCTGGGAGCGCTGGGCTTTCGTGGTTCGGCACGCTTCTCCTTGTTGCTGTCTTTAGGGCGGGAATCCTGGAGAGTGAGATCTAAGGAGGCACGAGAGCGGGCGATGGAGTTTGACAAGTCTGAAGTTCTCTTCTTCACCGGGGGAGAGGATGGATGATGGAGGGGAGAACTGAGGGGAATGATGGAAGTGTTGGATCCCTGTGGGTCTGAAAGAACTTTCTCTGAAGAACCTAAGGGCGAAAAAAACTTTACATCAGCATCTGTTATACAGAAATTGGTTACATTTATTAAAAGCTGAACCATTTTTAATCCGGAAAAGTGTCCAGTGCTGAACGAGGAATGAACGCATGAATTTAGCACCTCGCCAGCTGTTGGTGGGTTTTTTTAATGCCGCGTTCACGTTGCAAACAATTGAAAAATAAGCTGGTCTCTAAAAACACTCATTTGAACCATTTTAAATGATATTTTAGGGGCTTTTATTTAGGACAGGACAGTATAGAGATGTCAGGAATGCATTGGGTAGAGATAAAAAAAAGGTGGTTCGGCAAAGGACTTTTGGGAATCGAACACAGGTCGCTGTTAGCAAAGTAGTGTGTCTGTATGCTAACCCCAGAGCTAACTTTTTTAACCATTTTAACTGTTGAAAAAGTAAAATAATACATTAATTATTTAAGCCACATAAGTTGATGTACCATTCACATCTGTGGCACAAGCAGTGCAATACAAGTTATATTTGTTAACTTCTAACAAACCAATAAACTAACCATTTACTGTATAAGCTAAATAAATGTTTATTTTACATTAATGATTTTTTTTTTTTTTACAAAAAGGTCAATCCAACCTATTCTCTCAGGTGTTGAAGTGCCTTAAGATTTTTCATTAAATCTACAGTTTTCACAATAAAGAAGAGATGTTTACAGCAAGCAGTAAAAGCAAAGAGAAGACAGAGAAGGTTCAGTTACCAAAGAATAGAAAAGCAGGTTGTTAGTGATGATGCTCCTGGGGGTAATAACACACCGCAGAAGAGCTTACACAACCTGCAGAGAGAGAGAGAGAGAGAGAGAGAGAGAGAGAGAGAGAGAGAGAAACATAGGAAGGAAGGAAAGTTATCAAACAGCCAGAGTCTTGTGTTCATGCTTGAGTTTGTATGGAACTCACTGTTCTCAGATAAGAGAGCTTGTGGTCGCAGTAAAAGATGGACTTTATTTCCTCCGGCCTGGATCAGCTCGATGGCTCTGGTGTGGCTGATGCCTTGTGTCTGCTCTCCATTGATCTCCACCACCTGATCACCCACCTACACAGAATACATTTACTTACTAAGTATCTACATGTTATAAAACATTCTTAAAACAGGACACGAAAAATAATGAAATTTGGTCAGAGGAATGAATATATTTGGCTTGATACGAAGGAAATGTTCAGTCAATTTTAGCCAATCGTGCCCACGTCTTACATGCCATCAATACTGTCCACTCTCAGATGTTGGCAACAGCATCCAAAAACATCACGAGTTGTCCAGTAACAGGACGTTCTGTAGATTTGCGAATTCAAATGAAAAGTGCGCATCCGTGTGCCCTACTCACTCCGAAGGGCAGAGCCCTAAAAGTAGGAACTTCAGGAAGAGTGGGGCAATTGGGTTTCATTATGTTGCCGTTTGGAACACATTTGATGAGGGAGGAAATATAAACAACATCATTTTCATATTTATTTTTAATCTAGGAAATCACCCTTTATGTCCTTCGAGGACGCTTAAAATGATGTTCGGAATTTGCCCAATTAAATGGAAAATATCTTATTTTCCTCAAACTCTGAGTCATTTTAATAACACACAGAGCTGTAGAGATCTTCAATTTGATGGATCAGCGAGGGTCATGTAAAACCGAATGATGACACACGTTGGCACAAAAATCACAGCTAATAAGTGAATCTAAAGGGACATATTGATTTACTTGCATCAGTGTGTTAAATATTCTTTTTTGCTGGTGTACTATACAGCAGATGCTGTGTACAGATGACGGAATGATGAAGTATCTGGATTCAAAGGCATTTTAATGTACAGCCACAGAAAGCTCTGGAGATCAGACCGCCCATCATTCATAGTTCGACGCAATCCCGTCCCACGTGTCTCAAGTTAATTAAATATCTTCTCTGTTTAACACATTTAATCCACTCGGCAGATTTTTCCTCAAACTCAGTCAACGCGGGTCACTACTCACGTGTATCCGACCGTCCTTTATGGCAGGCCCGTCCTCAGCCAACCGCAGGATATAGAGGCCCATGTTATACTCCGTTCCTCCTCTCAAACTGAAGCCAAAACCACGAGAGCTACGGTCCAACTCGACCGCAATACATCCCTGTGTACCACACACACACACATTCATCTTATTATCTTGAATGTTGGAAGACGAAATTATTGGTTCTATATATACATATTAAGTATAACTCAAGTATAATTCATGCCTACTGTTGATTTCTAATATAGCCCTCCTTCAGCGCAGGGGTAAAAAAATATTTTACATTTGAAAATGTCTTGTATTTGAAATGCATAGTAATGTCCACCTGCCACAAAGATGCCACTTTGCTTTGTAAAATATTAATGTGCATATGATGTTTCTTGCCTGTTTTGAGTTGGTGACACACAACGTTCCCTGTTCACTCATAGAAAGAGCTTTATACTCAGTCCATGCCAGCTCATCCCTGAGTTCATCCATATCCAGAGTATACCTGCACACGTTATCAAACATATATACTTGAACACTTTTTATAATATAGTTAAGACAGGTTTAAATGACAAAATGTACGGCACCTCTCATCCTGAGTGATGGATTTGAGAATCTTGTGCTGTGGCGCTGGACTCTGTTTGGCTGAGCTGGCTCCTGAAGGCGGGCCTTTGTACTCTAAGCCAATTAAAACACGATAAACATTTGACAACAAAAGCCATTTTTTGCTTTTGTTCGTAAAGACAAAAGCAAATACAACCATGATTATTTCTCAAGTGCTTAATACCAGACGAATGCATCTTATGGCATAGTGTTCACAAATGTAAAAACATTTGTCCAAATATTACCATCTTCAGGAACCACGGTGAGCGTGACAGCGTTTCCGGCGTCTTTGATAAGCTGAACGATGTCGTTGTGCGAGAGCTCCACGATGGACTGACCGTTCACGGCGGATATGCGGTCGCCCACGCTCAACAAGCCGCAGCGATCGGTCGGGCTGCCCTCGATTATGCGGCCGATTTTATGAGGGATTACTGCAACACACACTTATTCAAATCACTTAGCAGCATTTCTTCGGTTCTGTGAACACTGCAAAAAATGCCTTTCTTACTTAGTATTTTTGTCCTGCTTTCTAGTACAAATGTCAAAAAAGTCTTGAATCAAGATGCATTTTTTTCATAAGCAAAAGGACCTAAGAAAATAAATCTTGTTTTTAGGCAACAAATATGAAATTTAAGTAAATTTGTGCTTAAAACAAGCTAAAACAAATTTTTTCTTACCCTATTGGCAGATTTTTTGTTTGTTTTAAGCACAAATTTCATATTTTTCTTAGGTCATTTTTTCAAGAATTTTTAGACATCTGTACTGGAAAACAAGACAAAAATTTTAAGTAAGAAAGCGATTTTTTGCAGTGAATTCAGGTTATAAATGCATGACGTGTGGTTCGTTGGCACGTGAATGGTTGTTTCATAGATCTTCTCTTACCTCCTGGTGGCGGTTTGCTTTTAGACGTGAGAATGACGAAACCGAAGCCCTCGTTGTCTTTACGATGAAGGGTGATGTCGAACGACTCCTGATCCTTGAAGTTCGGCACCTGGACGCGCGGGTGCCTCGGCGAGCCGTTGGCGAGCGTCAGAGCCCCGCTCCCGATGTCCTCTGATGCATCTACAGGGGAGAAGATAACACGGACTGACCTTTAATGAAAGCTTTTCGGCCAGTTAATTACATCCCAGCGCCGCTTTTTATGTCTAAGAGGTGTCAGTCAGCTCGGCTCACCTCTGTACACGACCTTTCGCCGCACACACAGGAGAACCTGGCCGTTACGGGCCGCGTTAGTCATCAGATCCAGAACTTGTTTGTGTGATTTCCCGTTCACCGGGATGCCATCGATGCCGATGAGCTCATCTCCGGCCCTCAGGTGACCCTCTTTCTCTGCTGCTCCCTGGGGTATGATGGCACCGATGTACACCTAATGGAATTAAATTGATGGGTTGTTTTAGGGCTACACTGCTGGAAAAACATTACATTTATAAATAGCACGAGATAAACCTGAAACTTCGACTTGACAAAGAATGCATAGCAGTGTACGACAAAGACAATCAAAAAAAATTCAGAATAAATAGAAGAAACTCACTGGCTGTTCAGCTCCTTCTCCTCCCAATACACGAAAGCCGAAGCCCGTTTCTTGATCTCTCTTAATAAAAACTTCAAAATCTTTATGGTGAGGTACTATAGGAACAGAACAAACAACACGGAGAACTATATAGAGGCACAATAAAAACAAAAACGCATATTTATATAACCCATCATGTACTGTAAGAAAGACGATTAATCGAACGTCTACTAATATTGGTCGGTTATTGTTCATATTATACTATGAAATATTATTTTTTGAACTCTTCTGAAACACAGTTAAAAATAAATATGAAAAGATGAATGGCATCTTGTTTTGTTGGTCCAGTTTTTTTGTGCACATAAACACAAATAAAATAAAAACAATATTTTTATTTAGAATTTTGGAGAAAGTTTGTATTCAGTGGTTTGTAGAATTAAACAAAAAATATCATTTTACTTTACAAACATCGACCTATAAATAGTACATTCAGAAAGATTCATTCAGAGATTCATTTAGGAGTGGTGTTCAATTTTTTCTAGCACTAAAAAAATAATTTTCAAAGAAAAAATAATAACAGATGCTACAAAAAACCTTCATATAGACAATTTAACCTGACACACACGTTTAATGTTAATTTGATATTTAATTTGTAGTATTATTATTTTACATTTTTTGTATATAAGAGATATTAAATTAACTTAAAACTACTCAAAAGTTTTTCATTCTTTGTGGACGTCTACCGGAAGTTAAGTTTGGGCCGCGTCATGTTTGTTTATGTTGTTGCCACTAAAACCGTCTATATACAAAGAAAAACAGTAATATATTTATCAAACTTTTTTAAAAACAAAAACAAGGTAAAATGTACTGTTGTTTCAGTAAAAGTTATTGTCAACCATATACACATATTACCATAAAATTGCTATAACTACAAAAATTGAAAATTGCTATAATGTTTATAATAATATATAAAGATATAATAATATCTTTTATCATATTGTTTTAAATAAATGGGTTTATGGAAAGAAATAAAGGAAAAAGAGGAATATAAGTTATATCTAATCTATAATAACTGCAATTGCACATCGAATATACTATTCAGACCTCAAATACAAGTTTATATATTTATATCATTTTGTATTTGTATTTACGACATCTGTATTATTGCTGTATATTTTGTGGTGAAGATCTCTTCATGTAGAAAGCTGATTTTGAACTGAGTAAGGTCAAATCTGACTGAAACGTTCGACACTTTTTTTGCTTTTATCTCACGATTGTTGTTACTCCTTTTTAAAAACCGATAAAACAATGCCAACAATCAGATTCATCTTTTCATCTGTGCGGTGCAGTACTCATGTCAGGATCATGTCAGCACAGACTCACCGATGCTCTCGGTCAGGGCTTTGGGTTTGCTGTAGTGGAAGGAAGCATTTTGTTTTGGAGAGCTACATGGCAGTGTGTTTGAGTGATAAGTCAAAGCTGGGGGTGCCGTGGTGTCATGGCAACGATCCAAAGTCTCGGTACTGGCGCTCATCCCTGGTCTCTGTGGGGATAAAAGAGGAGAGCATCTCACAAAATGTCCAGCAGACCAGCATGGCTGCCCCACACATTTCAAGCGCTCCGACTGTATCTTCACAGGGAATGCGAGCGAATGCATACGGATTCGATTGATATCATCTATCATTCTGTAGCATGTAGATACAGAAACGCTGTTATGAACAGAAGGCTCGTGTCTGGTCGGGTAAACAGGGCGATGGAGATTTCCATAAATCACATGCAAATACAGTCTGTTTTGATTTAGTGTCAAACAAACATCATAAACATCCCTCGAATTTGGCATCTATATATACACATCTTTGGTTCTGGATGGTTGCAGGGCATTGATAGGTGTTTGCTAAGTACTTGCTGGGTACCACACCAAGCATCTGATCTTTCTTGGAATTCAAATTGAGACAAAATGAATCAACAGACAATGAAATATCGAACTCCCTCGGCAGTTTCACAAGGTCATTATTACCTCTAAAATCTATTATCATACTCACAGGTCTTAAACTCTTCACAGGCGACGTCTGACCTAGAAAAAGGAGAATTGTGCAGCGTTACAGAGAAATAAATGAAAAGAAGACTAAAAAACAGAAACTCATTACAGAGATGGAAAGTGATCAGCTTTGTAATAAAGCTCGTGAGAATACATTGTTTCAACGCTACATTATTAAGCGCAATCCATCCAACCGAAAAGCGACTAAAGCGTCATTCAAATCCTTCAAAGCCAGGCGTTTCCAGAGGCGATCGTGAGACATACATCAACCGGCAGCCGTTAAAAATGGAGTACGCATGAGAAGAAAAGGTGATGGATACTGGAGACGATTCCTCCAGAGAGAACCGCCATCAGAAAGTCATGCATAAAATAATAATGACTGTCAATACAACGTGCACATCATTTCTCAACTTCCTTTGTTTTTTTCATTCTCTCGCTGTCTAATTTCCCCTGATTGGTGTGACTTCAGTTGGATTCATGACCGGACAATGAATAACCAAAGTCAGCCTTCCAGGGCCTAATGGAACTGATTAAAGCATTATCTCGGCCGAGCTTCCTCGCTCGGCAGACAATAAATCCTCACAGATCGCACATCCTGAAATTCCCTAAACTCATTTCCTGAATTCCCAGCAAGCCGACAGAGTGGGTGAAGATGCAAAGAACACCGTTTTGCCAACGGTTTCAGAAAGAACAGTCCATCATTCTTGCGTAACGTTCTCCCGAGGGATGCACACCTCTGGATCAGTGAGATGTGGAGGAGAACAAGACAGACTAAAATCTAAAACTGGGCTAGAGAAAGGATGGATGTGCTCGCTCGTCTGCTTAAAGGGCCGGAATCACCGAGAACGATTACGATCAAAAATAAGGAATAGAAGTCCATAACCTGGGATCACTTCAAGAGCTATATTTTATATTCTACAAAGACTTATCGCCACCTGATACTGAAACTCCCAAAATCCCAAGGACCCTGCTTTTCCGTATATTTACCTCCTCTCAACACCAACAGATTGACTTCACTCCCAACCGGCAGATCCTTCAGTATATCCACCACCTGCGCGTGACTCAACGTCTGCACGTTCTGTCTGTTAATCTCCTTTATGACGTCACCCTTCAGCAGGCCTCTGCACCACTGCTCATCCAGGATCATTTTCACCTTCTGGCCCAGCGGGCAGTCGGCGATGGCGAATCCGAATCCTCCGGGTCCTTTCACGATGGGCACGCTCACCAGCTCGGGCTGCAGCATCCCGCTCTCGGGCCTGTCGTTGGCACCGGCGCCTACTCCGGGAAGCGCGGCGACCACAGGCCGCCCGCTGGCGTCTGTGGTTACGTAGTGAAGTTCTTGCGAGCCGTGGAGGGCGTCGCCTTTGACCAGCAGTGGCTGGCCGTTGATGAGGGGCACGGCGGTTACGATCTCTCCCGATGGAGGGGGAGGAGGAGGCGGGAGGTCCTCGCTGTTCGCATCAACGTCGGGAGGAAGAGAGTATCCGCGGCAGAGAACCATGTCAACGTACTGGTTGATGGGGATGCATTGGAACATGCGGACCACGTCTGCATGCGTCTTGCCTAAGACGAGCATGCCGTTGATCTCAACGATGACATCACCTGGGATGAAAAGTGATCGAGAGAAATGTGAGAAAAATTAAAGAATTAGAAAGTCATTATAGCTGTTAAAGTTTATGTAGAGGAACTGCTTGAGTACGGTGCTCACATAAAAGCACTTGCTAAAATGCATGAATGTAAATGTTTGTACATGATTTGTTCACCATCAGGTTAAAATCAAATAAATAATAGGCCTAATTATTACTTGGAGAAAAAACTAAATGGAAATGAGAAAGTGAAATAAGTTTAAGTTTAGACAATATAATTAATAACAATAAAAAATATAACACAATGAAATTAAAACTGAACAAAGTTAAACTGAATTAAAATAAGCAATAAAATAAATAAATAAAATAAAATAACAAAATTATTTAACAACATTTCTAACATTGAAATAAACTAAAATCAAAATATTATTAATAATAAAACAAAATATATTTATTTATAAATAACTGATAATTGAATCAATTAAAAATATAAAATAAATATTATAAAAATTATAATTTTCTTTAAAATAAAAACAAATATATATTTTAGTTATTTTTGAAATTGTAAAAAGTTATTTTTCATTGTAAGTTTACATTTTTAACAAATCCTCTTGCGCTTCATGGTTTTTAGTAGATTAGTACTGACTTTTTTATTCTTTACTGCAATTTTATTCCTTAAATGCCTATAAACAAGAGTCTGACTTTGTAATTATGAACATAAAATATTCCTGGTATAATACCAGTCCAGCACAGGCAGGGAGAGGGTAATTATTTCTCTTATCCCAGTATAATATGTAGAGACAGCTATAAGAAATCATTTGTGGGTTAATTTCCCTAAAGAATGTCAACACAGAGACTCTAAGTCCCGCCCCAAACTCACACTATTGGTTAAGCCAACACTGCTGTGTCAGGCTGGTCAAGATGCACAAACAGAGCAAGCTTTTCTTATCTATAGTTATTGCATCTCTATATTAAGTGGGAATATAAAAGCACAGATTGATTTACCAGAGTCCATTTTCTTGTCCTGTGCGGCCGGGCCGTCCGGAAGAACGTTCTTCACCTGCAGGAACTCATCGGATCGGTCTCCTCCAATGATGGTGAATCCAAAGCCCTGCTGGCTCTTCCTCAGCGCCGTATGATACAGTTCCCCCTTCAATTGAGTCGGGTCCCGTGTGAATCCGGGCGTACCGGCCGCACCACCTGAAGAGGCACAAAACATCTGTAATGGCTTGTCTTTCAAATCTAAGCTGTGCAAATGTCTAATGAGAATGTCCAGAAATAAAAAGCATACCGCGTCCCAGTGCCAACAGAACCATTTATACGCGAGCTCATAAAAAACGAGAAACTCTACGACACGTCCATAAATACTGTCGGGCCGTGAAACATCAGACATGGTGAAATATTTTCTTTTGAAAATGTTTGTCAGGTCTGCAATATTGTGAAAAATTCAACAGTACTCTAACACCAACCACACAATTTGTCCGAACCGTACGACATATCCATAAATATTGATATAACAGCACATAATACCCCTGTGTCTATCCAGAAATCTTGATGTTTCAGAAAACCATACATTTTAGGCAGATTGAAATCCAAACATCTGGACTTGTAAACAGAACCATTAATAACTTGCTGACAGCACGAGCGAGAATATTTATCATCTGCAGCCCGGCCTCACAAGTGTACCTCCACCCTTAGGTATCCCGTGAGGATGTCAACTTCTGACAACACTACATCCTCAACATCAGACAGCCTTCATAAAACCACATGAAAGCATCATGCTCATTCAGCACACGGGTGTGGAGTTTTCCAGCGTATTTTCCACCGCTGCAAGTGAAAGATTTAAGGGAAGCTGCTTGTGTTTCCTGTCCATGACTCACATTTCTGTACTTTCTGACAGAAAAACATAATGATAGACTATCGTGGAATACAATACAGTCAAAAATCAAGTGAAGAGCGAGCATCACTGGAGAAATCTATAAGACAGTCACACTGTTTTAATGAGCTATTATATCTCTGAACAATGAAAGAAACGCCATGCCGAGCTAAACACAAGGTTGAGTATTGAGTGTGTGTGTGTGTGTGTGTGTGTGTGAGAGAGAGAGAGAGAGAGAGAAAGAGAGAGAGAGAGAGAGAGAGAGAGAGAGAGAGAGAGAGAGAGAGAGAGAGAGAGAGAGAGAGAGAGAGAGAGAGAGAGAGAGGAGAGAGAGAGAGAGAAGAGAGAGAGAGAGAGAGAGAGAGAGAATGTGTTTTGTGTAAAGAGCCTTGATTGCATCTCATATAATGACGGCCTTGAATTCTTTTTTCTTTGCCAACATTACTGCTGCCAGCTGGAAGAATGGGAGAATAGAGAAAGGACGGGAAATGATGGGGGAAAGGGGGTATTTGAAAGGAAGACAGCAGGACGTTAGGTCACAGGTCTTCTATGTGAAACGAAAGACAGCAAAAGAATGCATTTTCAGCGAAACACAAAATTTTAAATGATAAAACAATAGATGAACTATAAAACGTAAGACAAAAGATATGTGTTTGTCATGGTCACAATTGTTGCCATTCTAAATGAAAAACATCAATGTGAATATTTCTCCTGATAAAAAAGTACAGAAGTCTCACAAATGCCTAGTTTCAGAAGAGATCTCAATGTCTCAAACTGAGCTCAGATTTGTCAAGTCTGTGATGAAAAGTCAATTTTATTGAAAATCTTAATATGAACTCAAACATTTCTCATCAAATTGACCCAAATCCAGATTATTTTACCTCTACAATCTACATTCATTTTACACCTCCATACTCTTCATGTAGAACTCCATCAAATCTCCTAAACTCAATCCTGGACAATGTCCAATACTCCACACATTACATGTCCCTTTGAAAACAGATAGAGGGAGCTCGACTCTACGGGACAGAATGCATGACTCTATAAACCTGTGCTTTATAGAAAAAAACAGCTTTAACTTGTCATAAAAATGTGAAAAGCTGCGAGACGCGCGGTGCAAGCAACCGAGGCGTCGATCTACTGCTTCCACGCACCGTCTGCCCTCCCTCATTGTTGATTTATCTGGCGAGCACTTGAGTATTTAAAGTGCCCCTGCTTACTATCTAATGCAACGACATTGACACATTTCAAGTGCCTGTGCGGGTCGGCCTGGGTGCCCATATCTCACCGCTGCCATGGCAACCGTGCATTTCTGTAAAGCAAAGTAAATGCATGTTCTTCCCTTGACCCTCCGTCAACCCCTGATGACTGAATGAATCTGTTGTGGTCCGGTCACAGTCCTCTTTCATTCTCCTGCCGTTTCTGTCATCTCTGCCTCTTTTATCATCACTTTGGTCAAATTCAGTAGATGTGACAGTGAATGGACATCGGCATTGATTCTATGAAAAAACGCTTGGATTGACCTCCAATTCTAGTAACTAAATATCACCATTACTGATATCCATATGACAAACAAATGTGGTCTTAGATCATTAAATTGATTGATTTACTTTTGATTTTAAGATATAATCCATAACTTTCGTCTCTTTATAGCCACCTCTGTTTTAAAACGTAAAACTGCAGGTTACATACTTGGCTTTACGTGAGTTGACACGTAATCGTATCCAACAGCTAATATTTTAAATCATTAATATAAGCTTACCATTGCAAATCGGTGCAACCCACATGTTGTATATTATAGTAATGTCTTAGTATAGTAGTATAGTATTTTGGAGTATTAACTACAGTATATTGATAAAGTATACTTTGATATTTACTATTATTCAAAAAGCACAATTAGGAAATTTAAAACTGTTTACTATAGTAAATACTATAGTATACTACAGTATTTTTCATGTAGGAAGGTTAGATTTCTCATTTTTAATCCATTATTTATTTAAACGGATTGCGATTTCAAAAATGTCAAGTTGGGATTCCCAAAGCTTTGCATCAGCTCATGTTAGGATGCCAGCAGAGCCTCTTCAAGACTACAAGGCCAGAATCAGCCTTGATGGATGCTAATGTTGTGTTTTATGTTAATGCAGTCTGTTGTATACTGGAAAGCTCTATATCATTTATACCCCCGTTCCACCATCCTAAAACATCCCGCCGCCTTTCTCATCTCTCTCCCATATTGCCTCTGCACATGCTCACACACATCTATAATGCATCCGGTGTAATGGAAGAATCTTTAATTCATCATATTGAGAAAGGCCGAGGACTGACTGTTCTTCAATCCTACCCTTCTGTCACTCTTTTTTCTTGAACACACACACACACACACACAACTGCACAGTGAGAAGCTTGCTTGTTTTTCTCCGGGCAACTGTTGAGAACTCCGACATGCTGAGCATCTTTGCTTTTTCCTCGTACACTCATAAATCCAGGTGGCATTCACAGAATAAGTGAAGGAGTGTGTGTGAGTGTGTGTGTGTGTGTGTGTGTGTGTGTGTGTGTGTGTACCTGGAGGAGCTGCTGCCCTCTGTTGGTTTTGAGTTGCAACCGCGGTTTCCAAACCGAGCTTCCTCTTTGCTTCTAGAACCGGATTCTCAAACTGGGTTCTCTGGTTTATGTGACTGAGCATCAAAAGAGATCAAAACATACTCATATGCAATCATTTATGGAGATAAATAGCATAACATTGCTGCTAGAAGTTTTTTTTATAAAATCAAGACTTTAAAATTTGCTGTATAAGGAAAATTAAACATATTCATCATCATTTATTTGAAGTTTTTCATCATTTGTCTTCACTAGCTTAATTATTTAACAAACTGTCCTGTGGTGAGACAAATTCATTTTTAAAAAGTACAGATATTCCGTGCCGTCTCTCAATTAATATGAGGTTATAAAAGCTTAATGCAATATAATGCTTTGTAAAACAGCTTTATGGTTTAGCATGGGACGCTACAGTTCTCAACATCCCAATAGTCTTTTATACACAATATATATTATATTATAAATGACTTACTCAACATAGTATGTGCCATACTGCGGGTCATCGATCTCCTCCCAGCCATATGGTAGTTCTAATGATAAGAGAAATTAAAAGATAATGTACATAAAATAGGTATATATTTTATTTTAATTATAATATAATATGGTGGATTTAATACATCAAACACATTTCTTAACTTTTACAAATGATAGATGTTACTGGGTATCGATTGGTAAAGCGTTGCGTTAACGTTGCAAAGGTTGTGGGTTGAAATCCCAAGGAACACACTGATAAAAATGTATGTTTTATGCTTTATAAGCTTCGAATAAAAGCGTCAGCCAAAGAAATGTAATGTAATTAAAAGCAAATGAAACTGTGCCAAAGTTGCATATTTCTGTGCTCAAACAGCCAAATAAACAGGCGGTGTAAGTAGCTGTGTTCACGAGCGTGTGTGGATCCCCACTGCTGTACGTACATTATGCCCTGATGAGCTAATGAGGAGAAAAAAAGAGGCGTTCACGCTACACAGAGCTTTAAACACGCACACAGAGCTTTAAAACTCCCTCAAAAGACAAAATCAGCCGCATTTTGTTAGATCCAGTGTGTGCTCGTGTGTGAATGTGCATAATGCAGATGGAAAAGTCAAGAGGAAGTCAGTGCATTCAGATGAGGTTACGCAATCCTGCCCCGCAGGCCTACGTGTGACGACACATGTGCAAATGCGCACACGTCTGACTGAATGAAACGTATGCTTTTATCTGTTTATACAGGAATAAGCAAATGTGAGTCTTTTGTTGGTGTGTGCACGTGTATATATAAATTATTCACCTCCGTCCTCGCACTGCTCGGGTGGCTTGGCTTTTTTGACCAGGCGAGGGTCCAACCACGTTGTTGACTTTGTGTTGTGGCTAAAAAAACAAGAAAGAGAAATAAAAATTGGATGTTGAAGTGTGCTATTAGTATTCTTCATTTAAACTAAAAATAGTACTTTCGGTCTATGTTTTGTACTTCTCAGAAAACAAGAATTCAGTAGTATTTACTACTGTTACAAGTGCACCCCATAATGTATACTTAAAAATATGCTTGAACTAAAATAAATGTTGCATGAACGCTTTTGTGGCTTAAACTTTTGTGACCGCAAAGAATAGAGTCCCTGCAGATTATTTCTGATAACAAGCAAAGGAAATAACAAGTAAATGACATTAGCTAGCAAGTTAAAAGTACTGTATGTCTTGCCAGTATTATTTTGGGTTAATTGTTTATTTAATAAAAAAGTATATGAAATAATATGTTTATTTAATACAGTTATTACACAATCAAATATGTATATAAATGAACTAAAATATACATTTTCATTTTTTAGCAACTAGCCAGACCGATCAATGAACCGGGTCGTGCGCGTCCGTCCGATGAAACCGTCTATACAGTACTGATTTTTTTGTAAGGGCTGCATATAGACTAACATGTCAAAGAAAGTTAGCGTACCACAGCATAAGCCTTGCGGGTAAAACAGGGTGAGATTTTCAACCGTCCGCAGTTACGAGTTTCATGAGCGTAACAAAAAACAGTTTGAAAACTAAAATATTTATGATTCCCGAACGAAAGCGTGCATGCACACACAAACGCAGATGCAGAGGCACAAACTGAACTTAAACTCTGTTCTTTATAGGATATCTAGGCCACACTGTGAGCTATATTTATTCTTTCGCTGTGACAGCTCCGCTGTTGACTTTTAAAAGCAACACTACTTCTTTCAGTGTGAGAGAAACATCAGAACCGGCAACAGAAGCGGGAAGAGAAAGTGATAAAGCAGGCATTTGTCAAAATAGAAATGAGAAAACTGCGTTGATGGAGCTTGAGATTCGACCTGAATAGAAACTGACTAGAGCTTAAATCGGGCCCAACAAATCAAGCCCGACCCTACCCGAGCCCGAGCACGTTGTGTCCGAGCCCGGCCCGGCCCGACACGTTCACTGTAATTATGAGCCCGAGCCCGATTTAAACCCGACCATTTTTAATATGTGGGCCGTTATAACCAGGGACGGCGCCAGATTTTTTTTTAACGCACGTGCTGCTGTGCTACATCATTTAGGCTACAGGGGGGAGCTGCGCAGTTTATATATATATTAATAAATACTATTAATAAATGAGCAAAAATTGGCCACTCAATATTAAATATTCAATTATTTTAATTATCATAATTAAAGTTTTAATTTTATTAAATTGAACAAGCACAACATTCAGCATTCAATCAAATATTCTTAAAGATTAATTATTATTAATAATGTTACTTCAACATATTGTTATTTCAACATAATATGTGTGTGAGCAACAAGCAAGATGTGCATTTGTAAATTCGGTGACAGCGTGTGTTACGAGTTTCAAATGGTGTAAGTGTGACCGCGGCGCGCCGGCGCCTCCATGTCATTATTATATTGTCTGCTATATTGCTTTTTATGAATTAAATCCAGGCAATTGGTTGATGAAAAATGTATTAAAATTAAGATACAATTTATACTAAACGAAATTCACTTTAAAGAAAATCTTCCTTCAAAACAAAACTTAACAAACTTGAAACTAAATGTGCTTATTTAATGGCTAAAACACGTAGGCTACTACAGACTCTCTTTTTGTACAAATTGCAGCACATTCATTTAATTCTGAATTTTGCACATGTAAGTTGAAAGGCATTTGAATCCATGTTGCACTTAAGCTACTGAATAGTACAGCACGCACAGCAGGTGTGATGCGTCACGCGTGCGAGACTGCCAGTGCGAGTGGACGAGACGCTGTGCATAACACGTGACGTGCTTTATCAAGGGCCCGACCCGACCCGGCCCGAGGACGGGTCGAGTCCGGGCTCGGGCAGAGAATCTAAGCTCTAAAACTGACGGCAGGGCTTTGGAGGGGAAAGTGTGATGCCTATTAAGGTTGGAAAACAAAATCATGGCCGTAAATGTGAAAACAGTAAATCCAATTTATATACACATACATATAGACAGACGGAATGTATACTGTATGTGTCTAAATATTGTCTTCAGCATTAAAAAACAATTTTGAAAACACTCTGCATGCATACACAGAATGAAGGAATACTAAACTGGAATACTTAATGCAAAATGAAACAAAATATAAAAGATATCCTGCAGTACTGTACACAGTCTGTCAAATCTCATATGACATTCATTGGAAAGAAACCAATAACAAGCAAAGAAAACAATATCCTGGGAAATACACTGCAAAAAAACCAAAACCATCAATTTTTTATAAGGTATATAAAAAAGTTTTTGTATTGTCGGACTAAAGGCCCTGCTGAACTTTTCTTAGTATCTGTATTATGTCGTGTATTTACCCAACTGATTTGGGTAAAATTTGTTTCTTTTGATCATTTGGGTTAAAAGTAAAAAATGTAGTAATTTGACTGACTGAAAGCTTGCGAATGTTTTGATCTGAACTCGCAAATAAATGAATATACTATTTATTATCATAACACTTTAAACTGCTATTAAACAAATCATAAAATACATCCAAAAACAAACTACAGCATTATTCTTTACTGCTAAACCTGGATGCTTTCATTCTCGCAATGTGAAGTCATGTACAAACAGGCAGTAAATCAGACCCAAAAGTTGTTCTCTCATGCAGTTCAAACACAAGCTAAATCTCTCTTTTTTTATTTTACAGTCACACACACACACTCACTCGATGAAGTAGACCATGCCAGTCTCCGTGTAGGCCATTTCCCAGTTGTACGGCAGGGGCTCCAGACCGTCGTCTCTGGGTAAAGAGCTCCAGGTGCGAAGTTCCAGCGTCCCGCCGCCCCCCGCGCCGCAGCCCCCACTGGACTGAGTGTAGCTGGGTACAGCCTTCCTCCACTCCTCTGTTCTCTCTATAGAGGTACAAACACAATGCAAAACTACGGCGGGAAGGACATTTGCATGTCAAAGTAGGACGGTGCCCGAGCAAACCTTTTTCCTACTTTATTTACAGAATGTGCCAGGAGGAATATCTATAAATAAGTCTTCCTGCTATTGCAAATCTAATATTTGAAGACAAACAGGCGTATATTAAATTCAATAATAACAAAATAATGATATTTAATACATTTCTTAAGGAAAGTGATGTTTGCATGTGAATACTGATGGAATTCACACATATCGCTGTGGATATGATAAGCGTTTGGTGGTGAAAGCGACTGCACTGTTTTTTATTTCAACAACGCTGCAGCGTTATAAAAAACGCCTGTGGTAACCGCAGCTGTCCGTCTGCGTTTGAACGGTCAGCGTGTTTCTTTTTTTGGGCCTATTTGAAGTTACAATACACTAAAGTTCTCACTAACGCTTTAACTATACAGTCAGCTATTAACTTACAGCAACACACTGCAAAAAAAAACTAATTTTGTCTGCAAGCTGGCAAAAGCTTTGTATTTATGCATTCTAAAAAATGCTTGTTTCAACCCATAAAATATGGACAAACTCAAAGGTTGGTTTGGAGAACCTCGAATATATCCATATTTGACCCAACCTTGGTTTAAAAGAACGCATCATTTGGTAATATTGTAAAACAGTGTGCAGTAGTGTGTAATATGTAATTTCTTCAACAATGCTACAATATTAATGTTAAAAAACTATTAAGAGCAAAAATAATTCTGTGGTGGATCCATAATTCCATTGTACGTAATGGAAACCATATTCAAATGTCATGGTTATCACTAAAATGCTGCTCTTATGTACTTACTCTTTGTGATTAACATGCAAAAAGAAGCCAAGATGATACTTTAGGTATTTTGTACTTTAAGACAGCAATTCAACACACTGTCCTACAGCACATATACAGTATATGAGAATAGGATTGATCTGTCCCAAGTCTATTAGGTATATTTTGTCAAACCTGCTAGAATAGATGTCCTAAACCTTTGAAGCAGGTGAATATTGGGAAAATATTACCCATAACCCCTTGAGCCCAGATATGGTTTGCAATAGTTCACCTTTGACTTCATTTTCAATTGTAAATTTTTTTTTTAATGAATGGAAACCCAAATTTTCATTTTTAAATGTATAACCCTAAAAATATACATAATTTCAAGTAAATATAGGTATATGCTAACACTCACATGCATTAACCCTAACCCCTAACCCAAACTGCGGTGTGTCAAATGTTGTAACACTCATCTAAATCATCTAACTGACCCGGAATGCCGTTCGACAGCTGCGGCCGTTCCTCATCCTCTTCCTCCTCAGGAACGACGCTGTCCTTGCGGTCCATGTTGCTGACTGAAGTGGTTCGTTTTCTTTGGACCTCGGAGCCGTAATCGTCCTCAAACAGAACCTGGTCCACCAGGTCGGGCTGAACCAAGTTGGGCTCAGCAGGGGGTTTGGGAGTGCCATAGAAGTTACCTAAAAGATTTACATTTATGCATCAGGCTGATGCTTTTATCCACTTTTACACATTTTGTCAGTATGTGTGTCCTGGTAAATTCATTGTCATTTCATTTCTCTATTTCTTTGCTCATTCTACTTAATAACTGAGTTTTAGGTGTCGACTATCAAATATATAGTGTGAAATGTTATACAGTTTCCATTTGGTGGAGCTGTGAAGGCAATTACATTCACCACTGGATTCAGTAATGAAACTTCTCCCGCTATCGTCTGACGGAAAAGTCAGCTCATTAATATGCGACGCAAACAACGGCACGACCAATCAGTGAAGCGGCATAATGAAGTTAAATAAATTTCTCATTTGGTGGTTTATATTGTGTGTGCGTGTGTGTAGGTCGAAGGTTTGTGCTTCATTATCTTCTCTTGATGTTGGACTAAAAGAATCAATCGGAGTATTAGACGCAGCCAATGGAAAGACGTCTATTCAAATCAAGCGTTCAACCTTCGCTAATTAAATGCAGATTAATTTAAATCATCCAAATTTGTTGTTTTGTTTGTTCCTTCCCTTCATCCAGAAAATAAATACGCTTCCCCTCAACATCATTAGCGTCTGTTTAAGAAAAAAACGCAGTTTAAGGTCAAATATTCATCTTTTTCCGATAAAATATAATCCTGGTAATCAGCGGAGAGATTAATCTTCTCCTTTTAGATTGTGAATTCTACGCCGCTTAATTGGCAAATAGGAACGGAAAGCACAAGGGAATAAGCTTTTTTACATGCAATTAACTAGCGTTGACAACTCGGCTCACCTCTCATGAATATGCACACAATCCTTCTTCATTATACAAATTAGATCTCCTTTTATCCCGTGACATGCGTGTAAGGGCTCTTTACGTGTTGCCAACATATTGTTTGGTTACATTACGAGCAACGTTGTGCGAAACCAACCTGAGTTTGACTTTAAATTGGCACAAAATCAACCCACAACCTGACCAAAAATCGGACCCTTAGGACACGGTCATCATGTGATGACATTAAACATTCTGTTTATCATTTATTCACCCTCAAGTTGCTCAAAACCTGCATGACTCTTCCATCAGTGGAACAGAATAAGATCCAATGCTTTTAAGTTCTCAACGTTCTTCCAAATATCTTCTTTTGTGCAGAAAGACTTGAAATTACATGAAGGTGAATAAATGACGAAAGAAACCTGTTGAACAAAAGTTTTCTGTAATGTCCATTTTTGGGCATAAGATAATAAAATAATTTGATAAAAACAAAATTTAAAGCGACAATATAAAAAATGCATTCATTTAAATTTCATTATGATACAAAATTCATCTAATTCATCTGTATTGCAATGTCAGAATTAACACAGACATGCATTTAATCCGTATTTCTTCGGATATATCCTTGACTCTCTGATGTTTATTGAATAACCCTGTCAAAATTCATAATTCAGAAAAATGATGTCTCTGCATTCATTGTCCAGGAATAGTGTTGATCTATGACTCGAAAGACAGCAAGTACAGTGAATTGTTCCATGTCCCTCGCAACATTCTCAGTGTCTGTTTGCTTTCAATGCCTGGTAAATCTTTATTGATCGGGATCAACTCTTTATTCAACCAAGCTTGCTTAGACGGGATTAAATTAAAAGCTGTCCTGAGGGCTATAAATTTATCAACACTGCTGGAATGAGGGATTTAGGAAGGCCTAGCGTCTTTACTATTGCTCAAGCACAGACTCGCAGAAACATAAATATGCTGTCAATCTAAAAAAACATGTCATATGATTAGATCTGTCTTGTAAAACGTATTGTGATGAAACCATAGTACATTTGTCTAGTATGGTTTTACTACAAATACTATAGTTTAACTAGGCAAAAACATTTTTGTAGGGGGTGTTAAGACCTTAAAGATCCTTAAGTCATTTTTCATGGAAAACTGAAAGTGCTGTTTTTATTTATTGTCAAGTTAGATCTCTGTTAAACTTTAACTGTTCACTTTGTCCTTTTTGTGATAGTCCCTGCTCACTATGAATATCATCGCATGCCCAGATCTGCAGAAAACTACAGAATAAAAAAATACAATTGAGGGAACTAAAAAAGAGAGCATTTTTATTTTTGGGTGAACCGTTCCTTTAAGGGACAGTCTGCTGGGATTGGTCTGCATCTGTTAGGATTCGCAAGCGGGACGCATATGGGCATTTCAGACTGGCGTGGCTCCCTGTCCCAGCAGGCCGTCCTTGGCATAAGTCTGGTCCCACTATAGACGTAAGGACACAAACTACGCAACTACACTCGGCTGGCACACTATCAGTCTCTCAGGACAGAGATAACCAAAGTCACCAGACTGTAGAGGAACACACAGGAGCTTTTCTTTCTTTTCATTAATGAACGACAGTAGGGATACACTTTGCCAAAACGTATATTCTTGAGTTGGAATATTCGCCTATTAAATATCTTTCTTTGTACCTCGAGCTCAGTAAAGCGTGTTTGCGTGGTGTAATCCCATTCTGAGTCACTGTCTGTGTGATTCGAAGGTATTTTCGAGGTTAACTTTGTCATTACATTATTTTTAGAAAAGATGCCTTGAGGTGTCTGTGATGGTTTTTAACACATCTGTCAAGGAAGTACCACTATTCTGAATGTTAAAACTTCCTTTTTCAGAAGTAAATGTCACAGTTTGGCAGACAGAAACAACTATTGAGCTCAAGTTTAACGCTTCGTGTGAGCAGAAATAAAGTGCTGCTTTACCGTTGCTGTGACAACCAACACGTCTTATTTTCTTTCAGATGTATGTGAATGAACATATAAATCTTTTGTGCCAAAATGCACTTCAATTACAGTACACAGCATGAAATTCAACACGTCACCACATGATTCACGTGTGATCGCATGGATGGAATTTATATGGGACTACAGTATATCACATATGTGACCAGATGTGATTTGGTCATGCCAACATGCCAAGACAAACAATACAAAGTTTTCAGTTTTTCATACCGTCATATGTTCCGCTCTCCAGCAATAATCCACTCTCTTCCAGTATGCGAAAATCCCCCACGCTGATAAAATTATAGTCCACTCCTGGAACTTCCCCGTCTCTGGGCAGCCGGGTGGTACCTTCCAATAAAACAAACACAATTAGGCACCGTGAACCAGTTCTGATTTAAATATCTTACACCCACAGTCCCCTTCGCATGCAAAGTTTGTGCCCGTCTAAACAGCTTCGGAATAAAAATTCGATTCCCTGGCTCAACTTCAACATTTCCCTCAAGAACAAGTTCATCCTGTTAGAAATTGCAAAACTGTAAATAGAACTGATCCCAGACTCCCACAGACACAATCCGGAAACTGGGATTCTCAAGCAGAACTGTGAAAGCGTTGGATGGAAAGATGGCAAACAAGACTTTTGCCAGTTTGTGGAGTTAAGGATGAAACAGCATGTGCTTTAACACCATCTCTGTGAAAATGGGTTTAGAGAGAGAGAGAGAGAGAGAGAGAGAGAGAGAGAGAGAGCGAGAGAGAGAGAGAGAGAGAGAGCGAGCGAGAGAGAGAGAGAGAGAGCGAGCGAGAGAGAGAGAGAGAGAGAGAGCGAGAGAGGAGAGAGAGAGAGAGAGAGAGAGAGAGCGAGAGAGGAAGCGAGAGAGAGAGGAGAGAGAGAGCGAGAGAGAGAGAGAGAGAGAGAGAGAGAGAGAGAGTGATGAAGAGAGAGAGAGAGAGAGAGATAGAGAGAGAGAGAGAGGCGAGAGCGAGAGAGATAGAGAGCGAGAGCGAGAGAGATCGAGAGAGAGAGAGAGAGAGAGCGAGAGATCTCTCTTCTCTCTCTCTCTCTCTCTCTCTCTCGAGAGAGAGCTTAATTAACCAAAGGGAGAAGAACAAGGGACATATTACATCACATCAGATATCTTATGTTATTTAGAATTAGTCAAGCAAGTGTAGTCACAGATTGCGCAATTCACATGGGAAACGGTGACAAAAGAAGTGAGTGAATAAAATGAAATTCAGTCTCTGAAGAATTGTAGAGTGTTGAAAAGTGTAACTTTCACATAGCAGTTGTGAAGCTCTTAAGAGGTAGTTTACCCCTCACAAATTATTCAACCTCATGTCTTAAAAAATATGTTCTTCTATATAAAAAATTGCTAAATATTCCATGCAATGTAAGTGGATAGGGACTGGGGCTGTCGATCTTCAAAAATGTCAAAATAAAAGTATACTTTATTTTAAAAGCATCTAATGACAGCTTTGTGTAACTTAATAAAATATTATTTCAAGTTTTTTCAATGCAAATTATCTTACTGTGTCTCGCCAGTATAAAAGAATTACTTCTTACAAAATCTTCATTTGTGTTCCATGGAGCTGACAAATGGCGCGGTTGCGCTCCGGGCGACCCAAGTTCGATTCCCAGCTCGTGGTACTTTCCCTACACCATTCTCTCTCCTACTTTACTCCCTGTCCTCTCTCACACTGTACTATACAACTAAAGGCAAAAAATGCCCTCCAAAAATGAATGCGTTTTTAAAAAAAATTGATTGTATGCCCACACAGGAGTTTATTTTCAATCTAATAAAAATTTTGTTCTGGTGTTTATCTGTGTGAGGGTGTCTCTGCTTATAAATATCAAGTATAAACTGTATATGTTTGGACCTCATTTTGGAGGTGGGTTGCAAAATCCTCATAAGAGACATCCGAGGGTGGCATTTCTCACGACTAAAAGGCCAAAAATAAAATATGACATTTCTCGACTCTGTTCTTGTGTGTGCTGGTAAATGCCACCAGGCTCTGCTGTCATCTGAAGGACATTTACATTAGATGCACCAAAATGAAATGAGAAGCATCCGCAGAACTGAAGAGCAAATAATATTATAGACTGACAGGAATAAAGGGAAACTTTTACTTGAGTCTCCTGTGTCTCAAATATTTCCATTGAGAAAGAGAGGCAGAAATCTCACAAATGACTCTATTAGTGTTTCAGAGGATGAACTTCAATATGAACTCAAACATTTCTCATCAAATTGACCCAAATCCAGATTATTTTACCTCTCTAAATCTCCATATTTGAACACAAACACTCGGTTTGATGGTGAACATGTTATTTAATAACACAGTCAGTTATATCAGCATTCTCCTCTGAAATGGAAATTTGGGCCGGTTCTGAAAGTGGTCCAGAGATCCCTCAGGCGAGCACCTGCTCTGGCAGCGTTTCGTTGGACGAAGGATACGAGTGGCACCTTGGGCTGTTCTTTATGTCTCTCCATCACAGGAGCTTTTAAGAACTTTTGTTCATAGCTCCATAAAACAGCTTTGTGACTATAAACACCAGAGGCCTCCTTTCCTTTCTCTCTGTCTTCTTTTGCCTTCCCGCTCTTAATATACCGACTGTGGTAAAGAGAGAGAGAGAGAGAGAGAGAGATAGTGAAGTAACTAGGCCAAGCACAAGAGTGACTTAGGACGGGAAGAAAATGCTGTACTTGAAATGCTGGCATCCACGGGAAGTTCTTTGTTTTTGTAAATCTCATTTTGTGTCATTGTGGATCATCTCAAGTGGGTTGATTTTCCATAAACATCAAACAAAAGTGTCATTTTTATTCTCTAATTCATTTTTACATTTACATTTGTGCCCTTGGCAGATGCTTTATTTCTAAAGCTATATTCACAGTGCAGTGCATTCAACATATCTGATCAATGTTTGTGTACCCTTGGGATTTAAACACATGATCTTTATAGAAATCACAACGAATGGTGTGCGCGCGCGTGCGTGCGTGCGTGTGTGAAAAAGCAAAAATGCATTTATCAAAAATTATATTATTAGACTTAGACAGCTTGGGTGTAAAAGAGCTGACGCTGCAGTTTGCTGTGCTAAAATGCACAAATAAACAAAAAGCTTAAGTCTCCACTGGCTGTATAATGCCACTAAAATGGGTCACATTATTGTTTCGTTTCTTAAAATGATGTTTTCCTTGAAGTCAAAGTTTCGTGCACCACAAATTTATATTAATGTTTATTTAGCTCAAGATTATTTTTCAACTCCAAAAACTAAAATGAAACAGGCCTTTTGTGTCCCTGTACCTTTCTAGGGATAAAACAAAATAAAAGTCCTGTCATCATTTATGCATGCTCAAATGGTTCAAAACCTGTATGGGAATCTTTCGTCTATGCAACCCAAAAGAAGATATTTTGAGAAATGCGTCCATACTATGGAAGTCAATTATTTGGTTACAGTTCAATTTGGAAATTCTTCATAATATCTTCTTTTGTTGTGTCAGGTTTGGAATGACATCAGGGTAAATAATTGATGAATCATTTTCATTTTGAGGTGAACTGTCCCTTTAAAACTTTTAAAATGAGCAATTATATTTTCTGGAATATAAGAGTGCAATTCAGCTGCCTTGAATCACAGCCTGCTTTCAAAGCCTGCGAGACATTGTGACAACTTCACAAAACAATCAGAGCTGCAATGTTTTGCTCAAACTGTTAAGGTCGGACGGAAATGAGTAGAGATCTTGTTATAAATAAGCGCTGATGCTCGCATCAGACGTCGGTTTGGAGAAATATTCAGAGCATCAGGTGTTACACAAACACTTTCACACATTTTAGGTGTTAAAGAGAAAACAGGAAAACACTACAGGTGTTTTTTCTAATTACCTCACCTGACTGAGCCGGCCAAACAGGTGAGGTGTAAATGCGTGAGGTCACGCATTCAAATGTTTACATCATTGAGACATTTGTCTGTATTTATACACTCATGGTTTAAAACCAGCTAAAAATTTGTCTCCAGCACCAAAGATTATTTTTAAAGTGTCATTCATACATAATTCATTTTCACCATATTATACCCCAAATCGTTTATGCTGAGAGTCATTATGCAAATCAGGTAATGTTGCAAACACACCCACAAAATTATTGCCGTCTGCAGTATCGCAGCTCGCAGGCCAGTTCCGAGCGCCAGATTGTGGAGGATGTAGCCGACTATCAGGATTTGGCATACGGACCGCGCTGCATCCGTCCATCACTGCCATCCAGACACCTGAATCAGCTCCTTAAGACGCCAAATGTGCACTCAAATACACCGCTTGTCTAGATATGCTCCCAGTTTTAATGGTCAAGTTTTTTGGCTTTAAGTATGAATATGTTAGGCTTAAGGATGTGTATAAACTAGTGTGCTCCATTTAGAAGATAAAAGCATTCAGACTCTCACTTCAATGATTTTTATGACCTCATTTTGCACTTCAGCTCCGACACATGATGTCAGAAACTGCATTGTGCAAATTGCATTCAGTGCAGATTTTGTCATTCGCATCTGGCACCAAAGCAATGCAAACATCGCTATCGAAAGCCGGGTTTCATCACTGCTGAATTCCCCCCAGTTTAGTGTTAAATTCAGTGTGTTAAAGTGGAGCAAGCGCTAAGTAAATTCAACTCTCAGTGCGTTTCACGACCAGTTCATCACCTGTCAAATTAAACTGAATAGGGAATAACAAACTAGCTGAGTGAGAAACATGCTACAGCTTGAAAAAATCCACATCACAGAGGGCGGCTGGTGCCGAGCTGTACTGAACCAGACAAACAGAAGAGGTTTTGCCTGAGGAGATGCTCTGTCTCCCAGCTTAACTTACTGTATATAGACATCAGTGGACCAGGCTTTACTCTATAGAGTCAAATGAGAAAAGATTGAGAGCTGGAGATGAGATTGGTAGAGAGACAGAGAGAGTCTATGTGGCCCTGGACCATAAAACCAGTCACAGGTAGCACGATTTGTATATAATAGTCAACAATACATGGTATGCGTCAAAGTTATCAATTTTTCTTTTGCGTCAAAAATCATTAGGATATTAAGTAAAGATCATGTTCCATGAAGATATTTTGGAAATGTATCAAAACTTTATTTTTGTGAGCAAAATCGCTAACAAAAATGGCCGGAAACACGTCTAGAAACTTCACTCGTTGCTGCCGCTCTTTGGGAATTATCCACTCAAGTTTGGTATCTATGTAAAGCTTAGAATTTCAGCTTTCAGGTTCATCTATTCGCCAAGACGGTAAGACGATAGAGAGCGTTAAATCAAACCTGTTTCTTCTTAGCAGCTGCCTGCTACACCGCCTCTGATTAACAACTTTAAAGGCCATTTTCTCAATAATTCGATTTTTTTGCACCCTCAGATTCCAGAGTTTCAAATATCAATCTTTGTCCACGATAACCGTGAAGTTAAAGTCTGATACTGTGACAGCCCTAGTAAAAGCGAATAGTAGAGCAGGTATATACGTGACTCACATGGAATGGTTCTCAGGTACAGGTTGTCTCTGATGACTTGCTGCAGTTTGTGGTCGATTGAGCCTTTCTGGAACTGCAGGCTAAGATAATGCCTCAAATCACTGTTCAGCACTTTACCTGCAGAGAGAGAGAGAAAGAGACAGAGAAAAGAGAAAGATCATTTATAATAGATTTTATGGAAAGAGAAGTAGTAATGTTTGGCATTATTCTTAGACAATACAACCTTGACTAACTCCCAAAAGAGAAAACTGTATTGGTCTGCTTCTTCAAACGTTAGGAGTCTTATAATGTTTCTTAAAAATTGCAGTAGACAGTTCGTAATGCACACCTATTCAATCAATTTCCCAACAGTCAAAATCAAGTCTCTGAAATGCATCCAATTATTCAAGTACAATAGGTTGCAAACATTTTTTTTTCATGTGATTTCAAGCAAACGTCTCTATTTAGCCTCCTTTTAATCTCGGTGCTGTATTTGAGAATCGACCGAGATGATAACATTGATATTTGTCTCTCCTACAGGTTATTTCAAAAGAACTTTTAGTGCCTGCTTGTTTTTATAGTTCCTAAAACTGGATCTGCATCTCACTCCGTGTATACAAACACACACACACTTAACGTAAAAGCCCAACCACACACACACACACACACACACACACACACCACACACACACACACACACACACACACACACGTCTCTTACAAGGTTTGCTAACTCAGAAAAGACTTCACAAACAAGCTGACACAGTTTGTGTTGAAAGAGTCTCTGAAAAGTGAAACCTAATGAAACTCTCCACGCAGAACTTTTAAAAGGCCCAAACTTCCTCACTTTGCCTCTTACTGACAAACTCCAAAGGCTCTGGAAAGTTCACACAAAGCAACTCTGCAGACGAAACTAACTCAATGGAAGAAGACCGTGGCTGTTTGCTGATGCGGATAAGGAGGTGGAAAGAAACAGGGAGAAATAAAGTTTGAGAGTCCAACAGCACAAGAGGGAAGGGAATTAATGGGTCATGTCACGAGAACTCGATTTTTGCACCGATTCGAAAGAGTTTAATGTACAATGACAACATATTGAAACTTTTACAACTCGACAACTTTAAGTCTTAAAGGAAACAAAATTGCAGAAACGTCTTGCGCTGAAATCCTTTCATGTTGGACAGCCAAATGCTGCTTGTGATCGGAACATAAAGCAACCCAATGAAATACATTTTATTCTGGGACACCAAAATTAATGTTGTATTTAACCTACTTGACCAAAACAAGTTTTTTTTTTTTTACATATTTTATATATTGAGTAAAGAAACAAGGACAAACTGGTCATGAAAACTAAACTTTTACGATGACTTCTGAATTATAATTGGCCCACAAAAGGAAAATATAACATAACTGTAACATATCTGTAAAAGTATGGTAAAGTACATTGCTTTATTGGTAAAATTTTAGCATATTTTTCATATATTGTGGTACAAACATAACATCAAGGTAAAGTGCATTGCTTTAACAATCAATTTTTAATAATATCATTTTTATATATATTAGTACAAAAGTAACATTAAGATACAGTGTTAAAGTATTTTTATATATTTTGGTACAAAAGTAACATTTAAGTGAAGTACATTACTTCAAAAGAAAAATGTTAACATTTCTTTATATATTTCAATAACAACGTAACATTAGGGTAAAGTACATTAATTCAATACATTTTTTACATATTTTTATATATTTTGGTACAAAAGTAACATTAAGGTACAATACATTGCTTTAACAGTAAAGTGTTAACATTAGCTTTAATAGTAAAACATAATAAATAGCAAATAAATGACTTAAATTATGAGTGGCCCACAAAAGGAAAAATACAATTTACATTAAAGTAAAATGCATTGCTTTAATAGTATAGTTAACACATTTTTATATATTTTGGTACAAAATATTTTTTTAAGTAAATGTTTAAAAAACAGCAAATAAAAACACTTAAGAAAAAAGGGGGAAATGGTCATAAAAACTAACTAAACTAAACTGTGACTTGACTTGGCCCACAAAAGGAAAAAAATCTAAGAAAAACCAGCATACGATAACCCTTATAAGAAATGGCGAGTGAGAACATGTGCAGGCCGATGACAAACCACTAAAGCATTTCTATAATCTCTCTCTCTCACTCCATAAAGCACTATAATCTCCTGAAAAACACAGCGTGACCTGTTATGTGTCATAACCTTTGGGCGGAAAGACAGGTGTCCCGTCAGAAGTCCTGAATTAAGCAGGATTTACCAACCAGCAAAAGCACAGATATCCCATCACTCTTATTTGTTCTGACAAGCATGAGACAGGAATTCTCAAAGCGAGCAGATATTGGCAGCATTTATAATGTGTCTTGGAGATCATCATTGCTTCATTTTAAACATGGAAGAGTGTTCAACCTGCATGCTTTATCATTCATGCGAAACGCATTTTCCTGCAGCCAGCGACTGAGAAAAAAAAGCGTGTTCATCTCTGCAGTCATGCTGTATTATAATGTTCTGTCAGGTCATTTCGAAGCTCATAATATGAGTATGTTGTCAAAGACAGGGCAATAAAATGAGACACTGCTATAAAATGAGTCAGGTCTGGTCTTCTACATGAACTCTGTCAGATTCACAGGTTTCTGGTGCCAGAACAGAACCTTAAAGCTGCAACTATCCGTAACTGTATTCAGTTAAAAATGAAATTAATCTGTAACAGCAGTGCTTCTCAAACTGGAGGCACAGTTTTGTGACATTTTATAAAACATAAAATTTATTATACATTTTAAGAAATAAAGTTTCAATTTGTAGCTTTTTGATTTTGTCTTCAGCACATATTGGAGCTAAAAGCACAGCTATGAAACAGATGCTCAGATCTCTCTCTCTCTCTCTCTCTCTCTCTGGCCTATCCCACATCTTTTCCTATCAATAAAGAATGTAATATAACAATCTTTTCAGGGGAGCCAGAGAATTTGTTAGGACAGAGACCACAATGCCACTTACACAACAAAGCAAGCAAACAAAACAAACAGAAGAGGTTACATGTAATCTTCATATGATACCTGATTCAGATTCAGAGAGGAGGAAAGAGAGGAGACAAGACGAAAAGATATACGAGATAAGAAAGAGAGTAGAGGAGACAAGACGATAGACGGGATGAGAAAGAGAGGAGACAAGACAAGAAGATATACGAGATGGGAAAGAGACAAGACAAGACGATAGACGGGATGGGAAAGAGACAAGACGAGAAGATATACAGGATGGGAAAGAAAAGAGACGAAAAGATATACGGGATGAGAAAGAGAGGAGAGGAGACGAGGAGATATACAGGATGAGAAAGAAAGGAGAGGAGATGAGGAGATATACAGGATGAGAAAGAAAGGAGAGGAGATGAGGAGATATACGAGATGAGAAAGAGAGGAGAAAAAACAAGAAGATATACGGGATGAGAAAGAGAGGAGAGGAGACGAGGAGATATACGGGATGAGAAAGAGAGGAGAGGAGACGATAGACGGGATGGGAAAGAGCCAAGACGAGATGAGAAGATATACGGAATAAGAAAGAGAGGAGAGAAGACGAGACGAGAAGACATTTGTCCTCCAAACATCACTTTTGTTATTTTTTCATGACAGCCATCATAAACCCTTTGCCCCCTCAAACTGTTTAAGCGTTCATGTCTTGTTTAGGAGCAGATGGCACTTTTGCCCGATTTGGCTACTAACAGCTCAAATAAGAGCTTATTTTCTCAGCTGTGCTCCGATTCCCCATCGATTCAGCTGAGGGAGCCTGTCACACATGCATCTATTAGACATCACCGATTATAAGACTCGAATGAGCTATTTTTAGCTCTGGTAAATCTGCGGTAACATCTCCAGAAGCACTCGGAGGTGATGATTCCGGTACCGAATGTCATTGAGGTAAAAAGACTTTCGACAAGCAGCTGTTGCAGAATGGATCGAACAAGAGCTCGACAACAGCGCCAAGACGGCTGATTCGCTCTATTTTTTGATCGCCTCTCCGACCTCTCTCTCTCTCTCTCTCTCTATCCTGGTTGATGAAAGATTTGAGCCGTCATGACAGTCGCTGAGACAGCCACATGACCGTGGCACACGGTTATTCTTGAAAGCGGTGTGGAAGGCCATTATTCGTCTTTTTCAAGGGAATCTAAAAGCTCTGTGTGTCACAACGTGATGGTGAGGGAGTCATGATTTCTGTGACCTAAAAGCTCATAGTGAAGGAACAGAACAAAGCCAAACTGAAAAGAAAAATCAAGAAAGACAGCGAGCAGAGGAGAAGAAGAAACAGGGGAATTTAAGTAGAAAGAAGACGTATGTACAGACAATACAATGCTGAGTGAACCAAATGCTGGATATTTATGTTATATGTAGGTCATTTTAGGGACTATGTAATTTACTGTAATACAACTAATGTATTGATTTCTATCAATAAAACACATTTGGTTTTATTTATATTGACAGTTTTAAGAAAATGTCAATTTCCCCTATGTCATTGCTCTACAATGTTAAGATCTGTAATGTAAATTCAATCCATTTAGAGATCAACAACACCAGATGCGCCTCCAGGTTCTTTACACAAAGAAAACAAATAATAAATAAATGCTCTCTATTCTTAACCATCCAGCAATAGGTCAAGAGATTAAAAATATCTTATATTATCAAATATTAACATTAACACAATAAACATTAGCACAGTAAGTTTAGTGACAACAGCTTAAGTATTACTTTATTAGCTTTATTTGAATTTTTATAATTACATAAGACATATTATTGTTATTTATTATGTAAAATATAATGACATTTCTTATAAATAATAATCTTAATATTCTTTAATTAGAAATCTATTTATTAATTACCTGTCTAATATTATATTAATAATAAATAACACACCAAAAGCAAATTTCACTATTTGCGTGAGTAAATTACATACAAAGGCAACGCAAAGAGGCAAATATACGAAATTTTGTGTGGGGCAATGCAGCGACATGAACTGGGCGTCACGATTGCCGCAAACGCGCGATATTCACCTCAGTCGCGTCTTACGCGCAAATCGAGCGGGATATTTGCGCAAAGAGCTTATTAACACGTATTGTGCGCGAATACACTCCACAATGTTTTTATCCATGCGAGTGACACGAAAAACAAATACTCCCGCGAGTTATATAGAGCGAGGAACACAATGTTTCGCTTTTGGTGTGTACACTGTTTAAAATATTATATTAATTGATTACTGAAATTAACAACCCTACCTAACACACTAGCAACCATCTTGCAATGCCAAAATAGCATAGCAACGGCTTAAAAAACCCTCAAAACACTTCTGCAAGAAATATTTCTGACAAGAAATACATAAGTTTTTATCCTTTCTTAAACGTAAAAAAAACCTCCCTTAATACTACGAAATTGTAACATTTACAACTTGTCTTGACAAACTTTCCTGTTTCTAGTAAAGTGCTGCAACATTCAGACAAAGTGCATGTGTATTGTTACCTCAAGTCTGGATTCAGAAGTAAAAAGCATCCAAACACACATACTTTTGTTGCTTTCAGCAGCAGAGATGAGAGCACTTGCTTATGTGCCGTTTCTGCGACTGTTAAATCGTACCGTACCGTGTGCTACGACAAAGCTTGTGTGCCTTTTGCTCCAACAGGAGAATTCAATTTCAGCCGTCCATCGTGATATAAAAGCATATTCATTGTCCTCCAGTTACAACGCACGGGGGCGATCAGAATAGCCATCAGCCCAAACAAACAGATCTGAGGTGAAGGGGTTGATGGGAATTTGTGGAGGCAGAGTTTATAGTTTTGACACGTTACATAAGCATCCTCCTCAAAAGGTGTGCGCTCGGCGCAGCTGTCAAGTCTGAGAGGCATTTGGGCGGAAGAGTTTGCTGAGTAAATATCTCACATCATGCGATGAATTTTAACAACGTGAGGCTCACAGACTTGCGTCTTATCCATCCCGACCAAGACGTGCAGGATTATTTCTCACATTTAATTGACGTTTCATGGTGTTGAGCTCACGCACCAGATACTGTATCTGAGACTTTCGAGATGTTGCTTGAGATCAACATCACACGACTGAACGGACACAAGTGCTACACTGAGTAATATGATTTCTCCCATTCATTTTTCCATAAGATCTCTGTCTCCTCCTCGCACCCCTCTTTGATTTTGCTCACTAAACTGAAAGAAACTTTAAGCGACAAACTACATCCCCATAAGCAAATGTAAAGTGGCACCTCCGACAAAATAATGCAGTAGCTTATGAAACCAAGCTACATACTTTCAGAAAAGTTTCTCGGTTATGAGGTTATGTTTGGCTTTTAACGCTCTAGGAGAGAACATTATAGTGAGAAATGATATCGTTTCACAAGGGAGACACTTGGAAAGGAAAGAAGTGTTCGAAGTAAAAAACAGCTTAATATTCTAAACCTTGACTTCTATTTACTATTAGCAGCGCCTCATTGGATTTTGCCACCCTTTACACACACACACACACACACACACACACACACACACACACACACACACACACACACACACACACACACACACACACACATTTGCAATAATGGCTATAATAGATTTTTTTAATTAACAACAAATATCAAACCATATCAACCATGTCAGTGCACAATGGTTTGTGACCCATTAAAGGTACATTTCAGGTAAATTGCAATTAACTTTATCAACTGGGGTCATTTAGTCTCATCTGACATTATAGAAGGTGTGTGCACAGTAGTGCATACCATTGGAATTTTTATGTAAACACCCACGGGGTCACATGTGCAACATTTGGTGATCCAGTATGTCTCCACATGTGATCACATGTTTTTCACATGTCACTACATGTTGCAAATGTGATCCCATGGGTTTTTAAATGTATGTATCTTTTCTGTTTTTTATACATTTTTATCAATTAAATCAACTCAACCACTTTACTAAAAATGTAAAATAGTTGAAATGACTTGTAAAGCAATTTGTAAAATGTACAGATTGAATGCACTGTAATGTCGCTGAAAAAGTAATGTGTTTGATTTAAACGTGCAGTACAGTAATTAATTTTTTTAGGTCTATATATATCTAAAATAGAAAACTGAAATATAACTAAAATGTTATTAATATAGTTTCTGAAAGTCTGATAACATTTCAAATAAATTCTTGTTTAACACTGCAATTGGCAACCTTGCAAAACATAAAAAACATCAGATGTGACATTGCTTGCTTTATTTATAGACCCGACAGCTCTATAAAAAGTGTTATAAATCATTATTATGAGTCCAGAGTCTGAATTTTTTAATGAACTTGTTCAAAAGCAAATTTTTGTTCATTTTAAAGTCACGGTGTAACAAGAATAACCCAGCACTTATGTTTATATTGAGAAAGCCGAAAAGACAAAGAGACTTTGACAGGGGTTATACTTCTCCTCAAGCTCTGCTGACTCTTGCTCGACTCTCAGGACACGAGGGCCAAGAATTAATGAAAGATTAATTACACTGCCAGAAACCTTTATTTATTATGACAAATAGCCCCGAGAACGTGCCGTAGGAAGCTTTGGGCCTTTATGGAGGACAATGATGAATTTAATCAACTGTGCTAACTTTGTCGAAATTTATGCCACTTATGCCCTTCCTGACTTCAGCACAAACACAATTAGAGCAGGCGGGGGTGCAGAAGAGTTCAGAACAGTTAAAGACTTCATTCCTGGGAACTTAATTATTATTTAGGGAATAATAAACCATTATAAATAGTGAATTATGCAAGATATACTGTATGAGCCGAAAAGGAGTTTGTCATTTCTGCCGGTGGAATGAAGACAAAATGCCCAGGAGCATGGAGTTACGGTAAAGCTACTGTGTAATACAGTTAGAGACAGTAATAGATGGAGACAGACAATTTCAAGTAGACGGAAGAACATCCAACATGGCAGATATAGGAAAGGAAGTCCCGCCTTTCGATTATTGAAAAAAGTCTCTCAAAAAATGTATAAATGCATGAAAAGACATCATCTGGCAAAAACGAAAAAGAGCCATCACACGGATAGATGTGATATTTCAGCTCTTTCCGTGACATCTAACTCTGCTCCTCAGTCAGACTGGGATTCAGGAGTTTAATGCCTGGATAAATATCACGTTGGCAATGTAAAGTGCAGCAGAAGAGACATCTCTAAAATGGCACATAAGCGACACAGGTCATTACGTCCCCAGCAGAGCACAAGATTCACAGTGACAGAGCCCCACGACTGCTTTACCCCCATCCCGCCACTGTCTAAAATCAAATGAGTTTTTCTAAAAGCCGGGGACGTAACCTGTGCGCTTTCAGATGGAGAACTCCATTTTCCCTCCTCATTGCTCTCCGTGTGATTGATTTTCCCATTACGCCAGAACACGGGGATGAAATGAAACATCGCTAATGGAGACGATCCCGGGCAGTGTGGATGAGAGCGTCACGTTCCGGCCCTGTCGGGATTGCTAAACTGTGAATGCACAACTGCAGAACGCATCGGAGATGAGCTAAGATCTTGGGAATCGTGGGATTGGCCCATATAACTAGAATAAGTAGGTTGAATGGCATTAGCATAATTCAGGGAATCTGACGAAAGGGCGGAGCTCATCGGCATTACATGCATATTATTTCGGCAACGTGTGTGTATGTCCCTTGCTCTCATTACGTTATGCATATTTTGCCAATACTGTTTATCATCTACCTGTGGTTTCAATATACAGTATTATTGTCCATTTAAAAACCTACACCAGTCATGACACTTTCATAATGTGTCTATTTACACTAAATGCAACCAGCCAGTCTTGTTGGCAAAGACTATTTTTACCAAATAGAAGAAACTCAAGTTATTATCTAAAAACATTTGCTTTCCAATGAAATAACCTGTCTGTCCGGGTACCCTTGAATCCAAAGCCCTATCTGTTTTTCTCTCTCTCAACCTCTCAATATCCAAATTTTCTTGTCTTGTCAGTTCTTACTGCACCAATCAGGCAGTAAGTCTCTCTCTCTCTCTCTCTCTCTCTCTCTCTCTCTCTCTCCGCCCCCCTTTCTCATTTCCCCCACAGTTGCACTGATGGAGTGAAATGCTTTCTCCTCTCCCTCCACAGCCCTCATTACGACCGGACGTTTCTCCTGCTTTTTCTCTTTTCTTTCAAGTAGCTCCCACCCCTCGCTTACCCTCGGGTGAAGTGTAAGGCGGCAGGCTAACATTTGTAGTAGATACGCAAACCCATCGAACTCTGTCCGGTTGACTTGTACACACCGCATGTCAAACGTAGCTTGGAAAGGACAATGGCAGTGGCGTGCTGTAGCATGCTAATGCGTGCTATACAGCGTTTATTGAGATTTAAGTGTGAAAAATAACCATCGGTGGAAGCAATCATTAGAAATCTCCTCAAATGCCCGAGCAGTTCCCATGGCAATAGCATCGTCTTTGAGAATGCTGGTATGCCCGGGAGGTATTTAAATGACCGAGAGAGGGGATTTGAAATGATCCATCAAAAATACATTTTAGACAAATAAAACAAAAGCAGATTTTATGCTCAACATCGTCGTTTAGTAAATGACAGTAAAGAACCGTAATGCGGGTGCTTTGGACACCGCTAACAGAGCAACACGCATGGTGAAGGTTAACTTGTATGAGAAAACCATGTGCGTAAAAGAGAGAGAGAGATTATACTAGACACCAGGGACACTACCGACAACTGATGCCACTGAAGCTCGAGGGCAAACTGTGATGCCCGTCTGGGGCTCAGGGCATCACATGCACACATGCACGCACGCGCAAGCTGTCACTTTGTGTTGGCATGAGAGCCAATCGCTGTTAGAAAACAAACCCGTGCGTCCTGTTTAAAACGCTTATTGTCATGGTGATAACATCCTGCCATTATATGCAAAAACATGCGGCGGCATATCCTGACCTTCAGTGTTGCGACGAGGCACGTGTGTGTTTGAGGCTTGTGGTGGCACCGCAGGTCAAAGCAATTCACCCTCACGTAATTACAGGTAGATACACTCTTGACCTTTCTGTGTGTGCGTGTTTACTGACGTGTTTGTGTGCCCATGTGCCGCCTGACGGGTGGTATCGAGAAAACCTCACGCTGCATCAGTAACAGCCAGAAGAGAAAACACTACCGTTGTCTCCAACACCGTACGCATTGTCTCCACTCCTATAGAGTATAAAACACATCGACGACTCGTCCTCAGATCTCTGTGTTGTAATGAGGGTCTAACAACAGTGTATATGTCGTGTGTGTTCTACATCAAAGAGACAGGCCTGCTCTCACTGAGACAACAGCGCTATACATTATACATGAGATCAGATGAGCTCTAAATGAGAGGAGTGAGATGTGCTGCTACATCACTTAAAGTGCACAAACACACACATTTCCACAGGCAAAAATCTATATTCATCATTAATTACAAACTTTTTGGCTGATAAAGATGGTCACAACTTTATTTTCTTCTTTATTTATTTCTCTCTCTTACACACACACACACACACACACACACACACACACACACACTTAGAAGCTTTAGCATTTACATTTGCATTTATTCATTGCACAGACGCTTTTATTTGAAGCCATAATCCTAACCCTCACAGAAACCTGTTGACATTTTTAGATTTTAAACAGTATATACAACCGAACCTGGACAAACACATCACTTTACAACACTATACAACGCGAGTTACTAGACAAGTTTTTGCTGTGGAACATTAACAATATGTATGATACAAATATTTTTAAAAGGTCAAAATGATGCTGATCACTGCACTTAAACTTAAACGTTTTACTACTACCACGTCTATAGTGTGCAGTTCACTGAAATAAAACTTAAATTAATAAACTATGTGCATAAAAAAAAAAGACAATAACCTTTAAGCAGCAACTTTCGTACATGTCGTCGCTGTCGGGCGTAAACCTCACAACTCCAAATCTGTAAATTCTTACGAAATGGGTAAAACAACACTGACACACAGTGTTTAACTTCTTACAATGCAAAATAATAACTAAACCCACAGAGAAAAATTAAAAGTGATGATAATTAATGATTTGTGAACAAATATAAATCATAAAAATGAAGGCATCATATGACTTCATGGAGACGGCATAATGCATTTTAAATGTGGTTTTAGAGCTATAATGGCATGGCATGGTATGGCATGGTATGGCATCGATCGCTGTAACTATACTTTTTTATTACTCTGTATTGTTCGGGATGAATTATGATTTGAATGATCTATTCCTCAATAAAATATGCTGATCAAACTACGCCGATCAAAAGCATCAAACTGTCTTTTATTAAAAGTCACAATCACACATGTAGATTTCCTAGAAACTGTTACCAGTGTATATTATTCGTATACTATTATTCATGTGATGTAGTTTAGTTAGAAGCTGATGGTGTTACATAGATACATTTACTATAGCGATGCAGGCAGCATTAGCTTGAAAAATCTATACACGAGTCCATTTAGCGCACTGCTAAATAAATCAAGCCTCTCTCGGAGGAGTCTGGCGTGACCGCTAAAGAGCAAACATCAGGACATCTGCTGGCGTGAGCGCTCGGGGAATGAACCCGGTCCACTTTTCCACTCGCGGACAAATCACCCCTCCGTATTACCGGCCGACCGCCGATGATGACGGCCACATTAAAAAACACAGACGGGCAGGTGCACATACTTTTGTCCCCAGGGCAACTTTTACACAACGTATCTTCTGATGGAGAGGCATACTTGTTGTGTAGTAGCACTAAATGTGAATCCATTACAGATGAGGATGTGTGACCTACTTATCTTCCCTCCCTCTCTCCCTCTCTCCCTCTCTCCCTCTCTCCCTCTCTCCCTCTCTCGACTTGGGAAGTTAGTGCTCCTGGGTTCTGCTCTGACATCAAAGGTCTGCTTGCCACCCACTTCTTTCAGAGCTCGGCATGAAAACCAAAAAGTAGAATGCGAGTGTTGGTGCGGTACAGCGAGTTAAAAGACACAGTTCACCCAAAAGTGAAAACGTACGTATTTAGCAGCTGCTTTTATCCAAAGAGACTTAAAGGGAAAGTTCATCCAAAAAGGAAAATTCTATCATCATTTAGCCACCCTCATGTCATATAAAATCTGTATGACTTTCTTTCTTCTGCAGAACATAAAAGAAGATATTTTTAAGAATGTTGGTAACCAAACAACACTGAATCCCATTGACTTCCATTGTATGGACACTAATCCACTGAGACATTTCTCAAAATATCTTCTTTTGTGTTCTGCAGAAGAACGAATCATATACATGTTTGGAATGACACGAGGGTGAATAAATTATGATTTTTTTTGTGAACTATCCCTTTATTCCACAACCTACAATTCAGCTGCTCATAAACACACTTTGGCCAAACTTTATCTCCCAACATAAACAGAGAGACTTTCCCCATCTGCTTATCACTTCTTGGAAGAGAAAAAAGTGAAAAAGAAACATACTTGGCAGTGAGAAAATGTTTTGCCCATGAAGATAATGAAATAAACTAGTTCACAGTATTTCTCCCTCACAGATGGAAGAATCTGCACCGTGGGACACCAGCATATTCTGTCTGTTTCTTTAAAATTAAAAGATGCGATTATCATGATCATCATCATTATCATCATCACATTTTGGATTCATCTTAAAAATGGAGGTAAAAACTGTTTAAAGGGATAGTTCTCCCTTTCATCATTTATTCCCCCACGTGTCATTCCAAACCTGTATGACTTTCTTTCTTCAGGACACAAAAGACACCAGTGACCTCCATTGTATGAACCAAAATCACATTTCTTAAAATATCTTCTTTTGTGTTTTACAGAAGAAAGAGTCATATACAGGTTTTTAATAACATTATGGTGAATAAAAGATGACAGAATTGTTATTATGATTTATTTTACAGTATTTTGTGGATTCCGTGCGACTGTACATTGAACACACATGAGACGTTTTAAAAATGCACTTTTCCGTTTTTAGTACATTGTTGTCATGTAAACATGCCCTGAATTTCCATAACGGCCCCAAGTCATCTGCTGATGTCTCGCTGCTTCATTTGCTTTGCTTTTCATTTAAACTATACCTTTAAATGTTCAAATACTTTTGGGAACCCCTGTATGTATTCAAGGTAGCAGTGGCCTGTCTGTGCGCTATGAAAGTCTCTTCTCTAAAATCTAGAATCTTAACTTTGACCTTCTTACGTTCAGATATAAAGCCCTACAGTATATGTGTGTGTGTTGGGACTTGTGACACCTGTGAGCTGGGACAGACAGCCTGAGAACAGTTCATTGGTGTATCTGTGCTGTGCCTTCAAAAGCTTGTCTGGTGGCAGTGCTGATTTTCTCAGAGTCCCTTTAAACCACCAGCAGGGACTAGACTCTAACACGAGCGGCCGCTGAGAATATCAATCGAAACCTCAGTGATGTCGCGGATCCCCCCCCCCCCTCTCTCTCTCTCTCTCTCTCTCTCTCTCTCGCTAGCTCGCTCTTCCGTCCCTCCGCATCCATGTGAATGATTAAACCCTCTGCTGTTTCGGGCACTTCCATTGTCAGCAGCATATCTAATTAAAGTTAAAAAGCAGTTTATTCAAGGCAGCTTTTAAATCACACACCCCATTAGTTTAAACCTTGACCGGTCGTGTGGGCTCACGCGCAGACAAGAAAACATGCAGGGGGTCCACTTACCGCTTAAAGAAGTGCTATTTGTGTTCAATGTTATTATTATCCCCCCTGAGTTCCAAAATCTGGTCTTCATACACTCGCATTTAAAGTAACATCTTAACACCAACATATAGAGACTAAAGACACACCAAAGACAATAACTACTACAAATATAAAAGTAAAAATGTTCACGAAAAAAGAATACGTGCACAAGATCCGCCTCATCGATTTGAATTGTGGTACATGCCAGAGTCACAGCTCATGCTGGGTTCTTTCACATCTGTTTGTGCCCATCACACACTCCATATGAATTATTTAAAGCATTGGTAATGATTCTGCAAAAATATGCATCAGCATGGCAGCGCACAGCCTGTAAAGTTTGATTAGATGCCAGCTGTGCCAGGACAATGGGGCAACATTCCCATCCTGCCTTATTCATCACAACACTCGTGCACGCGAGCACGCTACGTACACGCGCAAAAATCTCATCCGTCACTCATCTTTATCATTTCACTTTATCCACGTGCCAGAGGAGATAGTTATCTCTCCTCCTATAGAGCCGCCCCAGATTAACACCCGTGGCTTTGAGCTCAGAGGAAAGACACAGATAACAGGCGTTTTCAAATCCCGCATCGGAATTTGCAATTCAGGACTCGAAGAAAAGAGGGAGACGTGAAACGATGGAACACATCTCAGAGGAAGAACCGTGTGAATTACAAAGACCCGCCGACTTCATTTGTGCGCGGTCTCAGATGAGCCTCATTAGAAGAAGTGCACGCTGGGAAAAAATGCTGCGGTGGGATAATATCTGGTTTTAGTGACGTGCGCAAGAATCGGATAAAAATATTGACATTTGCTCTGGATTCAAGATGAGCAGCATCTGAAAAACAATTCTTTCAGCATTTATTCACCCTCATGTCATTCTAAACTTGTGTGACTTCCTTTCTTCTGCAGAACACAAAAGAAGATATTTAGAAAATTGTTGGTAACCAAAAAACATCGGACCCAATTGACGTCCATTGCATAGACACAAAACCGCTGAAACATTTCTCAAAATATCTTCTTTTGTGTTCCACAGAAGAAAGAGTCACAGGTTTAGTGAGCGTGAATAAAAGATCTAAAAAATTGTATAGTATACAGTAAAAAATGCACAAAAAAGCTATTTTTGATCGTAAAATGCCATTAATATCAGGTCACAAAATCTATTTTCAAAATAAATCATTTAAAGCTACAGTTCATCATGTTTGCCAGGTTTATTAATCAAACGAATATAACCTTTCAAATTCAATTACCAGCAAACTGTGGTCGGTATTTATTAAAGCGATATGGGTATTTGTTGGTCATCCTCATCTAATCCAGAGATTTCTACAGAATGTTTTCCCCGGCTCAGCTCCTCCCGAGACTTTGAGGTAATGAAGACGGCTGCTGTGAAACGGCTGAGTATCGTAGCGCTTTTGTAATTACGGAGCAAAATCAAACCTCCCCGGCTCTCTGTGGACTTGAGAAAAAAATCCAGCAAACTTTGAAGTAACATGAGGGAACGAAATTTAGGCTGAGGACTCTTCTAATGTCCCGGCGTGCCTTTATTTGAGGCCACAACGTGTAATGTGCAATAATTCCCAAATGCTCCTCGGTTCAGAGTTTCCCAGTTAATGCGTTTAAGAGAAAGCCACAATTTTACCATCATCACACAAGAGGAGCAGGTTACACAGACGGTCCAGGATTTGTACATTTTCTGAAGATGGTTCAGTGTTGCTATGCGGTTGCTAAGGTGATCCGAGTGGTTTTAATGAGTTGCCTTATGGCTGCAAGACTGTCTTACAGTAGCTGCCCATAAGAAAGAAAAATCTCTTTAATATCTCAATTCTTTCTCGAGATTAAATGAAGAGCAAATGGAAACATATGCTCAACTCTCATCTGCGTCTCAGATACTTTTATTGAGAAAAAGAGGCAGAAACGTCACAAAAATCTCAGATCTCAATATGAACTCAAATCCAGATTATTTTACCTCTACAATCTACATTCATTTTACACCTCTATACTCTTCGTGGATTTCAACAAGTGTTCATACTAAGTTAAATTGTGTCACAGCACTAATGCTAGCCGTAAGCGAGTGAAGAAAACTAAATCTAAAGTCAGTGCAAATATAAAAGTCATTCCACCTGGATGCTGAACAGCCACGAGTTTTGTCTCTAAAATTCACACGTTGTACCTGAAAACAAGCCACAAATAACAGCGGTGGTGACAGTGTGGGAAACATATTGGCTGTGGCACGACGCTTCCAAACTTTCATCTCTCCTTTATCCTTTTACTCCTCCACACAGCTACAGTATAGATCGTCCTTGACGACAGTATAAATCAAGCATCGTGTCGTAAGCCGGGGTTTATGTGCCAGCAAATGCATAAACTTAATTAACTTGCACCTTACAAGGTGTGTGTGCACGCATAAAGCGTAATGGAAACATAACCTGAGAGGAGAATTAGCCAGATGAGTTGATGTAAGAGATGCATTAATGGTGATAAAGAGAAAAAACAGGAAGGTGGGTTTGTCAGAGACATTGTCAAAGGTTATTCATAGAGCCGTAGCTCAACGACAGAGATTCGATCCCGAGTGTAAGAGGCATTTTTCACAAGCAACTAGAGAGACGTAAAGCAATAAGCTATGAGAGGCCATTCTTTACACTGATCTCAACACGGACGGTTAAGAGACTTTGTTAGGCCGGCCCGGAGGACAGCTTTATTGCTCAGACAATGCTCTTTTATTGCTCAGGAGATTTAATGGAGTTCATTTCAGTATCAACTTGTTCTCAGATATTTCTCCTTCAATTGCTTACAGACATAAAAATAGGAACAAGTGAGATAAGTGTTCAAATCCATTAAGAGTATAGAGGTTTTAAATGAATGGATTGTAGAGGTAAAATAATCTGGATTTGGGTTCATATTGAGATCTTCAATAATATTGAGTTGTGATTGCAGACTTGACAAATCGAGACATTGTCGAGATCTCTTCTGAAACTCTAACGGAGACTTTTGTGAGATTACTGCCTCGTGATTTTTCCTCCTCCTGTCTGGAACCCAATCAAACAACATCGCTTCAGTTCTTTCGTGCAATTCTCCCGCTCTGAAATTCATGACAGAAAACATTTCATTACAGTAATGATGGCAGACCTCAACCCGATTCACGTCTACATTACAAAATTCATTCCAGCAGTTCACGCGTAAGACCTCGAATAAAATTTAGCACGAAACAACTGTAAAGAAAAGACAAATATCTGATGCAAAAAAAAGAAAATCAGCAAGGTCGCAAGATGCTGATGTTCAGAGGAAGCAACAGAAAAGACGTCTCAGGAAAACACCAGCTGCCTCCTGCTGATGCCACATTTTTAATTCTTTCTTTATAGGAAACATCTACAAAGGAAGCGGCTGCGCGTGACAGCTTCACAATTATTCACAGCACTGATTGTAGGTTATATTTATCTCAATTCTTTGCGTGCCGGATCGTTAATTTAGGACGATCTTTGGCATTGTGTTGGAAATAAGCCGTTTGTCCTCTGTAATCTCGGATCGTCCTTTAAGGGTGACTTCCGCTGCATTTGACACACATCATCGCCCGGCGGTTCAGTGTTCCTGTGTACGGAGAGAGATGGAGATGAGTTCTTCACGCTCATTAGTCTTCAACGGCGACGTAAATACTACCGAGGGCCCTTCACCTGCTCAAATGGATCTTTCATCGTTCCCGTGTGCCGCAAGGTGCACTACAGGAAATGTCATATAATCTGAATAATGCATTTTAACTAATGCACAAACAACAATGGATCATTTAGGGAGGGATTGTTCACCAAGAATGTTGGAAACCGAACAACGGCGGTACCCATTCACTTCTATTGAATGGACACAAAACCAATGCAAGTCAATGGGTACCGGCATGGTTTGGTAACCAACATTCTTCAAAATATCTTCTTGTGTTGTGTTTTGCAGGAGAAAGTCATACAGGTTTCAAATGACAAGAGGGTTAGTAAATAATGACTTTCATTTTTAGATGAACTGTTCCTTTAAATGCTAAAGGAAAATTCTATTATTAAAGACAAATTATTGTTTGTCTACAACAAGGTTTACTCATTTTAAACATCATCACGCGGTGTCTCCAGATTTCAATATTACGCTATCAATTCATATTACTGTAGCACAAGTGCAATAACGTCTCTTTCAGAATTCAACATCTTCAGGTGAATAAATTGCATCATCTTTGTGTTTCACTCGCTCTGATGGTATCACCTTTCTAAAACCCTCTACGCATTTTCGAGCATTTCATTTCTGCCCAGGGAAACATTTGCGCAGCGAGTAGACGGAGCAATAAAGCTGCAAATGAAAGATTCACAATATGTCCCAATTAACGCTATTAATTCATATCTCAATAAGACAGATGAGCTTAATGAGTTGAAGTTTAGTCTTCCCACGCAAGCGGCTATTTTTCCTAAATGAATCAGTAAGAAGAGGCGGAGGGCCAGTTCAGAGCACACAGATGACAAACTCATGGTTGGCCAAAAGCTGCTAAGCAAAGAAAAAAGAAAAGAGTGAATCATTCTAAGGTAGCGTTTACACTCATAACCAACAAAAAATAGACAAATTAAGTTTTGCACATGCAAAACGTTCAAACAAGTGAAAGGCAAAATGTTCAGCGTCAGTCACCATCCATTGCATTTTTCTATATAATGAAAGTGAATGGTGACTGAGACTGTCAGTCTCATAACATTCTGCTCTCATAATGTCTCCTTTTGTGTTTCAGAAATGAAGTCATGAAGGTAAGGAAGGTGAACTACGGCTATTTTGGAGCTGTGAGAGATTTCAGCGTTCTATATGATTGATCTCGGCCCACATGGAGGAATAATGAAAAAAGGACGCATGGAAAATCGTGTCAGACGTTGTCAGCATTCCGAGTGAACAAGATTCATGCATTGATAAGCGTTCATCTTGTTCATGATATTGCATTTTCCATCTCCTGAATGTTCTCTCAACATTCACTGTCGAAACAAATCCAGCCATCGATCTTATTTGTGATGTTAAATGTTTAAAAGCGATGTCCAGACATTCAGCGCCATAATGTCTACGTGTGAATACGGGTCTCAAGGACTCGATTTTAACAAGAAAGCAACTTCAATGAAAACTTACCACCCATATAAAAGTGCTTTTAACTTTTATGACAGGAAATATTTCACATATCGTTCTCTCTCTGCCCTGAATACAGCCCACATACTACAATGGGATTAAAGTCTACTTGCACAAGCAAGGGAAGATGGCCTTCAGTTTGCAACAGCGAGTTAGCGCTTTGCATGTTAGATCAACGGTGATGGGTGTCGGTAAATGCTTTCCAGCGTTGTAATTGGTATATGATTACGCTCGCCCGTGCGCACAGCCGCGGTGACAGGTGCCTATTGGAGATGAAAGAAATGAGGAATGAGGGAGGGGTAAACGAAAGAGGTTAGAGCCGACGAGAGTGCATCTCATTTACCGCGAAATTGGGTTTCGTGGGGTGTCGGGGTGCGTTATCGCCCTAATCTAATAATGACTCAGATGCAGTTAAGCGACTCTGGCGTTGAAACGACCTGAGTGTGACTTTCAGAGAGGAGAGAAAAATGAAAGTGATGTATGTTAGTATAGTTGGACAGCACAACAACAACAGGGATAGATGAGGAGAGTAATGCCGGGGCAGTTTTGACAGGGGGGAGAGAGGAATAATGCATTCGCCTATTACTGTCCTGTCAAATCATGCAAACAAACGAGCGAAAATAAACAAGCGAGCGAAACACAAAACGCTAGACTGACTGAATAATAAAATAAACAGTTTTGACTGGAGTCGAAGAGGAATAAGCGTTCACTTATTATTGTATCGGCAAACTGTAAAAACAAAGGCGTAAGCAAAACTCAAATTACAGACTGACGAAATAAATAAAAGAAATAAATGAGCGAACGAAAGTGACTGGGTACCACGACGCAGTTTTGACCGCCGGTGAACAGAAATAATGCATTTCAATACGAAAACAACAGAACGGCGATGTGTTTTACTTTTGTGCTGTCAGACAACAAATCCACTAAAAGCATTTTCACAAAACTCTTAAAATCAAGGGACACAACTTCTCATTCCAGTCACCACAAACTAAAGCAAAGCAAAGAACAGGAATATTACCTACAAGTACAAGTTATTACACCAAAAAACCTTCAATATCTTTTTAAACAGACTTTGAGTGAACAAATCTCTTGGGTATTGAATCTGCTGAAGTAAACAGTCCCCTTATGTTCCAATATAGCGCTTGAAGATTCATACTGATATACTGTAGGCCTTCCTGAAAATAGCCCAGCGTGAAGAAAAAATCTCAAGTCAACATGACATCATATCGGTTTATTTACACATTTGGCGGAAGCTTTTATCCAAAATGAACGGTGCGTTCAAGCTATACATTTTTTGATCAATTTGTTTGTGTTCTGTTGGAATCAAACCCACAGAAAAATGTTTTCTAAAAATTCAGTTTTGAATCACAATTCATGACGGAAAATGACTGTAATGAATGCTGTGATGTCATAATTGAATCAAATCGAATTGATTATATTCCCTAAACAGCTGTGTTACTCTAATTGTGTTCAACCCTAAAAACAAGGTGCACGCTGCCATCCAAACATAAACAGTGTGATAAAATCGCACAAAAACAGCTGTGAGAACGCACAATAAATGCATGTCGCTGGATTCTTGGAAAAGACGTTTTATTGTCGTTGGAACCACGGGATTCCAACAGCAAACAAGGAATGCTGGGAAGTGCTTGTGTTGTGTCTTCGGGTGGATAATAAGATTACGTGCAGCTCCTGGCAAATCTACCGCCTCAGAAGATAAGACCAATTACTCTGCCGTCTGCAACCGGAGACAAGACAAAAGAGGACGGCGACTTCTGCGTATCTTATGTGAAACGGGAGGAAAAGTCCGCCCGGGCCGCAATACTGGAATTTTAGAGCAAACAATGTTTTTGTTTGTTTAAGTGGTGGGCGGTGACAAGGCTTCTTAGCACAGCCAAGCTTAAGACGGTAAAATAAAAAACTCTCCTGTTTATGTGGAGAGACTCACGGAAGAGACAGAGTAAAACTTTACAAGCTACAAGCTGCTAAGATGACAAACGTGACAGCTGAATAGACACAAAGCCGCATGAAGCGCATTAAAACATTACAATAAACTTTGCCAACGTGTTTAAAAAGCTGAAAGAGTGACTGAGCCATAGACACACTAATACATTCAGAAGAGTTAGTAAACACTTGTACGTAGATTCATGTTTATTCAATCTTCATAAACAATGAAGAACAAAAAACAAGCCGCAAAGATATTTAAACGATTTAGTTTACTCAAGAAAATGAAAATTCTGTCATCATTTACTTACTCTCTTGTTGTGTATGACTTTCCTTGTTCTGCAGAAAACACAAGTAGATAATTTGAAGAATGTTGGTCGTTTGTCCCCATTGACTTGCATTTGTTTTGTGTCCATACAATAGAAGTCAATGTGAACCCATCTTTTTCTATTCACCAACATTCTTCAAAATATCTTTTGTGTTTTGTAGAAGAAAAATCATCATGCAGGCTTAAAATGTCAAGAGGGTAAATGATTACAGAATTTTTGGTTTTGGGTGAACTATCCCTTTAAATACAGTAACAAACATGATCTTATAAGGAATTTGATAACAAATCTAAAATATTCATACTTGTCGAATTTTTACTTTCAAGATGTTAACATCAAACAAATGACACACTTCAACTGCAAGTGTACACTTTACGCACAAATACCTATGAATACTAAAATGAGATGGCATGCAAATGACACGCTTGAGATTTAAGTGTGCACTTTACTTACAAATACCTATGAATACTAACAAGATCGGTAGAAACAACAGACTTGCACTGTAAGACACCTGAGAATATCAATGAGATCACGTAGAAATAACATGTACAGAAACATCGTGTCCACGCGGCCTGTGTCCGGCTCATACGCTATACGGTGGAAATAATGACCACGTCCTCTCTCTCTCTTTCAATCAGTGCAGTACAAATATCTGATTCTACCAGATTAACATCCACAGTTCCAACGATTTCCACGGCGTTCCCTGGGGGGATTTACTTCACGCCTTGCGTGACTGCGTCACACTGTGCCAATTCCATATGTCAAGCCAAATTGATTGCATTACAAGCCTCCCGTGGCAGAGAGAGAAGCAAAACACACTTGATGAGAAAGCATTCAAAAGTCTATAAATTATCCGGCCGAAAACGCGGCCATCTCCGCTGGTGACCTCATCACGACAAGATGAGAAGTCTTGGCTCCAAACCCGACTGGGATTGGTAACAACTCCCTCCCGCATTACAGACGCAATCGATACCCTGGTCTGAGCATGCAAAATTATTACCACGGGGGGACTGGAAGAGACACACAAGTCAAAAAGGGGTGCTCAATTACCTGCAGGCAGTGGCGCGGGCACCCCGCTGTCAAATGATTGGTTCGCTCGGCTGTGTCGTGTATTCTGCTGATCGACTGGGACCCCAGGGGTATCTCAGCATTGAATAAGAAAGCAGGTTCAAGGTGACACTGGTCTGAATACACTGCTGCACACATCTAACACACACACACACACACATTTCTATATTTATTAGTACATACATTGCTAAAGGTTTTATATATATAAAATTCATGGCGACATTTGATAACAGTCTACATATCAAATGCAAACAAATTCTATCAAACAACTTGATAAGTCCTAGCAATATGGGATGCTCTGATCGATCAGCTGCAGATGACTCACATTTTATGACTCGATCGGTACTAAACTTGCAATTTCATGACATAAGCGCATAAGGACGTGCACATTTGCCCTGTATGTTCCAAAGAAATCGCAACTGGAGATGCAATGTCCAAAACATTTAATACGACGGACCTGATTCGGCACTTAAGTTTTATACAGAATAATATCTATGGTATTACTTTATCTAAAAAAAGGTGATCAGAGCGCTTACATATCATGTATACAAACCCCGAAGCGTCAGGATCTATATCCGGCAGATCACGATGACAAGAAATTGGTACTCGGTATCGGCTACAAAAATCCTGATCGAAGCATCCCTACTAGCAAATATTGTGATGTAACACAATTATCCTGTAAAATACGTATACACAACACATATACAACCTCACCGGAAAACAATATCAAATTTTTAGTACACAAAAATTCATTTTATTGTTTGTGTTTTCTTCGTTTATATTAACACAATATCAATAATCACATCCTATAGACCAATTTTCAAAATGTAAACAACAGTGGTCCAAAAACACTTACTTTGCACATATAAATAAATGTATAATAAAAGATATTTTGTTTGTTTCATATTTTGATTTTTTTTTTAATTTTGTTCTAACTTTTTATAGTGTCAAAAAGCTAAAACAGGAAGTGCTTCTGGACCAGTGTTGTTCACAAATTGCACAATAATATAAGGGGTGCAGCAATATATCGAAATATCGCACAATCGTAAAATATCGCAATATCTATTATATTTTTATGTTCAAATCTAGTTTTATCAATAGTATTGTGTATCATATCGATTCGTGAGCTAAGAGTTTCAATACAGCCCTAAATAATATATATATATATCACTCTTAAATTCTCAGCCTAAACACAGATGTTCTTAAATAATGGTTGTCCCTGCAACATTGGTTTCCGATTATAAAAGAAGCTTCAAGATAAATTATGTTTCCATCCCAATAGCACAGAACCAAGCCACTCGATTACAACATAAATGCAATTTTCATAATGCATAGCTTTTTATTTATTTCAGTTCATTAAACTGGCTTTGTAATTACTCCCAGAGCCACAACTAAACGGTGGAAAGCGAAGCTCGCAGTTTACGCCAGAGCCATTTTTCAAAGTCCTTAAAAGTTTGGAAGCAATTGAACAGCAAAAGCAGACAGAAGTCTGTGTGACAGAACCAAGCTGTGCGTTTAATTGGCCCCCAACACAAACAAATCAAACTCACAGACACTTGTTAATCCAGAATGTCACTAACTTAATGAAGCTGTGCGGCGGAGGTGAGGGTGGCTGTTTTAGACACAATCTCCCATTTCCAGCCCTTCACTTATTACTCTTCAAGATGCACGCATCTCACCACTTCAAATCATTTTTTTAAACAAAATATTGGGAAGTGTTTTAAAATAAAATACTGCCTTATAAGCTTTCCTCTAGCTCAGTTGTTAGATCGTGGCGCTAGCAACGCCAAGGTCATGGCTTCGATCCCAAGGATTGCACATACTCAGAAACAAATGTATAGTATAATGCAATGAAAGTCGCTTTGGATAAAAGCGTCTGCCAAATGCATAAATCTCTCGGCTCTCTGGTGTCTTTGGGAGCTGTTATCTGTTCCTCCTGGCTGGGAAGAGGCCGCTTCATTACAAAGGTGTCCTCAAAATGTGCCAGTTTACAGACAACATCAAAAAACTTCCAACTTCATTATTATGCATGAAACTAAAATATATTCATATTGTAAAATGTGCTTGAGAAGGAGAGAGAGAGAGAGAGAGAGAAATGATGCGAGGAAAGTCCAGAAGCATTACTGTGTTTGATGGGACGCAAGCAACACCACATGTGTCTGAAATCCAGAGCTTAAAAGAGGATTTATTCCGATTTAGAGACATTCGTTGAAACAAGACATCAGACCCTCCAGACACTCTCTCTCTCACACAAACACACAAAACATACAAATACCAACCAGACACAGATGCAGATGGAACATTTGTATTCAGGCTATTATGACTAGTTTCACACCAGGTGAAACACGGAGTAGACAGGGTTCCAGTGTTACGGCTTAACAGAACTGACAAACACAGACTACAGCCCGCACAAACACAGAAATGGTACCCCGGTCTGATGTGTGTGTGAGTAATACAGTATGCAGGAATTTATAAAGATTGAAGGGATGAAGTATCCAAGATGAAAGGAATGATCAGATCAAAGTTCAAAGACAAAGCAGGAAAATAGATTTCTCCTTATTGGAATTCGCAAACATGCATCAGAGGCATACACACACGCACGCATGCACGCACACACACACACACACACACACACACACACTGTGATCTATAGCTTCCATATACACACAGCATTTGTATGCACAGGTACAAGGAACGGCATGATGTAGAGGCGCTGGCTCGCCTTTCAACGAGCCTGTCAGACATTCATAATGCAAAGGGCTAAAAATACATCAGAGGTTCACCCCACACACACACACACACACTGCATCTGGAATTCTCCTCATCCCATGATCAGAGTTAACCCAGCGCTGCCGATTACCATTTTATATCCTTATATCCTTACCATATTTTCATCCTGTATTACAACATCTGAGAAAGTCTAAGTTCATTTATCTAATTCAAACTAAAATTGATTTGCTAACAATAAGGTAATTTCGGTGTAAAGCACTTTGAAGCTGTTAAAGGCATTAAAGTTATTAATAAAAGTATTATTATTATTATTATTATTAACTTTATTCACTTATTATCTAACATGACCTAATAATGAGATTTGAATTTTAGGATGAACTTTACCTAATGTTAACAAACGAAGAGTTCATTTTCCAAAACAGATAACTTGATTAAAATGAACCAAAATCCACAATAAAGACCTGATTTGTGAACATTTTTAATATTTTTGCAAATAAACTCACTAGAACCACACTGATTCCGCATTGGTTGAAGCTGTGTTTACACAGAGATGGTAAAAACCAAACAAACAGGTGATCTAAACTAGGCTACATGTTTCAACCAAGCGCCTTTAAGTAAGCGAATTGTGTTGAATTACATGGTTAATTAATTAATGCTCATGCTAGAGCTCCATACAGCAGCGTTCAAATGCGGCTAATCACACGGCTAAATGTGTTCGCTACGAGAGACCGTGTCACTTTGATTACTGTGCTGCAAACTAGAAACGCTTTCCCGCTGTCACCCACAAGCTTCAATCTCCCGCTGTAAACAACAACAACCGCTCCAACACAGCCGTCATACATCCTGTGCTTCACCACTCGCTACTATGAACTCATCTGTATGTGGGGACAAAAACAACATCGTGCTATGTGGGGCCTATCAGACGCCGCACAAAACGCTGAAACGAATCTAAAGCTCGGATTGGTTCGGCAGTAAATGAGAGCACCGCGGGCAGCTTGAGCATTTTTCCGGCTTGTTAATGTGTTGCATCCACTTGACTGACCATCACGGGTGAGTCATTTGCAACAAATAGCCGTCTCAACATCAGACCTCATGTCACAGAGAGACATTTAGACGTTTACGACCTTTTTGGTTTTATTGCAGCTGGTTTTTAACCAGACTCCCATGAGCACAGGTTGAATTGAACCGTCGCTTTGCTGTCGATATGCGCAAACAAATCGATCTGATTCTAAAGGACTCCGCGGGGTGGATGGGGGAGACGGAGATGCTGCGAATTCGAGCTGGAAGGCAAATTGTTTGCTTTTTAGTTCCATGAGTGAGATTAAGTACATGGTTTGATTTGCTCATACGGGTCTATAAAGCACATTGTACATTGTTTTTACCGTGGTACACTTCTGTAAGGCCAGATTCAGAGATCTTACCAAAACATGCATCTTATTTCGATGGTGCGCAGTTGTAGTACCTATGATATTTATAGTAGAAACGATAATTACCATGGTAAATTGGTGAGCCCACATAAAAAATACCATAGTATTTACTATAGTAAACTGTAGTATTCCTAGATACTATAGTGTTTTAAATCTTACCATCGTATACTCCAGGATGTTCATAACATGAAACTACTATAGTAAAGTATAACTCCTATAGTAAACTGTAGAATACTATAGAATACTACAGCTATACTATACTACAGTATGCTATGGTTTACTATAGAATACTGTGATTTTTTTTGTCATGTGGGAGAAAAGTGAATATAAATAGAAAAAGTATGAATCTAAAAGTTATTTTTATTAAAATATAGTAATAAAAAGGATAATAATTATATATAAGATGTTATATTTTTTTACATTATTTTACAGTATATATATATACTTATTACATATTAGAATATATATGTATATAATATATGTATAAAATAAATATAATATATTTTATTAAGTATTAATATAATATTTTATAAACAAAAAAATATAATGAATCATATATAATAAAAGTATAATGCTAAAACCATTGTGTCTATTAAATATGAATGCAAGCTAAATAAGCTCAAACGATATCAACCGTATTTACAACAGGTGTGACTCCAAAAGTCTCCATGAGTAGAATAAGTCCTTTAATTCTTCTGAGCCCCTTTTCTAATCTCATGAATATTGCCTGGAACCATAGTGACGACAATTAAAATAAATAATCACAGATGGCTTCAATAACACCCAAATGTCATAATTGACAACATTACTTAATAAACAAGTCCTTTAAGAGTACATTTGTCAAATCTTTTCAAAGTTTTTTCTTCATGTACTTTATTATTGTAGAACAGTGTAAAATTGCAGTACAGCTCCTGGAGCGCTATTGTTCTGACCGTAACACTAGTCAAACACATCTGAACCAGATAAACGAGGTGGTCGGGATGACTTCAAAATCTCATGCAGGTGTGTTTGATGAATGTGGTACGACAGGAGCAGGACTGGAGACCCCTGGTGTAGTGCATGACATTTGGATTATTCACATAGCACAAAACTGATGTGGAGAACAACAACAACCATCTGCTGACACAAAGCTCCTGTCTCCCACCGCGCAAGATACCCGAACGCCACATAAAACATGCGTCGCACGAGACATGCATGTGCGGCTCCTGCGTTCTGGTCACACCACACAGGTTAAACCAAAACAAAACTGACAACCGTATTCAGCCGCTGTGCTAACATATGTGGAACAAAAGCCTGAATACCTCGACAAGCACATGAAGGTATTTTCTTGTTGACACAGGTTTACAGTTATCTCCTGACAAAGAGGAAATTCCTAAATGTTTTACATAAGAATTCGTCTTGCCAACACATTGTCTCTGGATTTATGTGGAACAAGAAACACTCACAAAGCACACAGATGCAGGAACAGGCCGAGCCGGTTTTCTCGAGCAGACCACGCGCAAACGTACACAGATGTGAAGTCATTGCGTCTCGTAGCAGACGTATTCATTTCCTACAAGAAATGATTTGTCGTACCTTTATCGTGAACACAAACACACCTGCAGGCTATGTTTGGAATGCAATACTAGAGCACTGTTTACAAAAAACTGTAGAAATACTACACCGTATTTAAAAATAGTATGTGAAACAATTCACAATTCAAGCATGCAACAATACAAGTATGCTAGAAAAGTAAAGGAAATAGTACGCTACACCCACTACAGATATTGCACTCCCCAAACAAAACTGTTGCATTAAACATTTACATGAACACACAAATGCACACACACTACGGAGATGCCCCTAAGCATTCTGGGACATAAAAAACCACACTATAACAAATCACATACACACGGACAACAACAACATGCAACATTAATAATACATCAAATCATTCCTGTCGATATTCACTCCCGTTACACGTGCACACACTTTTCCAACAAGGGATTATACATACACACATTATGAATATCATGAAATGAGCCTCCCATCATTTCAGCACCACTGGCCTCTGACTCACCCGGAGGGGACGTAACCCATAGCAACACCCACACTGAGAGGACCGCTTGACTCTGGGAGAGATGCGTTAAGTATTCCATACAACCACAAATACGTGAGAGGGTTTAGAAATCCTATATGTCTATAATAAAAGATGTGACTTTGATTAAATGAAAGAGAGAGAGAGAGAGAGAGAGAGAGAGAGGGAGCACTTGAAGCAGAAAGCTCGCCTGCCGCTGTGGTCTGCCACTTTGGATCAGACAGTAGCATCTGATGGCTCAATGTGAACGCTGACCAATAATAGAAACAGTTTGGCGAGAAAGCCAGAGGATGAAGGGCAAAGGAGAGATAGAGAGCACAGAAAAGAGAGAATAACAAGGCCAAACCAGACCTCCATCTTAAAACCAATGGCCTTAGGCTCCATCACTATTCAACTCTCCTTCCCATTTGAGGGATGGAGGTTGAAGGGGAATGCTGCTATACTTTCTCACCCCAAGAATGAACCCAGCTGCCGGGGGTCTTGTTGTCCTCTAAATCTCGTTAAAAGTACAATTGAAACGGATTCGATGTCACATATGAACATGTTGTTGTCCTTTCAATGGGCTTTAATCCCAGAGACATAACAAAACGGAAGGGTGGCGAGAGGTGGGTGCGAAAAATGGGAGACTCTCATCCAAAACGAGAGTGTTGATATGATGGATTTGTGCTCCATCATATGAAATATTTGAGCACTTTTTGCTTCTTGACAGACCCTGGTCACAATATACTACTTTTTGCTGTATGAAAAAGGAGTTGCATGAACAATTTTTAAAACTTTAATCCATAACTTTTGCCTCTCTATCGCCATCTGTGTTTGAAACATAAAATGCAGGTATTTATTTTTCCATGGGTTAAACAAAATCCAACACTAAAATTTGCTGCTTTAAATTTTTAAAAATGTACATTTCAACTCACTAAAAAAACAAGTAAAACATATTTACACCAACTTTAAATAATAAGCTACAAGGGAAAAAATTACAGTAAACCTGTGTTTTACAGCTTATTATAAGACAGTTTTGAATACTGATTCTTAAGGTGTACTTGCTGAAGTAACTACATTTATATTCTTACATTTTGTTGTGTACATGCCATACAGATTTGAAAAAGCATTGAGGCTGAATACATGACAGATTTGACATTTTTGACAAACTACCCCTTTAAATTTTCCTGATATTTGCTGAAAAAGAATATGTACACCTGGCTGGAGTTCTACAGTCGTCTAACAGTTGAATGTGTTGAACGTTTCCATGGGAACGGAGCTCTGGCAGAGTGGATTGTGGGTTTGCTGGATCTCTCTGTGAGGTGTGTGTGAAACAGCTCATCGATACGATGAAGTATGTGATCCAGCAACAAATGCTTCTCACATTGCTCATCTCTCATTCAGGTCTGACTGGTTTTACTTAAGAATGGATTGTGGGCATTCTTGAAACGTTTGTCAAATGAACAGGGTGTGAAAGTCCTGCCTTTAGATTTTGGAACTTGGAATATTACAACAGCTAACCGGTGGGTTGCCCTAAAGTCATGTTCACCTTAACCCCAACCTTTTACAACAAGGACAAAAATTATTTTAATAATTTTTAACCCAGCATTGGGTCAAAAATGGGTGAACCCAACCCAACCCAACTATAAATGAACCCATGATGGGTTGTTTCACCCCAAACGCTGTCAAATTTAAACCAATTTTGTCCCTTGTTGACCCTACATTGGTCTTGGCGTGAACGGGCCTTTAGTGGATGTTTACATAAGATGAGCCAGATCAAATGCAATTAATTCAAGTTAACATTCATCCAATCGCAGATAGACAGACGTGACAGACGTGACAGACGCCCGTCTGGTGTCTTCAGTGAACATGAGAGATTGGATTCTGTCGAGATTTAAGGCGAGAATATCTGATTTCCTGCGAAACCGCATTACATCAGCATGTCACTGCATGTTTACATCAGACGCTCAGTGAAGTCTTGTGCATCTGTGTCACGTTCCAGATCTTTCTTGTAAAGAGAAAATTGGGTTTTAATCGGTGGTTCAGAACTCATTTTTGTTTAGGTTTTCCCAAACACTTCTCCTGTCAACCATAGCTAGCACAAACAAATCACGCTGCCAATAGATCACAATTGCTGACCTTACGTTGCCCGGTCTGTGTGATCAGATGCTCAAACAAGCTTGTGATGTTTTCATGGTCAAAGATCAATGACTGAAAAGCCCACATACACCGAGAATCATTTTATAATCACTTTGTGACTCACTGTTTATTGTTCAACACTGTTTTCTTGCAATTGGATTACCTGACATGAATGTTAAAACCCAGCTATAAACTGGGTCACACTCACCCAACAAGCTTTAATACAAGCTCTGATCTAAAAGTAAAGTATGGAGGAGTATGAGTTTATAGTTTCTGATGGAGACGGTCCTGCATTTACAGTATCTCTCCTTACTGCAGGAACTGTAATAATAGCACAAACACATCATCAGCTGCAAAACATTACAGAAAAGTGCTGGAGCAGATACGATATACACTAATGGTCTATGGCCGGAGCAAACTTCCATAAAGTGAATTGATTATTAGGATGCATATAGAACAACTCACAATGTAAGGGCGATTTCTGCTGAGGTCTGTAATTGTTTGGGAAGATATTAAGGATGCTTGGATAGAATGCGAAGCAATGGTGTGGATCTCGGACGAAGTCAGCCATGTCTAAACGGAGACGAGATACACGCGTCGCTAAACAAACGGCAAAGATGGGTAAAATATGGAAAAACCCAATCGTCTATATTTGACCCAACCATGGGTTAAAACAACTCAGCATAGGTCGATTCAAACCCAACGGTTGGGTTTGTCTATAAGGGTTTAAAACGACCCATTATTTTGCTATGTCCATCCTGAAAGTCTATTTGATTTCATTTGCATGTTCTAACACATTTTTTGAGGTATCATTCATGCCTGTATAGCTTTGGGGGAGACATGTTTTTATATATCACATTCATAAGCATGGGGAGGTGCCATCTGTTCACAGCATAAATGATCATCAAAAACTCACGTCAGTAATTTGTAGATGTAAGTATGTGCTTTGACTTTCTGGATATGAAAATTATGCGACACTGTATACTAGGGAGATGGTCTCTGAAGCCGTGTAGCATTTAACCTACAGACAGTCTGTCAGTTCTACATCGGCCTGAACATTTATGACCTCTGCTGCCCTTCCACATCATTTCAGTCTCTGTCGTATTTACGGCCGTGCCGGATTACTGCAGGCAGGCAGAAATCCCCGTCCTCATGTGGACGTCTGCATGGGGAGGTTACATAATACTCTATAATCCCCAGATAGTCCGTAATGTGTGTGTGTGTGTGCGCGAGAGCGAAAGAGGGATGTAAACAGAGAGAAAGCGTATGCCAGATGGACAAGAATCCACCCACAGTAAACCATCTCACTCTCTCTTTGTGCAACAGTGTTATCCTTTAAGGGTGAACATGTAAAATATTTGCAATGGTTTTGCAGTGTAATGCGTACATCTAACCATTTAAAAATCCAGTGTCACTGATGGCACAGAAATTTCACGCTGTTAGGATAAACAAGGTCGCTGTGGCACATGTAAAGGACAGGGATTGAATGCTGACTCGATGCTATCCGTGTATGTGTGTGTTCTCAGCTACGACACACACACACGTTAAATAAATGTTTAAAGTCAATGTGTAAAGACTGTCCGACTCCATTCTCTATTACGTCATGATTATTTACACACACGTGTTAGCACAGACTCGGCTCTTGCCAGCATTAGCAACTGTTCACACGGCCAACTGTTGTTCATCTCTTGCAGCGTGAACGCAGCAAGGCGCTGTGGGAAAGAAATGTTATGCCATTCAAATCAACCTGCTCCTGTTTCTGTGTTACCCACAACAGTGAGTGCCTCTCAATCTTGAGTTTGGATTTATTCATCTCAATATTTCAAGAGCCATCATTGCATATCACTGCAGTCCTTCTGAAACCTTGTACCTCCATATTTCATGATTTTTATTTTTTGCTATAGATCACTATTATAAGTCACTCTTTGTCACTTGGTTTTGCAAATATCTAACCAATAAAATGTATTAAAACACAGTATTTAATCATTGAACAAGTACACTGTAAAAAAGAAATGTTGGTTCAACTTGAAAAACATAAATAACCTGACTGCCTTCAAATTTTGAATTAAATAAACTTAGTTAACATAACAAGTTCGCATGAAATTCATTAATTAACTAATATTTTTGTATTACTTATTTTTTAAGTTAACCCAAAAAACTTATTTTTTCCATTTCCTGAAAAACAGCGAATTTGGACATCCGATGTTTTGGAAAGACAGCGACGATGTGCTCCTACCATTTAAAAGTTTGGACACACGAGTAAATGTATGTTTTCTTGATCTATTTGTTTCTCAAGACAAAATTATATAAATTCTTCTAAAAAACTAAAAGTAGCAGTATATTATTTTCATTAGAAAATCCATTACATTCAGTTCTTTGCAATTGGTTTAGTTGAACGCATTTGAGCGTTAGGTCAAAATTGGACAAACCCAACCGTTGTACTGTAAATTAACCTATGCTGGGTTGTTTTAACCCATTGTTGGGTGAAATATAAACTTTTTATTGGGTCATTTATCCCAATGGTCAGGTTTGTCCCATTTTGACCCAACAAGGGGGTTAAAAATTTCAAAGCTCCATTTCAAAGAAAATAAAAGGAAATATGTTACAAAGCAGTAAATATGTTTTTTTGTTTTTTTTGAAGATATGAACCCAGTCATTGGGTTGTAAAATAACCTGTGCTGGGCTGCTTCAAGACAAAATGTTTGGTTGTGTTAACAAATTGTTATAGACCATTAGCCAACTAGTTATATAGTTACAAATTGCCATGAGATTGTTTTGATATACAAACAATTGCTATTTGTAAGTGAATTTAACAGCAACATACAGTCCAGTAATGCATTTACTTTGGTAGCAAATGAAATACTGTAAAGCTTAAATCTGCTGTATCTGCTGTACATGATGCATGTCTAGTCAATATCATGCCCGGATATTTATTTATGTTTCAAATATAAGAAGAAACAACCCCTTAACTACCTCAATGCGTTCCATTTCCCCATCGATCAGTCAATCCAACATCATTTTCCTACCATTAGATCTCCTAACATCTAACTCAGCTGAACTTCAAAGATGCTTCCGTTACTTAGACGCATTTCTTCTCATTTCTCTTGCTCCACTGATGTCATCTACTTCTGTTTATCTCTCTTCTGATCGTGTGCTGTGGATTCATTATCTTCTGAGGCACTATTCTTCTCAAATTCATTCAAATGCATATCCACATTTTTCCAAAGGTTTCCAAAGATTTGTACCGCAAGGTTGTCCGTCTTCACACAGTCATTACATACAGAATATGCAGAAACTTAGAAAGTCAATCTCTCTTATGCTGGACCCTCCAAAAGAACACATGCTGATAAAATGTACAGCTTAAAATGCACAGCAAGTCACTTTGGATAAAACTATGTGCCAAATGCATGAATGTAAATGTAAAATCTGCTCTCTAACACTGCCAAACATCAATTTCAGAGACCCGAGTAACTCTGGCACGTATCTCAAATGCAGAACACACGCATAACATTTCCCCATTTTGCCTTCTCTATATGGGCACAATCCATCAGTCTCATCCACCCTAATGCTGGTAATTACCAACAGGGTGAAACGGGCACGCTGGTGTCATTTGGAGGTGAAACTGTATTATCCTTTGTGCTATAAACACAGCTGGTGGTGCAGGTTTACTCTTGTACATCCAATACCCTAAACGGAGATAGAAGAGAACAGGGCTAGATTTTTATATATGGTAAAAAAAATTACTAAGGACACTGTATAGTTTATAGCATTTTTTCTATCTAATCTTGAAGATTATAAAATAATATTTTATTTTCCAGTTTGTTTCTAAATATTTGCAGTCACACCATAGGACATGTTTATTTTAACTACCCATATACACTTAAAGGGATAGTTCACCCAAAAATGAAAATTCTGTCATGAATTACTCTAGTTGTTCCAAATCTGTATAAATGTCTTTGCTGAACACAGAGAAAGATATTTGGACGAATGCTTGTAACCAAACAGTTCTTAGACCCCATTGACTACCATAGTAGGAAAAATGACAATGGTAGTCAAAACTGTTTTCCCCAGAACCCAGTTTTCTGTCCTGCATTCTTCTAAATATCTCATTTTGTGTTCAACAGAACAAAGAAATCTATACCGATCTGGAACAACTCAAAGGTGAGTAAATGATGACAGAATTTTATTTTTGGGTGAACTGTCCCTTTAAGGGTCACTTAAATTTTGGTATATATCAAACATTTTAGAATAATAGTAAACCCACCAAAACTATGGAATGACACACTATGGGAATTATGTTGTGACTGCAAGAAATATATCTTAGCATCTTCATTGTAAAATTTGCATAAATGTTTTCTTATCACTTCAACAAATGAGCTTCTTGATAAAGAGAATTAAAAGAGTTCACATCTATTCTGGACTCTTTTTTCTTCATTTTGTAGTCCAAGTCACCCATATTAAAACCATTTGTTAAAAAATCAGTTTGTTTTGTAATAAAAGAAATTGAAACGTTGGCACAAATTGCTATTCCTCCGCATAACCCATTCCATTCCTCCATAAAATGTGTCTGACTGCTCTGGACATTTTGCTATCTTATGCAAGCATGGTCCGGTATGACATCATCAACATTGTAATGCATTTATTTTTAACCGCCAGACTTTTGACAAGCTACCGTACTCGACTGTTCCATTCGATATGCACCTGCCAACAAGTTGAAATACTACCAATCTTCAAAAAGACAGAAACAGGAAGTTACGAGCAGAAAGCGTGAATTGTGCAAGAACGAAAACGAAGCTTCAGACGCTGTGAATTCATGACGTGTTATAACTATCAGGCCACAGGCACGTATAGACCACTTCGCAAGATGTAAACACTGGTCCGCAAGCCCTTAAGGTTTCATTCTTTTTTAAATCTTACATACATATATCATTTAATCTTAAGGATAGAACATTTTGATGTTATTAAATATATTCTGTTCAAACGTTTGTGTAGTGTTAAAGAGCTGAAACAGGAAGTTCTTCTGAACCAGCGGTGAACAAGTGTGTTTACGTTTTCTCTCCCGATGAACTCTCGATGCTTTGTTACTCCAATACTTCTGATCACAGAAAGCTGCCGGCGGTTAAATGAAGCTAATTACTACACGTGTGACACGTGCTTTATTCCTGGCCTGTACACAATACCACAAGGTCCTTTCATCCAATCACAAGCCCAGCCTGCCATGATAATGAGAGGCTGGGGAGACATTCTGTACAAAGGGGACAAATATTGTGTGCCACAGCTTCATCACCATCCCGAGTTGTTTACGTAGACACAATTCCCCACCGCCACCTTCGTCCTTCCTTTATTAACTAAATAAGCTGGCGCCCTGCCCGTATATTGTTCATTAGCATGAAATATAGCTCGGCGCTGACAGCCCGATAGGATGTGCGACGGTTAACACCTTTACAGTAACTGCTGATTCACGGTTTTGATATGCAACAGAAGCATTTCGAGAAATGAACCGACACCCAGAGGAATATTTGATAAAACTTTTAAATAAACCTTCAATGATCTCATTACAGTCAGAATGCCACAAAGCCCTCCCGTGCCCTGGCACGCCATCCGTTAAAAACAGTCAAGGTGGTTATTGCTTGGGTTGTGAGTGACGGAGCTGTTAGACGTCCATCACGTCTTTATACGGCTGAAAGGCCCTCGGGAGGTGACGTGGCATGCGGGGAGAGACTTATTTGGGATAGATGAAAGGCTGAATTAACCTTTCATATGTTCTAATCAAAGGTTCGGTGTTTGGACAAAGCGTCACAGTTTCTCATTATATGAACTGTGGAATTGAAACCTCTGGGTGATTTCCATATCAAAGCGCTGAAAATGTTACTGGAATTACAGTCAATGCTGCTCTCCTAGAGAGACGAAACTATAACAAGTTTTACACAATGCATCGGAATTGCTATGAACTATCCTGACACTAGCATCAGCTAAAAATGTGGTAGTCCTGCAGACAAACATATAGGAAAGAGCGCTGTAGATGAAAGATGAAGTTTGTTAGTCGTCATTTAGCGAATCATTTTCCTTCCAAATAACACGTAATGCAATAAGAGCACAAAAAACACCAGAACCATGTTGATGTTAATTATTATAGAAAACAAAAATGTCAATAGGGCAATAAAATGGACTGAGATAAATGATAAAAATGAGGTTAAAAACCCTCTCCCAAAAAACTCCCATCCTTTCCATTGTAAAAGCATCCATAAGGAAAAATCTCTTTTATACCTCAATAATTTCTCCTATAGATCAATGAGATTGAAACGAGAACGTTTCCTGTATCTCAGATATTTCTCTTGAAAAAGAGCTAGAAATCTCTCAAATGTCTCCATTAAAGTTTCAAAAGACATGTCAGCAATGTCTCAAACTGAGCTCAGATTTGTCAAAGTCAATATCATTGAAGATCTCAATATGAACTCAAACATTTCTCATTAAATTTACCCAAATCCAGATTACACCTCCATACTCTTTATGTATTTTAACCATTGTCACATTTGTTTCTGTTTTTATTTCTCATAAGCAATTTTAGCAAAGACTATCTGAGACTAAATTGATACTCAAATGAAACACAACTGAGAACTGAAAAATATCAACTTACTATTTTAAATCTTGAATAGTGATGAAGTGCTGTAACTCATCAAAAATCAATGCAATTTCATCTTATGTATGAGTTCATGTAAAAACAGGCTTCCATGCCATTTATCACAATATTTTTTACAGTATATAGAAAAGCAAAATGCAGTGCATGTGGAAGCATCTGGTGAATTTGTGCCTGTGGCAAACACTGCAACATCATTTCCGTTATGATCTATATTCTCCTTGCGTATATACTGTAGCCACATCATTTCTCTATCTATTATTCACCCACTTCCATATGAGCGCTGTGCATGAGACATGTCCACAAACACACACACATACACACACGCACCGAGCCTTTGAGGTAAACAAAGAGATTATCTTTGTTCAAATGAAACATTGTATAGAACAAATGTATGTCGGAAATACTCAAACAAGATCTCACACAACCTCACAAACGTGCATGCGTCCTACATTCTACCGCCCAGTTTGAACAAACTCTTAAAGTTAAATTATAACTTATATCATAAAGGGAGATGTTGCAACTAACCGACGGTCCTTAGCTGCCTCTGATGTAATTCCTTACACAATCCCAGAATCTGCTCATTTATTCAACAATCAAGCATCCTGTTAATGTTATCCTCCTGTACCCCCTCACCATGGCAACGACTCTCACATCTACATGCTAATAACATTTTCCCATCTCCATAACAACTCTCTGACATATTGTGCATCTCCCCTCCTTCTGCTAAGAATACACTCGTTCGACCCATCAATAACGCCAAGATATTCCGTGTCCATGGTAACAGCCTCCTCCATCATGGCCTCGCACCAGCGCGGTGACAAGAGTGTCCTATGTGAAAGGTGACTTTTTCTCTGTGATCAATATGGACTTTAATATCGCAGCGTCGTTTATATGCTATGTGAAACGCGTTTGTGCTCCACCAGCCCTCGGGCGAACCCTGAACTTCTGACATGAAAGCACTTTAAACTCAACTCAAGTCAAGGAATAGGGCATGTGGTGAAACCACTAGAGGCAAGAAAACAACTGATCTTGTGAATGATGTTCGGCAAAGTACTTGCACGTGTTCCCGGGGTGTTTTACGAAGCATTTTACCAAGAAATTACATTTTTGTCTTAGAGGAATAGTTGACACAAAAATGAACTTTTGGTGACCTTCAAGTGATTCCAAACTTGTGTGATTTAAAACACAAAGAACATGAAAGTTAAGAAAGAAATGGTTCTTTTAAGAACCTTTGAGTAACCAAAAAACCCGTTTTAGCAGCCTTTATGTTTAAGAGTGCATAACAAAATTAAATTTAAATCATTTATTATAGTAAACTGTTGTACAGCTTCAGAAAACTTGGAATATGCATGCATTTTGAAATATATTAGTCCCATCCACTTTAATTGGAAAAAGGGACAGCTTGTAGATATTACATAAAAAACAAAATGTAAGTTGTTTGGAAGCCCAAGAAAGAGAAATTCATCATTTTTGATCAACTACTCCTCTAAATGTGCGCATTACGCGCCTGATGATGTGCACTGACACAGCCAGATGCGCGCTCTCGTATACGCAATAGTTCACTTTTCTAAAATCTCTCCACGGGAACATTTTTGTTTAGAAGACTATATTGTTATAATCTCTAGTCTTTAACGGGCAAGAAACAAAGTTTTCTCCACTCACCTGGTTTGACAGTCTTAATGCGTATCGGCTCCCGAAAGTGTCGGATCACAGCGTGCGTGTCCCGGTTTGTCAGCCCGCTGACAGGTGTCCCGTTCACCTCCAGTAACACGTCTCCGTAGTACGGTAGTCTCCCGACGTGACACACCAGCACGTCCAAGTTCATCTGACCGAGGAACGGGAACTCCCCGAGCTCGGCGCCTCCGAGGATCTCCACGACATCGCCGAACTCCCCGACGCTTCCCCACGACACGGCACACTCCTGTACTTTAGTGGACCAATGTTTTTTCCTCTTTAACGTTTTAGACATCATTTATCCTTTCAGTTTCGACGCAGTTTATGAGGCAAACCGGGTTTTAAACGCTTTCGTTCCCGGTCCGTTGGTCACGGGTGTGGAGATGTTAACGCGTGGATGTTGAGCAGCATCGTGTTATCACAACTCTATAGTGTGAAAACAGTTTCTTCGTAAAACTAACAGTTATGGCCCTCGATCAAACACATGTATGTGCCACCATCATTAGTTTGAAACGTTCAAAACGTTATTGTCATTACACGCGTTGCCAAAACACGAGGTTAATAATGAAGCTACATTATACAAATTAATATTAAATTAACACCAGAAGTAAACAACGAGCCGATAGTAGAAATGAAGTCAAATTGTTTACCTATTAAGTTCACCAAGATTTGTTTGCATGCACAGCATCATCGAGCGCACCAGACGAGCGCGCACTCGGCTCTGGGATGCGCGTCTAGCTGTCGCCACAGCGCGATAAAACCACGGCAGTTTGTCTCTACAAAGAGAATGACCAGCAAAACTGTGTTTCACAGACATAAAGAGCCACTGTATCGCGTCTGTCCAAGCTCGGTTTCCTCGCTGCAACGCCCGGTCCGTGCGTGGACGCGGCTGCTGACACGTCTATATTCCCGGCTGTGGCTGACCCGTCAAGCTGAACGCACCTTATGAAATTAAACCTGTCGAGCGTTTATTTACGATTATATGCGATGTCTCGGTCTCTTCAGATGGTCGCTGATCTCAGGTCTCTCAGCGCCACTGTTGCGCGCAGCGTGTGTTTGCCAAATGAAGCTAGTGTGTGTGTGTGTGTGTGTGTGTGTGTGTGTGTGTGTGTGTGTGTGTGCGTGTGTGTGTGTGTGTGTGTAGCCAATATGTACAACGCGCGCACACGCGGAGCAGACGGCGCGGCCCGTGACACGGTCTGCTTTAAGGTGGATGTTTATGACTGGCCAGTGAACTTCTTTGGTGAAGACCAAAATAAACCAAATTAATGTGTAGAGAGGTCGCGATTGAAACCCAAAATCGTTATAAAATAGTTGATACACGCGTACCTGTGATTATTGCGTTCGTTATAAATTGTTACGTTGCCTGGCAACCACAGAACTATTGGCTAATAAACTAGCCTACATGAGTTATAAGAATTGCTTTCTAAGGAATTGAAATCAATTTATAGTACTAAAAATAGCTATATAAATAATCGTAAAAATAGCTAAGATTGGTAATAATCAAATATTAACCCTAAACTTTCCACTTTTTATGCTTGTTGACTCTGCTCGAAATCAATGTATTTAATGGCTTTATTGGTGTTTATTTGTTAGTTCTTCTAGGTTTGTTTGAATGTTGGTTATAAGGTTTACAGAAATGACCCAACAGACTGGAACCTTGCACAACCTAAAATAGAAAAACAAAACATGCGCTGCTTAATCTTTCCTCTATTATTATATTACAAACTTGTAATTTAATCTGTTTTTATGTCTATGTGAAGATCTCACACGCAATCGGAGAATATCTCTTCTTCTAATCACATTACGGGCCAATTATCTTAATAGCAGTCTCGTGCCATGTAAACACTCCAAGCTGCCACCTTCTGGTTGTAGTCAAAACTGCACCAAACTAAAGTCTTCAGTCCAATCTTTGGATCTGGTAAGACAAACATGTTCATCAGATTCATTATTAATTAAAGACAAGACATGACAATACAAAGCTTCTCGAGGTTGTAATGAATCCAATTTAATTCCCAATCACTCCTCAAAACACTTGTATCCCCCCTTGAGTATTGAGATCAAACACAATAAATGCAAAATAAATTCTCCAGACACGTTAATTATACTGCGACACATGAGCAGACATGAAACTAATTTCAATGTGTTAAGTGGATTCAACCCCTGAGCTATTTACAAACCTGCCCATCGAACACAACGCAGACACGAATCAAATACGTACAGCTAAACCCAGACCTGCTGATACTTCATACGCCCCCAGTCATTCTACTTTTATAAGCTGTGTGAATGTCCATGAGAATCGTAGGATTTGAGTTGTGTAACAACAGACACTTGAGAGTTGAATGGAGTTGTGCAAGAGAGAAACCGTAGACAATACAATTTGAAACAAAAACTCATTTAGGAACATATACCTGGAGTATGGTGCTCAACGCTCAAGTCACGGGTTCATCCTTCAACATCACCAAGAACAATACAGTTTGCTTTCGAAAAGATCAAGTGGAGACTTGGCACTAGTGTACATTTTTTATAGCTGTTATCACACAAACAACATGACGTTTGTTTGGCAGATAAATCCACAAAATCCTAATTTAAGACAACCCCTATAGGAAAAACAAGCTGTGCAATTAGACTTTTGGCACAAAACAAGTTCTTAAATGACAACTAGCCCCTGTTTCCATTATATAAAACCACATGAATCTTGAAACCAAAAGGCTCTTGAAACGAATAAACTAGATGTTCAGACAGGGTTGCGGTGTAAACTGAGGCAATAGGCTGAGATTTCACACAATGTAGGTAGGGCGATGTGTGCGGAGAGCACAGCGCTTTCGCATTTGATGAGTTTAATAATCCACAGTGAGTCTAGTGTTGGGATGAATTATTGATAAAGCTCACTAAAGAGGGTTAGCGGCGGGCGGAGGTACATGCTTTGATCTGGCAACTGTAATATCTCTCTCGGCACTTTTCGGGGAGGAAGGGAATGAAAATTGTCAGTTCAAATGTTTAGTGCGATTCCGACGTGTCTGCGCTCTTTGAAAACTTGGGATTGAAGTTCTGCATCTCGCTGTATTGCGCTAATTTATCAGCACTTTAATGAAACCTCCAACACTGGTTGAATTTTAAAAAAAATATAGCAAAATACAAGTACAATACCCACTCGATACTATTATATCTTTCTGAAGAAAATGCTAGAAGCTGTGGTTGCTAGGATGCCAAAATAAATCCAATTTTCAAACCTCTATGCAATTCTAGATAAGGCCTAGGTACCTTCCTAAAAGGAAGTCTATTGGTTTTGTCTGATAAATCCTCCACCAGCTGAAAATCACAATTTAGATTGCTTGGAAAAGTAACCTCGGCTATGTGATTTAAAGTATTACTCATATCTGTAGCCAAAAATCTCATTCATTCATCAACCTGAAGTATTAACAAACAGTCTGCTGTGTCTATTTGAATAACATAATACATCTAAATTCTCATTTTATTGTTTAAATGTCAGCTAAATGTTGGCATTTTTGGAAACATAATATTCTTTATACATGCTTTACAGAATGTACAGGTACATACAAAAGAAATGCACTTGACAAAAAACTATTGAACAAAACAATAAAACAAAAGCAGCATTTAAATATCAAAGCGTTGACGCTGAACTTTGGTTTCAGGACATGTTGGTGAAAGATGGAGCGTTTGATGCACATGGCTTGTTCTTTGGTCTAATTGTAATTCACAGACATTACACTTGGTAAAGCGATAGAGAGTTCATTTGAAAACACTCCTGAGAGCAGAAGTGAAAGAGAGATAGCTGTAATAGGCAAAACAAACATTAACAGTAATTTTACGTCTAAGTTTAGAGATCATGAATGTCGCCGGAAGCCAGCGATGACACTTCTTTGATATTCACCAGTGAAATTGTCACAGCACAGGGTCAGTTTCATCATTTGGCATTAGGTCTTGGTTAGAATTATCGTATAACTGCGAGGCAAGAAAATGTGCAAAACACAACAAACGAAAATGCAAATGTGTGGGTCTTTATCACAGCTGGAAAATGTATGAAAGTAACTAGAAAAAAATATTTCCTTAAAAAACAATGAAAACAGTTATCTGCTGTATTAACAAAATTCAGCTTTTGTAGGTCCAAAAAGTGCATAATGAAAGCATTATTCAAACGTTATGTTTAAAGCAGCAATTGATGATGCAAGGCCAATAAGCAACAACGTGAACTAGCTTAGCTTAATGTGGAAGCTAAAGGTCCACAACATAAAACCCTCAGATGTTATCCAAAAGTAGAAAAGCATCAAGGCACGCCTGTATTAAATGACTGCGCAACATCCGGCACTCTTAAAAACGCTGGGTAAAATTTGGGCAAATTGGACAACCCCAACCAGTGTGTCCTTTGCTGCCTATAATATCATGGTATGGGTGGCCGGTTAAAAGTGGATGGAGTATAATAGTAAATGAATTCAAAAATGCATGATATAAGCCCTGTGGTTATTAAATACTCCCTTGGATCTCTAGCTCAATTACCTTATCTAACTTATCTTAAGCTCACTTCAATTTCTTCTAGATCAGTAACCGTGACATTAGGGTGCCTATGAAATTCAGGCAGAAAGACACAGAGTGAACAAGACAGAAACGGGATTGACATGGATGCTTGAACACGAGGTCAAAATCCAGCTTTGCGCCCAATACAGTACAAGATAATAATGCTAGGCATGAACGTGCCTGGTACAGTCACAAAAAAAAATTCTGAATCTTACAACAAATAACAATTCAGAAAAGGCCAAGAATTCAATGAGTTGGTTAGGCAAATATCCAGCATATATTGGACAGGTGAGGCTTTAGCCTGATCTCTAGTCATGTATATGTAGTAATACATACGTTTAACCACCTACAGGCACCTTTTAACTTTTGTCCATAAATGACAAAAAAAATACAACAGTAAGTTTAATGGGGGAAAAACTTAATACGACAGATTACAGTTCATATAAGGCTGTCCTGGGCAGATTGTCAAATGTGCAATATAGCTTGTCTTTCTGACCATCTAATATAGTGCCAGACTAAAAGAAATATGAAAAAAGGAATAATCGGGAATACTTTTGAGTTTGCGAAAAGCATTACACACGAAATGCATGACAAAAACAGTTACATCGAAGTATAGTAACAGTGGAAACCAACAGAGCAGTCAACTCTGTTAACACAATTATGGTCATCAGTCGGTACCGTTTCCTGTACCAAACAGGAATGAGAAATGCAAAGTGGGTAACACACCCTCTGACGTCACTTAGAGAACATCATTGCCCTGTTTCGAGCAGGTTGTCCGGTTCTCACTTATATAGATAGGGTCACTATTTTCAGTCAATATTCGTACGAACTCTTCGCGAAGGAAGTTATGGGTCAAGCTTTGGCATATGCAAAAGGCTCAATGATTTGAAGTAGGCAGAGAAAAGTACCACAGCCGTACATCACTACTTTTTTTTTAGCAGAGCTGCTGGAGCTCTTGGAAATGTTACATTCAGAGTCTCGGCTCGAACCAGTTCGGTTAGTCGTAGAGAAAATGAAAAAAACAAGAATTCTGTTTCTTGTTTTGGATTGTCTCAAAACACAATAATCCCAGTGGGATACAAAAGAACATGGTGGTGTGAGGGGCATGAGAGGCAGTGTGAACCACTAGGAGTGAGGTTTTATTTGGCAGACAAAGAGGCTTCTCAGTGAAGGTAGTGGGCTGAGTGCACTGGAAGTCAACTGCGGAACAATGTGGTCAGGATTGGGGAAGCGGGGCTGGCTGTTTATGTGGGCGCAGAGGTGTTTTCCTGTGGCTTAGTCCTGTATGAGCCTTCCTCCAATGCCCCCCTCCTCTCCTCCCGGTCGTCTCCGGTAGAGAGAGCCATCGGGGGATTGTGTCCAGTCACTGACCCCTGGGTAAGGATGGAGGAGTGGGGTTCCTCACCATCCCAAAATGACCTGCCTGGCACATCTACAGCATTGGGAAAGGGGAGAATGTGAAAGTGCATATATACACGTCAAACAATTGTGGTAAATAATGAAAAATGCACATGCACAAGTATATCTGGTTACTCCATGAGGCTCCTTTTGGTTATCACCTTATCATTTGAGCCGCACATTCGATTTTGGAACCGATCAATTGTAACATGAGATAGGAGTTTAAAATTATGGATATGACAACGTAAGTCTCACCAGCACTATACTGTTGTGAAGCCGGCAGTCTCGGTTCATTGTTGGAGAGGAACCCTGAGGTGTTCTGCTGACTTATTAAATCCTCCAGCGGCGCATCGGCGTGTCGATTCTGTTCCTGAACGCCGTTCAGTTGTGCGTCTCGAGGGATCTGAGCCACCAGCGGTTCATCCTCGGCCAGGTAAGCGTACGGGCAGTACTCTCGGGTGCGAGAGTAGATGTTTGCGTTGTCGTAGCAGTCTGAGCAGATGACCAAAGGGCCCGTTCCTCCTGAAAAACACCAACGTGCAAAAAGCCAGGGATGGGTTAAGATGGTTTCGATAGTTAAATGAACTGGTCAGTTAGAAAGATCCACAAATTTCTTTCTTAGTGCTTTTGATTTAAAGGGAATGTTGTTAGAAAACTGAGCTTGTTCTGTCAGCAAGCTAAAACCCTCTATGACAGCTTTAGTTTGTAAATTCATCCTGTTTAAAATACTACCAACAGAGCCATCAAAAAACCACATTTGCAACAAATTCTCCGCCTTCAACAATAAACTCAAGACAATGACAAACCGCCTGCTGTGAACAATATTCCTGTTATTGCTGCATAATCTGAAGGTATTTTTCATGGGTTTCTAGCGGAACATCTGTTACGCAATGGAGAGGCTCTGCTCAGCATCCAAATGACAAAAGAGGACATGATCCTATAACCAGCCTAAATTACACAAGACTAAACACCTAAAACTCAACTAGTCTCCTAGTCATACATATAATCCCTCACTTAGTCAGTTCTGAAAATGTGTAGTTTTGCACATTCCATACATTTTTAATGCAACATGAATACAACATAATAGACTGACTATTTAGGTCTCAAATGAAGAGACTGTTCCCAAATTTAGGTTCATTACATATTTATGCATGCAGTCCACAGCTGGTACAAACCATTGGGTACATTTGCCTGTCCCTCTCGGGGTTCGCTTCTGTGGAAGCTGCTACGGCCGGTGAAGAACGAGCCCATGCGACTACCAAGCATTCCATTGGCTTCTGGATCCATATCGCTGCCTGCTTCGGCATAACACACTCCTGTAGAAACGCATATCTGTTGATTTCTGAACGTCTTAACATGAGCGATAAACCAAGGCCCATATCTGAGACATGCAGCAGCTATACGAAAACTTTATATACTTTACTTGTAGCCTGTTTATATACCGGCATTGCAGAGCAAATAAATGTGTAGGTGGATAAAGCACAACAGGCCTGAGTAGGGTGGTCATACCGTCAGTGCCTTTGTGGGCATATCCGTTGGCATGAGATGGCATGAGTTGCTGGTGGCTTCCGTTCTCAGAGTTGCTGTATCCCTCCTGAGGTTCAGACAGCGTACCCTGAGACGACAGGTAACTTGGAATGTCTGCTGGCAGGTTCATCTCATCTGTAACACACATGGACAGTTACGAGTTTCAGGATCAAGAGCTTGTGTAATCAATTAACTATTTTATGTCTGTTGCATTTATTTTACAATTTAATTTTAAATAACTGACTTTGGTTTTTAAAATATTTGTATTTTTATATTTATTTAACCCCGTGTTTTACAACATTCTTACGATGTGTATCTATTATGCTACTGTAACTAAAATATACAGCTCAGCTAATAATTTTTTATAAATCCGCTAATAAAAGTTTATTTTTAACAAAAAAGTTACCAATTGAGGCTTTATGTTGTAGGCTGTTTTGAAAGAAGCCTTCAAATTAAATGGATTACTATTATCATATTTAGTTTCATGCACATAATTCTTCACTGACCTGTATTAGTTATGCTGTAATCCTCACTCTTGCGTCTCATGTGGTAGATGACTATGACCCACACGAGCGAGGTGCCCACAACACAGCAAACAACCACCATCACAACAATGCCGACCGTTGTCCAGCCGTCCTGACCGTACACGCTGGTCACCGGGTCGCAGTTGGCCGAGGGGGAGACGGCAAGGTAGATGTGGCCTCGTTCAGTGCCAAGGGTGTTGGACATGATGCACGTGTATTTCCCTGCGTCGGCTGGTCCGGTGTCTACGATAATGAGAAGCTGATTGGCTGCTGCAAAAAAGTGCCGTTCTGTCAGCACCAACGGGGCATCGTCTTTGGTCCAGTTGAGGCGTGGGGCCGGGCTACCTCGAGCTATGCACTGGAGGACAGCAGTCTCGCCTCGGGAGACAGTGCGATCCTCTAGAGGGCGCTGAAAGGATGGTGTTTCTGTCAACAAAATAAGAATCAATTATTATGTTTCATGTAACAAAATCAAACATGTTGTGCCCCAGATTCATTTTGTTTTATGCAGAATATTTTACATGGCATATTTGTTTAAATACTGTTGATAAAATAGATCCAAGTGATTTACCCAACACTGTAAGTGTGGCGTTGGCAGACAAACTGCCAGCCTCGTTTTTAGCCGTACAGCTGTACATGCCCATATCTTCGGTCTTCACATTGGCAATGAAAAATGTGTCATCATCTGGCATGACATGCATCCTCCTCTCACGGGCGGCAGGGAAATTAATACCCCCATCTTTCTGCCATGCGATCTGGGGTGTTGGGTGTCCCTCTGCAGCGCATTCCAACCTAGCAACCGTACCGGTGCGGATGGTCAGGTCCATGGGTGTCTTCAGAAAGGTAGGGAGCTCTGAAAAAGGCCATCAATAAGTTTAGTTTAAACATAAATCCTTTTATTGCATTGTTCCCTTAATGCAAATTTTCATTGCATAACAGAAGAAAAAGTCAATTCTATAAAAGTACCAAGGTATTACCATGTTTATGTGTACATAGTACCTTGGTACATAAACAATAAATCACAGCATTACCATTTTAATAGTTGAAGTCTGTTTGAAATCGTTAAAGCATTCTTTGAAGTTTGTTTGTATGCTTTGAAGTACAGTGGCGTATCACAGTATGGGAATATGGTAATCATTCTGTACCATATAAATCACTATAACACAACACTACTGCCACAGTACATCTTTTGTAAGCATCATTTAAATAAGCTAATATAATATCAACCCACCTGCAAATAAAACTCTTAAACAGTGCCCTTCTCATTAAGAGCATTTTATAACCTCATTTAGATTCTCAATCACGTTTCTGTTATACTATTAGAGCGCAAAACCACTCTTACATCTGTATTATAAACTCGTATAAGCAGAATAATTACACTGCAGAGGTCGGCATCCCAGAGGGGTTTTGAGTCTTTGTTGAACAGAAATTGAATATGAAATAGGCTTAAAAACCACAGTGGAAATTAAAGAAAATAAGGGCAGAATTAGACCAGAAGCCAAATGCTTATCAAAGCAGTGAAGAGATCATTCAAAGGGCCTGCAGACACTGGCTAATTCATCTTAATGTAATAAATACTTCAAACGACAATGAAACACCAGCAAACAGCTCTTAACTTTGTTACCGGTTTTATATTTTCTGAAGAGAACCTATGCAGTGCTTCGAGTTGTACAGGTTGGAGTTGCTGTGGATGCGATTTTTCAAGCGAACCTATAGAACGAATAGGTGTGATTCTTCTCTTTACATCACCCAAACTCTACCCATAAAAAGTCAACAAAGCAACATCCAAACACTAACCATTGACAGTGAGCTTGGACAGAGTTGAGTAGTTGGAGCCAAACTGGTTGGAGATAACACACTGATACTGGCCTTCTTCAGTGAAGTTGACATTAGGCAGATGTAGTAAGGTGGTGTACAGCAGGCGCTGGTTATGGTACCGGGCGTAGTTCTGCACCTGAGCATCGTGCAGCACCTCTCCGTCTTTCCGCCAAGCGGTGTCCATGGGAGAATCGCTGCTGCTGAATGCAGAACAATTCAACGTGACGTTGGTCCCTCGTAAGGCTATGGTGGTTTTGGGGTGACCATTGATCTGAGGTTTGGGGAAGTCATCTGTGCACGAGAAACAGGAGAGATGTTCAAACAACTTAAAATGCTATACACAGTTGTAACCGAGAAAGAGAGACAGAACACAGAGTCTCAACTGTCGGGTCACTCACTGCAGATGAACTCCTCCGGTTTAACCACAAACACACTAGAGCCTGCCAGGGAGGCAGGATGAGCGCAAACAGCGATGCAGGATTGCTGGAAACGGTTGTCACTCAACCACTTGCCCAACCACTTCAGCTGACAGTCACACAGAAGACTGCTGGTGTTCAGATCACTGACAAAGACCAACATACATGCATTATTGACAACACAGATGACATATACACTATGTACCAGGCTGACGTTAATATACTCTCCGGCCCTGCTATTTATTTATCTAGATTTTTTTAGTATGGAAATATAAAGACAGATGACATGTACAATCACTTACAGCATTTTGAGCTTTACATGGGAGAATGCATCCGGATGAATAGAAATGATCCTATTTTTGCTCAGGTCCCTGTAAAAGACGCACATCAAATTAAACTTTATTTGGAATCACACTGTACAGAAAAGAAGATCTGTCTGTTGAAAGATCCCAATCCAACATAATTGGCAAATAAGAACAAAATATCCCATAATTACAAAAAGACTGCAATGTACCAGCAGAAATGGGCCCATAAAATAGGACAAAAACTTTTAGTTTGTTCCCCACAAAGTATTCACATGACTTTAAAAGACACAGTATGTGAAAGTCACATGGATACGTTTTTGGACTTTTCAAGAGATTAAAAGCCCATCATCACCTCCTGTCGTATTGCGAAGGAACTCATTTTTTGCAAAAATGACAGAATTTGGACACTATCATTTAACAAACAACATACTGTCACATGATATTCAAGGAGGTCTTAAATGAAACTCACAAATGTTCCAGTTCCATCAGGCCCTCAAACGCTCTTTTAGTGATGGTCCTGATCTTATTATTCTGCAAAACCCTGGAAACACAAACACGCACATGTCAAGCCAATCGTAACAATTGTACGCAGCAGATCAAACGATTCGTACCCAGCAACAAACTTACAGCGAGTTCAGCCTCTTCAAACTGGCAAACATGGCAACGGAGTCTTCGATGGCAAGAGATATCTCATTATTACGGATGTCTCTAGAACGAGAAACATCAAAAACAAGAACCATCAGAATATTAATAAAGCCCCAAACTGCTGAGTACAACATGTTGTAAATTATTCATCTGAAATGTCAGAGCTTGTTTCTTCTGTTGGAATGTGGGTCTGCATATGAAAAGAGACTTGGGTTTCTAAGGCTTTAGTGTAGCTCACAGTCATTGTTTGCTTTAAAAGAGGTTTTGTGTGGACTGGCTGGCATTTGCGAGTATATTGTGAGATTGTCTTTACGCTCCACCGGCTGCGAAAGGCTGACATTCTCTAAAACCTGTGCCAAAGGGACGTGGCAGAGGTTAGAAAAGGTAGACATATCTGAATGTGCTCTGAATGTGTAGGATGGAATGTAGAAGGTGTAAGCCGAAGGGAATCTACTGTTTCTATTTATTTATAGCTGTGAATTTCTAGATATAATGTAATATCATTATATACAATGTATGACACTTCTGATGTTTCTACAAAAAAGGTGTAATATATTAATACAAATATTTAATATTAATATAATATTAAGATTTAATAAATAATGTTTTTAAACATGTGCTAGTAAAAGTGTTGGTAGGAAAGTAAGTTCACACATAAAAAAAAAGAGTGAATAAATGATGACAGATTATGTTTGACTTCCTTTCTTCTGTGAAACATAAAAAAAAATATTTTGACAAATGTGTCTGTGGTTTTTGTGTCCATACAATGCATGTTAATGGGGGCAAATGTTTGTTTAGCAATGTTCTTTAAACGTTCTAGGCTATAGCCTTCATAATATTCGAGAGGCCATGCGTAGGAGACAAAAGAGAATTGCGAGATCTTACAATGTGCGGACATTAGCCAGGCTGCTGAACACTCCTACTCCCAGATGTGTGATCTGATTGTCACCCAGGTTAAGACTCTGCATGAGATTGAGACCAGCAAATACCCAATCCTCCAGACGACTCAGATGGTTAAAGGACAAATCCCTGGAAACCAAACACAGAAAGTATTTTTCCACACTACTGCATTTGAGGTTAAGGGTAAAGTATAGGATCTTACAGTTCTTCCAAGCGGTGGCAAAACTCCCATGCGTCAGCCCGGATGAGTCCAATGTTGTTCTGATTGACCCGCAAAACCCGGAGCATGTGCAGTCCATACAGCCAGCCCTTATTCAGTTCTGTTAGATTATTATACTCCAGCTCTCTGGAGACACAACAAAGGACAAAGGAGCCATTAACTGCTGCATCATGTGGAACAGAAACTAAAATCAAATTCACAAACATTTGGTTTTAGACCTTCTGTTTGGGAATGACCTGATGATCTGACATTATGACAAATGACTAAACAGAGATCACATGTTTATTAGGGAATGCTGGTATATCTCAAACAGGGTTTAAATCACCCACAATAGCATCGAGACTTGATGTGTTTCACTAAAGCGCCAAGGCTCCAAAACCTCTCACTGACTGTTAGGACATAAGAACATGAACATGCTTCTGTAAATATGCACAGTTTGTTACCAGAGATGCTGGATGTGCGGCATTAGAGGAATCCACTGCTCCGTAGGTGTATTATGTTTTGTCAGACGATCAGGCAAATCCTGAACTTACTGCCGGTTAACGTAGTATTAATTAGTCGCGTTAATTACTCTTTTATACTTGTTTTAACGTCTGACAAGAGAAACAGAATATATATATATGAAAACAGCTTTATTGGGCAGTTAGTTCCATTACAATACAGAATGTGACAGTTCAGAGACTAAAAGCAAACGTGCCAACACTAGTCCGACTCAGAGTAAATGCGCCGTAATTACGTCACGCATATGCAAATTAGCACATCGAGAATCGCTTCTAAAATCGAATCGTGAGGACCAAACGATTCCCACCCCTAGTGATCATGCAAGAGTACTGAGGTCTTTCTCATAGGTCTTCCAAGTCTATCAGTAACACTGGCTGCATTTACTTACAGCTCCTCCATGTTGTCCAGACCAAACAAAGCTCCATCCATCAGCTTAGTGACGCCGTTCCGCTGCATCTTCAACGACTTAAGAGCCTTCAGTTCTTTAAAAATAAGGCTTTCAACCACACGGATCCTGTTGCGCCTCAACTCCCTAAAAAAGTGACACATATTTCAAGAGCGACACATTACAACAAGAAAATGGAAAGTGCAGCCCTAACAATCTCAGAAAGATGAGACAATGAAAATGAAGTCTGATAATATCAGTGCATTTAGCATGCAGTAATCCGGTAAGATACAATCTAATGCATTAACATTAACATCCTATTAATTATCCGTGAATACGCACAAGACTTGGAGCTGGGAGAGGGTGAAGACTTTATCGGGAAGCACAGAGAGTCTGTTCTGGTTGATCTTTAACACCAGCAGAGAGCTGATGTTTCCAAAACAGCCGGGCTCCAGGGAACTTATCTTGTTTTTGCTCAGGTTGCTGTAACGATCAAGAGAGTTAACAATAAGACATGTGAGAACATCAAAAGCGATCAGAAAAATCTTTAACGCCGTCCATCAATGATGAAACAAAGATCAAAGCAAGAATTGATTCTTTGAGTTGTCTGTAAAAATCAAGCAGCTATTTGTTTAAAGAAACAATGGCTTAAGATATCCTAATCCATTTAGTTTACCTTAAGATGTTCACTACTTAGGAAGTGCACTGCAATCACTAGCATGCAGGACTAAAAATGAGTCCAAATAATGGAAAACTCACAGATATTTCAGCTGCATGGGAGGAAAAGATCCCGCTTTAAGCTCAGATAAAGAGTTAGAGCTCAGATCCAGACTTTCTAGAGATGAATATGGCAACAGCTGCTCCGCCACAACCTCTGAGATTCGGTTCTGAACACTGTACAGATGGACATGAGTTATACATGTACCTGTCCGATTTCATATTCCTCTATCTTAATAAAACACGAAATTAGATAAACAAATAGTGTTTACACATCTGCTTTATTGATAAAACAGCACAAGAGATTAACTTACAGGGATAGCACAGTGATGTTGGATGAGGATTCTCCGAGGAAAGGCACTGCTGTAAGTTCATTTTGATTCATAGACCTAAAATTACACAAAGCGGATGATTAAAAACACAAATGTACACTAAAAAATAAGACAGGCTTATATTACTGGATGCAACCTCAACAAAACAATATAGGATAATATTAAAAACCCAAATGCACATAACCAGATAATAACACTTGAAGGAATCAATTGCAAAAGGTTTAAAAATAGATATTTTAATAACTCTATTAGTAATCTGGGAGAGTAAGAATTTGCTCTGGTCTATGGATTCCCTGCACTTGTCATTAACCAGCTGTCATTTATTGTTGTTGCAATAAATGCATTTAATTGTGTTTATTTGTGTATTTTCATCCAGTCTTGCACATGCAGATCTGCTTAAAGAGCATTTAGCAAATCTAAATATCGCATGAACTTAAAGAAAAAGGCAAATGGGGAATCTCAGATAAGCAAATATAAGTGAAGCTGTCACAAAATTAATCTAAAATCAAAGTTTCTACTGTTTCTGTTTTTACATGTCTAAAATAAAAGTCCCTACTGTTTTTGTTACTACAGTCAACTTATAATTGATAATGCTAATCAATATTGTTTAATACAAAAAGTATATAATGCAAGCACATCATAAGTACAATTACAATAATTTGCTAAAATCAATTGCACATAACACTGACTATATGCATTCCAGATCCCTTTATTAACGACAGGTGACGGATCATGATGGTATGTAAACAACATTTCCTATACAGGTTCTGTTACTTACGCATGAGTTACCCATGCTGGAGCATCCAAATATCCACTGGTCAATCTTTTCCTACTACAATCCAGCAGTTGAGTTGCACCTGGACCGCTGGAGCAAACACAAGGAGATGGGCAAGTGTCCAGACCCACGACATTCACTATTAGCAGAAGAAGGGCCTGGGGGATGGGCCAGCCCGCTGCCATTTTGAATTTCTTGAAGGAGAAATATTAGTCCAGAATATGGCATTAATTATACAGAGAGATAAATATGCGGTTTAAAACATGTCTCCGCTTTTATATGAATACGAATGAGAGGGAAACCTCTTGCAGTGATGGCATAAGATCAATCAGAAGCAACTCGGAGCCATAGCTTGGTCCGTCCCTTCGTTATTCCCGTCTTCCGCCTCGCAATCTCTGCAGCTCTAAGGAGATTCCCAAACGAGCGTCAAACAAGCTTCAGACTGCGAAGATATTTTTTCGTTATCCCAAAAGAGTCCATGTCATCTATTATCTCATTGGTTTGCGCTTGAGAGCTATATAAAACACTATATAAAATGAAACCTTTCCAAACATTGTTCCTCGACTTTTTTTCTAAGGAAAAACAAAAGCATCTTCCTCCGTTTGCTCGTAATAACGCCCTCTGCTCTGTCACGTGCCGCAGGATCCTCACCTGATTGGCCAGTCATCTAGTCGCTCAAACTTTACTTTTTTCTTATGCTTTCAACGTTTAAATTGTTAAAATAAATGTCAAATTGTTCGTGGTTTTTTTTAATTGGGGAACTGGTACAGACAATTGTTATTATAAAGATGTTATTTTTACGTTTTACAATATATATTTTACTAGTTTCCAAAAAATAAATAATGGCTTATTTTGGATTAAATGTGCCAGTCTATAATATTTTTGTAATTCTATTAAAATAATAAGTGTTAAAATCAGGGAGACTCTACTTTGCATTTTAAAACTTGCAGAAATAAACGTTGCTGCTTGCAAATAATCAACTTGCCATACCAGATTTGCTCAGACATGTAATCATGTGCCTAAATGATTTAATGTTTGCACTGAAGTATAAATGATGCATGCTAAATTTCAAGACAAACGAGAGTTTTACAAAATACTAATATTTATCTGCAGAAAATCTCCCAGCGAGGTATGAGTGCAGTGTTGTTTATGCTTGTGCAATGCGTATGTCACAATCATGAGTCAACTAAGTAAATAAACTGTTGTCATTAATGTCCATCACAAGATTTCTAACACAACATCCTCAAGATGCCTGTGGGTAATAAACATTTGTCAGGTAATGTCTGGGTGTAGCTGGGTCCCCAAGCCATGAAATGTTTTGTGTATTCTTCTTCTTGTGCCTATAGGGAAGAGGCTGCTGCTCAGACAATAAAAAAACGTCCCGGCCCCTGTAAATCTGAACAGTGACCCTGGTAAACAATTGCAAATCAACAATGCTGTTTGAAAAAAAAAATAGTTTAGTTTATTTGGTTCCTCAGATTTAATCCTCATATTTAAAATCTATGGGCCTAGGTGGCCAACCTGTCCACGGTGATTCCCTGCTTCAGAAATTTGGGTTGGCCTCCAGCACTCCCTGTAAGCCTTATATGGACAAACTGTATAGAAAATGCATAGATGGATTGTTTTACTAATGTGACCCAGTTCTGCTCGAAAGGCATGGGGTTTAAGTGTAATATTACAAATATTTACAACTTTCTAAGAAATAATTAAAGTTGACAATGACAATTATTCATATTCTGGTGGTGCATTTGCCTGAAAATTAATTTAATGTTTAACATACACAAAGTAAATACTATTATACTACTGTATTTATTGTTCTCAGGTAAATCAGTCTCATACTCGTTGATGTTTCTTATTGTGAAGCATTTGTAGCTGTGAACGATGCATATTTAGGCTACTGTATGTCCCTATATGGTTAATAATCGACTGCACTATTCGGTGCATTTTTACTTCCAAGTCTTTCTAGGAAAGTGTTTGATATGTGTAGCCTTGAGCACGTTCTTGGGCAGGTGAGAACATGTCTTTTATCTTTTCTGTATTATACGCCCTTGTTTCAAATGGGAAAAGAACAGGTTAGCTAGACCTGTTTGTGTAATATATAGCAATGAATGTGCAACAAAAACAAATACGACCAACCAGTTCACCTCGAAAACCGCGAAAGAAGAGGAAGCACTCGGAGTCGAACACAGTGACAAACATGTATCAGCGAAGCTGTCGACTGGATATCAATGCAGCCACACAAATCGTTTATGTTATCGGTACGGAATTAAACGTGAACCTGATCAGGTGAATACTAAAACTCTTTTACAACCCTTTTGCGTATTGTTGTTTGAGTTTATTGAAACTACTGGACTCATAATACCGAAATAGCACTGCTTAAAAATGGTTTAATGGTAAACAGTTGATAGCCTATTGTTAATGCAAACTATTGTAAGCGGAATAACAAATTCACGTTTAATGTCATTTGCGTTAATGTAAACGGCGACCCCCAGGCCGTGGGTGTGGGCGTTTAGAGGCAGATTGTGGTAATTTCTTTAAAAATCCACCTGTTTTCGGTCAACCAATAGGCTCAAAAACTGCGCTGGACTACGCAGACTAATTAGTGTATGGCATCGAAGTATCGCGAGAGCGAGTTTAAAGCGCAGCCTTCTAATCGCTCTCGCGGTATTTTTATGGTGGACGCTAATCATGCTGCGCAGCTCTGCGTTAAGTCTATGATGTCATACCCCAATGGGTCTACTGTGCACAACCCGAGCACTCGAAGTCTCGAACACATCTCAAGGGTTAACAGTAGGCTACTCACGAGATTCATTTTTGAAGGAAACAGTGTCGGTGCATCATGGTGGTCCAAAGAACTCTCAGAATTGAGATTGAAAAGGTTACGTACGTCGTGTACGTGCTCGGAACGGAGCTGACCGTGAACGTAGACAGGTGGGCAGGTTCATTTCCATGCTTCTGTGACTTACGTGGACTCACAGGAACTTTGTTTTATTAGTTTGATTATCTAAAGACTGAAAATGGAAACAACCCAGTGGTCTTGAGTTGCGTTTAATGCTGCCAAATAGCCTATACCGTCTGACTCATAGGTAAATATAGAACATACATTTGTTGCTTGTGGAAAACATGTCATGGCGTTTTGCTGACACGATCGGAATATTTCCTGCTGTTTCGATGTTGTATTAATATTGTGTATGAAAACAGCATGCAAAGTTCTTCTTTTGTTTTCAAAGAGTTGCCGTGAGCTACCGACATCACATTTATAACTAACTAGACTTAGTAAACATGAACTAAGTCCAATTTACAAACCAGGGCTGGGTTATATTTCAAATATTTACGTTACACGTTATGTCTTTTTTATTTGCGATTATTACTCATAAAGACGTGTTGCCTTATGAAAATGAACTATAGTTTAACAAGTGCTTTAGTGAAACTGTGGTAAAACTATATGCCAAAACAAAGTAACTATATTATTACTATAATAACTGTAGGCCTCCTTTGTACTATAAGAATATTTTATAAATTGTGTTAATTTACTATAGTGAGACAGTAGTAATTTATGGTTACTATGGTTTTATGTCAAATACCATAGTTAAACTATAATTACTGTAGTAAAACCATGAGTCATTTTTCTAAGTAAAGTTTTGCACATTCTAAGCATTTGCATATTTGACTACAATGTAATGTTTCCTTGCAGTTATTCGTCTGATAGAAAGAAAAGTGTTTCGGGACAGTTGTTGGTTGAATAATAATTTTCTCCATTTAGATCCATATGAATGAGGTCGTTGTGCTGTGACATTATTCACATTCATCAGCTCTGCCTCAATGCATCTGTTTATATCACCCACTGTCAGCTATTGAACTTCATAGCTTTCTAAAACCAACAAGTGACTGAAAGGAGAGACTTTGTGTATTACTTCTTACTCCTAACTAAACTAAAACAAACAATACCTAATGACATCGGCATTAAATCCTCATCGTATTATTCACAATTATTGCATTACATACTAGTTGTTTATAGTTGGGTTGGGGATGTACTTTGTCAGCATCTAACTATAGAAAACAGCATTTTTCTGTTCTTTATGACCTGTTAATGTTTATTAAAAGACTTTAATGCCAAGATGAGCTTTAAGACGGTGGGTCAGGATGTATACGCACGCACCCATACGTGTAAATTCACTGTAAAAAAAAAAATGTTGTGTTAACTTGCAAACTCACTAATATTTAAATTAATACAAATTTGAAGGCCGCCAGGTTACTTTTTTTTTTTTAAAGTTAAACCAACATTTCTTTTTTTACAGTGTTGTAATGTATAATTAATGCATGTGTGTTTTCTGCAGGTGTGCTCCGCCCGAGTCGAAGTTCTTCTCTGTAAGATGTTCCTCCAACGTGCATCACAAGCTCACACCCGTGGCCATAGACAGGAATGTGGCCGCCCACCCACTCACCCCAAACTCTCTCCTAGTCATAACCATGGACACAGTTAGCGAGGTGTCAAATGACATGAAGGTAACTCCATCCAATCACAACAGGGATCCAAAACCAATACAGAATGCAATAGACAAGCCCAGACTGAATCTGCTTGATTTAAAGACGCTTACATGTCGTCAAGCTACGTGCCTTGAAGCTTCGAGTTCTTGTGTAAATGATAGGAAACATCTGTGAAGGAAACTGTGGTTTATGTGCAAACACCAAAACAAGCCACTTCCTTAGCGGAAGTCTACCCTCCTAACACAAGGGCTCTTTGCGTGATGCCATACAAAACATGTTGGTCTCATAACCTATCAATCTAAAGTTCTTAAAAGAGATGTTTCTCTCTTCTCTGCAGAACCTTTGTACACTACAAAAAGCGCTACATAAATAAAAGTGAATTGAATTTTCACAATAATTCACATTTCTGATCATGTTTCAGTTATCTGTGAGGTACTACGGGGAAACAAAAAATACAATCGGGAATGCCGTGTTGCATCTGACCGCTGTCGGTACGTCACTGAGTTCACATCACATCATAAACGCACATTTAAGTCAAAATTCCAGTAAAATAGCTTTCACTTATGGATACTATAAAAGCTTTTATAATAAATGTCTGTGTGTCTGACAAATGATCTATTCTCTGTTCTTTTGCAGAGATGTCTCTGGATGTGGATGCAGACCGTGATGGCGTTGTTGAGAAAAACAACCCAAACAAGGTGAGCTTTGTCTCTTTGCAGTGGTCTGTTCTGTATAACATCCGGAGATTTGTTTCAGATTGACTGCTTCAGATTAAAAGTCTTTTGATAAAAGCGTGTTTGATACACAACTATCATTCATTGATCTCTTCTTTCATTTCTGGGCACGAGCATGAGTATCATTTAGGATACATGCAGTTGCACACATGAAGTGACATTAAAATAACATTAAAGAGAATAAAATAAAAAATAAAATGGATATGACATGTCTTAATAAATCAAGCCTATTTAAAAGTAGCGATTACAGTTGGAAATCTAGTGTATAATATTTTTCTACTTTCTATTTAATGTATTTGTCTCATATTTTTGCTTCAGGCATCATGGAAGTGGGGTTCTAATGGCCATGGTGCTATTCTTTTGGTCAACTGTGATTCAGAGTCTGGTTACTTTAAGACGGTGGACTCTGAAAAAGATGAGATAAGTAAAGTCTCAGGTATGATTTTATGTTAGAGAACATATTTGATGTTTGTTCATGAGAGAGGTTGCCGCTTGGACACCACGTGTATAAAAATCAAGTCGCTGACCAATGTAGTCTTGCTTGTAAATGTAAACAAATGTCTCTGATGGCAGACTTGCAGGACATGTCTAAGATGATGTTGCGCATCAACGGGCCGCCTGAACTACCCGATGGCTATAAACTGAGCATGCACATCTCAAAGACTGCTTCTGAGAGCGTCAGGGTCTTCAGACCTCGAACTAGCAAAGGTGGAAAGCAAGAAAATTTGAGTGAGTCAAAAATCAACAAATCGATGTGAATTTACCCAGTGAAAAATCTTGTACTGAACGAGTTGTCGTCTTTATTCTAGAGCACAGACTTCTGAAGTTTTTCCTGAAGGATTATATTATGGTGGTGGGAAAGGACTATTTGGCTGATGAGGTGCCTTATCTGGGTGGCAAAAGTGAACTGCAGTTCTTTGTAGAGGGTCTTCGGTTTCCCGATAAAGACTTCGATGGTCTCATAACCATCAAACTCAGTCTAACAGAACACAGCGCCAAAGTAAGAGCGAAATGAAACCTTTTGATGTTCCTCATTTTTTACACCACTAGCTTCTCTAAAATATCAATGACATTATTTGTTTTTAAACAGGGTTGTCCTGAAACGCCCATCTTTACAGATACAGTCATGTTCCGTATTTCCCCGTGGATCATGACCCCCAACACCCTCAAACCCGTAGAGGTGTTTGTGTGCAGGTGAGAGTCTAAAGCTCTATTCAAAGACTTTATCTTAACATGGATAACTCCTGGTTTCATTTAATTTAGCACAAATGATAACTACGCATTCCTGAAGAGCATCAGGAAACTGGCGGAGATTTGCGGCTGCAAACTGAAAGTGTGTCATGAGTACATGAACCGAGGAGATCGCTGGATGCAGGTGAGAAGACCTCTTAAACCATCACTTTAACATTCGTAAGGGGTGATCTGTGTTCAAGGGTATTTTTTTGCATCTTTAGCGATGGTTTCGATTAGTTGTAGCTGTACATGTTTCATTACTATATGTTTTAGTTATTTATAAATGTGCATCAAAATAAAAACAATGAAATGCACAAGAGAAAGAGGAAACAGTTTAATGTATGTGGATGGACGTGTGCTTACACTTCTAGTATATAAAACGGTCTGAGATGGAGCAAATCATCACATAATACTGAAACTTGAATCAGTTATTTCCTTTTACACGACTACTGAAACATTTTCAGATTTAGCTTTTGATTTACGAACATTTTAATCAATATTTGAGTCTAAATCAATAGTTTTGTGTTGTACTTTCAGTTGATAAATGATAAACATGTGAGTAAACTTTCCTGTAACTGTGTCCACAGGATGAGATTGAGTTCGGCTACATCGATTCCCCTCATCACAGATTCCCTGTTGTTCTTGATTCCCCTCGTGATGGAGACCTTCTTGATTTCCCATACGATGTCCTTCTGGTGAGCGAGAGACTGTTTATTATGCGCAAAACGTGATAGCATCATATTATGTTTATAAACACTAAAACGTGTCACAGGGGCCGGATTTTGGTTACGTGACACGGCAAGCTCTGGATGAGAAGGTGAGCAGTCTGGATTCTTTTGGTAATCTGGAGGTTAGCCCACCGGTCACAGTGAATGGGAGGAGTTATCCGCTCGGCAGGATTATCATTGGAGTGGCTTTTCCTACGTAAGTAACGCTGAAACAATAGTGTATCGGCAAACCGTTTAATATAATGCATCACGAGGACACATTTTCTTTGTTTTAGTACAACACAAGGACGTAACATGACCCAAGTCGTCCAGGAATTCCTGTGGGCACAGAAGGTTCAAGAGCCAATCGCTTTGTACTCGGATTGGTTGGTTGTTGGTCATGTGGACGAGTTCATGACTTTTGTCCCAGCCCCTGACCGAAAGGTAAACACATTTATGTACGGTGTATACTACAGATGTAGTATGCATACAATAATGTCATCTACTATCATTTTCTGTATGCATGGCATGCATGAATTTTACTAAATTGTCCATCCAGAGTGCTGTGTTCCATACTGTATCCCACAATGCAATGCACTTGAACCAAAAACTGCAACTCCTTTTTTTCTTCACTTAACTTCCCGAATGGTTTCGAATCTTTAGAAATTCCGGTTGCTTCTTGCCAGCCCTGATGCTGGATACAAAGTGTTTAAGAGGCTGCAGAACGACGGACACGGAAAAGCTGAAATGTTTTCAGGTAAATGCGAGCTAATCTTATTTCACAAAACCACCACAGTCGACTATTCCAGCTAACCCGTTGAACTTGTGCAGGTTTACCAGAAGCTATCAGCGTAGATAACATCTTGAATGACAAACAGCTACAGGCGGAAAACATCTACGTGCAGGTCAGCGAGATTTACAATAAATATCGGCCTGTAAGTAACACGGATACCTGTTTGTTATACCGGAGACCTGTTTTTTCTCTTGCTCAGAACTGTATCGACTGGAACAGAGATGTGCTGAAGAAAGAACTTGGTTTGGATGAGGAGGACATCATCGATTTGCCCATCTTGTTTAAACTGGTGGAAGACGAGGGGGAAAACAGAGCTGTGGCTTATCACCCTGACATGGTACAGCATTATATCAAACACAAATGATCTTTTTCCGTTTTAATCTGCCGTCTTTTGTTTCGATAACACTACCTGTATTTACATCCTCAGGTGAACATGCTTGTGTTGGGTAACCAACTGGGCGTCCCCAAACCATTTGGGCCGCAGGTGAAAGGCAGATGTGCTCTGGAGACAGAGATGTGTTCTCTTATGGAACCTCTTGGCCTTAATTGTACCTTCATTGATGACTTCGCCCCCTACCACAAACTGCTGGGTGAAGTTCACTGCGGTTCCAACGTTCTCCGAGAACCATCAACGTTCAGGTGGTGGAACCTAGAGATGTGAGAGACAAAAAACTCTAGACAGAAGAGATTTATTCATTAATGGGAGCTTTTATGTGGTGCATTCTGCTTTGAAAAGCAATACGTACATGCCTTAACCTACTATCAGAGCAATAGCAAAAGACTTCAGGTACAGAATAATAAAGGTAACAAGGTTGTTTAAAAAATTAAAAAATTGTTTAGCGGTACTACAGGTTTTTATCAATTCTGACATACATTCCAGTTTCATATCATGATAGAATTGTCATTTTTGGTTGCATCTTACTCCTTTAAAACTTCACTGTAATAGCCAATTTGAGTTCGTTTTACAGATGACTGTGAATGGCAGATAAAAATGCTTTGACTTCATACTCTGCATTACCTCACTACAATGTCACTGGAAAATGCTTTCATTTACTTTATTTCTTTGTGTGCACAATCCATCTCTGTTATACATCATGGCAACAAATAAATATACCACTAACCCTCTGATCTTTATTAAACATCATTGATCACTTTTGGATTACAAAAAGGAGAAAATGTTGTATTTACAGTGAAACATTTCTTAAAATTACAGTAAGCACTTGTTAAAGAACACAATCACTTGCAGTAAGCAGAAGGAGCGTGGCTTGAAATGAGTTTGTGCTTAAATGTGTGCAGTTGTGCAATCGCAGTACGTACAACCAATAAGAAAAGCACATCCTGGATGGGACATGTTGTTTAGCCACCCAAACAGTAAAAGTATTCACATTGTCAGGTCCAAAGCTTCTGCAATTTAAAAGCACAATGTCTGAGCCAGAATTTCCAGTTTAATTCATTTTGAAACAAAAAGTACCACTGAGCTAGCTTTTTGGCAATGACACAACATCTTAAAATTTGAGTTGCATGTAAAAAAAAAAAAATGCTGTATTGAAATCACTGGTATTACAATCTGATTTCATGACTGTACCATGGTACATTGAGCACATTTTTTTAAAATAAAAACACATTTTTTTAAACTAAAAACTTTAAAAAGATAACATGGTCTGAAATAAGCATTTTTATATAACAATAAGGTTACATAAATGTGTGTAAGAAAAGAACAAGATGATATCAAATATGTGCAGGGTTCCCACAGTCATGCAAAACTTGTACTATCCAGGCCTGAAAAAAGGTATAGAAATGAAACATCTTGGAAGAATGATGAACTAAAATCCAAACTGTAAATTCCTACATTCTCTAAAAATCCAATTATCACGATAAACAACTGGAAAAGTCAAAGATATTCATGCACTGTAAAAAAGAAATTGGTTCAACTTTAAAAAAAATTGTAAAATGGCTTCCTTGAATTTTGAATTAATTCTACTTAAAAGTTTTAGCTAACATAACGTGTTTGCATGAAATTCATTAGTTGACTTATATTTTAAGTTGAATGAACTTAAAATTTTATGGCAGCCAGGTTACTTTTTTTTAAATTATTTTTCACAGTGACATGCTGTAGAAACCCTGTATGTGTCTGCAGTTTTACATTCATATTGCTTACGAAAAGCTAAACTTTCAGTACACACGCAACACATTTGAATAAGCTTCATTTGTCAGTAATCTGCACAGCGCGCTTTGCTTATTGTTTTTAAAGAGAACTTAAGAGCCTCTACATTAGTGTATGTTTAAAACAGATCAGTCAGTTTTACCACACGCTGTGATCATACAAAATATCTCCATCAGCCTTACCACACAATAAATAATATCTATCAGTTTTCAGCCTCTCGCACCTGATCTATTCATCTTGTCGTAAAGCTTTGTGAGCCGGGTGGGGTTTGAAATCACCAGAAAGACTGTCGACTACAGACGACACGTAACATTTACCAATAACAACATCATTATTCATCACTGACAGAGAACAACACAAAAGGCAACAAAAACAACAGTCAGAAACAAAACGACACGGTCGGGTATGTGTGTGTGTGTGTGTGTGTGTGTGTTAGGGTGTGCGAGTTCACATGTTTGGCCGTGCTGGGTTTAGGACGAACCTTATTATTACGAGAGATACAGATGTTCCTGAAAGATGTACTCCCACAGAGAACTTTAATAAATAAATAAATATAACGAATAAAAAAAAGCCAGACGTAGGCTGAAAAGAAGCGGATGATAAAAGCAATAGTGAATTGACAGCAGGCAGAGATCTTCTTACTGTGAACTCTTGTTGTGGATATCTGACAGTCTTCACAGTCGGCCACGGCTAAAGTTGACATGTTCGGCAGGTTTATCATTTCGCCTATAGGCAAACAGCCACATGATAGAGAATAAAAGGGTAGTGCCCTCTATAGTGTGCTGATATTCTGATCCACACCTGCAACGCTCCAACAACTCAGTTTTCAGTCTCTGTAAGAACTCCCATAAGCACACAGAGTATCCGCTGCAGGAGGGCTGCTCATGAAAATGCTGAGAACAAAATGAAAACAGAGATAGACAATTCGATTTTGCGAATGTCCTGCTATGAGGTACAAGAGCAAATTAGATTTTTAACATTGTTAGACGTTACAAATATGGAATATTAATGCAATGAACGTAGAATGATGAAATGTAACCATGAAGTAAAACAACAACAATAATATAATGACTTTTCCTAACCTGCTGATGGACATCTGTAAAGTCATCTACAGCGAGCTGGACGGCTAGCAGTTCTGTGTAAAACACACATGCAGAAAGAAGAAAAGTTTATACAAATCAAATCCATGTGATATTTAAGAACAAATTTCTGGTTAAAAGCTGTCTAAAACTACCGTAAACACAAATCTTTAATTGAGACATTGAAAATAGTATTGAAAATTGTCCTTTACCTCGATTTATATCCGTACGCTTTTAATAATGATTTAAACCAGCAATTTCGTTTCAAAGATTTTGATATAGAGGCAAAATTAAGGATTCCATAAAATACATTAAGACATAAAACAGTTCAGTCACCATCAAACAGACAACAGTTTTTACAGTTTTTAATGCTTCTTATATGTTATTCTTATCTTGTGAAAAAATATTCTAATATTTATCCGTTTGCTCTAAAATGTATTGTCTGTAAAAGTTGCTTTGCAACAATGCAAAACTGAGATTGGGAATTGAATTAAAAAATACAAATCTGTCTTTGTATTATTAAACATTTTTCACAGTTCTCACCGAGTGTTGTCTCTCTGTTTTGGGCCGCAGAGGTTCAGACTGCTGTCGTAAGGGACCTACAGGAAACACATCAAAGTATGAGCACACTTACACACTATACAGACCGATTACACACACACACACACACACACACACACACACACACACACACTACACCATAAACTATAGAATCTGTCCGCTAAAGCCAAAATTTTGTTTCTGATAACTATAAAGATAAATACAAGCTTTGGAAGCTTGCACAAGAACAGAAGTGAACAAAATTGATGATGTTCAACTTTGGAAAATGTACATTTTCAGGACCAGGAGACAAAAACAAGAAAGGAACAACAAAATATGAATAACCTGAAATCAATGTTTGCTTTATTCTCCTGTTTACAATCCAATATCACCTGATAATTGTCAAATAAATCTTAACCAAGTGAAGTGTTTTCTCTATTTTGTGATATATCATTGATGGTTTAGTCAAACCTAACGGGCATTTCAAGCAAATATTGCACAAGTATCTCCTCCGGACATCACTATTGGTCATTACTGTATTGTGTTTTAGGATGCTGTTGTGGATGTTTAATATTTCTTCTCTCTCACCCTGTGAGCTGCTCTGGTTTGGAGCAGCCGAGCTGTCGTCCAGCCACACGCCGCTGTATGGAAATGAATCTCGCTTATGTGGCGTACCGGCCGATGACAGGCTTTCCTGCGCTCCAGAAACATCAAAAACATACAGCATGCAAATGAGAAAACCGGTCAGTCTTCATAAACCATCTCAGCATGTTCTATACAAGCAATTACATGCAAAACGCGTTTTATAGCCGTTGGTACGTGTGCTCAGTGAAAGAAACACAATGCATACTCTATCGAGTATGAGTAATTGCACGTTTTGTATTGATCACTGATTGGACGATGACTCATAGGTGGGTGTGGCCTTACCAGTCCAGTGTCGTACTCCTCCGCCGCCTCGAGCTCATGCTCGTTCTCCTCCACAACGCTGGCGAAGCTGCTGGCGTTGGATGAGGAGCGAGAGAGGTCCTGAGACTCGGGGATAGACGGAGCGCGACAGCACAGTGCAGAACTACAGGAAGATACGTGAACGTATATTCACCAGGTCACATTAAATTAAAAATCACCGCATTGTGAAACGAATGTATGTGCTTGTACCCCATCTTGGTGGTGGTCATCTCAGGTGAGCTGTGATTGGATGAGTTGTCTAATCGGAGTTCTTGAGTATAACCGCTGTCAGATCTCTGGGGACTAGGGGACACCTCTCTACTGCTGGGACAAGAAAACACACTTAACACGTTATAAGAAAACCCAAAATTCTGAATTCAAGTTTTGGGTCCTACCTTCGCTCCTGAACTTCCTGTATGTTCTCGATCCCAATGGCACTGCTCCTCCTGGAGGTGAACGGGCCAGATTTCTTCCGGGTTGGGCTTTTTCCAGGAATGATCAAAGACTGTGGAGAAATCACAATGTGATCGGATGTCGTCACGCTGGATGTTGACAGACCCAAAAATATAAATTCAGTCATCATTTTTACACCCTCATGTCATTCAAAACCGGTTTATGACTCTCTCATCTGTGGAGCACAAAAGAAGATATTTTGAGAAATGTCTCCGTGGTTTTGTGTTCATACAATGGGAGTCAATGGGGGCCAGTGTTGTTCGGTTACCAACATTCTTCAAAATATCTTCTGTTGTCTTCTGCAGATGAAAGAAAGTCATACATGTTTGAAATGATGTAAGGATGAGGAAATGGTGAATTTTCATTTTTGGTTGAACCGTCCTTTCAGGCATGTTTTAAATCTCATTTGAATGTACTATGCATGTACTTTGTATGACAACTCTTCGACAGACACTCCCATAATACCTTTCAGTACCATGTGTATTGTCAGTCATGTGGTTATAAAAGTTATATGACACAAGTGAATGTGTTGTGATGATAGCATGTTTCTCTCTCTAGTTTAACAGTAATGACAGGGAGTTTGATCTAAGTGTGACTAAGGAACCACTCCTGCATATCTGAATGTATAACAATACAGATTTGACCTGTAAGCAAAAAATAATGTTGTGCAGGGAGGTGCTCGCAAACACAGATATGTCCCTGCCAAGGCAAATGAGACACAAAATACTACAACTCCACCCGAAGGCACATCTTTACCGTGATTTACCATCATTCACCGAGAAACGTGACACAAACTAAATAACATTCAAGTTCATCGAACGTTTCTATTGATATATAACCTTTTTTGATATATAAACATGTTTCTACTAGTAGAAATAAAAACAGAAACAAATGAAACAATTGTTAAAATCAATGGAGGTGGAAAATGAATGTAGATTGTAGAGGTAAAATAATCTGGATTTGGGTCCATATTGAGATCTTCAATAATTTTGACGTTTGATTGCAGACTTGACAAATCTGAGCTCAGTTTGAGACATTGTTGACATCTCTTCTGAAACATTTCCGAGATTTCTGCCTCTTTTCTCAGGAGAAATATCTGAGATGCCGGAGACTTTTCATCTCCATTTGCTCCCCATTTAATCTCATTGATGTCTAGGAGAAATAATTTATATAACAAGAAGATCTCATGTGTGATTTTTCTTTCTGTTGCACTGCATTGCCAGAATAAAAGAGGACAGAGTGAGTCACGTGCGCAGAGCCCCATCTGTTCTCCTGACCACCATCTAAACGGATCACGTGAACCCATTACAGATCAGTTTTTCCCCTTAAATGTAAAATGATGAAAATTCGACATGGCAAGAGAAGATCTGATCCTGAACGTCACAGATGTGCCACCCTGACACATGCGCTCAAAGGTCAAAGGTGTTCAGAGGTCGACGTGAGCACCAGCTGCGGCTCTGCCGGCTCAGGGCAGAGAGTTTGGTGTAAACTAAAGCTGGCAGACGCGGTTCTCAGGCATCTTGTGACAGACTCTGGCGGACTGCGCATTTATTTTTTATCAAGTTGTGTCTTGTTAACAATTTAAGATCAGTTGACAGCTGGAAGGTTGTGGATACTCACGATGCCGGCTGTTTTGGGGGTTTCTGGAGGGTTGTGTGTAAAACTTCCGCTGTGGCTTGTGGAGACAATGTGTGGCTTCTTGTTACTGAGGCCCATAGCGTCCATCGACTGACTTCTATTGCGGATCACGCGCTGGAAAGATTAGAGATGCAACAAAGACGCATTACTGCAGTGTAACTCTAGGTGGCACTCTGAGCCTGTGTATTTGAGACAAGCGAGCTGGAGAGCATACTTGCATACTTCATATGGACCCATACTAGTATACTTCAGTTTGATTTTAAACACTAGGATTTAAGTTTTTTCCCCTGAAATGTAAAATGTGCATAACAAGAACACACTTTCCCACAATGCAGTGTGCTTAAGTTATGTTATTATAGTTAACTAAAACTATTAACAAGTCTATGAATTGAAACTAAATAAAACATAGGTCTAAATATTATTTGAACGACACAAACTAAGCAAAAATGAGAGCAATAAAGTGAAATAAGTTTCAGCTGAGGCACTTAAATTATTAACTAAAAAATACATACTTAATCTGAAATGAATAAAAATAAATAAACAGCAATATAAAATACAATAAAATAAAAACAAAAGCATAACAACATTGCTAAAAATCTAAGTAAAAGTAACATTAAACAAAAATAAAACTATAAAAATATATTCAATATATCAATAAAACTACATTAAAACTTAAGAAGAACCTGAGGTAAAGTCAGATATTCATATCGATATTATAGAAATCACAAAACAATATAGATATTATAGAAATTTTGCAAATGATTTTAATACTGCAAAAAGTTATGTATATGTACGTAAACATATACGTGTGTTTATTATATCAATTTTAATGTAAAAATATTTTAATATAACTTTATTTTACAAACTGAAATCATTAATGCATCACATTATTTAGCAAGTTTAGCAAAGTTTAATCTTATATTTGAATAAAAACTCATGTAAAAATGTAAAACTATAATAATCTTGATCTAGACCATTTTTTTTCCAGCAAGATGGTATTAAAGATTCAAACAGACTACCTTAAAAGATTCAAAGAATCCCCCTCCGCCGCCTCCTCCATTCTCCAGTTTATCATCATCACCACACAGACCCATCATAGACTGACTGTTAATATGAAGCTCCTCATATAACGTCTCCAGAAGAGCAGAACGGGTTCTCTCCTGGCGGACAAATGCTTTTTTAATGTACATGCCATGATGGTGTGTTAACCCAAACGTAAAGAGCATTCGAACCATTACTGTACCTCCAACTTGGCAAACTTTTCAGCTTTGTAGCAGGAATATTCAGCGTTGATCAGTTTGGTCAAGAGGAACTCGTGAAACTCGGAAGTCTGGACAACAACAAACAGAGACTGAATTAAACCTATGAACACATATTGTTGTGTGGTTAAAAAAAAGAATTTAAGGCCAGAATAACTTTATGGTGGAACTGTCTACCTTCCTAAAGATGGCAGGATCTGGGAGAGTTGGTCCAAAGAAAGGCACATCATCTCTTGCTGTCACAGATACCTTTAATAACATTACGAAAACTCACATTCACAAAATTCCTAGGAACTCTAGACTAAACTGACTCATATTATACTGGGACAGTTTCCAAGTCAACACTTGAAAAATACACATGAGCCACATATTCTGCAAACTCATCCCACCAGAAAAAATACTGTAATGCTTAGGATTTACAATAGGAAACTGTAGCAAACTGCAATATTTTATAGTAATTACTACACTTTGTTAATGTACTATATTACTCTATAATATTAGCTATAGTGGGTAAACTTCAATTTACTAGAATTATTTTTATTATAGTATTTAAACTATAGTAGATAGTAAGGTATGTCATGTAACATGGTCTTAACCTTTTACCTTATAGAGGACGTTCTCCATGCCCGCGTTCTCCACCTGCACCACCACGTAAGCGTGCAGAAAGTTGGATGCGATCATATCTGGTACAAACGGTGTGTTTTCCTCTTGGAAAACTATAGCCACGATGTCATTTCCTATGTGCCTTTTCCTCTGGAGCTGAAAAGAATTTACAGGACATCAGAACTGAGAAGTCACGAGAGGAACACTAAACGATTTGAGAATCACTTCTTTTAACAGACTGAAAATACGGCCTGAACTGAAAATTGAAATGATGGTGTCAAACTAATTTCATCACATATATCTCTGTTGGGATATCAATTAACCTACAGTTTATCTAATCCTCATCTCATGTGTTCTTGACAGCTTTGGGTTATAAAAAAATCACAATGATTTTATTGCAATATGTATGAAATTTTGTAAAAATAAAATAATGCTATGGATCAAATGCATCTTATTTTGTGTTTCACAATGTTAAATGGGTGCATAACCGCCTATGTTGCAGTGTCACCAGATTATTTGGTTATTCACATTATATGAATACCTATATTTCATAATATTGTGACACCCATATCTTCAATAACAACATAAAAGATATTACAATGCATGTGTTTTAATACACCAATATTATCAAAGCCGTGAGACACAGAACATAATGATATTTAAACTGAATTTATAACGCATTACAATAATGCACCGTGTCAATTTTATCTCCCATAAACCTTCATCTGATTTGCTTTCATGCACTCCACAGCTTGCTCATATATATGTATTGGACAGTGAAACCTCAAAAAATTGAGGATGATATTGTGGGTTACGGTCAGCCCTGTGGGTTCTTGGCAGACGTCTTAATAAACAACTGTTTTTAGATAGAAGAAACAAATAATTTTAAGATAAAAAACAGCATAGGAACACACGCAAGCGCTCGTAAAACCTCACGTCACGTACAATAACTAATAAATATCAGCAGGTGATGAATCTGGAGCCATATGTTAGTCCTGGGCTCATTTTGAGGAGGCTGAGTTTTCACGGGCAGCATTATAAGAGGCCAGCCTGTGCTGAAACCCTGAGGTGATGTTTTCTATCTGAGCGATGAGAAACACGGATGGCAACAGATGGCTTTTCAGGATCTGTGTTTTTGCGCTGTGTGGTGTGGGATGCTTGCTCATTAACAGAGCATACAGTTAGTCAGTACATGTCACACCGGCCAGCGATCTCTAGGGGCGGCCAACTGGTCATGTACTCAGAAATGACACGAAATGTAGCATAAAACAACAATTTACAGCGCATGATGTTATTGGTTTGTGCCGAGGATGGACAAAACAAATGGCGAATGCACAAAACAAAGCACAATACAAATATAAGCATGTGTGAAAATGTGATAAAAAAGCAAAACACAAACGTGCAAAAGATGCTTTACCTGCTGAGAATCTCCCTCCGTGTACGGCAGTTTCGTGGACACGTGGAACATGATCTCTTTATTGTGGAAGTTGCAGTAGATTGATTCGGTTCCCGTTTGGCCGTGTGTCACATCCAGACCACCACGAAACCTGGTGGAAAGAAAAGAGCTTTCAGCGTAAATCTACACACATTACTTCCAGAAATGCACAATTGTTAAATATTAAATCAAAACATGATTTAAACATGTTTTTGGATCAATGGCCTTGACAGATTTTTTTATTTATTTTTACAATTTTGCATTGTTGCAAAGCAGCTTTCCAGAAAATACATTTAACCAGTAAAAGGCATAAGAAAAAAAATCAGAAACAGAAACCAAAATCTATAAAAAATACAAAATACATGGTTTTGAGAAATTATTGCAAATCTTCAATATGATGTACTTTGGCACTATTAACTATCATTACAGTTATAGATTATCACACAATTACATTCATAGCACTATAATAAAATGATGCATCTTAATATATTGTCACCTACTGGACACAGAGCGGGCATATCAAGCTTATTCGGTTGTGTTAGGACCAACACACATCTGTACATCCAGAAACAAATCTTTTACGGGTAAATCACGTCACGTTGTGTTATTTAAGAGCATCATACATACCCTTTGAAGTCATGAAGTTCAATCTTCTCTCCTAAGAACTCTAAAAACTCAACAAAGGCCGGACTTTCCTCACTGTTCTCAAATAATTCCTCCTCTGTAGTCTATGAAAGAGAAAACATTTTCAAATAGTTATTATATATATTTATGTAACAAAAATATAATATATCGTATGTAAATATATATTCACACACACACACACACACACACACACACACACACACACACGTACACAATTGTAAACATTATATATTATATGAAACATATATACATATGTATTCTATTATATAATATTATATTAGACAGCGGTAGGCATCTGACCTGTGCAAATTTCTGGTAAATGACTCCAAACTTGAAATGGTTATTGATGACATGCTCATCAAAGGTCACGATGAGTCTGGACGCCTTGAAGAAACATGTAAATTAGGATCTAGATTTATAAAAGTAATCCTGAATCAACTGTTTTTGAAATTGCAGTTTACCTTTGGGTATAAAACAGGGTAAAATCGGTCCACATTCACCTCTTCACAGACAAGCTTAGAACATAAACACAAAACATACAGGTTAAAATTTTACAAATATTTTGTTTATTCAATCATTTTATCAATATAATAGGAAGTTATTTGTGACCCTGGACAACAAAACCAGTTTTAAGGGTCAATTTTTCGAAACTGAGATTCTTACATCATCTAAAAGCTGAATATATAAGCTTTTCATTGATGTATGGTTGGTTTGGAAATTTGGTCGAGATACAACTATTTGAAAATCTCGAATCTGAGGGTGCAAAAAATCTAAATATTGTGCAAGTAGCATTTAAAGTTGTCCAAATGAAGTCCTTAGCATAGCATATTACTCACAAAAATAAAGTTTTGATATATTTACGGTAGGAAATTTACAAAATATCTTCATGGAACATGATGTTTACATAATATCCTAATGATTTTGAAAAAAAAGAAAAAGAAAAATCTATAATTTTGACCCATACAATGTATTGTTGGCTATTACAACAAATGTTCCCGTGCCACTTAAAACTGGTTTTGTGGTCCAGGGTCACATTTATGAATTTAACATGTTAATCCATTAGCTTATTTTGATAATAACCCTAATAATAATAATTGTACACTAAAATCCTACCTTTGCCATCTGGATAACATTTGGGAACTCTGTCAGACAAGAAATTGGTATCACATCATGGTGGGTTTTAAACTTTGACCTAGAATAAATTAAGAGACATTTATTTCACATTTATGTTTGTTGTTATGCCGGGCACATTGCAGGAGCTTTGTAACAACCATCTGGAGGACATCAAAGATGCAACCTGATTACATCATCACAGAACTTCAAAACACTAAAGTAAACCTGAACTTAACTGAACCTAAGTGTGCGTGTGAGAGAGAGAGAGAGAGAGAGAGAGAGAGAGAGAGAGAGAGAGAGAGAGAGAGAGAGAGAGAGAGAGAGAGAGAGAGAGAGAGAGAGAGACTGTAGCATCATTGAAGGTGCACATCAAGAGATTCGCTTGAGGATCTTTTAAGGTCTTTATAAAAACAGAGGCGTTTTATATCATCCTCACTATGGCACTTATTCTCTCTCTTGTTCTCTATCATTAAAGGTACTTAAGACTTTTGATTATAAAGAATAGATGTGTCGTGGTGTTCCTATTGCATATTTTGAGCACTCAAGTGGAAAAAAAAACCCTTATTATTCTTAAGGTATCTCAATGTTTTTATGCTTTGGCAATATTGTATTTAATGGAATACAACTATAAGAAAGAGTGTCATCATTTATGACATGAGGGTGAATAAAATGGGGGTGAATAAATAATGAAAGAAATGTCATTTTTGGATGAACTGTTCTTTAAAAAAACAACATACCAAAGGATGAAACTGAATATATGCTATTTCGATCAACCCAAGAGTTTCTCATCAAATACTTGCAAAATGAAATGATCTGAGCTACGCCATCCCTATTTATTTGAAAGCTGTGTACCCGTACCTCAACAGTTGCCTTACTACAGTTTCTCCAATGAATTTTAAGAAGAGCAAAATACGAGACGCAAATGAAACAAAGGGTTTGAAAGGGCATCATCTTGTGTAAAGCGCTACCTGAGCAACAGTCGAAGATGCTCCTGGTCTCCAATCACATCATATTTTACAGAAAAGACCAGGTGACCCAAGACGCTGTCCACCGAGTAATAATTGAAGTGCTCCTGTGGAAAGATGTACAATATATTCACACTTTAACTTCTCTTGAAAAGAGCAAAAAGTGCTCTGAGACTGCACCAGAATACTAAGATACACATAAAGCTTCCTGACATAAGCTCTCATGGACTTGTAGTACTATAGCGTACATGTTTTATAGATTACTATTATATAACGCTTCTTGGTTCTTGATGTGTTCACTTGATCTGTCTTTGTACGTGCAAAAGAGCTGTTTTTCTTATTATTTTCCATGAACAATGACAGTGAGCTTCTGCTTTAATGTGAAACAAGTCTGATCTTTAAAGACCTTTCCCAAAAAGTGCTTCCTGTAGATCTTCGCTATGCTGTTTGTCTCCAGTTTACACTGTGATGCAGGACACGGGGGCGGTTCTTCCGGCGCAGAGGAGGAGCCTAAATCATGATTGGTCCCTTCGATCCAGTAACCACCAAACTGGGGCAGCAGAATCAGCGGTAAGGTTCCGGTTCTTCCCAATACCTGCCATCCCACAAAACCAAAATAAAAAAATCTACAAACACTTTTCCAAACTTCTCTTTTTTAATATACAAAGCCAAATGTGCTGATAACCTCGTGGACGCTGGGATAGGGGATGTAGTCTTCTTCTGTCTGTAAAGAAATACAGATCGATTAGATGCTGTAGACATGTGAACCCTTCATTGTAGTGACACTACTTGAAGAGAATAAATATGAAGAACTTCAACTTTATATCTGCTGAGACTCGTAATGCCAAACAAAGCCACTGAACCGTATACAATTATTATTTTATACGTTTATAATTAATATTAATTATTAATATTAATAAACCCTGTAGCATGTGGTACAGATCACATGTGCTGGGAGATGTGACCTTAAATGCTTTTAACTGGACAAATGCAAACTTCTAAGGCTATTTTAGTTTACTAAAATTAAAACTTTGAAAACTTTTCTATTTATTGAAATCAAATAAACTATTGACCAAAATATTTTTGGAAAAACTTTAACTAAATGAAATTGAATACGTTACCTCAGAAATAAACTGCAATAAGTTTAAGGCACAAAAATTATAATAATAAACAAAATATTTAATAATTTTTTTTTATCTTTTATAGTGTAGCAACAAATAAATAATAAAACGACATAAGCATTCAACTAAAATGCACACAAAAACTAATCTATAAAAAAAACTAACTTCTATAATTTACAATGAATATACACTTAATGGACATATGCATTTTTGTCATCTTGAATCAAAAAAGCATTATTTTGAGTGTACTGTATATACTGTGTGTTTGCAAATGCTTAAAGGTGTTTAAAGGCGCGTTTATACACACGCTAATATAAACCCTCAATATAAATGTTTGTATGTGACTTTTTCATGCATTATATAAGTTTCATGGCCCTTTCCATGTATGACATGTCTCTATTGCAAAAAAAGTATTTATTGTAAAGCTGCTTTGCAACAATGCAAAACTGTGAAAAGAGTTACAGTACATTGAACTGAATACGCTTCAATACTCTTAAGACAAGGGCAACCTTGGTGTCTACACCCTACATTTAGGCAGCTTCCTTCTAAGGCACCGTAAATAAAATGGATGCTTATACGATAAGTCAATTATATACCAAATGCACATGAAGATTACTGTATAAGCAGCATAAAAATACACAAACATCGGAACACATCTATGATGTGTTAAAATAGTGCCTAGGTAGGTATCTTAATAGTATTTGGAGTTAGTATGTAAAGTTATGAGCATGAGTACTGGGATAAACATCTGTCAGGAATGAAAGCGAGATGTGTGTGCGTCTGTGTGCATGTGACAAACACAACGCTGACAGCAGGGCTCGATGTGAGAACATTACATAATAGCTTTAACACTTGATGCTTGTTTACGTGAGAGTGAGCATGTGTCTGAATACTGTACATACGCTTACTTTGAGAGGGGGTGGAAGTATGCATCTCTGTTCATCCATTCTACTGCTCTGTTGTAGAAAAATGCATTTCAGTACATGAATAATATACATCAAACACATCATTTTTGCTTAATCAATGGTGAAGTGTGTCACGTTCGAGTAAATGAGGTGCCACCTTAAAGCAGGTTAACAGATCAAAGGTCACATGATAAAAATGACATTCTGCATGAATAAACACAAGACTAATATGGAGAAAAACCTCACCTGAATGCGCTCTATCATTGCAAATATATCTGATGTCTGAGAATCAGAGGGAATAGAGAGAGAGAGAGAGAGAGAGAGAGAGAGAGATGAGATCAGCTGATCGGCTGCAGATTACAAATGACATCTGGGTTTCAGCCAAGCATCTGCCATTGAGACGAGTGAGAGCGCTAACAAAGTTTCCTCCAGGTATTCTACACCTGCTTACATCTGACAGCGTGTGAAACTGCCTGAACTTTTTCTCTCTAAACGACTGTGTCGGTTCAGTAACGGATAAGGTGACTTCCGCCCACAATGTCCTTCCTCTCTCACTACGTTTATTGAAGGTGAGCGGTGTGAAACAGCGTCATTTTTTTTGTGGCGACGGAGCAGATGTGAAGGATGTGACCTGGCTGCTTACAGCTGCGATGTCATATTGATGAACACAAAATAAACCAGAGCGAAATGAAAAGACAACATGAACTAAAAGGAAGATTTAGGGTCGGGTATCGTTTGAATTTGATTATTTCCGATTCCGCTCATCGATTCCCAATCTTAGGAAGATTCTCAAGCAATGCCTCTCTAGCAAGTCTGGTGAATTACAGCATCTTATATGACTCTAGTTTCTAATGTAACTAACAGTTTAAAAAAAACAAGAACTAGAAACTAAAAGCATCTTTATAACTGCTGATATGCAGAATTATCAAACACAACACATGTGTTTTTTTTATCATTGTGGGAACTAAAAATGGTGTAAGAATAAAAACTTATTTCTTAATCACATTAAAGAATAATTACAATTAAAAATAGCACTTTTACATTTTCACTTAACTTTAACATTATGTACACTGGACATATGAGCGGCGGACAAAATAAAGAAACCATTTCAAAGACCAGTTTTTCTGAATTTACTATTTATATGTGTTTGGATAAAATTATTATTTTTGTTTCATTCTGTGAATTTCTGTCAATATTTCTCCCAAATATTGTTTCTATTTGCATTTATTTGCAGAAAGTGAAAACTGGTGAAACAGATCAAAATAACAGATGCTCTGTATTCCTTCATACCTCAAATACGGCAAAGAAAACAAATGTATATTCAATTTTAAGCATTAAGAAAAATGAAAGAATATATATTTATGTGATAACCTCAATATTTAGCACAGTTTTCAGGTGTCTTGTCATGCTGTCAGTCTTTCACATTGCTGTTGGATGACTTTATGTCACTCCTGAGGTTTGATTTTGATGAAATTCAACAGACACTGGACTGGAATGACCACAATACATCTAGAAATGCTGATTAAATACTAATTTAAAATGGTCTCTTCATTTTTCCGTGTCTATATAAATGAGTTCTGACATGCTTCAATACTTCAATATTTATTTCATAAATTGTAATGATTCAGTCATAAGGACCAAGTAGTAAAAGTTTCCTAACATATTCCTCTTTTTGTTTCCTAACTTAAACATCCTGTATCACTGTTGCATCACAGTTAAACAGTACAAACTGTACTGTGACAGATCTTACATGAAAGTGATTCCTATAATATAACAGAAATGCACAATATGAATTAATTATCATCTTTTAATTTTGCTATAAAAAACAGAAATAATAAACTCGCTCCAGCATAAAATACATCGCTGTAAGTCTCACAAAGCCATCCAGAAAATCCGGGTTCATATTTGTGCCCAAATTAGACTAATTATTTGCATTATGACATCATTTCGAGACAATACGTCACATCTGCATTCTCATTGTCGTTACATAAAACAAACCCCTATTCTAAATAAAACCATGACATCATATTTTAAATGCAAAATATTAATGACAGCATTTGTCTATCAACTTGTCTTTCATTACAATGTGCCAACATCATCCAGAATCACCAACATGTTAAAAAGTAAAACACACATATTTATCGGTCAGGTTTCCTCTTTCTGTTTAAGCACTTGCTCACACATGTGCACTATGATTGAGTTTCTGACATTAACTTTACTCTCATCCAGCATCTTACTGTGTACTCACATCGCTGTGCCTCCGGCGCTGCCGCATAGCAACTAGTGCTGGACTGCGAAACCGGTACGTGCTCTTAGCCATGATGAAGTCACAAATAAGCAAACTAAAGCCTTGAAGATACAACTTTGACCCGCTCGCCTGCCTGTCTTTCTGTTTCTCTCTCGTGTGCTCTGCTGGTGAGAAACGCCGCGGGGAGGGCAAGAAAAACGATAGCTTCCTCAATCTCTTACAACTTCCCCAAACGTAACCAGTAATGAAGGAAAATACTGGTAAGTGACACATGGTTTGTGTGTATGGTTCTGTGGCTGTCAATGTGTATGCAGTGTTACACATGTAATGGTGATGTAATTGTAAGCGTGTTAAATCCAGGTATGGTTTTACCAAAAATAAAACTTATTTCATCATTTAATAACTCTTGTCATTCCAAACCTGTATGAGTTTCTTTCTTCTTCAGAACACAAAAGAAGATATTTTGAAGAATGTTGACAACCAATGACCCCATTGCCTTTCATTGTATAGACACAAAACCACTGAGACATTTCTCAAAATATCTTCTTTTGTGTTTTGCATTAGGTTAGGGATGACATGAGGATGAGTGAATATTACTCATGAGTAATACGAATTTTGGGTGAACTATGCCTTAAAGAAAGCCGATGCATTGTGATTTTATTTTTTGGCATTTTTGTACAACAGAAGAGGAAGTGACAGGTAGTGAAGTGGGAGAGATAAGGGGTGGGATCGGGAAAGGACCACGAGACGGGAATCGAATTGCCCGAAGCGCAACCGCGCCACATGTCGTCTCCAACAGAGTTTTGATCTTCTCTGTTTATCTTCTCTAATATCAATGCATTATAGTCTGTCAGTGCTGTCATGCATAAAACGACTTCCTGTTGTCACGTTAAGGTTAGTTGCACAACGACACAGCATTGGTTAAATTTCCTCCGCAGCATTACAGAATTACTATAAGAGTGTGTGTCGTGTGCTGCCGGACGTTTAATGTGTGAATCTGATGTATTAATATGACAAAAGATCTTTAAATGTCCTGGAAATTGCCAAGCAATGATGGGAGGGATTTAAAATGAATCCGTTTTTTCTTCAATAAAAAAGCTTCAGGTTCGACTAATCCTGTTTTGCAGGAATTCTTTCAAGGTTTACTGTGAAGTGTTGTGTTAAAACCATCCTGCCGAGTGCTGTAATTGCTCTGGGATTCAGGAGAATCTATAGTGACGTCCCAAACATCTGAGTCCGGGATCATCCGTGTGTTTTCCACGATCAATGTGTTTACAGAGTCTGTATGGCAGAAAGCCAGAATTGTATTCCTATAAGCCAGGTTTGTCTGTAAGGTCTTATCCTGCGAGAAATGTTATTGCTCAATACTTTCTCTTTCATAACTCAAGACAGGTAATAGAATTCTCAGACATTTTTCATTTCAGTATCAACCTGATGTTTCTCTAGACATTTCTAAGCAAAAGAGACACTTGTTGACATTGAGCCAAGTGCTAAATGAAAATGCAAATGGCACAACCCAGATCGTTTGTATGTGAGAAAAATTGAATACAACAGCTAGAAAGACTTTGGATGACGTCTGAGCAGTTTGTGACATCTCTAATCTAAATATCTCTATGAGATCTCGCTTTTGCTTCTTTTAGGGAAAAGGACGTCTCTTCGTCTCTCTCAAAAAATAAATCACCAAAAATTAAATAATGCTAACCCAACAGGTTCACCATATACATACAAAGCTCAATAAAAGTAATGCTTTTGCGAACCAAATACAAGAAAAGCATAATGCAAAGTCTATAATACATAATCACAAACAAACCCTCAAATAAATGATAACAATTTAAAATCCAATTCCATAAGACACAATCAGGAAGCAAACTCCTTGCTTTAACATAGACACTAAGCTGATAAACTGCAATAAGCATTTCTTTCTAATGTCGTGCATTATGAGACACGCAGTAAAACACATGAAAGCTTAACTACACACTGAATCGTTCGCAATGCCGTCGGGACGCTCTAATCATTCTAGGACATCCCTAAACACGGACACTTCAATTCGCCAAGTTCCCAGAAGCCTTTGTGCTAATGGCTCTCAGACACGCTTAAAGACACAGATGAGTTCAAATTAAAAAAGCACTCGGGTGGTAAAGGAGGGTGTAGGTGTCCCAGGGGCGAGCTGGGGCCGTCGTCTGTTTTTAGCTTATAAAGATAAGTAAACACAAAGTCGTATTCAACAAATGATTCAAACAACCCAGTTCAAAGTAGGAAGGGTTGCAAAAGGTATTGACTATATTGACATTTCGTATCTGACAGACGCTTCTATCCAAAGTAACTTACAGTGCATTCGGGATATACATTTTATCATGTGTGTTCTCAAACCCATGACCTTTACTGCCAATGTAAAAACTTATGGAAACTTTGATTTACTTATGTATTAATATTTGGATGTAAAAGCTTGTGCAGTAATTTTGATGGCACACTTCACCTGATCAAGCAAGAATTACAAAAACAAAGCAAGAAATCTATGGAGCACATCTTGAAAATGAAAAGTCAATCTATTAGAATATCTAAATAAAAATGTAAAAACACTTTTTATAGAAACATTTAAATAATAAATATACATTTTAAAACTGCAATGTGTAACTTTGCCTCTCGATCGCATCATTTCTGTTTAAAACAAAAAATTACATACAAGGATACTTTACATATGTTTAAGTCATATGTAAATATGTGGATATTTGATTATTCATCTGATATTTCTTGTGAAATCTTATCCGACAGTAACCAAAACTAAACATTTTTGGGTTAAATCTGTAAAAATACGACACAACATACTGTCAAAATATGAAGGAGTTCTCCATATACAGCAATATTATCTTTAACCAAAATATTGGTTAATTGCAGCTTTAAAACATATGTAGTGTAAATTTAGTAACAAATCGATTTGTATTTTTTAGACTACTCCTAGTTGTCCAAAGACAAGAATTACGTTTGAAAAAAAAATATTAGGAAATCACACTTGCACAAATACAAAACTGAAGCTCATCTGTTTTTTTATAATAAAAAAAAAGGAAAATATATATAAATGAGAGAATTCCATTCCAGCTGAATCTCATCTGTGACCCTGTAAAAGTCTATTGGTGAATTAAGACATTAAAACCCATCCCCACCTTCAGAAGAGTCAGTCCGGGCGACGAGGGAAAAGGCTTGACCAGAACGGGCCGCTCTAACGTGTCAGATATTCGTGGGGCTCGGCCATCGTGTTTCCTGTGGACACAACAAAAATAATGTGAAAAGCTGAATGTTCTTGCGATGTACGCATCCATCTAAAGATCAAATTAAAGCCGTAGCTCTGTATCATTGATCGCTTCAACTGGGAAGGAATCGATTAGTTAGTGTTCAATACGAGCCGCTGAAGGCACCACAGGTGTGTGTGAATGCAGCCGGCAAAATAGAGAAACTGAACGGCATGGGGGAGGAAACAAGCCCTGAAGTCTCTTTCAGCAACCGCTGGCGTTTCACCACTGGACTGTAATTTAACTCAAGCCATCAGCTCCATTCAGACACATTATTTTACATCGACTGCTCTCAGCGTCTCACAGCTTTTAACAGCCGATCCTAAATCAATTCAAACTCACCATTTGGCACTCAATCTGTTCATCTGGACCCGGTCTGGACACATACGAATATCTGTCTGAAAGCATGAATCATTCTAATGGCTTTTTATTTATAAGTTTATTATGTTCTCGACTGAGACTGAACCATTGCTTATTATTATTATTATGATGAACAGTTCTGTCTCCAAAATTTGTTATTATTTCTCCTTCCTCATATTCTATAACGTTCACACCAAGAATGATATTGTTTCTGTCAGTGGATCACAAAGAAGAACTTTCATCCATTTTTTTGCTATTCAATAATATCGGTTATTGCACATCACACATAGCTATTAGATGATTTCAGACTTGGAAAATGGCAAGCAAGGTCAAATATATGTACCCCAACACAGCGGTACAAGAAGCAAAGCAGGTTGGCTGTAGTACATGACGTCAGTGAAGTGTTTCATTAATTCTTTACCACCTAAGTCTCCCGGGGTGGACTGACTTCATTAGTCTGAAGGCCCCCGAAGACCCCTGACAGTTCTGACAGCAGTACACGCTGTTGATATGTCAGGACACATAAGCAGAACTTGACTGAGATATGGCACAGCAAAAGCCAATGGAGAGAGAGAGAGAGAGAGAGAGAGAGAGAGAGAGAGAGAGAGAGAGAGAGAGAGAGAGAGAGAGAGAGAGAGAGAGAGAGAGAGCTAGAGAGGAGTAGAGAGATCTCTAGAGAGAGAGAGAGAGAGAGAGAGAGAGAGAGAGAGAGAGAGAGAGAGAGATCTCAAATGTGATTGCAAATCTCAAATTGTAAAAAGCATAAATTTGAGAAATCAAAACGTCTTCCCTTGATGCAGGACAGTGTTTCAATCTTCAAGGCTGGAATTTCACAACTACCCAGAAGTATCACAGATGACATCTTTTTAAGTTACTTCTTTCTCACATCATCCGAATAAATGAAAAAGTCTCCTGCGTCTCATATATTTCTCCTGTGAGAGAGAGGAAGAAATCTCACAAATGTCTTCATTTCAGAAGAGATCTCAACAATGTCTCAAACTGAGCTCAGATTGGTCAATATTATTGAAGATCTCAATATGAACTCGGACGTAAAAAGGTTTGCCAAAAGAGGATATTTACATAGAAAGTACAGTCGCTTGCTTAAATTTAAAGGGTAAAGAGTGTAAAGAATTGTCATGTAGCCGGACCTTAACTGTGCAATAAAAAACCAAATATAAATATATATTTATAATATGATTCACAGTGGGAAGATTTAGGGAAAAACTGAAAGCAAAAAAAAGAGGATTCGTATAGAAAATGCAAAGCAGCGCTGCTCCCTGCTGTCAGGTGCACCTGCTAATACAAATGTATTTGACTGTGTTTACATGAATTAGCAATAAGCTATCTGACACTAGCAGAAAACTACAGCACAAAGTGTGCGCGTGTGTGCGACTAAATCACTGCATCACGGTTACACGTTTGTAGATAAAACATAAAAGCAATGTAAGTAAAGATTCTGAGTGTTCTGTTAAACACACATAAAAAGTCAATAACGTTGGTAAGTGTGAACCAAATGTGAGAAACAAACAAAACAAGAACATTATGATCCAAAATGAGAGGATACACCAATACCTGCATTGGATACAAAACCAATAGACTTGATTCCAATACGTCTGATATAAAAAAATATGATATTACTGTGCAGTTCACATACAATGTTCGTAAACTTCCTATGTTATAAAAGAACTTAATCATTTAAAGAAAAGGAAAGGATTTCCCAGCAGGCAACACACAATACATTCACAATAAAATGAACAATAAACAGATACAAGTCATTGATTTTACAATGTGCTGCTTATTAGCTGTAAAGAGATCAAGTTCACACAAAAGTACAATTTCTGTCATCATTTACTCTTACTCATCTTCCAAAATCTGATGTTAGTGACTCACTGCCTCCGACCCCATTTACTTTCTTTACATGAAGAGAAAAGCAACATGCTTTAAAAATGTTTATCAGAAGAAATGTGGCATTAAACATCACAGCTTGCCTAAACATAACATAAAACAAAAATCTAGAAAAATGTCGGTCAATACGCCAGTCAAACACTCACACAGGTCTCACTTGTCGCCTATTTCATCACAACCGGCTTCAGTAATGCTGTCTGACATGCCTGAGCTCCAGGCAAACAACCACCTGAGCTTTAGCATCATCAAAAAGACAGCTGATCTTATCAAAGTGTGTGTGTGTGTTAGAGAGAGAGAGAGAGAAAGAGAGAGAGACGATACTTACATGCACAGAGGACGAATCGGCACTAAGCAATCTGTTCCGCTGCTCCCAACCAAATGGGCAGGTGACAGACAGATCGCTTGTTTTCCCTATTGCTTGCTCATCCGCTCTCTCTCTCGCTCTCTCTCTCTCTCTCTCTCTCTCTCTCTCTCTCTGTCTCTCTCTCTCTCTCTCTCATCCTCCCAACTTATTCTCTCTTTCCCTCCCCCTGACTTCTCTCTCCGTTTCATGACTCACCCCTATTCTTTCTCTCCTGTTTTTGGGTATTAACACAGAATCTATTACTTTCAAATCTGTTCGGAGTCTCTCTCATCGGATTTTATCACTGCTTTGACATTTGTGCAATTTTTCTTTCCTGAGATTTTTCTCTTCCCACTGGCATTGCTGCATTCTGTAGATGTAAACACTGGTTTAAACGTCAACAGGAACGTCGTGGGTTTGATACAAGTCGAGCTCCCGTGACATGCGGTCAATTACCATAAACAATTATTTTAACTCATCCACATTCTGTAAAAACTGTTTATCATGATGCACTTTTAATGGAAGTCAAGAAATTGGTTCACGTTTTCGAGCTTTAAGTATGAATACGAGCATTAAGGATATCTATAAACTAGTGTGCTGCAAACATTCAAAAAATTCACATTTAGAGGTGATAAGCATTTAAGACTATAAATCTTCCACTTCTGCCAATACGAATCAATTATTTTTATGACATCATTCTGCATTTCAGCATCTCAGATTCTGCATTTTAGATTCCAGACTGCAGCTATTGCAAAGTCAATGTTTCCCATCCTTACTTTCTGTGTCAGGACGCACTGAACAAAGCTGGGCTTTTACGCTTTTTTAGTAAAGCCATTCATAAGCACTTTTTGAGCACTAAAGACTTTTCTTTATAGCTCAGACAACAAATATCAGTACAGAAGAAAACTTTTCATATGTGCAAGGGTCGTTCTATATGCATGCATGTACATGTACGCGTGTGTAATTCAAGCCTCTTATGTAGCTGTAAAAGATGTTTCAGGCCTACAATTAGCCCACTCAGACCATTAAACTTCTTCAAATGGACTTTGAGCAAACTCAAAACATTCTCACAGCTTCAAACATACAAAGTCAATGCACCATCTCACACAGGAACATCTCGTATAAAGCCACAGAGTTCCCACCAACACGCAGTTTACACATCTGGAGCTAGAAAACACACTTTCAAAAACCGTTTAGTAAAAGAAAACCAGCATGCATTGAGACAAACATAAAGATTTCCAATCAAACAGCATCCAAACATCAACTTATGTTCTAGCCCTACACCATTACTCGTAAAGTTTTCCTCACAGCACAATCCTGACAAATGTGCATCATCTGAACAGCACTATCCATCAAGCGTTTTGACAGATTCCTCTAAACCAAGTGAAACCTTGCGTTCTTACCATAAATGATGCACTTTACGTAGAACGGCGTCTGAAAGGCTCAATCTCCTGTCACCTCTGTCCTCCGAGCACCTCGGCATGCTTCTCTGTGCCGTAGCGCCGCACAAACAAAAACAGCCACCAGAGACTTTTCCTCTAAAGCCTGAGGTTTTCTCCACACCCAAGCAGACAGGGACTCAGGTCTGAAAGGTCGAGTTCTTTTGTGTGATGAGAAACTAAAGAGGCCAAACCCGTTTTAGAGTTTTCACCACCTGAATGGTCTTCAGATGGGTCTGAGACTAATAAAATCAGCCCAAGGGCCCATAAAAACTCACCATGGAAATGAGAAAGCTGGGTGTTGTTCTGTTTCAGATTCAGACCAGGGCCAGGCATTGGGTTTTACATTTTTAATTTAAAATTTGATCATTCAAAAAAAGATTTAGACATTTACCTCCTACTGTGGAATGTGTTAAATAGCTTAGGAAGCATGAACTCACATTAAACAGCCTCTTAAAACTCTTTAAAAATTATTTATGCAAATACATTTGCTACTTTTGTAAAGAATAAAAATATGAAAGCCATAACAATGTAAACAGCCATAACTTTTGTAAAATACTTTACTTTATTTTAATAATTAATAAATAATAATAACATTATTTAATATTAATACATTATTATTATTGTTTTATTGATTATAAAAATATAAGATATAAAAACATGTTTATCTTGAATAAAGAATAATTGAAACTTATTGTTAAAAAACATTGCAACTTTTTTGTAAACATTAAAAAACCCAAAGTCCCACAGACCCAAACATCACAAATCAATCTATCTATACAAATTAATCTATACAATACAAATTCATTTATATTAATTCATTACGAAAAATGGTTAAAGAAAACATCTACTAGGCAAATGATATCATCCTCTATTATCCTCTCAAATGCATTTTATATAATGGGAATATTTCAGAAAAGCTTCTGTATCTCAATGTCTTGTTACATGCTGAAATAATGATCATAAAAATGTCGTTTCTGGTGGCATTTGTCCTTTCTGTCGATGTAAATAAATGTAGATGTGTCCATCTAGACAAACAGACAGAGACAAATAAACGCAAGAACACAATAGTCTCCTGCAGTCAAAATGGAAGAATATTGTCAGATTTGTCAAAGGTCTCCTCTTTCAGTTGAACACAGACCAAGTTATCAGGTAACAACGACGGGTGGAGACTCTCATCTGCTTTCTCACCCGGCCAGTTTTCAACTATAAAGATCTGAAGCAGCAGGGCACACGGCACAATAAACCAACCACAAGTATTTCGCTCATTTTTAACATTCTTTAAACTGTAAATAAAGTTGTCACAACTTTCACCAAAAGCTTTAGTTTAATAGAAAAGCTCCTGTCTATCAAAACACTTTATTTATAAGAGGAAAGATATGTTCTCCAAAGCTCCAAACAACCCAAGAACTGTGAAAACCATTCAACACTGAATCTAACACTGTAAGTTCATTGTAATGATCTCTTTCCGACCGGAGCACATTGACTAAAAGCTTAATCGGAATTGACATTAAATGTCGTTGGGAGACACGGCTTACTGGTGTCCCCAAAGACCACTGCTGTCCTCACAGTATCTCAGCAAACTAGTTTCTCAAGAACAAAACAACCAATCTCTAGAGTAACCTTTTAAAACACAATCTTTTAATTACATAAGTGTGTTTGTACTTATAAGACTTAATCAAAATTCCATGGTAAAACAATTACTATGGTAATACCTTTAGTGAAAAAGCAACTCAATAAATCTGAGGGCTGTCTCCACAATTTAGGCCTGCTGATGAAGACAAGAAAGCAGCTTAAAGATGCCCACTCGAGGAGTGATTCAATCACAGCGACGACATTCACGCCACGCAGAAGAGAATACCGGCCTAATGCGTAATACAAGTCTGAATAGATGGAACGACAAAAGCATTGTGACTAAACAACACGGCCTCTGACGGAGGTGGTGGGCGTATCGGTGGCATTTCAGGAAGAGTGTAGACGGACTCGAAGTGACTTTACTGAAAAATCCAAACACGCTTTCGTGTGTTAATAGTTACATTACATTTACATTTATGCATTTGGCAGACGCTTTTATCCAAAGCGACTTACATTACATTGTACTATACATTTGTACATTTTTGTATAGTAAGCAAGTGGGGGTTAGGTGTCTTGCTCAAGGGCACCTCAGCCGTTACCCACCAGCCCTGAGAATCAAACCAACAACCTTCTGATCATGAGTCCAACTCTCTAACCACTGGACCACGACTGCCCACAAATAGTTGCAATTCATAACTTCTACCCTGATTCACAAATGCAAAGTTATAATAATTATGATTTATAAAGTAAACTGTCAAGTATGATTTCGCTGGTAATCTTATTTACACATAAAGATCATCTAAAGCAACCTGCGATTTTATGCTTCAAACCGAGATGGTGATATACAGGCAAAAAGTCAGGATTGTAACTTAAAAATAATTTCCTGTATAGCTCAGTGGTTGGAGCATGGCGCTAGCAACACCACGTTCATACTCAGAAACAAATGTATAATACAATGTAAGTCGCTTTGGATAAAAGCATCTGCCAAATTCATAAATGTAAATGTTGTCCTATATTTAAAGCATCACCAAATGTATGTTGTGCCAAAAGTGTTCATCTTAAAACAGATCTGAGCTTGAAAATGCCGGTGTAAGTAAACGCACAAAAGAACTGACTATGAACTAGACAGAAAAAGAGAGAAATATATAAGGAAGATGGTTTTACAAGCATGCCGTCTCTGGTCGCATTATCATGCACCGCAGCGCTCATCTGGGATGATACACGTGGATTGAAATGAAGGTCCTGCCATAATTACATTTCATTCTCTCTCTCTCTCTCTCTCTCTCTCTCTCTCTCTCTCTCTCTCTCTTTCTGAGAAAAAGACCCAGAAATCTCACAAATGTCTCCATTAGAGTTTCAGAAGAGATCTCAACGATGATGTCTGCAAATATTTCTCATCAAATTTGCGAGAATATGCAAATATTTCTCTCTCTCTCTCTCTCTCTCTTTCTCTCTCTTTCTCTCTCTTTCTCTCTCTCTCTCTCTCTCTTTCTCTTTCAATTCTCGAGAGACACGATCTTCACAGCCTTTATAAAGCATCCTTACACATAACCCGCTCTCTCTCGCAATAGTAATAATGCTGTCAGTCAAACAGGCGTAAACTCCAACAGAGACGAGTGATGCAAGGCAAAGAGAGCGTGCTTGAGTTTCCAAGGTGAGTGGATCAAATCTGACTTATCTGATCTAAATCTCAGAACCATGTAAAGATAAAAGTGATTCAGGTGACCTTTGGGATTATACAATGTGACACAAAGCAATAATGAAAAATAACTTTGAAACAAAAGTTGTATACAATACAAGTCAAATGTGATATAGGAATAAAAAAACTAATTTAGCTTGCATACATGTAAAGTATAATGCAATGTAAGTCGCTTTAGGTGAAAGCGTCTGTCAAATGCGTAAATGTTTAGACATACTGTACATGTATATATGCAACATGAAAAAAGAAAAAAGAAAAAGAAAGTGACCTATTTTTGTCAGATATGGTGACCCATAACCAAAATGTGACCTCTGCATTTAACCCATCCGTGAGTAGTGAACACACGCACTGCTATCACTGCAGCGCCCGGGAAGCAGGGGGGGGTAAGGTGCCTTGCTCAAGTGGGCCACGACTGCCCCACAAAAACAGGAGTCAAATTCATGAAGTATTGTTGAAATACAATAGAAAACCTATCACTGTAAAAATAATTTGTTGTTTCAAAGTAAAAATGAAGTTCTGTAGTGGTTTCCATTATCAATACCATTATACACCATAAGCTGTTTCCCATTAAAACCATTACAAAAATCTTGTGTTTTTAAATTCCAGTAGGGTTTTTAATGGTGTTATTGGTTCCTATCTGCCAGGTAATATCCCAACACATTACCAGTAGAAACCCACAGAGACCATTATAATTTCCATTAAACCAACACAATTCCAGTTATAACCATTAAACCCATTAGAATATTTGTGATATTTTCTGTTTTTCATCAGATTTAGTAAAGGTGTAGAAGAGTCCTTACCATATATTTCTTGTCCTTGAGAAGGTTTTGTCCACTCTGCAAAGAAAAAACAGAAAACAACCGTTCATAAACACTGACATTTTCGTAGGTCGCATATGTGCACTGACACGAGTAACACATCTACAGACGTGAAATGAAACGGTGCTAATTGATTTCACAGGTTCAACGCTCAAGAACCATTAGACCGCTAAATGCTAAAGGCTAATCTAGTCATCGCTGTCAAACTCCTGTTTAACACTCCACTCGAAAATCACAGAAAATCTTTCCGCCACCTGCAAAGGTGTATGATACGTCAAACCTTTAACCCCTTGTTTCATTCATTTGACATGTTATTCATAGAGAATTCATGGAGATCAAATGCATTCGATGAATAAATGTGAACACATGCAAATGTTCAGGTGATATCGCCATCTAGCGCCTACAATGTGATTTGTGGGCTGTCAATCACACCACTGGCATGTTATCTGAACTTCTGCTGACTAAAAGGAAAAAGTCTTGGTGTTGTGTCAACAACATGAAGTAACGCTTCAGATTAAGTACATTAACAAAAATTTCCATAACCTTGTGCACAACAAAAGACAAGCGGTACGTTTGATAGGTTAGAGCTAAAGTCTGTGTTACACTCCTGGAGAACAAACTACATCTGGTTTGCTTACTAGTTGCTTTGCTTATTTTTTGCAAAGCTGCTTTAGGTATATTATGCATTGTGAAAGTGCTACTGTATACAAAATAATAGAACAATAATAATGAAATTAAGTCATCGCAAATTCTGTTCTCTACACAACATTAGACATTAAATATTATGGGACACTGAATGTTGAAATGGGGCGTAAACAACGCCACATGTGGGATTTGTTTGCATGTTGTGTGTTTTTAAGATCTGATAACATCTAACCTGAACTGAAACCACAACTCTTTAAATAAATCCGCTCGGCATACAGATGAAACACGTTCTCCTGTTAAAACCTGGATTTTAGCATCACACAATGTTCTTAGCATCTGGACGTTATTGATGTTTTAACAATTAATATCTAACAAATAAGTCACATTCTAGTATTAAACAAATGGAACAAACTGAAACCTGTTTGCAATCCAAAATGCAAACCAGTTCAACCTGATAGATCTGTATGTGTTCTCCCATCATCAAAACTCCAAGCAAGAGACGCATCATTCTTACTGAACCGTACAATGAGGTTTCAGGTGGCAAAACAAAGACAAACAAACACCAAAAGTCACCACAGATGACAAATGTCATCATGTCCTGTTATTGTTAGCAGTACGCTGCTTCTATACAACACAAACTGCCCTCGGTCACCATCTACTTTCATCACGTGAAAGACAGCAATTACATCATTTATTTTTGTGTGAACTGTCCCTTTAACAACGACAGCACACAAATGCCCGCCAGCTCTCTGTTTGGTTACTCATAGAGAAAATGAGAATGCAAAGTCATCTGTCACACACGTACACGTCTCTTACCCCCCATACGCTCCAAAAGTGAAGCTCCTCTTTCTGTGAGACATGATGTTTCTCTCAAGCGCCTTCTCTTCTGTCTGTTCTTCTCTAATAGAAGAGATTCTTGTCATGTGGGAAAGTGTTTTGTGTTTCTTCATGCGAGTCTGTCCGTCCCTCTCTCTCTCTCTCTCTCTCTCTCTCTCTCTCTTTACCTGAGATGCTTCACAGCTTTGAGCTTGAGTTTGCGTTTTCATTTAAATACTATTAAAGAAAATCATAGCAACCATAACAAAAGATACAAATGAGACGTGTAGTAAGAATAAAGAGCTGTAATGTCAGTGCGGATAGCAGATCATAGCCGTGGTGAGACACGTTCATTGTATTGAGTTCCTGTTGAAACACAAAGATGATCATAAAAAGGTCAAATTATTAGTTTTATGAGACGGTTTTGACCTTTCGATGACAGAGAAGTTTGTTCGAGATGTCAAGGTTTCATAATATGTGACCCTGCCTGGATCACAAAACCAGTCTTATGGGTCAATTTTTTGAAATTGAGATATTTACACAATCTAAAAGCTGAATAAATAAGCTTTCTATTGATGTATGGTTTGTTACGATAGGACAATATTTGGCCGAGACACAACTATTTAAAACTCAGGAATCTGATGGTGCAAAAAATCTAAATATTGAGAAAAACGCCTTTAAAGTTGTCCAAATGAAGTCCTTAGCATAGCATATTACTCACAAAAATAATGTTTTTATATATTTACGGTAGGAAATTTACAAAATATCTTCATGGAACATAATTTTTACTTCATATCCCAATGATTTTTGGCAAAAAATAAAAATGGCAAATTTTGACCCATACAATGTTTTTTTGGCTATTACTACAAATATTCTTGTGCTACTTAAGACTGGCTTTGTGATCCAGGGTCACATATTAGTTAATATCCTGACAAAAATGATTGTTATGAGGGTATATAGGGGTCCACTTTGTTTAATATTTTTATAATAATTCATTAAACACTTTTCATAAAAGCTTTTGCCAAAAAGGATCGCCACATGAACACCTTCACATCTCGGACCACAAACATATCAAGATGTATATCAAGAAATGAAACGCCTGAAGATTCAGACATGATTTGTATAGAATCTGCATGATCTCTTCGCAAATGGAAATGAGAATAAAGACACTCTGTTTGTTGCTGAAGGTTGGTTTTAAAGTCCTTACATAATAAAAAACTCCCAATGGTGCTGTATCACTGAATAATTCATTCAACTATATGAACTACAATTCCTTCATAAAACATAAGCAAGGACTAAATGTTTTGTTTCTCTCTCACAAGTATTTCACATATCATTTTTATAGGCAGACCTTTAGAAAACATAAGCGAATAGCCCGTGATAGCTTTAGGCTCAAAGAAATGAACGTTTACTGTATAGAAACACTGACAACAGCACAATGTGTTATCTCATATCAGCTGACACACAACGTCACAGGGAATAAACCTCTCTCTTTCTTTCTTGTTTTGTTATTTGTTATAAAAGCAGACAACGCTATTCTCTTACTTTCATGATTAGGATGTCATTTTTAGTTTTCGAATAACTGAGGAAAATACTTGCTTAACTCTTGTTTTCATAGCCAAATAATTAAGGATTTGAAATGAGGCGTAAACAACGATCTGTGTTTGTTTTTGTGCATGTTTGTGAGATCTGATAACATCTAACCTGAACTGAAACCATAAACACACACGCTCAGCATACAGATAAAACACGTTCTCCTGTTAAAATCTGGATTTTAGCATCAATGTTCTTAGCATCTGGACGATATTGATGTTTTAAAAATTGATATCTAATAAAAAGGTCATGAAAAATTTAAATTTTTATTATACATGAGTGTCTAGTACACAGACTTACGGCATTGCTCCTGTCTTTTGTTCACACAGGCACTTTTCGGGACTGATCCCGTTAATGCTACTAGGTCGCCTTTCCGGAATCAATTTTCGGATCAATCCGGGATGCGTTTGCGTTCACACAGGAGGCAATTTTACGGCAATTTTCTGGGATCAACGGTCTGTGTGAATGGGGTTTATAATGATTATTGTAATGACTATGACTAGGCTAACAATCCATTGCTTAAAAACTGTTCTTTCATAATAAACATTATTTTACATTTATGCAATTACTGTGTATTCGAGGTATATCATATGTCATGACACAAAAACATTCGACTTTATACACCATACACATCACCATTAATACAGAGCGCCATTTATCAGTGTTTATACATTATACATTTATCTATACATATACATATATATATATATAAATCAGAGGTGCGGATTACTTTAAATATAGTTTAGCCGTTTTCACTCTTCCTATGAATGAAAAGAGCAAATACATTTAGATTTTTGTCACAAAGTAATATGAAACACTACAATACCTTGCTCAATACACGATAGACTTCACAAAAAATAAGCTCTGTGATTAACAAAGGTTTATGATACTTGCACCGTTTGTCTATCAAGACACCAAGCCTCCGACAACTTTTTCAAACTTTATTAAAAACTTGTTCCTTGATAAGTAATCTTCATCCGTGTTTAAAGAATTCTGTGTCGACGTTGCAGTATTTGTAAGATTTTTATGCTCGATGACATTTAATGTCCCCGCCAACGAATGGAGTCGCTTTTAGCAACCGCCGTTTTCAAGACACGATAAAGCTTTAAAAAAATCACGAGCGGGTTATAACTGGTGTGTTTTATGACATAGAATAAAACGTGAAAATATTTAAAAGTTTTGTTAACCACATCTTATTTTAGGCTTTTTACCAAAACACCAATAAATGATAGTTCACCCAAAAATGAAAATAGTCACAAATTACTTGTTTTTTTGTTTTGGTTGAACAAAGAAAGATATTTGGACGAATGCTTGTAACCAAACAGTTTTTGGGTCCCATTGACTACCATAGTACCACAGAACTTTTTGCTGTCCTACCTACATTCTTCAAAATATCTCATTTTGTGTTCAACAGAAAAAAATATAAAGTAATTTTTCCTACTATGGTAGTCAAGAACTGTTTGGTTACAAGCATTTGTCCAAATATCTTTCTCTGTGTTCATCAGAACAAAGACATTCATACAGATTTGGAACAACTTAAATGTGAGTAAATGATGACCTTTTAAATAACCTAATGACTTATGGGGCTAAAATGCTAACTCGCTTCCTGGTTTTGCACACCAAAAGTACGTCATCTCTGCACCACTCATATTGCGCACTGTATTTTAGATGCCAATCCAACTCAAGATTTTTCAATGACTGTAAGGAGATGTAAAAGTCAAAAGCGCTCTCTCTCTCTCTCTCTCTCTCTCTCTCTTAATGTGTCTCTCTCTGTCTATTTACTCTGGTTAATTTATGAAGATAAGCTCAATTAGGAGGCCACCAGGAGAGATAATTAGTCAATGTCTGTAAGACACGCACGCACGCACGCACGCACGCACACACACACACACACACACTAAAATCAGGTCAAAAGAGTCAAAAACTAGTAATATAGAAATGTCCTTTAAGAGAGTGAACACCACCGCATGATCACACTATGTCCCCTATTTATTAAACGATCTGAATCGCTTTGGACAGTAGTTCTGGTAAGCAGGTCTAATAAAAAGTTTGTTGACTTTCGGGGGTCAAGTTGGGCTCCTCTAAAAATCTTCAAAAGGCTGACAAGTAACTGGGCAGTGAGGGGGGATTAAACAACACTGCCCTCTATAGGACACTGTGTGCAACTACAGTACATTCACATATTACATTCACAATAGCATCGCTTTACGATCTAAATATCCAGCAGAATGTGAACTGTGATGACTTGTAAATGACTTCATTTTGAGTTCAGGTGATATATTCATTATTTTTCCAATTTATAATAGTAATATTAAAATACAACAAAGGGTCTTGTTTGTTAGCACAAGAGTTGCAAAACAAAACTACGCGCTTGTTTATGAACCTGGGAAGGTAATAAACATCTGGCCAGATCTGATGACAGAAGTTTCTGAACGATGGATGTTTAAGCTCAGCATCAGGTGTAGATACCTGGCAACACGTATCAGCTGTGAAATTCTATTGTGTCTATGGCTTTCAGCACTTTAAACGATGAGAAACCGAGAAAACAAACAATGTCACATGCAAATATACCATCAGGCTTCTTTCTTTTCTATTTACCAGCGAACAAAGATAGCATGTGTTCTCCACAGCAACAGATCCATTTACAGCCGCTATCTGCTGGAGGCCCGGCACACGGTAACGTGTTGCTATAGACCTCAAATGAGAAAGGAAATTTTGACTTGACTATTGACTTGCAGGCTACCACCCAGCACACCGTAGCAACATACGAGAGACACGACTTTCAAGCATTCACAATTTCGTGAAGGTTGGGAGCTCTCATAAATGATCTCCACAATGTGTCGTGTCACAGCGCTAGATCTTCAAAGCCCGCAGTTACGTTTAATGTCTTAATGCACAGACTGACCCAAGCCTACCTCCACAAAACCAGCGTTTGTGTTGTTCTGACCGCCCGCCGACTGCGTGTTTGACCTCCACATGAGAGAGTCTGCTGGAGACATCAGAGCCGAGTGCGTGTGTGAGAGAGAGAAAGAGAGATAATGTAGCACGAAAAATATGCCTCATTGTGAGAGAGTAAAACATTTTGTGTATGTGCAGTAGATTATTTTTGGTTTGTCCCTACGCAGCGGTCTGCTCAACCAAATGGGAAAACAAATCCTTGTGATTGCAGAGCATTTCCATGTGACCTAACAAGACCTATATGCATAAATGCATTCATGAGAGAGAGAGAGAGAGAGAGAGAGAGAGAGAGAGAGAGAGAGAGAGAGAGAGAGAAGAGAGAGAGAGAGAGAGAGAGAGAGAGAGAGAGAGAGAGAGAGAGAGGGTATAAGACTATTCTATCTAGAGGAAAATGTAGATTGTAAATAATTTGGATTTGGGCAAATTTGATGAGAAATATTTGCAGACATCATCGTTGAGATCTCTTCTGAAACTCTAATGGAGACATTTGTGAGATTTCTAGGTCTTTTTCTCACAAACAGCATCTCCATTTAATCTCATTGATGTCTAGGAGAAATAACTGAGATATTAAAGATCTGTGATTTTCTCCATTAAAGCTCTAAGAAAGAGACAAAACTAAATGTTTGGGTAATGCAGGAGAGTCAGAGATCAAACGGCTGCTCCTCACAAAATGGCAATATTGGCATATATTTATTTTGCAATGGATTGCTCTCGTCTATTAACATATATTCTCTCTTAAACAAGGTAAAAAGGTCAGCTTGCACATGCACACAAGCTGATGAATGTGTAGTTTCTGTTCATGCTTTTAATATCATCATCCAACACTGTCATTCTGTTCGAATACAACGGCATATGGATAACGTTTCCATTAATCTTATCAAATGCTCTCCAAATGGGACGAAATTGACCTGCGGATTTGAATTTTAAACTCCATTGAGATGGCCAGGCATCTGTCTCCTTCTGGTGATTTGTACTGAGTAACAATGAGTCCATGCAACAGATTTTACGCATCCCGTGAGGATTTTCATGAACCATGTCACTTAGCATCCTAGAAGCCACAGGCGTGAAACAGGTGTCCTGAATTATTACAAAATCAGAGAAAAGCTTCCAATCACAACCTCTGTTGTTGAGGTTCATGCAGCGAAACAGATGTTTCAATATTTTCTTCTAGTAATATATCAGAGTTATTATCGCTGTATATTACACCCATCACACAGGCATTCACTGTTAATATAACATGAATGATGAATCATTTTCCACAGCAGCACTGCATTCACTGTCAGAATAATGTTACTGAAAGCATCAGTCCATTATAGTGCAGGATACGAGCTAAATCTGTATATCACTGGCTGGTCTGACAGAGCTTAACCTCACTGATTTTCACTCGTGTTCAGGATTATTTATGAATAGGACTGACTGGGTCAGCAGAAAAAAACGAGAGATGTGTTTATGTTCTATACTCCTTCAGTGAGTATGTTGAGGATTAAAAACTAGGCTAAATCATAATCTTAAGTGATAAACCTAACAATAACAGATTTCACTGAGAAAATGTAATTAATATTTAACTAAAGAAAATGTATATATTAGTGCATGAAGTTTTATTTATTTGAGTAAAGCCTATTTTTAAGGCATCTTTACATGATCCTAAATGAAAGTTGCTAATTTATTTAATCTTGTAAACCATTTTTTTATTGAATCTAACTTGCGCTGGTTTTGTTTATCGTAATAAGAATATGATATGATAATAATGAAAATTAGGAGACATGCAAAGTGCAAAATAAGCTAATGACACAACATCAACAACAACAAGTATTATAATGTTAATAATAAAACTGATTTTTATTGTGCATTCCAAGTAAACCACACTTGGGTTGGTTTGATTAAGTAATAACAATTCCAAAAAACACAGCTAACACAATAAAAAGCTTGATTTTATTTTGCAAATTAACCCTTAGTACTATTATCTTTTATTTCTGAGACAGAATATGATATTTCCTCATGAGATTCATCTCCCATTTAACATGAAACTATTCCAGTCTTCTTTCTATGCTAAGAATGCACAACAGCTTATATTTTAATGGTACATACGCTGATCATTTCAGCTCTTCTGCTCTATATATTTGCAGGTCCTCAGGGGCAGCGGGAGCAGTTTCAGTCTCTGTGTGGACACACGCTGAGTCAATCTCTCAGCTGAAGAGAACAGGACTCCTGCCCCGTTTTCAATGTCCACCGATCAACACTTCAACGGATTTACTGACACACACAGCAGGATATTTGTCTCAAGTGATGGAGAAACTAAAACGCATCAATTTTCTGTTACCACTGTCATCCACCTTATAATATTAAATGAAAAGTTCAACCCGAAAACATAAATTCTGTCATTATTTACTCTCTACCCTCTCTTCACAGTTTAAACCCGTTTGACTTTCTTTCTTCAGCAGAACACGAAAGAAGATATTTTGAAAAATGTTGAATTCGTTGGTCCCCATTGACCTGCATTGGACCAGCGGTTTACTTCAAAATATCTTCTTTTGTGTTTTGCTGAAGAAAGAAAGTTCCTTTAAAGGAACACAACTGTGACTATTCATGTAACTTTCTCAATTATTTTTGAGTCCATTTTTATTATATGAAATAGAGAACGGCAGATGAAAAGAATTCTATGCTAATGAATTTTGACAAGGATAGAAAATGAATTTTTATTAACTCTAACAAACATTTTGAGACCCACTGGGACTCGGGTTAGTGAGTTTCCCATCAGTTTGTCGGTCTGAGCAGTGGGGAAAAAAATCTCCTGGCAGTCTCAGTACAATGATAAGCAATACGAACAGACCTCATGAATATCAATTATGCATTAAGCGGAACTGTGCTAAATTAGTAATCTGGTCTATTGTGAAGGAAAAGGCATGCAAGTTCATGATGCATATTCATACGGCTACCAAACTCAGAGATATTTGCTTGAAAAGTGAATTCGTACACATCCGCGTGACTGATGGATAATAAAATTGATAATGGAAACCACATTAGACGGCAATATGCGTACAATATGCGTTTGTTTATTTAACACAGAAGCATTAGCGAAGGGACATCATTAACATTCAATTCGGTAGATGATGTGAATTAGATAATGAAGCACGCAATGAAAAGTGCGATATTACGGTTAATGACTTGTCTTGCATGTCTGAGAAAACGTCATGAACTGTTAATTGGTTGTGTTTATACGATTACAGAATCTGCAGAATTTTTCCTGAACGAACACGAGGTACTTAAGATAATAATGACTATAATCTTTGTTTTCCCTCGAGACGCTACTGTCTCTATTAAAAGATGTTTTTGTACTCGGCTCTGTGTTTACCTCCCTCCTACTGTTCTCATGTCTAATTAGAGTTTAATGGAAGATCGCTTATGAACTGTGGGGGGGGGGGGTCGGTTGATTGACAGGGGGTAAAGAAAAAGGTGAGGGAGAAATTAAAGGTCAAGACGCCTCTCCAATGTTTTTATACAGAAGCGGCAGTATATCATGTAATACAGACATGCACAGTAAGGATAAAAATGTCAATGCCATGTAGAATTGCTTACAGGTATGCATTGGGTGGATTTAATATTTACTACTGTAATGCATATTAATGTAACAACATCATTAAAGCACATTTTGTAAAGTATATTTGGGAAAAATCGGAGTCTGATGCTGTATGGTTGGCTTATTTTGGGTGGTTAACTGAGCAAACTATAAATATCAAACGCTGTACTTTTTAAATGATTATATACAGTGTTGACAAGCACTTTTTATTGGTTAGATATTTGCCAAACCCACTCTGTAAAAAAACTGGAGCGACTGAAATATTTTTTTCCTGTAAAATTATAGTATATAAGGTTATATAATAACTTGTTTTCCCCATTTTTCTGTAATTTTACAGGTTTTGACCATATTTCAAAAATAAACTGTAAAAGAAATAAACTGTAAAATAAAAACAATTCCCTGTAAAATTCAGTTTTTTTTACATTTTACAGGGAAAATCTATTTAAAAAATAACTGGAAAATTCTGTAAAATTAATGTTTTTTTTACAGTGCAGTGACAAACAAAGGGTGACAAATAACAAATAACAATAATTTATGGCACAAAATATAAATCATGAAATATGGAGATACAAGGTTTCAGAAGGACTGCAGAGATTTCTAGTATATTGTGTGTATGTATATATATATATATATATAAAACTATTAAGCTGTAACCCATAACTTTGGCGTCTCTATCACCGTCTTTACATACTTTTCTTTATGTGTGTTGTCACACAGATATTTCTCAGGAAATCGTACCAGACAGTTCAAATGATTACATATAAATTACTATCAATTATAATAATAAACATAGGATTGCGAATCAAGGTAAGGTAATGAGAAAGTTTTCAACGCTGATTTTTTATTTACTTGTATAACTGATTTTATTTTATTCTTTCATTACCAGAAACATAAAGATTTGTTTTAAAAATTCCTTTTATATTATGGTCAACAACCAATATGAACTATATGATTTTCACTTTTTAACCAAAAATCTGAATAAATCTCCAGCCAAGTATATGTTGAAACATGGCATCAAAACTAGTAAATGGTAAAAAAAATGATAAAGTCACCAACATACAGATAACTGCACATGCAGTAGTGCACAAGAACCTAAGACAAATGATAACGTCTGCTTCACATCCTTCACAAGTGTGTCCCCGTTTAAAGATTCACTTCACACTACACTTGAGTAACACACCAGAAGCACTTCACAGCCTCCATTAAAATGATCAATGATTTAATAAAAAAACTCTTCCAGGATGTGAGGTGTGTGTGTTCCTGTAATAAAAGCCCTCTGTAGACAGCACTATAGTGAACGTAGATGCATTGAGAGACCTCATAACACTTGTGGTCTGCTCCGGTTACTTCCGCAGTCTTTCAGTCAACTCTCAAGTCATCGACTCTGGCTCTCAAATGGAACTTAAAACTCAATATCTCTGCAGACGCTGTGCAATGCATTTCCCACTGGACGAATTCGATTATAAACTGTTTCTGTATCAGTCTATAGGATGATTCCTTAAATGCTGAGATATGCTTTCCTATCCCAGGTTTATATACAGAAATAACTGTAAGCGATTTATTTGGGAGTATTAGTAAAAGGTAAACACTGTGGCTCCGTGGTGCTATCAAAACTGCTTGTTGGATTACTCAATTCGACAGCAACGTCATTTAAGCGCGTCCGTCAAACAACGACCAACAACAGAAGTTCGGCCAATAAGCATTTGCTCACGTCACGAATCGTTTCTGTCCTGCTGGTTTAGACCCTCCAAAAAAAGGTTCTAAAATTCCGTCCGGTTCCATGAAATCGTTCCTGCCGTGCGAAAGCCCCTAGTGATGCCATTTTTTGTTGTCAAGTTATTAAGCCACAAAGCATATAAAGTGTGGGAGAAAGAAAATGAAAAATAGAAGAGAAAGAAACATTACTTGTTTGACAAATATTAACGTCTTGGATTGTATTTGAAAAAAACAGAATTTTGTGACGTTTTTTTGCCTAAAATAAAAAAAAACTGTTAAGGAAAATAATATAATTCACAAGCGAAAAAACAAGATTTTTTTACCCTAACAGCTTTTCGTCGTTTAAGGCAAAGCATGACCACATTTTGACATAAAAACACTGTATCATTTCGCATCTTTTTGAAACCTCGCATCTCAATATTTCATGATTTTTATTTCTTGACATGAATCATTATTATTAGACACTTTTTGTGTTTGTCACTGGGTTTTTCAAATATCTAACCAATAAAAAGTATGATAACACAGTATTTAATAATTTAGTAAATATACTGTATTATATACAGTGTTTTTTCCAATTCATGAAAAACTGTGAATTGGATATCTAAGGTTGGTAAGGACAGCAACGAGATTTTCAAATGATATGATACCTCACATAAACAGAAAGAAACAACAAGATACCGAGGACAACAGATCATGTGTTCAACAACAGATCATGACGGCTATATAAACACCATTGGGTCACAATTAAGATAATTGCTTGGCTTCAGTACTGCTAAACAATTTCACTTATCTACTTGACATTTCACTCACGAGACACCCTGATGTGTGACTGCTTATCTGTGAATAAATAAGTGGCTGTGAGTGTTCACCATGATTTCGAAATCCTGAATCACAATCTGTCTAATGCTTCATGCAAAGGATGATCTTTTGAGCTCATGGCCTGATCTGTCTGAGATCTCCAAGACATTTGTTCTCAAAACAGAACTCATAAATGATACCTCAAACTGTGCCATTTTTTTAAGGAAAGGTGTGCCATTTCTACTCTAAGCGATCGGGTTTTACCCAAAAAAAGCAAATTTTGGGACATGTTACAAAGACCATCTCAGCAACCACCCACAAAACTTTATCGTAATAACATGAAACAATTTCTCAAGAAAATATGACAATTCAGATTCAGAAAACCAAGCGTGGGAGTAAGCCACATTTGCACCCTTTCCAAGAGACTGAAAACCAGTGTGAGATACGACCGAAATTGCATAACCTTTCCTCGCAAAAATATTCGAGGTTGACGCATAGATTCTTTTTCTGGAGCATCCTTGTCATCCGCTCGCCCTCATCTAAAACCTTTCTTCCAGTCAGCCTCTCACGCATCCTTCTGACGCGAGCCAATCTGATCCGTTCCTCGTTTATCGCTTTCCTTTCATCATATATCATTTCATCACAGTGAGGATATGTCAGTGACACGTCTTTCAAATCGAGGGGTGCTGCGGGGTGGAGGAGATCTGAGAACGGGCCTTCCTCCTATCAACCAAATCAGAAGTAATGATCTGATCTGAACTTACTCAACGAAACAGGACTTCACACATACAGACGCTGATCATTCGGTCATCATTTATTCACTCTTATGTCATTCAAGTATGACTTTCTTCTGTAGAACACAAAAGAAGATATTTGAAAGAATGTCGGAAACCAAACAATTCTCTTGTATTGAACATTTTGGACTGAGAACTGATACTTTACACTTTTATTTTTAATTATTCTAAACTTGTTTGGAGGAAGTTATATGTGGGTATGGAAATTTCTTATCTCTAATACGGTGACAAAAATAAATACAGCCAAATAAGCAAAATGAGAAGTGACTCAACAATGCCGCGCTGCATTAAGTATGAAGTAAAATTTATCCATCCAACATCTCTTGACAGCTTAAAACTCCTGCAATCAAATGTGAATAAAATCACAGGCATTTATATGTATTCCAGCAAACGTAATTTTAGTAAACAGTATAATTTATAAAAAGAAAAAACACAAGATATACGTTGTATGACGCTAACACCGTACAGCATTGCCGGCACAATTATGAGTTCGGTGGCGTTCTCAGCACCGCTGGTAATAATCAATGTAATGCCAATCTAAAGGGAAAATTGCGCCCGCTGATGGCATTATTTGCATGCGCCGTCTGCATTGTTTTAGTGGCCGATTTAAGAAATTATGCAAATGAAAAAAACAATCTGTGCTGAAAGCGATTTGCACTCCGTAATTTCTGATTTCACGAGCCGGATCTGATTGGAGACTGAACAGGAATTCTTCGCTGACAGTCCAAATTACATTCTTGGTGAAGATGTGTGATGCACACGCGTGGAAGAAAACGGGTGAATGCGTTTGTCCTGGCCATGACTCATGACCCTAAAGGTGTGTGTATCCGGGTGAGCGCACATACGTCACACACTTCATGACCTCGACATGCCTGCAGCATGGTTAACAGGAATGTGTAAACCTGCCACACGCACGCACTCATGCACAAACACACAGACATACACAAGAGATACAGAAATGTGATTTATATAAGCATATAGGTCATCAAATATAAAATTACATTGACATAAGAAAGTTGAGCTACACAAGGTACCGCAACATGTATGTCCTTCAATGCTATAAAGATTAGCCAACGGTTTGAATAAAAAAGACAAAGGTGCAGGACTGTGCATCCAATAAAACTTTACACATGAGGCAGTTATGACATACTTTACATCCTAATTCGTATGAATTCGTACGATCTCATTCGTACATTTTAGTACGATTTGCTTTCGCGCCAGTGACGTTAGATGTAGGGTCGGGGTTAGGGGTGGGCCTTCAGTATCGTACATTTTTGTACGACTCACAACGTATGAATTCATACGAATTAGCCACCTCGTAAAATACTCACGACTTCCCGTGAGATCAGATTGAACTGTTAATAAAACTAATAGAACTGAAGCAATAGCACATCCATCTTTGTTTTATGCAAAGAAAATCTGCACCCAGTATACTGCAAAGTCAAAATTTAATACTGCAATTTCCTAAATAATTATCCTAAAATGTCTTTCAAAGACAACCTTGTAGAGGTACAATGGTTTTATGAATGTTCAGATAAAAGTAGGAGTAAAAGTACAGTAAAGCAGTGCATTTAAAAAAAACAATCGCAGACCAAGGAACATAGTCGTACACTGCAAACAATGATTCTCCACCCTTACTTGCATGCATTTGCTTTGGCTCCACACCAGCGGACAGTGAAATAAGCACATCCAAACACACGCACACCCACACGCAGCATTAAAATCTGCAACAGAGTTGTTACAACACCACTACAGAGACGAAAACCGTAGCCAATCACAAAGAATCACGGTCACATTGTTAGTCACGCAGACATTTACATCATCATCGGGTCGTCCGCATTTTCCCTCAACACACACATGCATGCATTACAGATCAGCAAGACTGGTATATTTGGGAGTCAAAAAATGAAAAGCATCAACTTTCGCTTTTATAAATTACTAAGCAAAATGGTTTGAATGGTTGGACACTACTTCATAACTGGTTTGTAATGTTAATACATAAACCTTAAAAGACTTTCGCTTTAATTTCATCTGGTGCTAGTGGCGTCTTCTTAAAAATTGTGCTGAAAACCATGAGCACTAGCCTACTGCATGCAACACAAACACTGTAAATAAATCGGTAAAAAAATGAATTCGTAATTTTTACATTTTTCGACCGTATTTCAAAGAAACATGAAAAATCTGTAAAATAAAACAGTTAAATTCCAGGGTTTATTTTACACTTTAGGTGGAAAAAAAGCAAACAAAAAAGATTTTTTACACTGCAGAGAAAATTAGTATAAACATGCCATTCAGAGAACTACTGACCTGTCAATCAACCTACTGACCTGTCAATCAACCAGTGCACTTTTATTAGATCTAAACGTAGGTACACGTGACTTTACATTTACATTAAGACAGGTACTTCACTTAAATAACTATAAGCTAAGTTGATGGATGTCATGATTCTCATTTAAATACTCCATAATGGAGACAAAAACTTGAGGAATGTTATTCACGTCTTCAACTGTACAAGTGATCTGTGCTCGGTTTATCACCTCTGCTTTATCTTATCAATCATTTTAACCATCCACTTCACCTTCATTCACCTGAGGTCAACCTGCGGTTTATTATGAGCCCTCTCCAGAAACCTCTACAGTACATTTCGTCTTCAAAACCATACGGTGCCAAACAGAAACCACAAGCCCTATTCTACCGTTTATGTGAATCATTTAGCACTGCATTTCAATATACACACACAGACGTTGATGTGCTATTTGACAGAAATCTATAGATACAGACATTCAGTCATTTACACCGATAGACAATGCGATACAAATACAGCTGTAGGACATGCAAGTAGGGTTTGTTTGGCATTAAAGAGAAGTTTAGACAGCATTTAAAAGAAATAAAATGATAACAGTTAACATTACTGTAATGCATTCAATCATGGCATTTAAGTTTATTTGGCATATAAAAAAAAATTTATGTAGCTAGCTAGTGCATCTCAATCTCCAAAACTGCATCTGCGGGAATGAAAACTAATTATCTAATTGAAGCAATTCAAGACTATTTCATTTCCACTGCCAGAAACATGGATCTGTCAGCGAGACAGACTGGGATGTTTGTGCATTAAGACTGCATAAAACACAATGTAGATAAATGAAGTCGTCCAGCGTGCTTCAACAGAGGATACTACAACAACACCCAAGTGTCAGGCTCTTTTCATTTATTTCCAGGAACGCTGGAAATCTCAAAGCAGCACAAAAAGAAAACAATCGCTACCGAAATTATTGTTCCTGAACATAAGATAGAAAAAGACTGGCCACAAAAGCAATTGTTCAGTACCTCACTACAGTCAGCTAATGCAAAAGAACATCAATTAAAACGCACTAAAACTGTATAACAAACTTTATTTTGTAGTTTAGTTCTACATGTGCTATTTGTTATGAACTTAACTATGCATTAGGAAATTAAAGATTCAACTTTGATTCTTCTATTGACTTCCCATTCGTGAATGGTTTGAATTGCCTGTCAATATTATTGTAATAGTTACATATGAAATTTCGATGAATCGTCTTCCTATACGATGCACTGATGTGTCGAGTTATGTGTTTTTTTTTATCAAAACCTACAATAAGCTTTCCAAAATCTTGAACATTATTCTTTGTGTGCCTTGCGAGCACAGGTGTTTCTGTTAAAAATGAATTTGTCAGTGCAGTGGGTGGGATTTTACAAGCAACAAAAAATTGAAAGAGATACAGACTAAGTTTGGACCTGTAGGAAACATTTCTCTCTCTCTCTCTCTCTCTCTCTCTCTCTCTCTCAGTCATTCTCTTTACACAGCGTACACTCAGCATCCTTGGCCTTGATTGCCCTTGCTGAAAATACTTCCTGCCGAAAGCCCACACAAAATGTGCCCTTGTTCCCCTTAGCACTCTTTTTTGGCCAGAATATTCCATTCAGCACACCTAGACATTTCTCTCTGTGTGTAGGCTATATACACCATTTTATTTTCATATAAGTGTGCTATTTTATATCATTTTATGTCATTCTAAACCTGTATGACTGCCTTTCTTGTGCAGAACACAAAAGAAGATATTTTGACAAACATTGATAACCAAACAAGACCACCATTGCCTTTCATTGTATGAAAACCACTCATTTCTCAAAATATCTTCTTTCGTGTTCCACTGAAAAAAGAGTAATATACAGGTTTTGAAGGTGAAAAAGTGATGACAGATTTGTTATTTTTGGGTGAACTATCACTTTAACTGATGCATCCTTGTCGTACATAAGAAACTGATGATGATGGTGATGATGAAGCAAACTCAAGCACAAAAGATGCTTGTTAAGATGATACAGATACACAAGGCTTTTGCTCTACACATCTTTTAAAAACATCTCTTTTAATAATTTACAACAGCTTAAAGCTCACACAGCAAGCCAAAGTGCCAGTCCTGTGCCAACTTTTCAATGTGATGCTCCTGGCCTATTTGCTTAAAACACTCTATCCTACTTTGGACCACATGTATTACTCATCTTGTTACACAAAACGCTCATTCATAGGTTATTTAACTTTTCAGCTTTCTTTGCAAATCAATGTATACATTATTTTATGATGCATGCAAATGCAAAGTTCTGACACAAATGTCACAACAAAAAAAGCCGTGTAATTCGTGCTTTGACTTGCCACATATGAATTTTTCTCCAGCAGATCTTCACATCACATAAAAAGGAAAAACATTCGGACCACATTCAATTTTACTGTGAATGTTGCCTTACTTCAAGTCAAAAAGCTGTTAGTGGAGGCAATATTCAGTTGAACCTACAGAAACCTTTTAGCTTTTATCTCCTCCAGGTTTAAAAATAACCACATAATCCCTTCCCTTTAGATTCAACTCAATTCGTTTTGTCTGTCATTGGCCTTATCCATTAATTTGTCTTCCATAACCTGAATCCTACATCATCACTAAACTTTTAGCCCAGGCCAGGAGCTGGAAGTCAATACTCCCCCGCTCGCACTGACTAATCTAATAGTGCTCGGTTTCTGTAGTGGAAAAAGCTGCGGGGTCATTAGACGTGCGAGGTCGAAGAAAAAGCCAACAATCAGTAACATAGCTGCAGGACCTTCTGCTCTCTGTGACATCTCAACAGCTGTCCATCTCTTTAAAACAGATGAGCACTGAATAATGGCACCCACAGGCAGGGACGGAGCCGAGGGTGTTAGAGACGAAACATGAGGACGAGGAGAGAGAGAGAGAGAGAGAGAGAGAGAGAGAGAGAGAGAGAGAGAGAGAGAGAGAGAGAGAGAGAGAGAGAGAGAGAGAGAGAGAGAGAGAGAGAGAGAGAGAGAGAGAGAGAGAGAGGTTGGAATGGGGGGAGCTGATAAGAGAGGCTACAGGGGCAGCAGAAGAACACAGACGATAACGGGGTGGAAGTGGCACCATATTATTTGTTTGTATCCTTTGTCTTTGAATGTTTAAAGGAGTGAAAAAAGTGCAGAGTAAAAGATTTTATCAGTAAAAAGCTTACGTTTCATTATAAAAGGGTTGGTTTTTAAATGTATTTCTATGCAAGTAACATATGACGGGGATTACAACATGTAAGCTACTACGGCAAAATGAAAATGTTGAATATGCCCACTTGATATGCAAACCACTATAAATCACCCCAAAATATTGTAATAATTTACTCAAATGAACAATTCTTCCTTAAAGAGTATTTTCAGATGCCATGTTTGCTGCACATTTCCATCCATACAACGTAAGGGAATGGACGCTATTTACATTTGTCATGTAAATACATCAATACATTTACATTTACCCAAAGTGACAAGTTTGGGTGTTCCCTAGGTATCGAAGCTATAGGCATTGTTTAGAACAAAGCTCCAAATTGGACAATAAACTCATAAATGTAGTTCCTTAAACTTGCATTACATTGCATTAATTGTCTTCTAAAACTAAGAGACTCAAATGTGCAGTGAACATTTCAAGTATATAGAAAAATACATCATGTATCAAAAGCATCTCTATTTGCGAGAAAGAAAATCGTACTGATTTGATGCCACATAATAGTTATAATAAAGCAGTGCACCGACAAATTGGGCTTGAGACTCATGGTCACATTTTTCAGAACTAACAAAGGCAAAACATTTGTTAAGCCTTCCTCTCTCTGAGCACTAAAAATTCTCATATCTATGACCACAACACCACCTTTGCTATTTTTACTAACAAGATACAAATATAAGGTTGCATTTGTTAACTACATCAGTAGGTTAAACATGAACAACGCTTCTACGGCAACGTTAATTTCAACATTTACTAAACGCACATTGTATCTAACACTAGTTATTGCAGAATGAATTAACATGAATGTATTTGTATTAACTGCAAAAATTGATAAATTCTATAAAAGTATGTTGCTCATTGCGAGTTATTGTTATCTAATAGTAGCAAATGATAAATAAATAACAGATATGCTTACAGGAAAAAACACGGAGATCATTTCGAAGCACTCCTAAAGTGCATTTGCTCATTGGATGGACACTACACGCACACTCGTTTATTCTCTTCCCTCACAACATTTATAAAACATATTTTACTCCTTCAACATTGCATGTAAAATAAACCCTGCAATCTGCTCGTTATTCTTGGGGGGGGAAAGCATTAAAAGCATGGTAAAGTGTTGTCTTACCAGCAGTTGTGTAAAATCTTGAGATGCGCTGGGACAGGTGCAGTCTCCTCTTCAACACAAATAACGAGGATGAGTTATCAAATAACAGTGATGAAAGGGCAAGAACGGAGAAAAGATGTGTTTGTTGGTAAACTGTACGCAAAACGAGACGCGAGCTGTTCTTCTCGGAGATGCTGGAGAGGTTTGAACGCGTCGCGTTTCCTCTTTCAAAGAAGCGAGAGATGCGGTCACGTGATCACCCGCGGACAATAGCCGCGAACGCGCACTATAAAGACAGCGCACATATCTGCTGAAGATTTATTATAGACCTTGCAAATGGAATTGATTCAAAAATTGACTTGAATCTACTGAAATAAACACAAATCAAATCAATTATTATCGTATAGAGGTATTTAATGACAATTTATATTACTATTTATACAATTATCATGGATAAATTACTGTAGGTACTGTACTGAAACAATAGTAAATTTGTGTTTTTGATTATGATTTTTCTATTAATAAAACCAAAATATGATACGTTTCTATGGTTAATTTATAATGGGCATTATGCAGTTCAATTTTTGTAAATTTTGTATGATACATATTATGCAAATCATATATATAATCTCACTGTGAGACTATGTCAACTATTTAGATTTGGCATATTTTCTATTGGAGAGACTGCATGTGAATAATTGTTAGTTATAAATTTGCTAGCAAATGTATGCAATTGTATTATTTATATACAGTAAGAAAGACTATATATTGTGATACAACCCTTGCCCCCTTGTGACAACTACAGCCTCAGTTCTGTGTGCATTTTAACCTTTTTTTTATGCGAAAAAAAGAATCATGTCCACCTATCCATTTACACAAACACTAGAGGTGTCTGTTATGGCTTACAATGCCCTCATAATAATATGTAGGTATTTCTCTGATCGTGCCAAACGCAATTTTTAGCCCACAAGGGAACAAACCCTCAGTCTGAACTATAATTATGTTCTCACTGAACACTTGTGGTCCATCGAGCAACAGCTAAGAGCTGCTAACTACCACACACAGAACCCCATTATTAATGGCATCGCTGTTGTCACGTCTGCCACGGACATCATACCCAAAGTCATTTTTCCACAGACCTGACGCCAAGGGGAATTTCTTGCTGACTGTCTTTTTGACTGTTAAATAAATGCAAAAGAGCTTCGGGCAATGAAATCTGCTCATGCATGTTGTGCCACCCAATTACTGAGCTTTACTGCCAGCTTAATTGAAGGATAATTACTAGGGACGTTCAGTTCTGGGTAAATTTAAATCCAACGCGAGCGAAGAGAACAAAGGTAACGCATGCCACGAAAAACATCTGCAAAATCTACACTAATGTGTGCGCTGCTGACCAGCCGTTCAACCCAAAATAGCATCCTGCACATCTTCTGCAGAATGACGTGAACGCTGTGTTCTCCATCAATTGTGTGCATTTTTGATGCTTGCCTGCGATTCCGATCGATTTTGTACACAAGTAGACTGTAGCTTCCGTTTGCCAACAGATGTGTTCTTCCACATTTAGAGGATCAAGCTGTGAAATGTCTCTGGAAAGCTGCCATCTCCTCTTCATTCCCACACACCCACAGGTAATGTTGGTGCTTTGTGGCAGTCCACTCCGAATCTCTAATCATAGTAAGTTCAAGATCAATAGGTGCTTGTAGCGGTTCTAGGAAAACAAAGCAATAAATTCATACTGCAGAGAGACGCCTAGAAAAATAAATGAAAGAAAAATAAAGAAAAAAATTTAATAAAAAAAAAAGACATTAGGAAAACCTCTGTATTTCGAGAGGGTTTGTTATGGTTTTGTTGCTCAATATCAAAATCTGTTCTTACAAGGTGAGGTTTGTCAATTAATGATTTTAAAGAATAAGTTTATTTCTTTGATCAGATTTCTTTGCTGCCAAAATATCACAAGATGCTTGAAAAACATGAACACTGTCAAAAAAACTCAACTGGGGCGACACAAATATACCGTAAAATATTATTTTTCCTTGTAAAACTACAGGATATAAGAATATAAATTGTTTTTTCCATTTTTCAAAATAAACTGTAAAACAAAACAATAAAATTCTGGAGGGAGGGCGTTATACATTTTACGTGGAAAATCTGTAAAAATAACAGTTTTTTGTTTTTACAGTGCAGGTTTGTGGACTCGTGTCCATTGTTTTAGACTCCATGCCAGCTCAAGGACAGCGCAAGTGTCAAACATAACAAAATTCTGAAATGTAAACAATTCCATTTTCAATTGATATTCTGATATTCAATAAAAATGGTTAAAAAAAAACACAGAAACCCAAACTGGAGGTGAGATCAAGACTGCCACCTTGACTCATTGCTCAACTGACTGTAAATAACACATGAATGACTCCTGTGAACATCCACTATCTCCAGCTGATAATATCAAGAAGCTTTGGGCCTTACAAGAAAGTCAGAGAGAACAGATAAAAAGAGATTTATGGGGAGCTCGGCAAACATCCTGTGGATCACTTGATTTTGGGTGCTTTTTGTGTTTTTGTAGTAAAACTATCGCTGCCACACTTTTAGTATAGTAAGAACCGTGGTTCATTTTCACACAAGGCTAAAGTATTGCTACCTGCTATCCGTCTTGGTGTTTTAATGTTGCTTTCACAAATGGAGCGGGATGTATCTCATAAAGCCCAACTAATGATTTGTATGTGTGTTCTGCAGAGAAGACACTCCATACAGTTACCCAGAATGCACTGCTGGAGCAAAAAAGCCTACTTTATTTCAAAATGAGATAATTGGGCCAATGGAAAAGCTCTAGAGGTAATGACCATCAGTCACAATAATAAATCAGAGTGCAATAGTAAAGAGGATGCACTGAAGTGTTTGTGATGTGAATCTAAGACCTGCATGTTAGTGGACACGCTTATACAGCCACTTTCCATCAAAACAGTTCATGAAAGCGACTCTATATAAATACTTGGTGAAAAAGTAATTGCATCTGAACAATGACGGCCATTGTACAACTAGGCAAGAGTTGTTGTTGTAGGAAAGAAGTGCAATAGATGCATGACAGATACTGGTTAGGGCTTACATCAGATGAGACCGCGGTGGCAGATGTGTGGAGTTTAACTAGATTTGACAGCTGCTAGTGAACCTCGGGGTGGGTTAAGAAAAGGTGTAGAAGTTATTGTAGTGCTTAAAAAAGAAAACATTGTATTGTTTATTAAAATACATTTACAATAGATAAAATGTAAGATTAAAGATTTTCAATAGAAAACATGCATAGTTGTTAAGTTGCATTACTTAAAGGAGCAATGTGGGATTTTAGCAGCTTCTAGTTGTGAGGTTACGATTTGCGATCAACGACTCACTCCACCGCTCGCCCCTCTCTTTTGAAGCACTACAGCGGCTGACACAGGACAAATATATCGTCACGTTTTCGCTTCTTTGCCAAAGAGCTTGTATAGAAACAACATGGAGAATTCAATGTAAGGGGTATGTATGAAAATAGCTCATTCGAAGGTAATAATAACGGTTCATTATGTAAGGTCTTTATTCACCTCTGAAGACATAGTTATGTATATTATATTGCATTTCTATCAATGGATTATGCTTAATATTACACACAGCACTTTTAATAAGAACTAACAATGAAGATACTGTTAATTTCAGCATTTACAAATACATTTTCATAATCAAATATGTTAATGCACAATGAACGAACAAGATAAAAAATGTTGCAAAACTATATTGCTCATTGTTAGTTCGTGCATGCTAATACATTTACTAATATTTACAAATGTAACCCTATTGGATAATGCTACTACTCTATAAACGTTACTTCGCAATTTACTGTAAATAGTAACTACGTGACAAAAATAATTCCTTGAACATTTAAAAAGAAAGCATCAGCTAAACCTTAGAAGACGATTCCATATATTGCCTCTGAATCAAAATATTTGGATACATCTAAGTGAGTATTAATCTAAAGTGGAGGAGTAAAAACTGTAGAAAGCTTCGCTCTGAAGGACCGGTCCTCTGAGTATTGTTCAAGACCTTAAATCCTAGTAATCATAATGCACTTTGGGTTTTTGTAGAGCATGTGATATGAAACGAACATGACAGCATGCATGGCACAGCATTTCCATACTACAACCCCCCGCAGGGACTGGATCTGCACCAGGTTTGCAGTGTTAATGAATAATGAATCTCTCTTTTCTATCGTTCCTCTTTTCCCTGCATACTTGTTTTGCATTCAGCAACACTAAAATTAGTTTTGCTCTCGCTCTCCCCTGAGCACTTTTCCATCAGAAGCTATTCCGTCATTCAGAAAGGCTTCTGTTGATCTGTCTAATGTCAGTTCATCTAATGTGCAACTGTGCCGAGCTGTCTACCGCTGCTATATTGCATCATTTGTTTCACAGGACACGCACAATCCATAAACAAGTCTGAAGGATAAAATATATATATTCGTCTGGCTGGAAGTGCTAATATTTGCATTTCTCTTGTCATATAGGCACATATATATATTTGTCTTGTCAAAAAGTACAAGTGGGTTCAATACATATAACATGAACATGCAGGTCTGTATCTATTCCTCTACACTTTATCGGAACAAAGCAAAGATAAAAAGGAAGTCTAAAATAAAATATACTGTATAAATGGCAATAAATAGTATTAATATATAAATATATAGCAAAAAAAAAACGTATATAGGCCTAATATACATATTTTGAGAATATTATATATTCATTATAATAGGAAAATGTGTTTCTGGCTAAAAAAGTCAATTTTATTAAGAATCATGCAGGTGGGAGAAAACTGGATGTTATGGGATAGACACACATGCAAGAAAATATTGCCTTTCACATACAATCGAAAAACTGTTTCATCAGGACCAGCTTCCCAAATAATGAATAAATCCCCCAGCAAATTGAGACCGAAGAAAAAAATGTCTATCCATTTAGCTTTAACCCGAGTGTGTGAGATCTAAGACCTCGTGAGGTTTGTTTCATCGCGTGCACATGCGTGTCTGTGGGTGTGAGACACACTCGATCAGTCTTGACTTTGAGATTTTAAAGCCTTTCATTGAACTACACTGAAAACACACACGTACACACATGCGGTTTCCTTGGCAACAGCAGAATGGCACTGAAGATCAAATTTTGGGAAGTCACTTTCCCTCGCATTCATCACCTGCTTTTCATCGTAGATGACCTTTAAGCCGATTGCGGCTCGCGTGCGTGTTAAAATACGTCGTGAGTTATGATGAACATCATTTAGCAGGCGACGTATTCAATCAGCTGTTTCTGACCTTGAGCAAAGTATCCGTGTCTGATAAAACTATCCATTGAAGAGGCAAGAATATAAATGAACGCCACACAATTTACCACCAGATCTTGGAGACATTTTGTGGCAGCTTTAAATCCATTTAAAAAAGACTCAAGTTTTAGAAGATGTTTGTCTTTTCTGTCCAGGGAAAATAGATTCATCTTGCACTTTACATGTTTAATCCAATAAAATGCCAAAGCGTCTGCTTTTACAAAAGCAAGGATGTTTACATGGTAATAATAAAGCACATTCAAAAATTATAATTGAAGAGTTGCCTGAACTATTGGTTTGAATGCTTCCTTCAAGGTTATCTCAGTTTAAGCTCCATTTTCATTAGTACCTTTGAGAGACGAGTGTGACATTTCAAACATTATTCCAATCCTCAGACGGCATTAGCTTTTATAGCGCTCTGTTAACATCTAACCATTGACTTGAGAAGGGTACCAGTTGCATCGTCTGTGATATCAGCAGAGCTCCAAACACATTAACCTGTCTGACCGGAGGAAAAAACCTACAACACAAAGCTTTTGTTTTTAAAGCCAAAGTAAAATGGGCTCATGGAGGTGAGGCGGTAGTTTTAGTAGTTTTAATAGTGAGGATCTGGGCTTATTTGGAAAAAGCAGGCTTGTGCATTAGGTTCAAAGTCAAGCCACATTTTATGTCAATGTTGGTTTATTCGAATCATCTTTCTCGTTTGAATAAAGCAAATGCAGATTTACATTTACATTTATGCATTTGGCAGACGCTTTTATCCAAAGCGACTTACATTACATTGTACTATACATTTGTACATTTTGTATAGTAAGCAAGTGGGGGTTAGGTGCCTTGCTCAAGGGCACCTCAGCTGTTACCCGCCAGACCTGAGAATCGAACCAGCAACCTTCTGATCATGAGTCCAACTCTCTAACCACTGGGCCACGACTGCCCACGTGTATAATTTTCCAATAAATGCAGATTTATTGAAACATATTCCATACACTCTACACTTTATTCAGAGCTCTTCATGAGAAATCTTTGACAACTGGATAAACAAATACCAAAAAAGCAAACAAATACAAGTATAGGACAGGCTATAATTTAAAATAATTTTATAATATCTGATTCTGAAGACGCTTATGGTTCTGGCTACAATGCCTAAAGTCCTTAACAAAGCCCAATGGCGCCCTCTTGTGCATAATAAAATGACACACCTATCAAAATACATTTGCAAAGCAACAAAAAGTTGTAAGACAAAGGAAAAAACAGAACTAATATGACACACTAGCAAACATACATAATACACATTACGATTATAAATGTTTACCTATATTAAACTTATTACGTGATGTAATTTACACAAATATCACATTTTCTAAACATATTTATTTCGACATGTCTGCCAAGAGTTTTCATGTTTACAATTAAATATTTGATTCTTTGCGTAATTTCGGCGATGTTGTTTATTTACTTATAAATGTTCGTACATACCTTTCACTGTCGCTGCGTCTACGTAAAGTCAACTGCTTGAAAAGAGGTGAGTTTGACTCGATCTTCTTAAGATTTAAAATGAACATTTTCTTGGTAATCTCGGCTGCCAAGTGTGTTGTTTCTCTTATGGTAGGCTACCTGCTAAACCGGCTAACCACCAGCTTGGCCTAACTGGGTGACCAAGACCAGCAAACAATATAAGAAAGTATTAGTCTGTCCTAACACCGAGGTCAAACAAAAGTTAGGCCTACTTAAAAAATTGTACTTAACGATGGTTGTTATAGTGTGACTAAAATAGAAATCTAGTATGTACAATGTAGTTGGAGATGGCAATTTCCGCTCATTTTCACATACTATATGTCCTATGCAGTATTCATAATTAGAATTAGTGCGTGTCTCCAATCGTAGTATGCTTCAGTGAATATTCGACGTGCAATAGCGCCGCCATATTAGACCGGGCAAAACTGGCCTAGAACACATTCGAGTAAACGAGAGGGAGTTGCGACTTTTGTGAATAAAACGCACAACAACGTTTGTGTTTCGTCGATTTCAATAGTTTAGCTGCGTGGAGAACAACACTTTTTGTCTCCGGTTAGTTATAATCTCGATAGGAAGATTTTTCATAGTCATGAAAACTCACGACTGACAAGCATTTGGCTTATTTTTCTTGGTTATGTAATTATAAAGCGTACTTATATATTTTTCCACAACAAAAATACTTCCAGTGCATGGTATAGGCGAATGGGACGTACTAATTTAAACTCGAACTAGGGCTGTCACGATTATGAAATTTGGCTAACATTAAATGTCTATTAAATAACTGCGATTATGACGTCTGTTTTAAGGTTTCGACAATATAACTATTAATGACAATTAGAAAAGATATAACTTTAGAAATGTGAAAATACATTTGTAAATAACTATTATTTACTGTAGAGTGACCTTAACAGAGAAGACTTGAGCACTAAAACTGAGGGTCTTGTGTCAAGTAGATCAACAAAAACAAATCTACAAAGTTAATACAACTCAAATGATGAAGAAATGTGCAACAGTATAGGCGCAGGTCATGCTAGGACAGTGGATGTAAAATGCAGCAGATCAGCCTTGTTTTCTAAGGAGTCACAGTAATCTGAAATAACTGCGATAACGGCAAATAATCGCGATTAGACGATTATTTAATAATTGTGCAACTCGAATATATTTAGTATGAGGAATTTGGACGCAAACGGCGTACGTAACGACGTATCTCCACAAGATGGCGTATCTGCGTCAGCGTCACCATAAACAACTCAAACCGACGGCGAGGGGAGGAGCCGCCGCGCTGACAACTGTCAAGAAGAGACCCTTCCTGATAACGTGAACTCTTCCGTCCTGAAGCATCTCGTATCCCCGCCATCGAGTCCGTTATAAATCGAGTTATTAAAGTGATTCACGCGGTCGTTTGAGGTTCATTCGTGCGTGACGTTTCTATCGGTGTCCCGTTACTGCGGAGCCGTTTCGGATGAGCGGTTCTCTTCAGCGCTGACGCTTTGACAGGCTAAATGTTTTTAGAGACCCACTGAGAAGGTAAGACGACCACGAGTGGGTGTGAAAGCTTCTTACATGACCATATTTTGAAATGAATGTTGCGTGTTTATGGGATGAGCCATCATCACAGGCTTGCATTGAGGTAGAAATGATGCTGAGAGGGCATTTCTTTCAGCTTTATAGATGCGATGCAGCAAAACGTCTATATGAATGATAACTGTAGGCAGTTTAGTCCAGGAAATACATTCAAAATGGATGCACATGTCTGTTTAAAAGTTTAGGGTCTTGGCTGAAATGTTTGTTTTATTTAGCTTTTATAATGAATGGCTTAAATTGTTTTGTTTAGGCAGCATACACATTTCTTTTATTTGAGAACTAATATTTAATTTAAAATACTTTTTCAAGTGCACGAATGCGAATAAATGAAGAAAAACAAATTGACACGTTTTAAAAGACATTAAGAATTTACAGAAATACTTTTATGCAAATTCTAGTCAAAGGGTGACGACACTCAGATGTAACAGTTTTGATCTATTTAGTTTTTTTTAAGTCACAACATAATTCCCAAAGTTACATTTGTGTCTTTTGATAGGTTTGCTATTATTTCTAAAATGTGATAAAATATGAATAAAGTGTAAGATACCCCAAACTGTTCACTGGCTGTGTATTTAAAAAAAGAAGCAGAAATACGCCATCCTGTCTTGAAAGACGTCTTTGCGGTTAAAACTGGGACAAATATAGAGAGAAGAATAGCGGTGTGAGCATTATAACTGTATGTGTTTGCATGCTTATCTTTGTTGAGTTAAATTAAGTTCCAGTTTAACCAGTAGTGGAAGTAAATTGACGCTTTATTTGGTGAAACACAGACAAAAGTATAGATTTATAAAAAAGACTGGTTAATGTAAATGAAAGAAAACAGCAGGAGACAAAAATGCATGAATGGGTCTATACTGCAAACACCTGTTTCACCCAAATATATATATATTTTTTAGAGCTGTCAAAAGATTAATCACGATTAATCGCATTCAGAATAAAAGTTTGTGTTTACATAATAGATGTCTGTTTACCTATATATATATATATTTAGGAAATATTTAGATGTATTTGTTTATATTTACCAATATTTGCAATTATATTTAAATGTTTATTAATTTTTATATTTTTCTTTAATATATACATGTATGGGTTTGTTTTTATAAATACAAAATGAATATGCACAGTACACAGACATATATTATGTAAACACAAACCTTTATTCTGGATGCGATTGTTTGACAGCCCTAATGTTTTATATATATATTCATCCTTATGTCATTCAAAATCTGTATGAGACTCTATCTTCTGTGAAACACAAAAGAAGATATTTTGTGAAATGTCTTAGTAGTTTTGTTTGGTTATCAACATTCTTCAAATATCTCCTTTTGGGTTCTGCAAAAAGGAAGTCATGTGTTTGGAATGTATTCGTTTCCCCCCTAATTGACTAATATTTACAGTATCAGGGTGCAGAATTTTCTGAGTTTTCTCCGTTTAGTGTTTTCCTCCATTATTTAGTTAATGGCTTGTTTGTGAGTGTGCAGGTCTGATGTTTAATGCCGCTTGAGAGTATTAGCAGTATCAGGATTAGGGATTTGTAGGGAATAAAGAACAGGCTGTTTCGTCACACCATGAATACTGTATTGTTCTGTATTGTACTCTATTCTCCTGGGTTTGAACAAAAGGTCAATAAGAGCAAAGAATGTTGTGTAACCTTTTTAAAGTAACCGGTCGGAGAGGGAGTGGATACGGTGGATTGTTGAGGTCCACGTGCCCTCTGTTCTTTTTCAGGTAATCTTCAGCTAAAAGCCCAGTCACACTGCTCAGGATGATGAGCCTGCAGTTTCAGATTAAGAGTTAGACAAAGATCAACGTCAGGTTGCATGTTTTTTTAAACACTCATTGTATTTGGCTTGGTTCAGGTGTTTTGTCTTTGAATGCCGAGTATGCCACACCACAGATGTTGCATCTTTTTTTAATAATACACTTCTGCGCGGGATTCAGTCTGTGTGTTTATCTTTCTCGTCATGTTTTATTGTCACGCTCAGTCAAGCGTGCAGGAGAGCTGCGCATCACATCAAATCACTTTTATTTTCACAGGGCTGCTACACGTGAGATGCCACACCCACTTGTTTACTTATTTGAACAATTCAGTTTGATTTATATAGCGCTTTTCACAATTTCATTTTTGCAAAGCTTTACATGCATCATAGATAAAAATGTAAATAATAATAGTAATAGATGAGAAAGAGAGTACATAGACAGTATATGGTATTATTGCAAGCTTTTCTCTATGTTATGTACATTGATGAAACTAAAATAAATACTATGTTAGATTGTCAGAAATGGTCATTTATTCATTTGAAGTATATTATTTACTTTGGGTATATGTTATTGGAAACCTAAAATTACAATAAACAGACGTGCAGATAGAGTATGAATGTTAAAGTTTGTTAACGCACATGTAAGTTGTTAAACGTACCCAGTGAGTAAGCCAGTGGCACGGTGGCAAGGAACCAAAACTCCACTATAGATGTATATATGTATAAAAGTAGAGAGAAAAAAAACCTTGGGAGAGACCAGACTCAACCGGGAGAGCCAGTTCTCCTCTTGCATATTAAAAAAGCACTGCTGCGACTACTCTTGGTAATAAAACCGATCACTGATAGAAATATTTTTGATCTAAAGGAAATGATTTTTGCATCACTATGATTCACATTTGTGTGTTCTCCAGAGATGTCCAGGAGAAGCTCAAGGTTAGTGTCCAAAGGGACGCCCTTACTTGATGATGACGCCGCCAGCACAAGCTCCACTGGATCAACCGGCCACGTCTCTTACAAAGAGAGTCCCGTCAGGTGAGCTGTGTGTTTCTATACAGTTATGAACATGATACGATCCTCACTGTCTCCTGTGCTTTCGTGCAGGATCTTTAAGAAGAGGAGCAGTCGCAAGAGCGCAGGCAGCGTGTCCCGCAGCTCCAGTCGTGCCAGCAGCGTGGGTCAGATGCTGAGCGGGCACCGTATTGACCTCTTGACCAGTGAGAGCGAGAACGGTCAGTACTGAAATCTGTGGAATGTAGTTTAATATCGAATGATGTGTTCAACAGAGCCAAAAGTGCTTTTATTTTCACTACAGGCCGCACATTTGCTGTTCAAGGTTTCTCCTCTGGATATTCCTCAGCTGAGGAGCATCATGACAAACCCTTCACCTCAAGCCCCAGTGCAGGTATTTATAAAACCCAGCATTGCCTAGTTTACATTACATTTACATTTATTCATTTGGCAGACGCTTTTATCCAAAGCGACTTACCTAGTTGTTTTCATTTGCTTAGAAATGCTTCGAATTATAACTCCCCTTTTTTCCAGGTTCTGCCCAGTCTGGGTCTGAATCGGAGTTTAGCGTGTGGGACGTGTTTCGATCTCCAGGTATTAAGCGTGTAAACAAATGCTAGGTCTTATTCTGCTGCATGAGGTCACATGTTTGCGTGTGTTTTACAGCTGAAGCGTTGGTTATGTTGTACTGGTGGCTGGGCAGCACGTGGTACAGCTTCTCCTCTCGTGTGTCCATGATCAATGTGTTTCTTCTCAGCAGGTACAGAGCTCTGTCTGTGTGTGTGTATATGTATATGATGTATGTAATTGTAACACCATGACATTGTGTATTCTCTTTTTTTATAGATGCACTTCAGATATGAAAAAGGCAGCCGTGCTCGTTCTCCTCCTCATCTTCCTCATATTTGGTGCATAAATGAACCCTCTGCAATTATATAGAAATGACAATTCTGAGGAATTTTTCAATATAATTCTGTGCTTTGTTGTAGGAATATGGTACTGGTCCCCGTTTGCCGTTTCTTCTCGTCCTCGTGAGGTTGTTTCTAGAACTCCTGTTAAACGCACAGATGAACCCGTTAGAGCAGAAGTTCATGTGTGTCTTGAGTTCAGATATTGTTTATTTCTCTGTTAGATATTGTTTTTATTATCAGTTTAGTAACAAATGCATGAACTTTTAGGACAATTTTCAACAATTTTCCAGCCTGTCTAACTTGAAGGATGAGATCAGCGGGTTATATGAAAGAGAAGCAAACCTGATGGTGTGTAATTCACATCTAATGATATGAATCATTTTTGTATCTGTGTGATGTGAATGAGTGCTAAGAATTTTCAAAAAAATCATTTTCTCAGAGAGACATTGAACTGCTCAAGCTGGAGAGTGAACGACATAAGGTCAGATCCGAGGTGAGAAGCTAAACTTTACAGTTTTCTGTGTATTATCATTTCTCCACTTTTGTTTCTTCTGTCATGGAAACAAAGAGCAAAACAGGAAATGATGTTTGTGTTTCCTAGATGCTGCAGACTGATATGAGGTTTATGAAAGATCAAATGAAAAGGTAGGGGTTTTTTTTCCGGATGTTCCGTTTTGCATTACTTGCATGTTTCTGACACAAATATAACACACCTCTGCCCCCAGTGTTGAGACCGAGCACGTGCAGCAGATTTCCATCCTGAAGTCAAGTGTCACAAACCTACAGTCTGACTCCGACCTCCTCAATAAAAGAGTGGATGCTCAACATGCTCTCAACACCAATGTAAGTGAGGACTCTCTTTGGCCATCGATATTTAATACTATCGTTTACAGGGCAAACTCAGGAATGAAATCGTGACGTCATTTCCTCTCTAGCTGAAGGCAGAGCTCTCAGAGTGGCTCGTAAAACACTTGAAGGACCCAAAATCAACCGTAGTTTACCGGCCTGAGCTGCAGAGGGCGCTGGAGGATCTGGAGAGACAGATATTAGACAAACTGAAGCGTGACAAGGAGAGCGCGAGAGACGCGTGGAGGACTGTGGGAGAGACACTTGAACAGGAAGGAGCTGGAGCCGTCACTATACAGGTCTGACACCTTTATTCATCACATGAAATCTTTGGCAAATCTGAGCTCAGTTTGGGATTTCTGGGTCTTTTTCTCAAGATAAATGCACAAATCTTATGGTTTCCATTTGCTCTCTATTTAATCTCATTGATGTCTAGGAGACTTAATTGAGATATTTAAGATATTTCTTTCTTACGGGTACAGTATGATTTTCTTGTGTAACAGGATGTGAAAGAAATCGTCCACAGGGCAGTTAATCTGTACCGGGCGGATGGAATCGGAATGGCGGACTACGCTCTTGAATCTTCTGGTATTCATTTTTCTGCAAAATAATTTGGATTTTATTGTCGATTTGTGCATTACTCTGAACGTTTTATTATTAGTATTATGTCAAATGTAATGTCAGCAGTGAATATTGTACGTGCTCATGGTTTGGTTCCGGCCTCCCTCATGTCCCTATCCCATAATCCCCTTCTTTACACAATATTTGATTGATATCATTTATGTTAAATATGATGATCTTATATTGACGATCTAACAGTGAGTGTGTGTTGTAGGTGCCAGCGTGGTAAACACACGTTGCTCAGAGACGTATAAGATGAGATCTGCGTGTCTGAGTTTATTCGGCGTGCCCCTCTGGTATCAAACTGAAAGCCCTCGCACGGTTATACAGGTAAGAAACACACAGACACTGCCAAGACTGATCGCATTCGTTTCATCAGATTCAGTTTTCTAAACCTGTCTGTAGCCAGAGCTGTATCCCGGCAAGTGCTGGGCGTTCCGAGGCTCGCAGGGTTTCCTGGTGATCTCGCTGTCCTACCCGATAAGAATCACCCACGTGTCACTCGAACACCTGCCCAAAGTTCTCTCTCCAACGGGACGCATCGACAGCGCGCCAAAGGACTTCGCCGTTTACGTGAGTATACGTTGCGCATTTCTTCTTCCAAATCGTGTCACAAAGTCCGATGTTGAGTTTCCTGCGTGTGTAGGGTATGTCTGATGAGAAAGAAGATGGAAAGCTGCTCGCCACATTCACGTACGACCAGGACGGAGAGCCCATCCAGACCTTCAAGCTTCCTGTAAGTCAACCGCACACAGGAAGTAAAAAGCATTGTGTGAGCTGGGGTTTTAAAATGCGTTCTTCTTCCTGTAGGAAACAGCGGACATCTACAGCATGGTGGAGTTGAGAATATTAAGTAACTGGGGTCATCTGGAGTACACTTGCGTGTATCGCTTCAGAGTGCACGGGGAGCCTTCGATTGGCTAGTTTACTCTATGCAAAAGTAAAGTAGAAATAAAAGCGCACTGAATTCTTAAAGAATGACTCAGACAGCTTCCTAATGTACCAAAAAACGCACACAGACGTGTTTATACTCAAATGTGTACCAATATGGGTTTGTTTGCATTCCTTACATTTCTTATATTGACTGATGGATTTTTATTTGAATGCGTATTTTTAGTTGCCGATGGTTTTAAATAACGATCTAATAATATTTAAGTTTTTATGAAGGATAGGATTATAAAATTGGTTTTGACTGCAGTCAGACATTTTAACAGCAAATGCTGAATGGAGGACTGAGCTTTCTTCTGTATTTAGGTTTACTATAAAGCTATAGTTTCTTGTCAAGTGCTTTGTAACGACAGATGGTTGTGTAATGTGTAGTACGCAGCTTATACCCCCATTACAATAGTTTACCCCTCATGACACATTTCTTAAAATATTGTCATACAGGTTTTGAAAGAATAAATGACGGATATATTGAAATTTGGGGTGAATTATGACTTTAAAGTCGTTCTGTTTGCACTCTAAAGAAGTTACAGGTAGTCATGGGTACTAGAACTGTCAGGTGTGTATGTCCTCTGCAGGGCAGAGGGAATAGAGTGTAACTCAGGATTTGGGTTTAAAACCAAAGTGCTCTTTATTGCATAATATAATGCTCATATTCTGTATATTATGTGCTTAATAATAAGACAATTCAATTCTTGAATGCATACTGGAAATATTGAAGGTATAAATATGTATATGCATTTATTTTGCCATACGTTTACACATTTCATTCAACTTAATAAAACTCGGATGTTAATTTGGCAAAGTTTACATGAAGTTTCATATATTTTGTAAGGAAAATGTCACAATAAATTTAAAATGGTACCTCATACAGTGTGAATGCAGTTATTAATGCATAAATTCAAATGTTACACACTTATTTGGAGACGTAAATTACATGATGCAAGAAAATGAAGAATTGTGTGTGGACGTTGGAGTAGTGTAGTTTTTAATAGATGGTATTTTTCTCAAAGCAAATCAATGAAGGTGCTAAATTTGCAAAGGCCCTGTTGAATACTGTATATAGCTGAAAATGAATCCCACTGCCGCAGACTGGGAGATTAAATCAGGTTACAGTAATTTATAACTGACTAGAGAATTGTGTTGTTCTTTTACATACTGTTGACATAAATAGTTTGCTTGTGAAACTCTGTAATGAGGACAAGATGATCTGACAGCATAGTAGTCACACAGATTCATAAAACTCACAAACATAAAACCGTTTTTGCAACATTTTATTTTCATCAACGGTAGTAAAACAAAGCAAAAAAAACTAAATAAATTAGATAATCTAATAAATACAGTATGGTTTACATTGTCTTACAGTATTGACTACCCCAATAGTGCATTAAATAAAAGAGGATAGTATACACTACATTATAAAAACAGGAAAACGGAAAAAGACTAAAAATCGCACTTTAAAACTACTAGTTCTTATACATAAAACTCACCAAATCTATTGTACATTTTATATTCACTATTTACATTTACAGCTGCAATTCAAACTCCCTAAACTAAAAGTTTATCTGTGTTTCTTTGAGTTTTCATAACAACACACACGCGTGATTTTAGTATATATTCTGTGGGAAGTTTTTTTCAAAACCATTTTGCATGGACTTGTGTCTTTATATTGTGTACACGTTTACAACCAGATACACAAACATATGCTCCCATATGGAATGCTGTGGGGGTCGAAACAATGAAAGCTGGGTAAATCCCACATGTGAACAAAACTTCAAATATGCCTAGAATCACAAATGAGGAGTGAATTAATAGGACCGACAAACATCAATGACATCAAAGAAAGGTAGTTTATGAAAGTCGATTCACGAAGCGTAAAAATGATTTGCATGAATTTGATATGACTACATAATCTAAACACATGACATTTTGTCAAAAATGTAAAACTACAGTCGAAACTCCAGAAGATAGAAAAATGACAAGGCACAGGTCAAACTGTCCGAGCATGCTTAACAGCAGATTGTTTCATAAAAAAACAGAATGGTATGTAAAACACACCACGATATATGGTCTCATTTCACACCTCTTCTATAGCAAAGCAGCAACAGATGAAGGCTGTACAATACACTATCACGCCACGGGAGTCAGTGCATTTTGGTCTCTTTGAAAGTGTTTTCTAACTGGACAACTGTTCAGTGAGTCTATGAGTCGACTGTGCAAAAAGCATGTGTTCAAACTTCAGACCTGGTGTAGATGTGGAAGTAAAGCTGTCTGAACTGATACAACATCATGAACGTGACATTACAGTATTTATGGCTGCTTGATTGACATTCAGTTGATTTAGCACTGATGCTAATACTTTCTGAGAACAGATGAAGAGTATTTATACTCCATCGTGCATTATAAAGTGACTCATCTTTTGTTAAAGGATCAGTTTGCCCAAACCATGACATCATCATAACGGCCCTTAACAATTAATGACGATCTTTGAGCAAATGTAACATAATAAAACTATATATTTTTTAAGAAATGTTCAGCTCATAGAGTGTTTGTGAATTTGTTAAAAAAATATAAATACATTTAAAAGATGTGATTAAAAATGTCTTAAAAACACGAACAAACGATACATGAGGGGATTACACTACAATGTCAGTCTTTAAAAACGCTAGCTATGCAAACTGGTGACAACATAGATACGTAAATTCATGCATTGGAGCGCTAACCAAACCTCATCTGGTTCACTCATGTGATGATTGACAACAGCGGTGATACGATTATCTGGAATACAGTATTGAATTGTCAACAGAAATTCGATTTCTAACCTCAAAAGAGAATATGCTATTTCAGGACTTAAAGAAAGGTAAAGAAAGATTTAAGCCAAGCAGGCAAAAGATTCTGACGCAAATATAACTCTTACTTCCTGTCTTTCAAACCCCTCGTCTTGTGCGATCAGTTGTCGGGACTGTGAGGGAACTAATAGGTGAGTGCGGCCGGGGAGGGGCGAAATGTTTGATCGACAGCCCAGGGTCCCCCTCTCCTTAGTAGTCGTGTGCTAAAGAGTAAAACAGATGAGGCAGGCGGAGTCGAGGGTGGGGCTTAAAGTTGAGAGTCCGCCCCGAGGCTGTTGAGTTCTTCGGGAGTGTGTTTCTCTGCACCCGCCATTGTCTGGCGAAAGCCGGCGGAGATTTCGTCGAACGTCCGTCCCTTGGTTTCTGGAACTTTGAAGAAGGTGAAGATGAAGAAGCAAAGTAACAACACGGTAAAGATGACGAACACGTACGGCCCGCACAGCTCCTGTTACAGCAAAACAAAGAGTGCGAAAGAGAAATGTTTAATTCAACAATGGTTTTCCATTCATACAATTTGTAGCTATTTGTAGAACATATTGTGTAAATAAATCCCGTTCTCTTACCTGTACATACTGGAAGCACATGCCCACGATGAAGTTGGCCGTCCAGTTGGAGAATCCGGCAACAGCAAAGGCAGATGGTCTCGGGCCTTGACTGAACAGCTCGGCCACAATGAACCACGGGATGGGGCCCGGCCCGATCTCAAAGAACGCCACGAACGCAAAGATGGCCACAATGCTCACATAGGACATCCACTCCAGCTGGTCCTATAAAAAAGATTGATCCCAAACTGTGTTTTAAAACTTTGAATAAATATTAACAAGAGTTGAAGACCGATCACATTAGACCATGTCACTGTGTGCACGCATTTGCGTACCAGAAGGGCGAGAGCGATGGTCATCAGTATAGCAGATCCAGCCATTCCTAGCAGTCCCAAGAGGTGTAGAGACCTGCGGCCTGCCTTCTCCACCACGAACAGCTGCACGAAGGCATTACAAATATTGATCAAAACAAAAAACTACTACTATTTTGTCTGAATTTGTCAGCATGATACTCACCGATACTACAGTAAAAGCTGTGTTGACCACTCCAGCACCAATAGTGGCGTACACAGGCTGCTTCACATTCGCTTTCTCAAAGATCGTCGTAGAGTAGTAGAACACCTGCACAACAATATAAACACAAATCACGAGTAAATAAAAGCTCCTTTTCTCAGGAGAGACATCACAGAAGCACTCACACTTGTCTATAAGACACATTGAGATGAAGAGAAGTGAGGAGCACTCACGGCGTTGATTCCGGAGAGCTGCTGGGACAGCTGCAGCATGATGGCTACGACGATGGGCTGCCGGTACATCGGAGAACGGAAGAGTTCTAGGATGGTCACCTTTTTCTCTCTCATCATCTGTCGGCTTTCCTCCTTCATCTCCTGCATGTCTGCGCTCACGTCTGTCGTCCCGCGCAGCTTTTTCAGCACTGCGAACACACGAGACGATGGTTATTTACTGCAGGGCGTTTGAGGGCTGCTTTATCGGCCTGGGTGTGTGCTCACCTGATTTAGCTTTGTTTTCCTCGTTGCGGTTGATGAGAAGGAATCGAGGGCTCTCCGGGCAGAGGGGCAGCAGGCAGCACTGCAGAAGCGCTGGGATGAAGGTAAAGCCCAGGAGGAATGGCCACATGGTGGCGTTACCCATGAGGCCTTCCAAACCGAAGATCTAAACACGAAACAGAATTACCATTACTACAAACCTCAAATACAGAGACAATGTAAAATAAGAGAGTTTAATAAAGTGTACCTGTGCCATGAGGATGCCCACGACGATGCCCAGCTGATGAAGTGTGCCCAGGGCTCCTCTGAGGGCCGTGGGTGCCACCTCACCAACGTACATGGGCACAAAACCAGTGGACAGACCGGAATAAAGACCCACCACAAACCGTCCGATAATGAGCATCTCGTAGGATGCGGTCATCTTAGAAAAGCCCATGAGAGCTGCTGCAATAAAAGCTAGGACATTAGCCATGAGCATTGAGTTCCGCCTGAAATAAAACAGGGAGAGAGACACGTGAGATAGATAGAAAACATCTAAACTGCATCATGCGACGGTTAATGTTATGCTATCTGCGTTTCACCTTCCAAAGCGGTTCACAAACAGCCCAACGGAGAAGGATCCAATGATGCCACCAACAGAGAAGATGGCCACAGACAGGGACCACAGAGTGGTAATGGTGGATTTAGCGATGGGATCGTTATATCGCTCTAACCAGGTTTCATTGTAGAATGTCTCAATGATCTAAAAAAAAAAAACACGTACAGCCGCAACATTACATAAACGTCAACAATGTCATCTTTCCCACAATGCAAGTCCTATCACAGTAGCACACACAAGCCACAAAACTTGGGGCATCATTCACATATGTACAGTAGCTGTTCCTGTAAACATTTTTAGCTTTTAATTGACCAAATCCTGATGTTTTTATGTCTAATAGTCCTTATGTGTATTGTAATACGTTTTTGTCCAGTAGGTGGCTCATTGACTGGTGTTAAAGTTTGTGATGAAAAATGAGACCCAGAGGGAGTCAAGCTTCCACGGTGTCTCTGCGCTACGTGACATGCTTGTGTTTATAAACACAGACCGTCCGTAACCCGAAGAGCTTGTCACTTTAACGGGACTGTACTCTCTCTCTCTCTCTTCCTATCAAATGTCAGTCACCTGCTGAGATCCCAGCAACAAAGTCTTCTCACATGATCCATTGGTGTTACCAAGTGAGTCTCTGTGACAACTTCCTCCTCTCTCTCTCTCTCTCTCTCTCTCTCTCTCTCTCTCTCAGCTGTCTGACACCTGCGGTATGCAGAAAGCCCTTCAGCATCACCTAAATATCAGGCAAGGTTCAAGTCATGTGCCGAGGGTTCAAGCCCTCATTATACAAACCACTTACACAACCCTGCTTTTTTAGGCACATGCTGCTTTAGGGTGTGAAAGTAGAAAGTAATATTCAAATAGAAATTCATTTAACCTTTTGCGACAAAAGAGATCAAGTGCTTTGAAATAAAATAACCGCCACTAGTCTTCAGTTAACAGCTCCTCGAGGATACAGTAATCTTATCAATTTGATTATTTATAGAGCGGGTCTACGTCAAACACACACACACGCCCTCATTTTTGGCCTCCCTCACGTGATAAAACTATTGCACAGAACACTTAACGCAAAACATTCAGCAAAAAGTTTGGCGAGTCTGATTCTGCTTTGGGCTCTCGAGGCAGGAAGAGAAGCGAGAGTATAAGTTTGAAAAAAAATACACACTCGATCCAGTGTCTAAATGTCAGAAAAGCTTCATTCACATAACCAAATCCTAATCCCTAGGCCCCTAGTGCAGCATGCGCATCTGAACAGTCTGTGTTATGTGTGAAATGACCTGCACGCTGTTCCTGACCTGAGAATGTGTTGAATTTAAAAGAGAGACAACCTCCATCTGATGGGCAGGTAGCTCATTATCATTTAGCAGATGCTTCCGTCCAAATTGACTTATAATATGTAGATAAATGACTAAATGTCCCTGTGGAGCAGTGTGGGTAACTGTGTAGTTACCTTCCTGAAATTAAACATGCAGCATTTGTGCTATCTTTGTGTATGTGTGTGGCCACTGACAAACAGGGTGGACAGCTGCCGTAGGGCATTATTATGAATAGGGGGATTGAGGGGGAGAGTGTTTTAATAATGTCAAAGGTTTAAGGACGACTGGGACGCTGAGCTGCATAAAATGCTTTGCACCAGCATTTATAAAGGGATCTTTGGGGAATATAGACTGTAATGCGGTTTTTGTGACATCTTTAAGGTATGGTGTTCCTGTCTGTGTGTGTTCTCGCAGCTCACCTTTTGCGGGGCATTGATGACACCTGTGTTGTATCCAAACTGCAGAGATCCAATCACAGCTGTCCCAACGGCCATCATCAGAGGAAACGTCAGCTGCTGTTGAGAGAACAATATAAGTTCAGCAAGTCATTTTTAGCAACACAATGGAACATTCTGGAAGTCCATCACTCTTTCTCTCTCATTGCAAAAACAAAATAACAATAAATTCTGGCATGAGACTATTTATACGTTTACAGACTTTAAAAACTCGAATTTTGTTTGTTTACTCATAATTGTATTTCATGCAACTATATACAAACAGATCATTAAAATGATAAACAGTTGCCTTGCCAAAAAGCTTCACAGCATTTGTAAGGAAGGACAAATAAAAATGCAATTAAAACATATTATATATGGAGTATCCCATATTCCCATTATTCCTATATCCATCTTCACCCCATTCCCAGAAGGACATTACAGCTTTGCACAAAATGAAAAGTATTTCCTTCTTTTTCAATACAATACAACCTTTCATAAGGTTTTGTTTTTGCTGCATTTTCTCAGGTTTGGTTGAAATGATTCAGTACCACATAAGGAAGTTCTTGAAACAAAAATTACAAAATATTTCCTCATTCCAACCCCTAATAAATTAAAAGCTCATTTCATTGAACCATTGTGTCCTATTGTCATACGGCACATACAAAAAAATGTTTGTTTGTTTGTTTGTTTGGTCAATCTGAGCAACACTTAACTAACAGGTTTGTCTAGGACACACAGAGTCCGAACTTAAACTTGTGAAAAACTGTGATGCAAATGTGTAGATTGACTAGCGGGTTAATAAAATAAAAAAGGCAAACCCAGACGGCAACATCCAGCTGTTATCTCAGAATGATTATTATAAAGAGATGGACGTTTTCTCCACACGCCGTGAAGTCACACAACTAACAAGACAGCAGCTGCTTTAAAACGGCTGCTCGACGCCATGCTGGATAAACACAGATGTTTACTTACAGTAATTATTCAGAGACATTTGACATTTGACAACATAATTCGAGTGTTTGACAGCTTTAAAATGATGAAAGTTTAATAAAGAACAAATCCTAGATAGGGCATGTGCGTCACTTGTAAAAACTTGTACAGAATTCCCTCAAGCACTCCTTAGGTAAAGTTTACTCTATATACTCTGCCCTGCTTTAATCAAAGCACATTGTGTAAGTTCTTCTGGCCTGTTTGTGTCTCCAAATTAATTTTACTTTCAAAGTTACATTATTTGAAGATGTCAGTAATGCTAAATTACTTTAGACTTTTAATCCTCTTATTAAAATCTTATTAGAGTAGCATGCTCCATACAGTAAACAGATCTTCATTCTGAACATTTTAAGCGCTTGCATTCTCCACTATAAACAAATTATGGGATTTGGGAGTCGTGCTTTGAATGTGTATCCTGCCTTTCATCCGCACAAACACGAGAATGATTTAACTTTTTATGCTAAATGCTAAAAGGGGTGGGAAATGGACACACCTTCGCTACTTCAATACAGGAGAAAAATGCAGTTCAATGAGGTCACGGCTGGGCTGTGGAACCAGCCCTGGAACCGGATGCCACATATACACACAAAACAAGTCCTTGGGAGGTTAGTCTAGAGGCGAGACTATTTCAACTAGTAAAAAAACGTAAAATGGCATGTAAGAACGACTCAAAATTGCATCATCTCACATATGAAAAGGTCATAAACAGTAGTTTTGTCCCAACCAACTTCCCTACGAAGTTAACAACATCCTTCCTGCCGTTGAAACATTAGCTTTGATAGCAAACACAACTCGGGAGAGGAGAGGGTTTGTTTCCCTTTAAGAGAGAGGAAGGACCTAGAAACTATCTAAATATGGAAGTTTTTGACTTGTCTTACTCCAGGGTAGGGTTATGAAACATTCCTTTGCAAATCCCTGCCTTTACACTATACACCAAGACACACACGCACATAGATCCTGATACTACACAGCTATTCCCACTGTCAAAATCAACACAATATACATTTATAGAATACAGTGTTTTGGGGCCGGTTAGACAACTGAACTTCTACATGTTATTAACAGGTCATTTCTAGCTATGCAGTCTCTCCGGTCATAAACACACACGCCCTTCTGCTGATATCACATACCAACAGTTGACATAGAGACAGACGAACATTTGTACAAACAGAAGATGTTTTGTGGCTTCATGGTTATTATTTCATTGTCTATTGGTGTAGAATATGGCTATGGGATGGTTAGGTTATGCTTTTCGTGTAATAACAATAAACTAAACTAAATTTAGATAATAATATATATAGGCAATTTATCACTTCATATACACTGGAAATCTAAAACATTTGATCATCACAATGTATAATATAACATGTTTACTAGTTTATTTGTTTTGAAATGGACGTCACCTCTGTTGGTACAACCAAACTAGCATGCAAATAAACCTGGCTATTCACGGCGATGCTCAGAGCTTTCTTTCGTTTTAAACCTTTACGCAAAAGAATTTGAGCCGATCTCAACGCTGCGTAGGACTCTAAAGCCTAAAAGTTTGTACACCAGATGATGCAAAGTGCTCTGTGTGTGTCTGAGGCCTCTTGTTAGTTGTTCATAGTCAATACAAACCATAAACCAAGAGCAATAACACTTAAACTAACAACAGCAACACTGTAAGTGCTCGAATTGCCTCATCAACTTCAATAAAACCCAATGATGTGAGGATCTGTATCTTTAGTTAGATAAACAAAACAACTTTTTTACTCTAGCATGTGTGTCAAGTTCTTTTCTTACGCATGTAGAAGGAAACAATGTCTTGACGTCTTTACTCAGAAAAGTCAAGGTAAGAATGATGCAAAGTGACAAACCTGTTTTTTGAATGAACATTTACCCGCATGTTAGAATATGACTAATTCACTTCCTCGATGATTCAATGTACACTAAGAATTTGTAAATACAATAAAACCACTTTGTATGTAAGTTGTCAAGGAAAATGTTATATTTGAAACAATTCTAAATAGTTGAATGAATGTATAAAGGCCCCAAAAGTAATTTGGTAACTGGAGGCACACTTGGCATTGTGTTAGATAAGAATAAGAAAACAAACTGGAATCTAAGTTATCAACCAATACTGTTCAAAATTGACACAAGAAAATGTATGGTGGACACCTTTGTACATGTTCTGGTTTTCAAGTTTGATGAACCACACCTGGGGTTACTCTTCTCTGAAACCTGTGTAAAGGTGTAAATGACCTCTTACATCCACTAAACATGACCTTGAGACTAGTTGGTTAAGTGTTACTGATAAATGGCAAATAAATGTTTTTTGTTTAACACTTTATAAATTAGCTGTCTAAAAAGGCCTAAAATCTTTCTCGAGGACAGTGAAGTTAAACTCTGCAACCCAGACAAAGATGTCTCTTGTCTGTCTGTCTGTCACACACTTTATCTAACACTCTGTGATGTTTACTTTTTCTTTTCAAGCATCTTTTCCAGGCGGCTAGTTTTATACTTTGTAGGTAATACATTTTTTGGTAAGACGTAACCAAGCTCACAATTAAGTTACAATGTTTTAAACGTATTGCGCACGGCACACACATTTTAATTTTCTACGACACCAATGTACTAACCACATGCCTGTCGCTACAGTATTTTATTGCACTGCAACAATATTGCAAGCACTATTATGTAACCTACAATAAATAACCTTAAGCTGATCTTTTTCTTCCTATTAAAGTTTGGCTCTAACAATTAGCTCTGCACATACTGCCCTGGATTTTTCAAGGAAATTTAATGGCATTAATCCATTAAATTTTTGTATTCCACTAATCCATAATCTGAAAGAAATCCCTTATTAGTGCTCATTAGACTGAATGACAGTAAAAGAAACATACATAATCAGCAAGGACGGAAATAAAGACCTTCTGTCCTAAGAAATCAAAACTGAATCAAGTCTGCTGACAGTTTGCATTAAAAGTAGGTTTCATCTATTCAAAAGATCAAAATGTAAGCTTCCTCAAAAAATGTTTAATGCTTAACCGTGTTAGTTCTACATGATATAGTACAGGTCAACTGTACACCTGCCCCCAATTACTTGAGTTTACAGTCGGACTGTTTCTCTGCTGTCATTTCTAGTTTAAATAAAGGTATTTCCCAAAATAATAATAACATAAAAAACACAATTTTACCATTAATACAATGCAGATAGACAAGATGACAGACTGTCTTCAGTAAAGGTGCACATTCACACAATACAAAAATGAGAAAATGTATTGTAGACACTTTAATCTATTCATTAATCCCATAGATGCATATCATCCAGTTTTGTTCAAAATAAGTTTGGAAATGTCCTACACATGTTCTACTGTATGGCAGGATATTATATCCAAACATCTCAAACACAAACAAACCAGTGGTTAGTATCAAAAGCTGGTTTGGTACGAAAAGCTTAAGCATCAGGGTCGTCTTAACACCAAATATTGTGTATCCACGTTTTTTTGGTATTAGTCGGCACACGACTGTGAATACGTTAAGTGAAGAGCATTCAAAACACTAGGCAATGTGCTGGGAAAAGGTCAAGAACATGACCTTTGTTGTGGGGTGGCGTTGAGCATTCCCTAGCTAAAAGCCAGCTGTAGTGTTCATTCCCCTAAGGAAAAGATCCATCATTCCCAGCACGTCTACTGAAACTAAAATTAATCAGGCGATATCACAACACACAAAGAAGAACTGAACCAAATCTTAATGTTAGACACATTATAAAGTCTTTATTGTTGTATAATTTAGGGTTAAGGAACTGGTAAAGACACTTGATCTATCACATCTGTGGTTAGGTTAGCCATGTATAACAGTCTACTAGTCACGTACGAGTCTTCTTCTCAGTATTAGTCACTAGTTTGGATACGGCCCCACAATAAACTGAGAAAAAAAGACAGAGTTACTCAACTAAGTGAATATCATCCATTTTAAGGGGATATAAATCCTGAAACAAATCATTTATGCCCACAATTAAATGCAAGCAGTCACGTACATCACGACTCTGGCTGTAAAAGACATAATAAGATAGCACTTATTTGCACGTTATGAGACAACTACAAGGTAACAGGGTTTCGTAATATAGTCAGAGAGAGAGCTTGTAATGCCTTAAAAACATGTTCAAGAAAGAAAGAAAGAAAGAAAGAAATATTTCTATTTAGAAAAACAAACAAAAAACGAATAAAAGAAAAGAAAGCCCTAAAATATGTTCATATTTTTAAAAAAGAAATAAAGAAAACATTGAAAGATGATAAGAAAGAAAGAAAGAAAGAAAGAAAGATGGGAAGAAAGAAAGGACTCTCATATTGCTTTAAGTGGGCACGTACACCACGATTCTCTGGCTTTGTCTCAATATCTACTACCATAGCATATTGGGGACACCTCTATACCCAACAAAATGTTGCCTAAATAGGCAGATCACTAGGCTTTAAAGACAGTTTTCTACCCAAGAAACATTACAGTACGTATCTGGACTAGGACCTAGGTAGCTAAGTGGCGAGACAAAGTCAGAAGACGAGCGCTCGTATGCTCAAAACTGCTGCCTACGTAGGGAGCTCACTAGGTTTTTAAGCCTCTCTCTTTAAACACGAGTTCCCGGCTTCGAGAGAGGAAAACCACCATCACTAGAGAAACTTTAACACCCCGATGTGAGCTCGTCCTCATGACAACTCTCAACATCTGTTACGGGTTTTATTTAGTTGTCACACAACTAGTTTGTCAACTTTCTGTGGCTTTAAATGCTCGTGAAGCTATGCGGCTAACCTTTTCTGACTGACAAGAGAAAACCATTCATCTAGGCACGAACAAAACCATCAGAAACCAGTAAAAACTCTATATTTTCTAGTTTACCGTATTGTAAGTTTGATCTTCTCCCACATCTTGAGCTTTTTCGCGTTTTTCCTGAAAACAAAAAATACTTTTTTGAGTTAACGTAACGTACCTTTCCGTCCTCCATCGCGCTCTGTCAAAAACTGTGATGACGTCTCGAGGTGCTTTAACTTGGCTTAAACTTCGTTCTTCCTCGGGTTTCTTAGGCGCAAAACGTGTAAATAAAACTCACAATACCAAAAAATAAATAAGTTAATAAATAAATAAATACAACTTTGCCGAATAGGATGTAGCCTTGAGCGGAGACCAAGAGCAGATGCCCTCAGATGTCTTTCACGAGCTCATTCTGACCGCTTGAGATAAGTTTCTTTTAAATTCTCAGTAATTTCTCGTTCTTATCTGATATCTTTCTACAGAGTTTTCCGCTCGTGCCGGTAAGTCTGAGTTGCTGTCTGGGGTCGCCGGGTTAATATGTATGACGCAACAACGTCGGGAGTGAAGTGGGCAGGACTGAGATCAGCCTTGTGATTGGCTGACCTGGAGTGACGACATACAAAATACATCACAAGCAAACACACAAGTATTAAGTTTAAGTCCATTTTTCTTTGATAAGAATAAACAAAACGATGAGTTGGGATAAACTTAAACAATGATGGTTGTTTTGTGAGTTATTATTTCAGTTTTTTAATATTAATATAATATTAATGTAATAAATTAGTATTATGGGATTAATAAAGGACTTTTATTCGTAATAATTTAAAAGTAAATGAGTTGTGTAAATAAACTGTTTGCATAATAAAAGTAGAAATAAAAAAAACGTTTAAAACGTTTAAAAAGAACAAAAGGACGAAACATGAACTGATATTAATGTTCCAAAATCGTAGTTGTTAGAAATCAATGTCAGAAATAACACATTTGCTTATATATATATATAATTATATTTATTTAGTTATTAAGTAAGCCACCCTACACAAAAACATTTTTGTACACTATATTATTTACTATAGTAAACTGTAGTAAATGGTAGAATACAGTATTGCAGTAATTATATTTATATTATAACAAATAGTATAACTATTCTATGGTAATAACTACAATAAATGGAAAAACTGTAGTAAATATTGTACTAAAGTATTTACCATAGTAAGGCTCAAAAACACTATAGTATCTAGTAATTTTATTAGTTTACTCTATTAAATGAAATGAAATAATGTATATTTTATACATATGCACACCTATGCATATTCTAATAAGGCAGAACACAGGTATCCAGATAACTACGTGCTGAAGGACCTACTGCTGACTGCTGTACACTGTCCATGTGCCTATTTAGGACCCTAGATGTGAGATCAATGATTAGGACACTAGATTTGTAGTCACGTTGTACCAGTATTTGGAGAGAAACTCAAAGAGCAATTGTGTCTCACTACAGACAATTCACAGTGCATCGTGGGAAAAAGCCGAGATGAGACGAATGAGAAAATACGTAACAACTAAATACGACACCAAGGTTTCGTGTGACTTGGTGGGGAAGCAAAATAATCAAGCAGCAAAAGCAGGAAACAAGCAAGCGTTCGGCCAAGAATCAAAACTGCACACAAACGAGAAAATACTGACATAAGGTAAAAAGTGCACACTTTTTGTCTCATTGTTAAATTCTTTTGATATTCTAAGACAAACAAAAACAGACATTTCTGAACAATACATGATGGATGTTTAAAAAGGGAGACATTGTAACATTCAAAAAAAGAAAATAAAAGCAAAATAATCAAATCCCAGTTTTAGGATGTTCGTCAACTCAAGACTTTAGAGGAGTCAATCAAACACTCAAACAATGTTATAAAACAGACTTGAGTTTAAATCTATTGGATCTATTTGAATATATTGAACATCTCACTGTAAATCAAAAGGATTATGTTGAATTATGTTGCTAAACTGGATTTTTGGGCATTACACAACCACAATACATTATGTTGACATAAACAAAGTGATACTACAGACGTATTTAAAACCTTACACACACGCAGACCATAATTATTCAATGTTTATTTGAATGTTTTTAACATAAATGTATGATGTAACATGTAACAGGTTGAGGTTATGAATATACAGTATCTAGCCATAAAGGAGAATTGGCATACATAAGACTTAATGTACAAAGCAAATTTAATCCAATCCACATATCTAGCAAAATGAAAACACTTAAAGAACTGTATTCTGTTTAAAATATTTTACAATAACAAAATAATGTAAAACTAATCTAGAATTTATTTTTTATATGTCTGTATTTAAATTCATAATATAAATATTTTTCATTTAACACATGATATTCAGTCACATGTGGTTTGAATGGTATAATGACATCTAATAGCAAAAATAACAGCAACATTTTTAGAAACAAATCTTAGTCATTTTTGATTGTTCCTTAAAAGCTGGATTTCCCATCAGGCAGCAGGATTTGGTTTGTGGGCCTTATTTATGAATCCAGCATGTCAATCACTTCAGGACAGAACAAGCTGCCATCCTCTCTCCTGGCAAGGTCTGTGAGCAAATGCACGCTTTTGTTTTGTTAATGTGCTTAGCCGGCATCCACGCTCATTCCGTAGTGCGCATCAACCGCAATGGCCAGCAACCCGTTTGCATTTCATTCAACACGAGGAACTCTGGTTAAGAGTAAGCAATGAATTTGGTCTGGAAATCTTAATACCTTAAGTATGTTTAACTATCGGGTAAATAATCTTTACATCTGCTATACCTCATATTTCATCTTCCCTGTCAAACAACAAATGTCAACAGAAATAACAGACCATTTGCTTGTGAGTTTCAAAAACCTGTTTATATCTTAAATAATACAATACAATTTTAACAATGAAATGTTCCTTTGGTTTAGAAATCATATAGCTGTTGTATACATATAAAGAAAATAAGTGGTGCTTCCCTATTCAAGTGCTGTTGCCAGGGATTTGCTATGCGGTTGTTAGGATATTCTGAGTTTTTATTTTGTGTGTGTTTAGTTATGCAGTTGCTAAGAATGTTTGGGTGGTTGCTTACTAGCCCAAGTCAAAAGAGCTCATCCAAAAGTCTCCATGACAGTCTGGTCCCTAAATATGTCTCCTTTAATGTAAGTATATTAGATTTGTTCATCTTTTTCACTGAAGGCCAGCAAAAATGTTTGAGTTTCATCACATGATCACAAGTTACATGATTTCATTCACATCCACAGCACAAACAAAGGATGATTTACACATGCAAGTACCTAAGGTTTACTCAAATCCCAGGAGACGAAGGGTTTCATTGACCTGAAAGTTGTGAAAATTGACCGGGACCATTGAATACGGAAACAGGACAATTGTATGCGTCAACCTACAACAGAAAAACAAGCACCTCGCATCTAAATGGGGGGTTTTCCTTCAACTGTGCTAGAATAAACAGCTCTGAGACCCCCTGAAGCCTAAGCCGGGCCTTGGTTCAAGCGTGCTGAAGAATATGAAAAGCACAAAGAGGTTTAATTACGAAACAACGGTCTCTCTCGAGTGGGCGATTGAGAATATGAGTGAATTAAGATTGTACTTCGCTCATAGCACCTCATCTATGAAGTCATCATGATTATAAGAAACATGATGCAACAGAAATGCAGACAGGATGATGGATGGGCAACAGGACGCTCCTCACCTGACCTTTCACCTGCAAGCAACATCACTTCTCCAGAAAAGTAAACATACAGTCTAGTTAGCAATCTGGTGTTACTAAGCAAAAAAGAGGTTCTGGTAAATGTTAAGAACAAAGTGTAAGAAGTGTCACTTTAATCTCAATTATCTTAAAAATCACTTGACCGATTTATTTACTTAAAGGAAAAGTACACAAATAAATGAAAATTCTTTGATCATTTACTCAACCTCATGTCTTTTTAAACCTGTATGACTTTCTTTCAGAACACAAAAGATATTTTGAAGAACATTGGTAACCAAAACAAAACTGACCCCCATTAACTTTCATCGTATGAACACAAAACCACTGAGACATTTCTCAAAATCTCTTCCTTTGAGTTCCACTGAAGAAAGAGTCATATACAGGTTTTAAATGGCATAAATGATGACAATATATTCATATTGGGGTGAACTGTACCTTTAAGCTTGACTCTTACCTTCATTTTCAACAGTTTTTTGCTAGCTGTCAGATCATTGAAGGATGAGAGTACTATAAACAGAGTTAGCATGGGAATGAATGTTCTATAAATCTAACACGACACATAAACTAAACTAAACTAAACCCCGGGTTTAATGAGCATCAGATTTGTAAGAACCCTAAACAACGCAGCAGGCCAGAAGTTAAATGAGCTTTGGCATTATACAATTCTGCCTCAGCGACCAAAATTTAGAGCGCCACAGATTGACCCCTCGTCTATATTTCTAGCTGTCAAGCACAATGCCAAGTGCGCTGGCATCCCTGGTCACAATCCCCAGGACCAGTTAAAACGTCTGGTCACTGTGTCATTTTGTCATCTGAGCCAATGGGAAACAATCCAGCTCAAGTCCTTCAACCATCTAAACTTTACACTGACATTGTAGCACCAGAATTGACAAGGCAATGGTTTTTCTTAGCTGTGAAATCTAATACATCGGTTGCAGAACTGGCGAGCCCGCTACAACACCCAATGTCTTTTCTGCCAGTTTTGCCGAGCCCTTCCAGTGCTGAGTCATGGCCCTTATTGAGGGCGACGGGAGAGGGCACAGCGTTTCATATGGGCTTGTTAGTACAACCATTGCAGGGCATTTGTTTAATCCTGCACGATAGAAGAGTATTAAACAATCATCACCTTTTAAAAAAGAATAAAAGCAATGCTAAGACTCAATGAAGACTTTTTGACATCTAATGCTAAATTAGGTTTTAGTCTACACCAACCATAGTTACAGCACATATAAGTATAGGCCTATACAAACACTGACAAACACAAGTACAAACACAAATACAAACACTATACAAACACTGACAAACACAAGCAAAATTGCAAAAAAGTTATGATGTTATGAATTGTGCGGTAAACGTTCAGTTTTTTAACCATTTTTTATTTACTTGCTCAACAAATGATTTTTGTTTACTGTTAACAAAATTTTTTACAGATTTTTACATTTTCTATTAAATCTTATGTTGTAAGACATTTCTCTTACAGAAATTTTGGTCTCTAGACAACATTTAAACCTATCCGAACTCTAGTGTCAAACTATTTCCATACTTTTTATTAACATAATATAAATACATCTGTCTTAAAAACAAAAATATAAAAAGATGCTCTGAGTGGAACAGACGTGGATTAACGGCATATTTTCATCTGGGGTCATGAAGGGCGACATTACAGCTCTAAGTTGAATAGAGGATTTAGATTAAGCATTTGCATTAAACTGCACTAAGTGGAATATTACATAATTAGATTAGCATCATGGAATTAAAGTTTGATCCTCAAAGATACAAATAAAACAAAGTAGCATTTGTGTTGCGACGTCAGGTTCTTCAATATAACACGATCATGCTAAGAATCATGCTAAAGGTCATCTTGGCTGTTTTTTAACACCGATAAGTCCATTTTTTCTATTCTGGAAAAACTGAAATGAAATGAGTGAAATTAAACTAATACGTTTTAATCCTGCTTTCTTTCGCCATTAATATGAACACATTCTTCTTTTCTCATTTCGACAAGTAAACAATTCTTTTCATGACATATCATTTGATAAGCATATCACTATTTGTGCTGGCAATTACTCCACACTATTATGATTCATTTATTTTAGCTAGACGAACTTATGTTTTCCACCTTGCCTTTAAATATCAGATGTTACTCCCACAGACAGGTTTTGACCTGTTCATTATGTGAATGTTGTGCAATATCTAACAGCAGTCCTAAATCCTGACATAACATGAATTGACTGATTCTATTCAGATTCATATCAGATTTGTGATATAACGTGGAGATATAGAGGAATTCATTTGCCCTGCTCCAGATTACAAAACAGAAAAAATAGTTTTTACATAGTTTTGCACAAACACGGCTGAAGTCAGAAAGCAGTATGTCTGCTAAAGAACTGACATTATGAAATATATAAACAAACAATAAGACTGGCTTCTGTTGACAATGACTCACTTTCTGAACTTATCTACAGGAAATGTCTAGCTATTGCAATACTCTAACGCAGTATAGATGACTCCATTATTAAACATCTTTTGATTAAATAAGTAATGTCATCTTTATGATATAATGACCAGCATGCAATACTAGTCTCGAGATGGTGAACCGCTGGGTGAACTGTGAACAGGCTTTGATAACATATGACTGAGCTGCAATGAGCAAAATGAACTAGTCATTTTTAAATCCAGATTAAAAACACACTTGTTTAGCTGTGCATTACAATTTAAATTCAGTCTTTTTATTTGTGATTTTAAATAATTTGCTTTTTAAAGATTTTGTTCTTTTTTGCCTTCAAGCATTTTATGTACTTTGAATTACCTTGTGTATGAAATGTGCTATATAAATAAACTTGCCTTGCCTCAATAAAACCATAAAGTATCATTTCAACAAATCTTTTAAGTATACGTGCAGCGCAGGGTGTAATATTAAAACTATATTTTCTGCGTTATGTACGTATAATAATTGTTATTTATAATTTTGTTATCTATAAATATTGTTACAATAATTTTGTTATCTGTACAAACTCTGCAACCTTCAGATAATGTTCTTAAAGTAGCAGTTCACCATTTATATCCCACCCTCATATCATTGGAAACCTGTATGACTTTCTTTCATCTGTGGAACAAAAATAAGATATTTTGAGAAATGCCTCAGTAGTTTTGTGTCCAAACAATGGAAGTCAATGGGGGTGGATGTTGTTCGGTTACCAACATTTTTCAAAATATCTTCTTTTGTGTTTTGCAGATGAAATAAAGGTTTTAAATGACATAAAGGTAAGTAAATTATAAAAAAAAACATTTTTGGGTGACTATGCATTATAGGAGCAAGCAGCAGTTTTTAATGTTGTTTATTTTATGGTGGATGTCCAGGGGATGGAAAAAACTAATTATAATTCAGTTTCAGAGTGCTAAACAGAATCAGTTGACAGCAGCCATTCAGTAACCCATAATAAGCATGTTTGTTCAGTTTGGTTCAGTGTAAACAGTCGCCTAGCAACAGTTGAACTATTGAGGAAATACTCAGTCAATACATGTCTGGTCTAAAAAGCTAAACAAGGTATACAAGGTGATCAGGAGTATCTGTATATGAAATGAAGTGTCTTTATTTAAAGCTAATTTAGTGAAACTGAAACCAGAACAAACCCATAAAAGCACAAAACTAAAATATGATGACGTGTCGATAGTACGTAATCTCATTTGTTCTTGCGTATCTCATGACACAACATTATATGATCATTTCAAATATCACAACAAACCCATAACTTCACTTTGGTTTCGATATTGCGTAAATAAGCTCTCTCTATATATATATATTTATTCTAATACAAACATACTGTTTTCACTCAGAAGAAAAGATGGATTTACCTTTTTAGGAGCGCCAACATTTTGAAACCATTTATTTTAAATGTTGTTGTTGTCATCATCTTTATTTAGTTTTGTTTAATGTTTGGGTGAACAATTCCTTCCTAAAACAAGCAACGTATGGAACCTATGGAACAACTCATACAAACACACACTTAAATTAGCATAAAGATTCATTGGAGTATCCAGATTCAATAGAATCCTAATGTGTGGGGCCTCCATTCCTTAGATTGTTCTTTGTGGTACAAACATTCACGTTTAGTCATTTTGATAGATTGAGAGAGGTTTAACAGAGACGTTTTAATCCGGCAGCAATTAAAGAAGGGACATTGAAAGGGGACAGTCAGAATATAGGGCCCTGTTGTAAACTCCTTTTTTTCCTTTTCTCCAGCTTGTTTCATTGAAGCTTTAAGGCAAACTCCAAGGAGCATCATGAGGATTTCCATGGATTCTCATTTCACTTTTTAAAATAATGATAAAACACCAGCACAAGGACAGTGATGAGATACAGAAGCGCTGAGCCAGTAGGAAGATCCATCCTACCTGACATTAAAGATGCCGGGATCTAAACAACGTTGCTGTGGTTAGCGCATAATACATTTTATTGGCTTACAGAATGGTAAACAGCTTTTATAGATATGTGAGGGTATACAGACACTACCAAACCCAGCATTGCATACAAATGAGCTTGGGAACTTACTTTACTAAGAAAAAAGGTACTGTAAATGAAATTTCAACTGTATAGTAGACCTGTTTCTTCATCTCATAGTAGAATTATGGTGCTGATTAACATAAACTGATTTAAAGTGGCTCCAAATACTTAGTAAAATGCATTGCATTAGATAAAAAAATAGCAAACATTCACAGCAAAAGATTTCACATGAAATATTAAAACTATACATAACAATGGAAGTCAATGGGGGTTGATGTTGTTCGATTACCAACATTTTTCAAAATATCTTCTTTTGTGTTTTGCAGATGAAATGTGTTTTGCAGATGAAATAAAGATTTTAAATGACATAGTAAATTATAAAAAACAACAACAATCACAGCAAAAGATTTCACATTAAATATTAAAACTATACATTACTGGTGTCCCTTTAAAATCGTGTATCTACATATTTCGTGATAAAAAAATTTTTTGCCATAAATCCTTATGATTATTAACCCTTTATGTTTGTCCCTATGCAAATATCTAACCAAAGAAAAGTATTAAAAAGTGCTAGTCAACTTTCACAACACTTTGACAATTTAATAATTTTCTATTTTCTTGTCAAACTTGGTGTGTAGTGCACTTGTTTAAACAACTTAAAGATGATGTTATTTTCTAGAAAAAGCACCAGTTGCCCACTATGATTATTTGATGCAAGGAAAGTCAAACTTAATTTTTAAAGCCACTGAATGTCCAAAAGGTGCAAAAAGTACCAAAAAGGTAAAATCAGGAGTGTGTGGACTGGAGGACGATCACCGAAACCAGTCATGCGGGCACCATCCCCTCCGGCTTTCATTACGACCAATTAAGCATCTGCCACTCCAGCTATTCTCTGCCACTGGGCACAAATAAAAACAAGCTGTCGCTCGGTATTAACCCGGAGAGTTGTGTTATAACATCACTAAAGCTTTAAAGTATACTGCTGTGCCTCAACACTGCGGCCAGAACAACCTGTTTATCGTAAAAGCACATAGAGAGCAGACTAAACATAATCGAGAGCTGCCATTTGGTTGATATATTTTGTCCACCTGTTCAATATAGTGATCCATGTTCTAGAGGAGAATTATACTCAAAACAGTTTGACAGAAGAAAATCTATTCTACAGCATTATGTAAATGGAGCGGAGCACACTTTAGACAAGAGTAGGATGAATGGTGAGCATTTATTAGCTTTCATTATGCATATATTAACATTTTTTGGTGGCATGTTTGTAAAACATGAAAATGTAGGTCAGGGTAATGGCTTCATGGGCCAGTCTGTGATTATACAGGAAGTCACATATATTATGACATGAGCCATCGAAGTGTCACTGCCTCTGTGTGGGACGTCAGGCCTTCACTAGAACCCGGTTTGAATACAAGCGATTGTTTGTGTCTGTGATCAGGATCAGACCGGTTTATCTTTACAAGCACGTGAGGATGAGGTGTAATGTTTGTGTGCCACCATGCACGCACGCACACTCTCTCTCTCTCCTTCTGTTACCGTTCTTTTATCTCATGCCATCAGTTTCAATCAACCTCTCCCTTTTAACAACTTTCAGGTGACCCAGTAATTTTATAGACTTAGGGAGTCTTGACTTGGCACCTGGCAACAACACACGGCAAATTAAAATGAAATAAAACATTAAAAAGTTGCTTAAATTATTTTAAGTTACATCAGTGGAAATGACTAAAAATACTTAATTCATGTCATTTTATACTACCAATCCTGACGACTTTCATTTTCTGTTACAGCTCTTGTTGTTTGAAATGATGCTTTTGCAAAACCCTATTAAAAATCCTTTCCATTGCCTCTCTTTAATACTCAATCCCACACACAAACAGTCTTTCTTTCTACCTAAACCTAATCCACACAAATGGGGAAGTAAATACGCTCTTGCTGACACACACGTCACGAAAGCCAAACCCACTAGAATGTGTTCGTGCCGGCGAGCATGCACACACCTCAGACTGCCATCTGACGGCACGTCCCCACCTCTGCCATCTCGCATCTATTTGTTTAAGCAGGAATTTCAATGAGACAACAGAGCCGTCTCTGATGTGCTAACCACGACCCGTTATTACTGCTGATCCTACTATTGAACTTCTTCCAGAGGTATGGAAAAAGTTAACAACCCGGCTTTATTCAAAATCAGCTGCCTGGAAAAGCAGTGTCGGTAGCATCACGTATCGTACAGCTTTCTTACTGCAACGTTCGGTGGCTTCTCTTTCTGGAAATGAGAATGATGTTCCAGGTTTCATTAACGCATGTGGGTGGCTTTCACATGCACAACATATGCAGTAGTACTAAACAAAACAGCATAAACATATCAGATGATGCTTTTTCATAAAATCATCAAATAACATTTTACTATAGTAAAAGTGTGTTTTTTGCCTTAATGATTACCACAGGTTTACTATACATTTCATGGTTGAACTAATATTGTTAAACCATGGTTACTTTTCATAAAGGTTACAGTACACGTTACTGTAGTAGAGACTTACCTGACCGAAATTTGTATCTTTATTTATGTGCTTAAAGGTCTAATTTCTTAAAGACACTTTAAACACACTAAATCTTCTGTGACAAAACCTCACTTCCGTTAAAATGGAAAGTGAAAAAATGAACTTGGTGTCTTACCATCAAAACAGAGAAAGCACTACATTACCGAACAGTCTAGACTAACTGCAAAGTGAAATTTAAAGTGATAGCTCACCCAAAAACTAAGATTCTTTCATAATTCAACACAAATGAAGATATTTTGGTGAATGTTGGTGACCAAATAACGTTAGCCCACAGTTACAGCAGAAGATCTTTTCTTTGGTTTTCTACATCAGACGGTGCTTAGTTATTCTAAATTGTATCAATTTTTAAGTATATATTAATGCTACTGTATGTCATTAATCTACACAAATGTTTATTTTAAATAGATTTTTGCTTTAATTCAGAATTTAAATTGCATCCTTTATCTAGAAACGCCAGTCATGGGTTCGATACCCAAGAAACCCATGGACAAAATTATTACAACTTCAGGATCAAAACCTGTGCCAAATGCATAAATGTAAAAACTAAATGAAAACTTTGATTTTGAATGCTTTTATATGCTGTTATATTAAATAAAAAGAACCTGAGCGTCTGGTGTTTATTTCACACTGGACTCTGGTTTAAAACTTTTCTGGGCATATGTTCATTACAAATGATGGTGTCATAAATAGCACAGACCAAAATCCCACGTGGACGGAGACGGCATGAAAAGATGAAGGTTCTTTTGATGCTTTATAATGGCCATTGAAGGTGCAAGGAAACGAGAACATTTCATTTCAGACTAAATATCCTGAACTGCACTGGTCACGAGCCAGTCGTGTATCTACAAAAATAAACCAGAAACAATAAGAGAAAACAAACGTTTTCTATGTAAATATACAGCCCCAGTGACAATTCAAATCAAAGTGTTTTTAGTGACGTCCTTGTAATGCTAAGAAAATAAGAAACACAATGATGTCTGATGTAATTTTGTAAAATCAGATTCAAAAACTTTAAGCAGAGGAGTATGATGATATTTATTTAAGCGATACGGTACAAGAGGCCATGCTATATTGTCAAGATTTCTATTAATTTCTATAATTACAGTATAAAGGAAACAAATGTGTATTAAAACTATTAAATGCAATCCCTTCCATTAGAAAATATAATCCCTGACATGCAAGCTGTAACAGATGTTGCTATGCAACACATATATCTGCATAACATATTTCGGATGAATAATATTTTGCTTTACATGATCTCTATTTCGCTCTACTCGCTTAGATGACAGTTTTCAGGAAGTGGTTACGTGTGACGGACGACACATGAATAGAAAGACAACCCTTTTCTTAGTTTGTGGCTATAAGTGGGATTTTAGAGTATGACTGCTACGTGCACGTTGACAGACACACAAACATGAATTAGGACTAAAAGTTGACTGAAATGTTTGTACTTCTTTCAGTTTTTCAGTTTTGTTTAACACAATGCTCAACCAACTGATCTACGTGTTTTTGTTAAATATATAAATGACAGAAATGAGCCTGTGCACTACCGTTTGTGGTTGAAGACCATATTTTTCTATTTAAAATGCATCATTTTTAAGTTAACCATTGCTTTTTTAGAGTTCATTTCTAGTGGATATGACACAATGAATCTCACTTTCACTGCATGCACGCACCATACTGTACATATAGAACAAGCCAACATATAAATAACAGGTCACCATTTGCAGTCCTGTCCTCAGATAACCTCACATATTTTCTCTGTCACACTTCTGGTATTTCGCAACATGCTCAGCCAGGTCCTCAAAGGAACCAGCAATGCCACAACCAACCCACAATATCAACTGCCGACAGAGGAGGAGCCTGCCAGTCACCGTCGGTGTTAACTTCAGAAATGCCCTGCTTGATGAATATTGCTTTCAATTCACATGTCTGTTAGAAAGACAGCTTGTGAAGTCTACACAGATGAGTAAATACAAGCATTGAACTAACAAAAATGTCAGAGAAAAGCGTTTATCTTCAACAGGGATTGAAACTTGAAAACACTTTGGAGTCGATCGCCATCTACTGGATAGAATATGCATTACGCCTGCAGAATAAAAACAATGCAAATGCTAATGGTTTCTATTACAAATACCACTTAAACTATCATCTGTTTGTCATTAAAACATTACAAGTCCTTTTAATATAAAATATTTTTTGTTTTTTAGCGAATATGTAAAAGTGACTACTATACAAACCACACCATTCCTACTAAATGACAATGTAAATGTAAATGTTCTGTGGCCCAACAATTTGCAATTGCCAGTCTAATCCAATATTATACTATTATATAATAATATATTATAATATTATCTGTTAATTTATTAAAAAAAGTTAATTTACACACATTTACCACAAACACATGTTGTACATACAGGCAGTTGTACAACTCATAAGTAATGTAATACATTACATTGCATTATTAAATATTTTATGAAGAATGGATTAGAATGACTGGATTTGGGTGACTTTTTTATAAAAAGTAACAGACCAATATTTTGTCAACGTCACGGCATACGTCACAGCTGGAGTCGTTGACAAAACAAAAGTCATCCGCGAAAAATACACTCATCTCCTAAACTCTAAATAAAGTGTTGTGTTGTCGAAATCTAGCAAACTGCAGTAACACTGTATTTTACACATTATTTAATTTCCAAGAGCGATAAAAACTCAACTTACCCAAACCACGCAGATCCCAGTCAACTACGCGGTAGGTCGTTAGAGATACGTCAGCGAATCCGCCATACTGGACCAGGCAAAACTGTCTTAACACATATAAGTAAACGGTAAAGCTGTGATTTTCTTGATTAAAATCACAACAACGTTTACATTTCATAACGAATTTCGTGATTTTATGATCTACATGCAGTGCACGTTAACGATTACGCGACTTGTGTATATGGAAGCAACTAGCAATTGTAATGTTGATCTCTTGCGCATGCGCTCCAAAGCTTGATATCGGCGTATGAATGGCATTTCTTAAACTCTGCGCAACGAAGCAAGCATATGTATTTGGCCATTCAAAAATCAGCCAGTGGAATGGATCATACACTGACATCACAGAAGAAATGGGAATCAGGTATGTATGATAATAATCTGAAGGACTACCAGAGTACGAAAGTTTGTCTTGAGGTGAACAAAACATGGACATATAGAATGTGTTGGCAAATACTCTCTTCTGTCTAGAACAACAATACTTATTTGAATTTTTTATTATATATTTAGAAAATTAGAAACACTTGAAGTTTAAAACATTTCCTCAATAATCTCTTAACTGTCGTGGTGTGCGCATGTGCTGTAAAGGCCTTTCGAAGACACATTTAATGGTAAATAATTATGTTTGTTGGATTGAATTATGATTAAAGTGATTAAAAATTTAAGTGCATTATTTTTGCATTAACGAATGTGCATCTTTATAGTTATGCCTTATTCATTCCAATAAATAATATGATGAATATTTTATTTTGTACAGATTGTGAGAGAGAGGGGGCCTTCAAATGTTGTTGTGCATAACGTGGGCCTTGAAATCAAGGTTGAGATTATAAATGTACATGAACACCAGATGGCAGTCATATAACATGTTAAGCACTTTCTTCCACTGACCTACTTTTGATATCAAACCAGTCCAGACATACCAGTTCTATTGAACATAAAGAATAAACATTTAAAACAATCTACAGCGTAGGCAAGCTCAATGCTATTTTAACTTTACTTCCTTGTTTTCCTATGATTGGTAGACCGTTTTAAGTAGCTATGATCTCTCTCGATATTGAATGTCCTCTGAGGTCAAATGAGGTTACCTATTGACATATCATTTGCAGGATGTAGGCCGGCTCTTGCGATCTTTTAATATTTCATAATAATATTAATTTGGAATTTATTTCACTAATTAATAGCAAAAAATCAATTAAATCCCCAATTCTCCCTAATTGAAATCTCATTATGCTTCACACAAGGTCATACATTCCCCAAAGTGATCCTCGGGGGACATCACAGTAACCACTGCAGGTGTTTCTCAGTGGTATAGCTATAACAACAGGACAACAGCAGCACAGAGGGGATCCCACATTAATATTTCATCATCTTGCCCATGAATTATGCACACTCTATTACACACCCACATAATATGATGCTCATGTCAATTTGGAGGTCCATTGCTCAACAGGGTGAAGGCTATGAAATCCACCTATCAGGTGACATGTGATATACCAGCAGATGCCTCTGGTTTTCCACAGCCGGGCTTATGGGAATTACTGTTTTACTGGAAAACAGGTTAGATGGCAGTGGGTTGCTGTGTCTGGAAATGGAGTATCAAGGGAGCTTTTGGGGGGCAGATAATTAAACGCTGGTCAAAGCAGATAAGTCAGATTCGTGATTTAGAATAATCCTTATAATAAATGTAGATGTTTTTTTTTAATGGGAGACTTTTAAAGTTTGATAGGGAGATTTTAGTCTGACCTCAGAGATCGATGACATTTGCTTTGAGGAATTGGCCAGCGCAGCCTAATGTTTGTTGGCTTCGAATGCGAAATAAGAATGACTTGGCTTGTTGTGCACAAACTTTTTGTTAGCTAAAATAAATTACATTTTCCATTGAACAAAAAACATGTTTTGGATAGCCATTCATAACCCACTTAAGATGAACTCGTTTTTATGGTTTGCGTGGGGTTTGCCTGTGCCAGTATTGGCTACATGAAAATATACCGTAGTATAATATAGTATCAGATCAGAAGAGCTTGTTTGCAAACACAAGGAATCTTCTTTGGTGTAGTATACTGTAGTATATTATAGAAACTAGATATACTTAAATATTTACTTTGTCAAAGGGTCAGATAAACACTAGTATCTAGGATTTTTACTAGTGTACTAAATACAAAAGCATACTACATTATTGTGTAGCATTGACTATAGTTAATTGATAAACTGTAGTATGCTTAAATGTTTACTATGGTAAGGTTCAATAACACTTTAGTATTGTAGGAATTTTACTACAGCTTACCATAGTGAATTCTATTGTATACTACAGTATTTGTATTTGTTCCGATTAAAAAGGCAGACATGCATACACAAACACGTGGACCAGATTTATGGCAGTGTCTACCACCTCCCCCTCGATGAGCAACAAACACATGACCACCAACAAGGGCAATCGCCCCCCGGACCAATCAACACCCCCGAAATTAGCCTTCCAACCAATCAGCTTAACCCTAGGGCCCTTAGACAGTGTTTTACTGTGATCTCCATGCCTCTTTTTTTGAATACATTTGCATAAATTGAAACCCTACAGAACCCTCCGTGCACATTTACCAGCATGCAGCGTGTTCAGGTATTGTCCTAATATCAAATAATAAAGATCATTGAACATAAGTGCAAATAGTAGGAAGGGAAATTGGCTAAAAACAGAATGCCATATATTGACATTAACTTCCAAGGCCATTATACTTAATTCAATTTAATCTTATAGTGCGTTCATTGTATTTTTATCAATATTTTATTGATAATTCTATGTACATTTGATCAATGTGTGTGTTTTTTAGGACAGGGAAGCCATGATACTCATTGTTAGATTATAGAATTAGACAAATAGATATCTATTCACATCCTGAAATCTTTTCAGTGATTTTAGGGCTCATTTGTACTTTTTCATAGTCATAGTTCAACCATGATATTTGTAGTAAAAATGGAAATTAAATTAAATTTTACTATAGTAGAACCATAATTCCTAAGGGCTGTTTCCTAACTAGACTTGTTTACATGTGACACATGACTCTATATATATATAATTTCTTAAAAGCACACATTTCAAACAAGCACATCATATGTGTCTTATCAGACAACCCTTGCTTTTCGTGATTTTGCCTATAAACTTTGCCATCATGCTTTCAAGCGATGCGCCATGAAATCCCAGTGAGGAATTAAAGCCCTTTGTGTTGCCATGGTGCTGGTAGAGTGACAGAACAAGAAGCAGGGGAGGGATTTAGGAAGAAGGGGGAGGGACGCGATAGCACACTCCGCGTTCCCATTGGCCGAATCTGTGTCACATGTGACCTTTGGAATGCAAATGCCTGTTCCCCCCCTCCACTTTCACCCTCTCTCTCGCTGTCTCTCCCTCTGGTCTGCGGTAAGCTTACGGCACAAACACAACCCAGAAATGGTGTAGGATAGCCGGAAAGCAGGACGAAATCCAATCCTAGAAGGAAAAGGCAAAGCCAGAGCGTAAGGTAGGCATTATTTATGTGCACGTTGTGAAATGTACTCTTCCTTGTGGGTTTTATACAAGCTGGGTAGGAATTAGGGAGTGTGAATGTGTTTGTTTTCTTATTGCATGCTTCCAGACCTGTTTTAAAGGAGCCAGCCCAAATGTGACAGTTCAAGAAACGATTGTGGGTTTTTTAGAGCGCTGGACTGCTGTTGGCACAGCATGCGTATGCAAATTTCTCTTTTTACATAGAAATCCCATTTCACACCATGAAACCTTGTATTTTTAACAAAGATAAGGTTTAGAATTGACTTAAATTGGAATTCTACACCACACATCATTTTACATTTGTAGGATAATATTATTAGGCTTTTTTTTTAAAGCATTATGTGGTTACAAATCAGGCCTAATCTAAAGAAAATATTCCTTTGAAGGTCGCTTTACTTCAAGTCAAGTATACTTGTGTTCATGTTTGTGTGTGGGACGCTCATGAGGGTCGAGTCTGGGGGGTCAGTGCCGGGTCACCGTGCCCTTGGCATTCCTTATGACCCACATTAGTGCCGATTATATAGAATGGATACCATGAGTTTGCAAGCCCGCAGAGCGATTGGATGATTGTGTGCATGTGCGTGTTTGCACGTTTTCCTCTTAGTACTTCCAAGTTGGCCAAATAACAACACAGCTGGATGAGAATGAGAGGCACAAATCACTCGTCGCAAGAACTTCTGCGTTTTATTAAGTCCAGAACGTTCTGATCAACGCTTGCAAATGAAAGTTCCACTCCACCTCTTTCTTTACAACGTCATAAAATGCGTTTGTCGGACCAAAGCAACTATATGTACGTATCTTACCTAGGGTTCAAACCCACGATTTTTGCTGTGGTAATGCAAAGCATCACTAACTACAGGACCATTACAAAACAAACCCACTTGTTTTGGATCTACGTGCATGGACGACTTAATTGTTTGGTTGTGCTTTTTGCAGATGTAAACCGCCATGTCTAACACAGCAACGTTAAAGCAAAGATTTTTCTTCATTTAAAGTGCTATTAAAATATGTAATGGCATCATTTGCACCTGCCAATAAAAGATTTCCTGGACAGTTCACATTAACTCTGACCGAATGCTCTGCATGACTGAAACCAGTGAGGCCGATATAAAGCATCACACTTTAACTGTATTCAACATTTTCTGAAGTGCTTTACCACACAAAACTCACCACCACAATCAATTATAGATGCACAATATGTTATATCAGTTATATCAGATATGTTATATCAGCCATACTGGTATCAGCTGATAAATGGTAATTTCTAAAGTTATAATAAAATCAGGCCGATATATTAAAAGCCGATAAATTATTTCTTCTGATTGAATGATTTCTGTGTTCAGACCTGGCTATTGAGAACCCTTTTCTGGGTTGCACTGGAAGAACATCTATAATTTGTTTATTAAATAAACATTATGCCAGAAAAGTGTAAACTAGTGTAAAGCAGGCTTGGTACAAGATTTTTGGAAAAAAGAGAACTAAATGTAAACTAAACGTTACTTCTAAACTGAGTCTCAAATGATTCGTTTGACGATTAATCTTTCTAATCCCCTCCTTTCTATGAGTCTACTCTGATTTGATTGGTCAGATGGTCTAGTCTGCTGTGATCGGTCTACCACGTACAGCATGTGTTCAAGTTTTCGTGGGCGGTCAAAGCAAAACCTAGATGGGCTTTGCACCGTGTGATGCAAATCAGTCACGGAAATGAAATTAGAACGTCCGACGACTCGTTCAAGTGAATCAAGTGAAACTTTGTTATTCGTGCTTTTCCGGCGTTACAACTTGCTTACATACACACAGCAACATTGCACACTGCATGAAATGTATTTTTGATGATATCAAAATACCCGCTCTTTAACATTACATAAGATAATAAATGCTGTAAAAGTATTGTCTATTGTTAGTTCATTGACTATTGTAGTTCGCAATGTAGTAAGCCAACCAGAAGAAATGACAGCTTGCCTTTTACAGTCTGAAGGAATAAACAACCCATCCTTCCGTCTAATAATGCCGTATCTCTTTCTCTGGCTGCCTGGTAAAGTGCTTTTATTAAATAAACCATCGTCTTCCTATGTGCATTGACCTAGAATTCTAGTGAGTGGGACTGAAGGTTAATTGCACTGGGAGGATGGTTTTGTGCGTTTACTCCATCGTGAAGATTACTTGAAGGTATTAGGGCTTAAAGTGTGTCAGTTTTGACAATGAAGACAAATTCATCGGTGTGTAGATGTGTGTGTGTTCACCTGCCCAGATGTGTACGGTCCCCATAGATGCGATCTCTTATAATGCAGCTTATTTAAAGAAGCCCACGGCTTAACTGTGAGATTGATGATTGAATAAATGAAATGTGTCAAAATGGGTTGATCTGTGCGAAATGATCTCCGGAGTATCAGAATATGAATGCAAACCTTTTCCAAAAAAGATATGCAGCTGTTGCAGCCTGATCACTCAATACGTAACTATTTTACATGCATGTATTTCACTTATAATATTTATTGACCCGACTGAATCAGGAAATAAACCTTGTTGAGCTTTTACTGTATGTTCATAGATATGCCAGACAGTCCACATGATGTGACAATGTGTTCCTGTTCTGACGTTTGCATTCTCTAGTGTAAACTCAGCCGTGTTCTGCTTTGTAACTTTATGTCACACGCAGAGACTTTATGCTCGGAGGACACGGGCTGATGTTTTAGAAACGTTGTGTTTTTTGGCGAAGTCTCTTCTGAAGCGAGATAGATTTACATGATCCTGGCTTTAAAATAGAGACAACGGTAGCTCAATTGGTCGAGCATTGCATTAGCAGCACATGGTTCGATTCCCAGGGAACACATATACTGATCAAATGTATAGCTTGAATGCACTGGATGCTGTATAGAAGTTAAATAAAAGCGTCTGCCAAATGAATAAAGATAAAGCATATCAGGACAGGACAAAGACAGAGGGAGGGTTTTAGAAACCTGTTCTGCAACAGTGACTGTTCACCTTTAAAAAATGTTGCTTGGAATCGAAAAGCGTTGTTTCCTTGTATTAAACAAAAAGTAACGTTGGTTGCACTTTCCTTTTTACATTCCTGTTTGGTCATGTTTGGTGAACGTGCTATGTAACCAGCCCTGAACCTAACCCTACCCATTTTAAGCACCTGATATCATTTAGTATTTAGCGACCAAAATGAAGAAAATCCAAATAATGCGGCGCCTATAAATCTCAAGCACATCTGTTTTTCCCGATCATAATAAGGTTTGCTTCCAGCGGTGCTCATTACAAACCCTCATATCCTCTTTCCCATTAATAAGAATGAGATTCCCCCCGCTAACCCATCTTAGTGGTCATCATCAGGGCACTATATTCACAGCCTTCTTAGGGAGAGTTAATCCATCTCTTCCGCATTGATGCCGGAGCTCTGCAGAGGGAAATAAAGTCACTTGGGAACGCCTGTCTGGCGCTGCAGCGGCTCTACCGCCACAGAATGGGGTGCCGAGGGGTCTCCAATTAAACGAGTCTCAGAGGAGAAGCAGGCGAGAGCGGGATAGAAGGAAGGTGAATGGGGTTACAACTCGTCGTAAGCTGCCATTAGTCAAGTGGCTGTATGGCTCAGATTGTTCAGGTTATATAGCATGCAACATAGATTAGGATTGGACAGGATTTGGTTTTTCGGCCTTGCTTGTTTGCGTGGTAGACCTTTGTTTTGTTTAGGGGTTAGTGACCAATGTTAGTGCTTATTTAGTTACTGGCATTATGAACAGGAAATCTAGCATGTTTCCTAAACATGTAGTAGAACTGGTTGCTTCTTTCTAGACATCAGTGTGTTTAAATGGAGAGCAAAGTGAAATGTGTGTCTGCGTCTCAGATATTTCTCCTGAGGAAAGAAATCTCACATTAAAGTTTAAGAAGAGATGTCAACAATGTCTCAAATTGAGCTCAGATTTGTTAAGTCTACAATCAAAAGTCAATACTATTGAAGATTTCAGATTATTTTAACTCTACAATGTACACTCATTTTACACCTCCATGCTCTTCATGGATTTTAACAATCGTTTCTATTTGATTCCATTTTTCTCCTAAGCAATTTTAGGAGAAGCATCTGAGACTAATTTGAGATTTTAAAAACACTCGATCAAATCTCCTGAGCTTTAATAACATATTTCTGGGAATCCACTTTTCCCAAATAAGGGTGAAATGGCTTCATTTGATTACTAGATTGATGTGTTAGTATATAGAGAGTTTAGGAATAAATAAATATTTACAATTCTTACCCTTTGTCAACAAAATGTGATGTAATTTTGCTATGCTGTTGCAAAGGTTTTCTCTTGCCAAGATACTGATCTTTTCTATAAAAGATTTAATTTAATTTAATTTTTATTTCCCCTCATTTATGCCAATGATATTATTGAGTGTTTTATAAAGTAATAACACCCCCTTCCATTCACTTTTATCACAGGCAACGTAGAATAAATAAAATGTAGTTATAGTTTAAAAACGTCTATATCAATGCTTACGTTTATGTTTTTGGCTTTTATAAAGTGACTCGCCATGCATTCAAGTAGGCTATATTTTATCAGTATGTGTGTTCCCTGGATCGAACCCATGACATTTATGTTGCAAGCACAATCTTCTACCGATTGCGCTACGGGAGCACAGACCCTTCTCTGTTTGTTACCAGAGTCATTTCACTGACAAGATAACTATGGGTTAACCTCCATCATATCACCAGATAATAACAACAACGGAAGCTGAGACTAGTTAGTGTTGTAACTTAGGTGTGAGCAGTCGATTAAATGCCATAATCGACTCCAAACTCATTGATGTGAGCGACACCGTGGAATCAGCATTCCTCCATCTCTCAGTGTTCCCCGGTCTATCCTCGCCCCTCCGTCGCTTCTGGTGGCTGCCCACCCCCGCCACGTTTCCCCACCCCCCACTCATTTCATGCTGAGTGGATGAGCGAGTAACTAATATGGATCAGACCCAGACCAGACAGACAGCAGCACCCCCATCCCAGCCCATCTCATCACCGGTTTACGACTTCGCCCGCCTCTCCTCTCCGTGTTTTTTACCTTTATAATCATTCTCCTCTCCCTTTTCTGCTCTCATTGGCTCATCTGTCATGAAACTCTCTGTTAGATGGTCACATCTGTATGTTTTTCCGCGGTTTACCCTACATCATCTCATTCTCACGTCTGTGTCGTCTGAATGGATGAGGCACATGAAGCATTGAGGATGAAACGAGGGAGGGACGGTGGATAATGTTATGAGGATGAATGAATGAGGGAGATGGGAAACGGTAGGGTGGGAGGATGGACATAAAAATGATGTTTTGCACATCTGTAAAAAAATACTAATGAAACTGCATCATTGTATATTGAAAACATATTACATTTTGTCTAAGAAGCTAAGATATATACATATATCTTCATATTTGGGATAGATATTCAACAATTTAAAGTGGTAAATTGTCCATTTAGATGCCTGAGATGTGTGTTTTATGTAAAATAAACTTTATGTAATAAACATAAACTTATTCTTTGTTCATGTATGACTCCTAAAAAACGTTTTTTTCCTGTTACTGCTCAACGGCAATAAAATAGCTTGCAAAACGTTTTCTAGCAAATTTTAATATTACAGTCATTGCGCTCCTTAAAAAAGACAACATCACTTGCAAAAAATGCATTTTCATTTCACATCACCGCTCAACCGCACCGAAATAGCTTGCAATACATATATGTAGTATGATAATGTAAGTATACATACTGTGTATGTTATTTTCACCTCCATTCTCATCCCTCCATGTCTTACCCGCTCCTTATGTTCCACGTTAATTTACCCGGCACCTCCAAAAGCTAATCTATATGCTAATAAGAAGATGGCAATCAATGACGTCCCGTCCGCATGCAATCAATATGATATTATGTGTTCAGTACACATGAAGGAATCCATTTCAGAATAACACACTCATGATCAGATATTACACAATAAGTGCCTCAATTTACTTTTTGAGACAGTAGCGTCCGTATATCTTTGTCTGGGGTCGGGACGGGGCCTCTCTTGTATGTGTATTTTCAATTTAGATATGACCTGAATGTTTTTTGTTGTGAATGGCATTTGGTTTCTGGCATCTTAAAGTGTACTTAAAATAATCTGATGTCTGTGCTTGTGGTGTATGTTGTACGAGTGTGCGGTGTGCCAGTGGTGGTGGGATTTACCCTTTGCTAAGCGAAGCTTTAATTACTGATTATTAAAAGAGGGTCTCGACAGCACACGGCACTTTATCATCGGAGACCATGAACTACAGATTATTCCCATTTGATCATGTTTGTCCTTGGTGTTTCCTCTCAGGCGTTTTTTCTTACAGTAGGCTACAGCGTTGTGCTCACAGCATGGTCATTGAAATGTGTGTCTGCGATTTTAGGAGTTATTTTTGTAGTTTTAGTGTAGTTTTATTTATATTTTAAATCAGCTTTGTATTTTTATTTTATGTTAATTTTATTTAGCAGTTCTGTTATTGCTTTTTACGTCTTTTTTTTAACTGAACATAACAATATTTAATAATTTTTTTATTTTTTATGTTATGTTATGTTCAGTTATTTTTAAGCTATTTCCCGAGTTATTTTATGCATTAGTTTTAGTTTAGTTTCTGTTTTTTTCCAGTTTACATGTTTATTGCGTCAACTTTTACAGTTTATTGTTAGCGTAACATTTCTCATTTTTGTTTAAAGTTTGTCAAATAATATTTAGGCTAACATTTTATTTGTTTTCAATTAAAATAAATATTCTAATACTTCTAGTTAACTATACAAACCCTGCGCAGACACACATAAAAAAAACTAGCGTAGCTATATATATAGTCTTGTATCACACTAAAAAGGCGATAACAGCCGGCTGCTTGTACATTATCCTGCTTATTACACGTTTACTTGCCAAATGAGAAAAACTTGACATGAATTCATTAAATATATATATATGTATATGTGTATATATATTTTTTATATCAGTGGTCTTGTTGGTTGCCAGGGTGTTGCTATGTGAACGCTTTGGTCTTCAGAGTAGTTTTTAGTTGTTGCTTTGTGTTTAACAAATGTGTTCACCTCAATATTTTTATTACCGTGATAATTTAAACATCCATGTAAAAGATTGAGATCCAGTAAATTCACCATAGGTTTTTAACCAGGACAGGTCTCTGTACTGGCAGTAAAACCTACCACCGGTGAATATTCTGAAGTGGGGGGGTTGGTGGTTATTGACGGGGGATAAAAAATCATTACCATCATCCTCATTAGTGCAGAGCCAATTGTCCAATCGGCACACAGCTCTGCAATGGGGCTCTAAAAGGCACCCCCAGTTGGCTGTCGCTAGGAAACCACAGAACTGGGGGGGGGGCTTGCATGCGTGTGTTAGAGAGAGAGACGGGCAGAAGAGAGAGAGAGTGTCTGTGCGTGACAACCGGGACGTGGATATTAGCGTGATTGGGAAGGACTGGGGTGCACACGCACACTAGACAAAGAAGCATCGGGGTCCTGAGGGATGGGGCTCACCACGGGGCCGAACGGAGCTCGTGCAGCCCCTCAGAAAAGGTAGGAGCTGGGCTTTGTCTGGGAGACACCCGGACGTCTCTGAAATCTGTCTGTCCATGCATATTGTCTGCTGTCATCCATTTCAATCCTCTTGTCTGTTTGTCATCTCGTATCGCTTGAACTTTTCTCGCTCTGATCGTTTCTCTCCTGTTACCCGGGGCTGTTAGTTTGGACTGTGTTCGCTGACTTATTTTTAGTGCTGCTGAAGGTGACGGTGTGTTTAATAGAGTTTAAACTGTGAGCTAGAGAGACTGCTTTATTTCCTGCACTCAAGTGCTAAATATAAACCATCAAGACTATTGTATGAATGCATTTCAACCAGATTTTAGGTTTTACTTTATTGCGTAGATGTTTGTGTTTCATAGCTCAGGAGATTTGATGGAGTTCTCAGTTGTGTTCCATTCAAGTGTCAACTTCGTCTCAGATTTTTCTCCTAAAATTGTTTGGGAGAAATAAAAATGAGACTATCGTTAAAATCCATGAAGAGTATGGAGATGTAGATTGTTGTCAAATAATCTGGATTTGGGTAAACTTGATGAGTTCATATTGAGATCTTCAATAATATTGACTTGACAAATCTGAGCTCAATTTAACACATTGTTGAGATCTCCTCTGAAACTCGAATGGAGACTTTTGTGAGATTCTTGCCTCTTTTTCTCAGGAAGAAATATTTGAGATGCAGGAAACTTAAGCAGAATTTTCCATTTGCTCTTCATTTAATCTCACTGTGATGTGTAGGAGAAATGTGACCCTGGACAACAAAACCAGTCTTAAGGGTCAATTTGATGAAATTGAGATTTTTACATCATCCAAAAGCTGAATAAATAAGCTTTCCATTGATGTATGGTTTGTTAGGATAGGACGATATTTGGCCGAGATATAGGCCTAACTATTTAAAACTCTGAAATCTGATGGTGCAAAAAAATCTAAATATTGAGAAAATCGCCTTTAAAGTTGTCCAAATGAAGTCCTTAGCATAGCATATTACTCACAAACGTAAAGATTTTATATATTTACGGTAGGAAATTTACAAAATATTTTCGTGAAATATAATATTTACTTCATATCCTAATAATTTTTGGCATAAAAGAAAAATCTATAATTTTGACCGATACGATGTAATTTGGGCTATTACTACAAATGTTCTTGTGCTACTTAAGACTGGTTTTGTGATCCAGGGTCACAAATGAGATATTAAAAAGATCTCATCTTCATTGTGAAATTGTGTTGTAAGCAGGGTTTGACATTTTGAAATGTTGGTTTGTTTAAATAATTTCAAGCCATGGTTGGGTCAAATATGGTCATTTTCTAGGTTAATTCAAACCAATGGTTGGTTTCAAGCCATATATGACCCAACCATGCACTTCTATAGATTGTAATGAGTGTTGTATGCCCTTATCTGTATCAAAATTTCAAGTTTAATGTGGATTTAATGCAGATATAACCAATATAAATAAGACATTTGTTGAATGATTTCTCCACCGACACTTTCATAAAGAGATAGTTCACCCAAAAATAAAACAAATTGTCATTTATTTACCCTCATGATGTTCAAAACCTGTATCTTTTGTATTTTGAGAAATGTCTTAGCGGATTGGTGTTCATACAATGAAAGTCAGTGGAGGTCAGTGTTGTTAAATATCTTCTGTTGTGTTCTGCATACAGGTTTGAAATGACCTGAGGGTGAAGAAAATGGGGGTGAATAAATAATGAAAGAATTTTCATTTATTGGGTGAACTATCCCTCTAATACAGTTTTAATTCTGCTTCCATGTTCTCACACAGATGTCCCTGTGGCCCGTCCATAAATACATATTAATGAGAATCAGGACTTATATTTAGATTATCTAATTATAATGGCCAAACTCCATTAGTTTTGAGACCGCAGGAAATGGCTTAGGGGGAGGGATCGGGGATATTACACCATCTCTTGGCATAATAACAGATTCATAAAGGGAACGAGAGAGAAGAGTGTGTGTGGGGGGAGGCAGGGTTTGGGGGGTTCAGGCATAATGGTTTGTTGTGGGTAAAGAGGGGGCGAGTCGGGGTATCTGAGGGAGGGGTTGAAGTGTGTGAGGTTAGTGGCTCTCGACCACGTGTGCGGGTAATTAAATGAGTATAATTGAATGCATGCCACACTCCACCCCCCCACACACACTACCACCACCCCAAGTTATTCTCCTCGCCCCCATTTCAGTTTCATTATCATTTCCCCCATGAATAACAAACCCACAGAGAGACTCCGGAAGAGGACTCCGGCTCTGTTCAGCCGGGTTCATAGTCTGGTTGTTTGTGAATGAAATCTGTGTGCTGTCTTGGTCATATAAAATTGTAACATCTGATAGGATTTTTCTCTTTATATAAAACTTTTTTCCTCTCTATCACCATCTCTGTTTAAAACATAAAATCGCAGGATACTTTACGTAAATAATTCTTTATATGTATTCATTTAGCAGAGGCTTTCATCCAAAGCTACACTCTTTATATGTATTGCCATTAAATGACGTTAAACTGGCATTTCGCGCAAAATCGCACTCAACAGCTCAACTTATAAATCATAATCATAAGCGTACTGTTATAAATCAGGGTGACGTGAGACAGTTTTGTTGATTTAAAAAAAAATACAGCACAAGCACACATTTCAAGTAACACTTTACTTAAAGCATTTATGTATAATGCATTTTAAATGTAGTTTTAATGTATTAATTATGCCTTGTAATGTACTTTATAATGCATTGTAATGCATCATGAATATCATGAACACTTATCAATTAATTGTTACATTATACATTTTAAATTTGGTTATAATTCTTTAAAACAACATATAATGTATCACAATGCACATTATGAACAATTATAATGCATTATACCCTTTAAGAACCCTTTACAATGCATGATACATAAAGGCTTTAAGCAAATTTTCTTTTCCACAATTTCACATAAAACATTGAACATACAGGTCAACATACATGGTTATCTGGATGCTTTCTGGATGTTAAACATAGTAGAGCATGTCTATAGTTATTGTGATGAAGGACACCTGACTTTATAAAGCTACTAAAATGAGTTAAAAGTAGTTGCAAGAATGACTAAGAAAAGACACATGCCACTTACAGCTCAGGTTCACACTTTAATGCAATGACATTAAAACACTTGAAGTGTGATGAAAGTGTTTTTCCAGTAGCTCAGCTGGTAGTGCATGGTGTTAACAAGGTCAGGGAACGCAAAGACTAGTAAAATATATAGCTTGAATGCACTTGTTTTGAATAAAACAAGTGCATAAATATAAATGTTAAACTATGCGACTACAGAAAAGCTGTTTTGGCATGTTTATTTCTTCATGTGAGTATTGTTTGACAACCTTAAATGTAGTGTTTATCATAAATATAGAGGCAGGTCTGTATTTGACTCGGTGTCAGAATTTATTTTCATTTATTTGGTGGTAACTCAAGACGTCTGTCATTGCCATCCACTCAAACTGTTTTGTCTTTTGCTTTGCTTTTCCTCAGCTTACGTCGAGTGTGGCAGCGGGGAGGTCGAGGTTCAAAGGTGAAGCATCGGGGTGGCACGATGGAGGGCGAGCACGGCGCGCCCGCCTCCAGTGCCAGCAGCAGCACGGGTACCAGTACCTCCACCACAAACTCAACCGGCAGCTCCACGGCCAGCTCCACCAGCAGTGGAAGACAAGCCATTCCCCAGATATCCGTGTACAGCGGCATTCCTGACCGGCAAACTGTGCAGGTACGTATCACACAGACACCTGAAAACACACCTCTTTTTTTGAGTTATTTTTTTAATTAATCTTCAAAGCAGATACAGTGGTCTTGAACTGCAAACTGGCACCAACCCCACATTACCAAATTTGCATCCTAAAAGTTGGGATACTGATAAAGTATTACTCGGTTGGTCATGTGATTTCAAGATGGCAGCCACCATAAGGACAGACTGCCACGTTTATAAACACATCCATTATCAAACTCAAGTTCAATAATCTCTCTGCATTGCACCACTCAGCGTTTTTTCACCCACTTGTTGAATTATTGTCCTTCTAGTCTACACTGACATCTGCTGGAGCGTTTGAGACCTGCAGTGAGTGAGTAAAAGGCAATAAAGACCACCAAGCTTTACAGATATATTCATGGCATAGCCTCTTTTAACCATATCACAAAAAAACTTTCAGTCAAAATTTGATATTTATCATTTAAAATGCAAACACAGTTGTTCAAAGAGACTCATAATAATAATCAATATGAAATGTTGATATGTTAAAATGTATTTTCAGCTATGAAAATCATTTGAATTTAATTGAATATTTCTTCATGCTGGTTATCATGAAGCTGGAAATGTTGTGCTATGAAATAAGCTTTAATTTTGTTTTCTATTTCAATTCTTCAGAATTATAACAAAAATAATCTTTTAGTTTTTAAGGACATAAGGATCTCCCTGTAATTTAAGCATTAGAGCATCAGGCATCATCATTTCTGGTTTAAACCGGGAGCGTTCGGTTCATGCTCTGCTTTACTCATGACAAGTCCAGGGGTCATGATGCTGGTTGCCTAGCAACTGTGTGATTGTGGGCAGTCAAGTCATGAAAAACTATAATGAGGTTTATTGATGAGGTAAATGCTAGGAAAGCACATTTATTGCTGTGATGCACATAAGGTGTGAGGTGTAGCTGCTGTTTGATGTTATATATGTTGTTTTGTCATTTTGTGGTCTGAATGACTTTTCTTATGATGTAATGTCCTATTAGTATTTCAAAACAGCTTTGTTAAATGATTTATTTTTTGTCCATGTAACTTGCCATGATTATGCTATGTGTAAATAGAAAATCTAAACGTGTATATTTTTAATATAAGAGCATAATTGTATGATTTCCTTTAAGGATCACGTCTTATTAATACATATATGATTTATTTGGTGTTTGCGAATTGTCTACAATGTCATGGCAGGTGATCCAGCAGGCCTTGCAGCGGCAGCCCAACACAGCGGCGCAGTACCTGCAGCAGATGTATGCGGCTCAACAGCAGCATCTGATGCTTCAGACGGCCGCATTACAGCAGCAGCACCTCAGTACAGCGCAGCTGCAGAGTTTGGCAGCAGTGCAGCAGGTGTGAACATCCCAACTGGATTTAAACAACAGCAGAAAAAATCACTCATCTCATTAAGGTGTTTTTTTGACCATTTTTTTGTCCCACAGGCCAGTTTAGCAGCCGGTAGACAGAGTTCAAACCAGAACGGCACCTCTTCTACTCAGAGCGGACCATCGCAGACCACAGTAAGCTCATATTTCTTTATTATTATTAAAATGTCGCTTTGGATAAATGCATAAATCTAAAAGGTATTGAGTTTTTCATGTCACACCTGTGTCTCTGCCTCCCGCAGATTAATTTAACCACTTCCCCCGCCGCTGCTCAGTTGATCAGTCGCGCCCAAAGCGTAAACTCCGCCCCTTCTGCGATCTCCCAGCAAGCTGTGTTGCTAGGCAATGCATCCAGCTCCACCTTGACAGCCAGCCAAGCCCAGATGTACCTGCGGGCACAGATGGTAAGCACCCGTGCAGACCCAGAAGCGCAAGCGTCCGGCAAAACTGCCTTTAATTCTCGCCACAGAGGCAACCCTATGATGTCAGACTAAACGTCTGGGTGTCACACCGCAGATACCTGCGTTTTTTTAAAAGCATGCACAATGGAGCTCCGATGTAGAATTTGACAAAAATGATGCTATCAACATCCTCAAAGGTGAATTGAAGTTGGAAGATCAAAATATACCGGATTGCTCTTATCCTAAGACATAGAAAAATGAGGCATTAAAATGTACAGTACTTTCTTTACTTATAACACTAATAATTTCTATTCTTTGTATATTTGATTTGAAATGACATTCATTATCCAAATGTATTTAATTGAACATTCCTCAGTGGGTAGATTTCCGACAACATAACATTGAAAAGTGTCTTTGTGTGTGTGTTTACAGGCTCAGCAGAGCAACCTGGTGCATGTGGCCAGGAGTCTGGGCCGAGCCGTTCCTCTGTCCTCTCAGCTGATCCTCGCACCCACAGCCACAGTAACCGCTCTGCAGTCTGACACTAATGCAGTCAACAGCACACAATCTGCATCTGCACAGGTACACAAACATATAGAGACTGATATACAGCCAAACTACTGAAACACACACACACACACACACACACACACGTTCAAGAGTTTCATACACATTCTTGTGTATTTTTATAAATGACACACTTAGAAAAGCACATTATATCTAGGCATCAAAAGTCCCAAAGGAATGTTTCTATCATTTTGCATTTTAAAACTCCAACACCTCTTTTCTCTTTAGCTCTCAAAAGGCAAAGACATAACATAAAAGTTAATGTAAATGTGAAAATTCATTTTTTTCTGCTCCCTGTCTTGGCCAGGTACAAAATCTCACCCTGCGCAACCAGCAGGGGGCGTCTTCCACCTCTCAGTCCTCTGGCCTACAGGCTCTGAGTTTAAAGCAGACCCCGGTCTCCATCCAGCCCACCCCGCTCATCAAGACCCCCATCTCAGGTGCCGGGAAGAGCAACCCCACGGCTTCTTCAGAGGACAAGAAGAAGGGAGAGAGTGAATCACAGACGGAGATGAAAGCGGTGAACATGAGCCGTAGTGTCTCTTCACATCACCTGATTGCACCAGGTACACAGTTACAGATTATATACTGTTACCACCAAAAGTTTATGTCAAAAACACTCAAGGTGTTCCCAAAGGTGACCTAGCAGAGCTTTAAAAAATATAGCATATCAAATCCTAATCTGTTTTTCATTGTTGATTGATTTATTTACGTTATTTATTTATTTTTATGTACGAGTCCAGATATATTTGGGGCCACTGTTGGGGTAAAGGAAGTTTTGAAATGCTCAAAACAAATGTAGTATTTAAAGAATGTTCATCCAAAGTTATTACTAAACTGAAACTATTATAAAAAATGATGTACATTGAAATCAAATGAAATCATATAATTTTAAAAACTTTATCTAAAAACATTTTTTTTTTACAAATTTAAGTTAAGGTGCGATCCTCTGAAAATAAATGAAATTAAATAAAATTTAAGCTGAAATTAAAATAAATTAAACTTTATACAGCAACATATAGAAAACCAAACAAAAAATGAAATGACAATATAAAATATACAAATTGAATTAAAATATTAATAAAGCTACTTTAAATCTGAAAACATAACTCTGTATTTATCTAACACTATCTCTGGGATGACATGGATTTAAGCAGTGAGTTATTTAGCCACTTTTCCTGAAGACGCCTCGCCTCAAAGCTTATAGAAATTGCGGTGAATTGAAAGGTGTTATGATTGACTTACAGTAAACAGTATCCTGACACACTGTGTGCTTTTATAAGACACAACCCCAGCCGTCAGCTCATTGTTTCACAAACTAAGTGTCAAAAACTGGAGAATTTCAGAAGGCTACATGGCTTCTGCTCAAGTGTTTTAATGCATACGTGGCCTTTGAAGGACGCTCACGTTATCAGATGGGTTATTCAGTGCCAGTCAATATCTGACATGCATGCCATCCATCATCCGTCAGGTCTGTAATCTTAACCCTTCACACGGAACAATTAAAACACGTTTGGAAACGGGTAACTGGGCATGCCGAGGCTTGCAGGGGCTGCGGGGTTATAGGTAGGCAGATGATACAAAAAAGGCTTTGAGGTTATATAAAGGGGTATCTTTGCTTAGCTGCGGTCTCTAAAATGATAAATAGTACAATGTCCTAAATGAAATTGCAAAGTAGTTCAAGGCTACTAGATTGTGACTCTTGTTTTGTTTTTCTATAGTATGGTACTTGTAAGAGATTTTACCTTTGTCACATCATATCTGTGTTATTTAACAGTCACAGGTGCTTGGTGTATGATACTGGATGTGTGCACACAAATGCCAATAAAGGAGTGAGAGGTGTATGAGTGGCTCTTCAATCTGGAGAGCCACCTGGTGTGTGTTTATGTATGTGCGTGCGTGTGCGTTTAGGGATAAATGATGTTGTTATGGCATTGATCTCCAGAGGGTCGCTGTAGTTGTTGTGATATGTGTTTTGGTGCCTTGTCCTCTACTGCATCATTCATAGCAATAAAATCACATTTTGTTTTTTCATGTTATTTTAAGCAAAAACGTATTAGTGTTCACTTTTCAGGAGTGTCCCAATGAACCTTTAAATAGCCTTCACACTCAGTATGTGAACATTAGAAGCATTTATTTATAGACTAAAACACTGCATTTTTGATTGATGCACTTTTTGGGTTATCACCAAAAACACATGGATGATACTAAAATTAAAAATGTGTTCTAATTTAAGAAGAATAGCAGAATCCACACCAATATACACAACTATACACACAAGTGTACTGAATTTGTTTCCTAATTTTGCAGAATCATCTTTCTACAAACACCCACACGTTGTTGTTCGCAAAGAAAATGATAAACCCATGACATCCTAAATACATTATTGCAGAGCATTTAAACTTGTTTCCCACATTCGTACAGTTCATATGCTGTGACTAAAGGTGTAAAATATAGTGAATTTGCACCGGGAGTTTAAGCTAAAAAGCTTTTTAACACACTTTTGCTGTTTACGGTACTGCACTCATAATGTACAACATTTGTTTTAGAACGGATGCCTCGAAGGAAAATTGCGTTACTTTGCGGTTGCCTTTTCATAGATGGGAAGACATAAAGACAACTGAGAACTTTGAAATTCATCTCTTTAAAAAAATGACATTTATGGAGCTGTAAAATGATTATATAAACGGTTTTGACCGTGAAACCATAACAACATACTGTAAATGGGATTGAAATCTGACAATCGGCGAAAGTCGTAGACCAAGATGACAGATGTTGGAGTTCATATCGTAAGAATTTTTGACTTTGTAGCTTGACAAACACGAGCACAGGGTGAGATGTTGTTGAGATCTTCTCTGAGAGTTTACAGGAGACAAGTGACATTTATTGGTATAAATCAGTCGTTGGAGATATTTCCATAGTTTTAAACACACGTGTTGTTTTGTGCCGTTGTTCGGTGTAGAGCAGAAAGTCATAAAGGAAAGTTTGGGGTTTTCCAGTATTGCTCTCTGAAGGGAATAACTTAACTCCTTTCTGAACATCCGGAAGAGAGCGAGAGAGAGAAATTAACACAGAACATTGAGTCATCTACACACAATCCCACACCATTCAGTCATTCAACCTCTTCTGTTTGCCATTAAGTGTTAAAAAGACTCTTCAGATTCTTTTACTGGTCATAAACATTTGAGATTCTCTTTTGTTTTGTGTGTTGGCGTGCATGTGTATCCTTACCTGAGTTAATATCACCTGATATGATACTGTACGTGATGTATTTTTATTCTTGTAAATTTCTGCTTTTGAGAAGCAGCTTTTATTGTAAGAGATACATTCAATGTGTTTGTCATTTTTTGATTCCAGCTTATGCTCAGATCCAGCCCCAGGCCCTGATTAAACAACAGCCTCAACAGTTTGTCATTCAACCGCAAGCCCCGCCCACTTCCAGAACCCAGCCCCAATTACTGCAGACCGCCTCGGTCCAGCCTCACCAACAGAGCGCCTCATTGGCCATCCAGAACTCCACCCAGACCACCGTAGCAGGGATCATTCCGGTTCTTCCCAAACCAGCACTTCACAACCAGGGATCAACACAAAGTCAACAAGCTACCATCTTCCATTCAACCATTAGCCATCATGGCATCAGTCAGCACGGCTGTCACTCGGGCCTGGTACACGCTAAAGCGCAACCGGTCCAGCTGACAGCCATCAACCTTCAAATCCAACCCGCACAAAACCAGGTAAACACACGTTAACTAGATATAGGAACTATTCAATGTTTTATAAATTTGAGACGGGGGTAATCGTTCTGTCTCTCTGTTTAGGCTTCAAGACTTGCTCAGGATGATAAGGATAAACCCACGTCTTTGGTTTTAAGAGAGATCTGCCCACCAGTACAAGTGCATCCGTCTACTATGTCTCAAGGCACCGACCCTCCAGAACAACCCAAAGCTAAAACTGTTAACGCTACATCGCAAACACAAGGTGCAGTGACCAAAAATATCCTCATTTGCAATAATAAAGATGATCTAAGAGACCATTTAGAATTTGAACTATTAATCCAAGTATCAAAATACTTTATAAGGCCATGTTACAAAATCCCAGGCAGTTTGTGTCAGTTCAGGGAATAAGACAACCACGGCTGAGCTAAAATACAAGTCTTCCCACTCCCACGTTGTAAACCGGATTTCTCTTCGTGTTTACGCTCCGCTGGGGAATAGGAAGAGGTGGGAGGACTGAGGGCGGCGTGTGATTCCCATTAAACCCGGGCCAGAACCAGCAGGTCATGTGACTCGAGGTTGCATCCAAGCCTGGCTTGGAAGACAGTGGGCAGCGGGGGTTAACTGGTAGATCAACTGTTTGGTATGTCGGACACATACCGCCTGACTCCCTCGCTGCCAAGTCAATGATGCAACAGCCGGTTTCAGTTTAGTACACATTTCCTAAAAAACGTCCTAAATGTAGAAGTGCTTTGTGTTAAGGAAGCATTTTAAGGTTTTGGACACAGACACCCAGTAAAAGTACAAGCAAATCTCCACAAACATGTGATCTACCAGTTGCTGCCAGCCTTGGAAACATTGATCCGCCTTTCTGGCAGAATGTGGAGGGTGCGTGTGCGCGTGGGCGTGGGGCGCTAGAAAAGGCGCAGCGCGCACGCTTCGAGTTGCGTGGAAGCGAACGCGTGGCGCAAGCTGGAAATCGTTCACTGTCAGCATCATAGGTGGTGGGAATGAGACTTCCCTCGTGTTTTGAGACGGATCTGAAGCGCGCCCCTCTGGCAAATGACTTTCTGTTGCGTTTTGTGGGTAAGCAGTGTTTTTTCTTGTGGTTTTTGGAGGTTGGATCATTCGGGCATGTAAGGGGACGTTTTGGGTTTAGACCTAATGCATTATATCTTATAAAACATCTAAAGGCGAGGTGTTTTAACTCGATACGCTTTACTCAGACGCGACGCAACCGCTTACGTGACGCATTTGTGGATAATTTTATTGCGTTGTGTTTAGATTAAGTTTATATAAACCGGACTTTAAACGCATTTTGAACGCAACGTAATTCTAAGATGTCGTTGTTTGACGTGCATGTAGACTATCACTTTTTAGGGGTGCTATATTAAAAATGTTTTTGTATATGTTTTTATGGTGTATAATATATTTGTATTCTTGTAAAGGGCTTTGAGACTGTAATTTGAAATGTATAGATTTAATAGATATTATTATTTAAGCAATCTATAGACGTGTTATTGGAGAACGCCTGTGCTTGTGTTGCTGATGTTGTCGTGGTTGCTATTGTGATGAGTAGGATGTTCTGTTTGCCTCCAGGCTCCGTGGAGACAACGCGCGAACCCGCGGGAACGCCGGTGACCCCGGCCATGACCTCGGGAGCCTCAAACGAGCCGCCGGCTGTCGTGACCGGAAGCGCACCGCAAAACGGCGAGAACAAACCGCCTCAGGCTATAGTGAAGCCGCACGTCCTGACGCATGTCATCGAGGGCTTCGTTATCCAGGAGGGAGCCGAGCCATTCCCTGTGAGTATACAACCATTGTGATGTGAACCTCATTGACTGATGCAAATATTTTTAAAGTGTACATTTAAAGTTATACATATGATGCATTACTACTTTTTTATAAATAAAATCAAATTTAATTTTCTGGTACGTAGATATGGGATAATGTGCGGTCAGGCATTAGTAATCATTTACAAACTGTGATGTAAACACTATTTTTTTGTGATAAATGAATCTTAACTGTTGTATTGTCAGATGGAGAGACCTCCAGTTCAGGCAGACAGCCCCAAAAAACCAGACACGCAGCTTCCCTCTGATCCAGAGAAAACAGCCAGCAGTAATTCCTTCAGTGCCACAAACTCGGACACAGAGGAGGCTGGACCACAAGGTAGAAACTGGGTTCAGTTCATTCAAAACATATTCTGTTGTGACTCTCAGTATGTTTTTGCTAATTCTACACCATTGCCAAGATTATTTAAAAAGCCATAACAACCAGTCAGAAATGAGCATGCGTAATACAGTGTTTTGTTTCATCAGACACAAGGGCTCAGGAGGAGCCAGACGAGCCCAAGCTCACATGTGAACTCTGCGGATGGGTCGATTTTGCCTACAAATTTAGGGGGTCAAAGCGATTCTGTTCCATGGTCTGTGCTAAAAGGTAAAGAAGTTACAGATTCATGTAAAAAATCATGATTTATTTGCCAAAACATCTCGATTTACTTAATAGAGATTTAGAGTCATTTTAGTAAGTTCACTACATGGTTCCTTATTCAGTGCTACCAATAACATAATATAATTCATGATCTTCATCAGGTACAATGTTGGTTGCACAAAGCGGATTGGTCTGTTCCACCCAGACAGAACTAAAACAGCCAATCGGTGGAGGAGGAGATCTCACAGTCGCAGAGGTGGGGAGGCCAAAAAACAGGTGAACTTTACATTTGTACATATAACACAATGCTGCTTTTTGTGTTTAAGTAAACTATTCCTAGCTGTATTTTTGTTTACTTGTGGCTGAATTGAGATCGTGTCTCTGAATTTTCGTGCATCGCTGCTATAAATAACCACAATTTTCATTTTCTCTTCAGAGGCTCTCTGTGTCTCAGCAATCTCAGGGCGAATCCATGTCTTCACCAATTCAGTCTCAGCCCAGTCAAGGAGAGTCCAGCCCCTGTTCAGATATCTCCAGCTATGAGGAGGCAACGTCCCCGCTCTCAGCAGCCAGTTCTGGACCAATCGGGTCTCAGGGTGGGGTCGCCGCTAATGATCCCGAAGAACTTCCTCTCCTCAGTCAGCACTTCCTGCCATGTGACCCCACCAAATGGAATGTGCAAGAGGTGTTTGAGTTTATCCGCTCTTTGCCTGGTACGTATTCATTTGGATATGAAAATCTCAGACACTAGCCAATTAGCATCCCTTAGCAACTGTCCAGAACACCTTAGTGACCACTTTGATCGCCGTAATGGCTTGTTATTGCAATGATATTATTAATATGTCTCAATATGTTTTTATATCATATATTTTTGTCTGTAAAAAGATTATTTTTGTTGTGTGTGTGTCTATACTTTTGCCATATTTCTAACGTTACAGTCTGTCATTTTATTGTTGCAGGTTGCCAGGAGATTGCAGATGAGTTTCGTGCACAAGAGATTGACGGACAGGCCATGCTGCTACTGAAGGAAGACCACCTCATGAGTGCCATGAATATTAAATTGGGACCCGCCCTGAAGATCTTCGCCCGCATAAACATGCTAAAAGATTCCTAGCCATGAAAGGCTGTATTGTGCGTCTTCGAATGTCATTTAAACTTGACACCCCAACTGCACTACAGAATTTTTCAGACAAACGCTTTGTTACCTAAAGTCTAAACCTGCACTTCCTCGTAACAAGAACTGAAGTGAATTCAGCCTGGACTCTCCTACCTATGAAGAATCGCACAAATGATACCAAATGGATGGATCATAAATTGATTTAAAAAGAATGGATCAGAGATTTCAGGTGATGTGGCTTAACTACCTGGTGCTCAAAATATTTGGGTAAAGGAGATAAAACGCAGCTGAAGACCGAACTGAACCATTAATATGATGTGGCTTCATAATCCCACATCCTGTAACAGATATATTTGAACTGTACATTATTTTATATTGTTTTCAGGTATGACTTTGTCCTATTGTACATGCCAGATGCTTTTGTATAAATGTTCAAGTAAATTATTCTTAACTTTGTGTGTGAGTGTGTGTTACAGGGTTGAATCACAGCAAATCGGTGCTATTTATCTGTCACATTTGCTTTCAGAAAACTTGAATAATAGAAGCACAGAAACATTATTCAGTTTCCAACCTAAAAAAACGATTCCACCTATAGGTCAGTTTGGAAACGTTCCTGTCAACGTCGCCTCATGTTGTGTGTCAGTGCAGACGTGCTCAATCCTGCTAAACCTGATGCACATGAATTTGTATTTAACTTGGACATTGGGAATGATGCTATGTGTGGTTTTAATCGTGCTCGGATTGTCATCGTATGTTGATAGGATTGTGATGTGTTTTCGTTTAGTACAATGCTTTGTGAAACGCCTGTATTTATCAGATGAATCAAATTTGTAATATAACATTTTTTAATGAAGTATCTATGTGTCTATGATTTTTTCTACTCGTTTGTGTGTATTTTAAACAGCTTCATTTATTCTTTTAGTCCCAGAAGCAAACATGATTCATTGCACAAATAGTTACATCTGCAAACAAATAATGGACATTTCCTAAAAAAAATGTACTTTTATGATCTGTTATTGCGGTTACTTTTTGCCTGATCCTCAGGTGATTTCAGTGGGTGTATGACCCTTAAGTTTACACAGGTGTCCTTACACATTAACATGGTTAACATCCAGAATGTGTGAAATATTTATCTTAATTTAACATATATTAAATAAACAAGCTCGATTTTGTTAAATGCTTAGATAGAAAAAGGCATGAGCGAACTTTTCAAGCAAATGCAATGACATGCATTAAAGGTTTAGGGTCATTTGACTGAAATTTATCTCTAACTATTAGAATTATTATTCTAAAAAATGAACAAATAAATACTAAATGTCCCTAAACATTTAAACAGTATAGTGTATGTTTACTTTGGTCCACGTTTACTTAGGTCCATAAAATATTTACCCACTCAGGAGTTATTATGCACACACATAATACACAAGACCAGTACACAGTTGGAAGTTAACAACAATAACAACATATGAACAAAAAATATTTACTATCACACATTTACGTTTAAGAAATTTAAGAAATCTTTTGTATTGTAGAAAAATAAGCCGACACATAAACACATGCACTTGAATGGTCATATGACAAAGACATAAAAATACATTTAAATAAATATCCTCTCGATATATTTTATTTAAACAAATAAAAGTACATTAATTAGACGTATTCGGCTTCATGGTGCACTGCACAGAATGATCGGCCTATGACATCGCCGTACCGCGAGAGAGAGTAGAGAGCCGTGCTTTCCAACTGCTCTCGCGATACTTTGATGTGGAGCGCGCAATCGTCTCCTGTTCTAGATGCTTATCTTAGCTCCAAATATGGTCAGCTTTACAACTCTCCCGTCGATTAGCATTAAAAATGGCTTTTTCGAGCGGTGGTCTTGCGAAGTCGAGCATCATACAACGACATGTTTAGTTTGACAAAAAGCCGGGTGACAAAAGTCCACCATTTGATGGTGACCAGAGAGGGAGGAGATCTCTGGACAAAGAATCTCATTTCATAAACTTTCCCAGTCCCGCCTCCTTGACACTAGATCCCGCTCCTAATTGGTCAGCGCGTTGATACTCTTTTATTCCATTGGCTGTTTGACATGTCCGTTTGCGGTGTTTCGAGCAGCTGAACTTCACTGAAGCCGATCGGCGCTTCTCGATGAGCATTATTGAAAACCGATCAAACTTGGGATGGCACCCACGACGGTAAGATCTTTTTTTCACGCATTGCTAAATCATTTTTTCCAGAAAAGAAAGAGAAAACGAAGGATAACACGACTACGGGAACAAAAGAAAGTTTTTTTCCAGATGCGCAAGATGCAGATTGTGTGAATAGTATGAGGTGGTAATGCTAGTGTTGTTTTTAAAGAGCCGACAGCAACTTATGTTGTGGATAAAAATGACTACTACACCACTTTCTTTGTGAAAGTCGACTTTTTATTGACATTTGTAAACGTTTGTTGTTAAATTTGAGCTGTTTCAAAATCTTTTGGGGTATCACACGCGCGTTCTTCGCTTTACCTGAGATTAGGTGATGCCTAAACTTGCATCGATTGCCTAAAACGTTAATGTATTGCTCATATTAATGCTGCATATTCACTATATTTAAAATTGTATCAAATATTGATCGTCTAAAAATACGTTAATAGTAAAGTGTCGTAAATTGCGTACACTTTATTAATGTAGATACTGTGATACCATGTACTATTAACTAGTAAATTGACAATCTGTAGTAATGGTGTAGTAAACTATAATATTTACTGTGGCGGGGTTCAAAACACTATATATCTATCTAATAATTTGACTGCGGTCAGTAGTTTACTATAGTACATACTAAAGTATACTACAGTAGCCTACTGTGTGTTTCATACAACTTGAGGATAAGTGTTTGATTCATCAATTGGAAAAAGGAAAGAGAGCGGTCCAGATGTTGACTAAAAAGGTGTAAAGTAATATTTGTAAGTGCTTATAAATAAACTAAATGTATGGGTTATTTACTTATTTGCATTACACTTTATGGAGTCGAATGTACTGTGTGTAGAGCAGATCAGCGTTAACAGGTTATTGACATGCGACCATCTGTTTTGTAGTTTACAAGCAGCTTGAGGATTAAATGAATTATCCTCCGACATGTCGGTGAGCTTGGACTTCAAGACTGAATGCTTCAGTGTAGCTCCAGGGAGAAATGTGAGAAGCATTTGCGCTAATGTTTAATGCTGTAGCACCCTTTAATTCGGAAAGACACGGGCACCATTACAGAGGAAATTCCGAATTAGCCAACCATGAAGAACACTATGGGATAATCCTGAAGTGTGCTTGAAATCAAGAACCAAAGCCTTGTTTTGAAGATCAGAAAGTAATGTTAGAGACTGCTTATTATTTAATTGAAAATACTGCGCTTTCGAACTCTATTTGGATTTTATAAATGCAGAATTAAGCTGTGAAATTAGCACATCTATAAAGTGTGGCTTTACATTGGAACACGGTTTTAATGAGCGCTGTTCGTCCGGGTAAACCACAGACCATGAAAGCTTTAATGCATACTGTAGTGTACACTTCCCATCATTGCGGCATACTTCCAAAGAAACAACATTACAAGGAGAAAAAAAGACGCAATGTAGAGAATAGAGTTGTGTAAAGTACAGCAGTATGACGTGGAAGCTAGACGTCCAAGTTCTGTGTAGCCCAGATTTCAGATCTGGAGCTCAGTAGCTGGAAGGCGGTCGTCTCTGAGTATGTTATGTAACTGTTCGGTCCTCACGGCTTCATGAAGTGGAAACTTTGGCTGACCACACAAATCTCGACATGATCTAGAAAAACCATTAAAAGCAAAGTGGGGTCAGGCTGAAGAGATCTCGGTTTAGTCTCATGAGATTATTCTTTACAGCTTGTGTTGTGCGCAGATGTATGGGAAAGTGAAATCTGATGCTTTTCATGCACAATTACGGAGTATTTAGAAGTGAGCGTTAGGAAAGGAATTTGAGTCTGACCCTACCGACAACAAGCCGCTCTTTCAGACCGCCTGTCGATAGGCAGCGCTTCCAAAAAATGCCACTTTAGCTTTGATGTTGTGGCTCGTGTGAATAAAATGGCAAAAATAACATCTGTGCTTAGATGTGTTTTTCATTTCTGAGAACTGCTGTGTGTGAAATGCAGCAACCAGATATGAGCACATTTTGCACAAAGATGCTTTTTTTCTTTTAAATATCATCAGCAAAATCAGGACAAATACCACCAAAGGGCTAGTTCATCCAGAATGCTCGCTTTTAGAAGAATTAGTTGTGGCAGAACTTTTAAGACAATCTTAAATTATTAAATAGCAAGTTATAGTCATTTGGTCTGCATGTGCAAAGGAAAGAGCTTTTGCAGATGTGGAAGTTGTTGCATGACTGACTGCTGTCCAAACAGTTTAACTTTGCTCTCCTATTTATGTAAATGCAACAGTGTTGATCTAGTTTTTCATTTGTAACTTAAAGACCACCCAAAATGACATCTTTTAGACCACCTGTATGCTAGTTTGCTCCTGAACGGACAAAATTGAATAAAATATCAATATGTTATTGTATCATTGTTTATTACTGTCTATTGATCATTTTGCATGCTTTTGGTCAGTGTTTTCTTGTGCATTGTTGTCTGCAGGAGTCCAGACTGAATGTAGAGGCTTTGAGTAAGAAGGAGCTTCTGCTGCTCTTCAGTGTTCTGGAAGGAGAGCTGGAGGCTCGAGACTTTGTCATACAGGCACTCAGGGTTTGTATTCTTTATATTTTAGATTTTGCAATTTAATTGAATTTACGACATCAAATTTGTTCATTACACTATCAAATGACACTGGGAAGTTGCTGTGGTTTGTAATCTTACCTAGAAACTCTAGGAATCAATAGAAAACACATCAGCTGTGTTTTTTGATGCACAATTGGACATCAGTGATTTGTAATGCTTGTTGGGCATTTTTCCACACAAAGCTGTCTATTGAGCGTCAGAAGGTTTAACACTTCACATAGCACACTAGATACCCAAGAGACACATTATAACCAAAACACTCAATGAAATCCAGATGTATGTCTGGCTAATAGTTCAGTTGGGCACGGCGTCATCTTAAACGTCATAACTGTGAAAGCTCAGTTTGTTTAGTAAAATGTAAGCGCTATAAATAAAAATGGTAGAAATGATGCCGTTTGTTAGCTCATAGTTGTTGGCTGGCTGTGCAACAAACATCCAGACATTGCAGTTTTCAGAAATGTCATGAAGACTCTAATCCTAATGATGAACAAGTAAATAAAATGCCAAATCGACAGGTTGTTTACCATCCCAATTGAAAGCAGAATAAACAGAGCGTTTGTGAAATACACGAGCCAAGCTTCCTGTTTGAACTTTAGCATCCTGCGGTTTGCTACATTCCAAACTCAATTGCATTCTTACATTCATCAGACTGTAATTACACCGGACTGAACCTTATTTTACCTTGTTTTTCATCTTTAACTTCTCTTTTTGGAGCGTTTATTTACTTTTTACACTACATACCAGCACTGTTGTTGGGTCAAAACTTTTGTATACCACATATGAGATAAAACATTTTTTAGCATCGTTCCATTTTTTAAATCATGTACCTTGATAATACCATGGTATTCTTTGAAGTACTGTGAAAAGGTATGGTTTTATTTCAGTGTGGTTTGTTCATCTCATCATGTTATCTTGGTGGTCAATCTCAGCATCTGCACTCAGATTATGTGTTTAGTGATAAATCTTTTGTCTGAACAGATGTTATCTCTACATTCCTGTTTTTCAAAGCATTGGTAAGAGACTTTGTGTTCAACACAAGTAATAGCTTTTCAAGAGCCATTAACTATTCTTTTAAACCGTTTTACGTCATTTAAGTGACTGCTTAAGTAGATGACATATATTGAACATGACTTTATGTTTCTTCGCAAACTCTGTGTGGTTTTTAGGTGCAGTGTTCAGGCATGCTGGGATTACAATCTCTGTCACTCATTGCCCGCTTTGAATGAGGTCATTAAGGCATGTCTCTCTCTCTCTCTCTCTCTCTCTCTCTCTCTCCAGTCTCTCTTTATTATATTTTTTGTGGAGCTCTCAAAAAACCAAAGTGCACCAAAACGGCGATTTGCTCAAATAATTGTTCCCATACTTGATGCCCCTCAGCAGCTATTGACTTTTGAAGGAAAACCTAAAAAAGTTTGATTGTTTCATGACTAACAAGTAAATAGACTTCATGGACAGCAGGAATGCCTCCCAGATTTCCAGCTCAAAGTAAGTTTATTAATAGCAAAGTTCACTTGGCGTTACAATAGGGAAAAGCTGCTTTGTTCTGTTTTTTTTTTTAAGATTTATTTTTGGCATTTTTGCCTTTTATTTGTATAGGACAGTGAGATTAAGTGACAGGAAGTGAAGTGGGTGGGATCGGGAAAGGACCAAAAGATGGGAATCGAACCCCCAGGTTGTCCGAAGCGCAACTGCGCCACATGTCGGAGCACTTGCCCACAGGGCTATCGGCTCCGACCTTTGTTCTCATTTTAAATTTAAGAAGATGTGATGTGGATGAGTGCAGGACAGGTGACTCAGTAAAGACAATGGTAGGTTATCTTGCTCCATCAGATAGACACACATTAATGTTGTTTCAAGGCACCAGCTTGGCTGACTTATTTTAAGACATTAGTCTGGTTAATTTTTCCATGACCCCCCCATAATTGCTGAGGCTTTTATCCTAAACACACACAGGTCTGAGGACATCTAGCAGACTACCATTGTTTTCAAACCAAGCTAAGAACATTTAAACCCAGATAAGTTAAATCTCATTTTTTTCTACTGTTTACTTGACACATTTTTATATATAATATAGTAATTTTATAATATAGTAATATGGACATTAATTTTTTTTTAAATTTGTCTCAAAGCTAAACCTTTAGGGTTGTGATATAAAGAGACGAATCCTGTGTGTGTCACGCTCTGATCCCATATCTCCCAACGCTGCGGTTTATCTTGAGACGTTTTTTAAAATATAAATCTGAAATCCACAATAAAGGAGGATTATGTTTATTTGATTTTGACTCATTATGTAACAGTTTCTAGATGGTTATCCTCAAGCTGTGTACTGTAGAAACGCCTTTCAGGATGTTTCTAGAACAGGGATTTACGTTTATTCATTTCCAGTATATCGTGGGATGTGACCTCAGTGACGAAAACCTACTGCCGTGCCAAAATTTTGTGTAAAATCGTTTTATAAACACATGACATGACAGATTTGTTGCAAGCTGTTGCATGTTTAAAGCAGCCTGTTTAACACGTATAGGTTCAGTAAATGAAAATTGTTTAGATTGTTCAGATGATAGACGTCATGTGTCTATTATTCTCCTGGGTGTTGGTAATGCACTTTAGTAGGAATGTGTGTTTCAGCAGCCCACCTCTGACTCCCCCATAGACAAAAACACATCTCGTGCCTCACTCCTTCTGCTTCAGAGACTCTCATTCATTGTTTATCTGTTCTAGCATCAGTGTCACAGGTTCAATAAGAGTGAAAGTGTGCGTTTGTATGTCTTTAAAGTTATAGCTCACCCAACATGTACCTAATTTACTGTCCACACAATATAAGTGAATGGCAACCACGGTTTTCCCGATAATTTCCAGACAGATCATTTTCAACATTATGCTTAAATCCACTTTTGTTTTACATGACATTAAATGGCATTTTGTCGGAGTCTTTGCATATACACTAGATAGTCAACAGACTGCAGTTGAGTGAATGTGCATTAAAACACATCGCTGGTGTTTTTACTGTAGCAGATAGACATGCGTGTTATGACATGAACGTGTTAGAGCAGATTAGTCGAGTAGATGTCAAATGTGTAGAACATCATTCTGAACTCACTGCACCCCAGCTGATGTCTCTGCTTTACATAGTTATGCACACTAAATGCACACATAGATATAAACACTAAATAGTCTGCTCTCATTTCTATATTTGAATTGTCTTCAATATAAACAAATGATTTACTAAAGAAAAGCAAACAACAATGAAAGTAAATGGTGACCACCAATCTCATCCGATAATTTCAGTTTACTGCATAAAACTATCAGAAACTCTAATGCCATGTTCGGTTTGCCTTGTTTCCTTTCAGGTCAAATGAGTGCGTTTGGTTCAGAGTTATTTCAGATGAACGTATTAAATGACTCCAGCTGGAAGGTTTTTTTGGTGTCCAGTTCCCTCCATGGACCGTAATGATTGTTTCGGCCGTCTGTGGGCCCCGTATTTAAAACAACAAACAGCAGAAACTGAGCAGAGAAACGCATATGTACTCAGAGCCTTAGAGAATGGTTTATGTTGCTTTTGGCAGGGTCATATGCTCTGTATCATCACATTTCCTGTTTTGTAAGAAATGTGTGTGTGTCTGCGTATGTGAGAGAGAGGATTGCACATCACTTTATAAGGGTTGTAAGAGTCCTTATAAAGGATAAAAGCATCTGCCAAATGAATAAATGTAAATGAGTATTGTTTCAAATAGAACTTACAAAACTTTGGAAATCAAAAGTGAAAAATAATCAAATACAGTATATAATCTTCCCATGAATATCGTTCTTTAGGTATTTCGACTTTTTTGGGCCATCTGTTTATGTCTATAGTTTTCAGAGCAGCTTCATTTTTACAATGTGTTTACATTGAACCGTATTCAAAAAGATCAAGGAAATGTGATTTTTCATGTTATATCCTCTTTAAACACACATTTGTTTAAACTTACAAACATAGTTAGATTACAAACAAAAATAGTTACATTAATCCATCCATCTCTGTCATTCTCACAGGCCCAGCACAGAGATTCCTACATGTGGGAGCGATATGGAAAATACAGCTTGAGCGATCCGTTCCTGGCGCTCCAGAGGGACAGCGACGTTCTCCAGGACCCGGGTCGGGACGGAGGGAGTTCATCCCGGAAACGCCAGGGCATCTGTGGGGCGGCGGTTCGCACGGACCCTCTGGCGGTGCTGAAGCTGGTGGTGGGACACTGCAGAAGGATGCAGGAGAAGATGCTGAAGCAGCTGGCAGCTGCAGAGAGCAGACACAGGAGAGTGAGTTTATTAGATAAAGCATAAAAACATTCAAGTTTCAGAATGGGCATTTTAGCACAAAAGCTTGATATAGAAATATGAACATAATGAATTACATCTGTGCTTACTGAAACCTAACTCCTCATATTTAAATTGGATTTGTGACAGTATGTAGAAGATCAAGAAGAGATTAGATTTTAGGGCTAATACATTTGAATTTGTCTCCTCGTGTGGTGGTGTCAGGTCATTGTAGATCTGGAGGAGGAGAAGAGGAAGCATGCTGAAGATGCTGCAGAAGGAGATGATGTCACGTACATTCTTGAGAAGGAGAGAGAGCGCCTCCTACAGCAGGTAAGAAAAACTGCATGCTGACATCTGGGGTAGTGTGTTCCAGAATGAGAGTTTGCTATAATAAAATAAAAATTCACACGTTTTTGTGTTGTTTTCCAATAGGATCAAAACCAATATTTTATTAATCTTTTTCGGACCAACAATATATTTAACAAAAGCGTTGGTCCTTTTTTAAGCATTTATTGACTCATAAAATGATAAAGAAAAGTATTTTTAACACTCCCAACACATGAAAACATGCTAACAGAATTTAGGAAATCGTTTTCAGGTGTCTGCCTGCATACTTTTGTTCAAACATTTTTTTTAGATGGTTCATACATTTTTTTCTATGTGTTTAGTTGGAGTTTGAGAGAACAAAGATGTCTCGTTTGAGAGGGAGAACAAACGGCTCCACGATCAGTTAGAAGACCAGCGTGTCCAGCATAAACATCTCATGACGGCACTGAGTCGAGAATGCAAACGCTCCGGCTCCCGCGCCCAAGATGAGTCTCAGCGTGCCACCGAGCTCTGCCACCGCCTCGAACGCGAACGGTCCGCCAGTCAGGCCATGAAGGCGGAGCTGGATGAGGAGAGGAAGAGGGCTATGCAGATGGAGGCGAGGAGAGAGGAGCTACTGGCCGAATTCGACACGGAGCGAGAGCAGCTCAGCCTGAGGTTGCGGAAGGAGGAGGCTCGCTGCAGAGAGCTGCAGGTGGAAGTGGAGAGATTAAGGATCGAGATGAGTGCTGGGAAGATGAACGGTCATCACGAGGATAATGGCCATGTTGATGTTGTAGAAAATCAGTCATTGACCAATGGGAGCTCGACGTCCAGTCCTCAAGCGTGTTCACCAGGCACGTGGAGTCTACAAGCTGCGTACCAGGCCGGCATCCACCAGCGCTTCCACGCAACACGTCACAAGTTCCAAGGCACCCTCGATGATGACACCCACATCGCCACCTCTCCCCCTCCCTGCGACACCAATGCGGCAGCTTCTCCGGACGGCGTCTCTTCTAAACATGCGGCACGCAACACAGTCACCCAAGCCCTGAATCGCTTCGGGGCTCAGCAGGGTTCCAGTAAACCAACCTCACCCAACACTTCCCCTTTCGGCACGGATTACCGCACGCCATCCCAATCCGGAGTGATGTCTCCGACCATTAGGTCTCCCACCATTCCCAGAGCAGAAAGAGGAATCCCGCCTCCCATCCCACCCAAGAAGCCTGGCCTCGCCGAAACTCCGCCCTCTCCGGCCTCTCTTCGAGCCGCTCGCCTGGCACAAATGACGGCCGGTTGCGGACGTAGCAGCAGCCACGAGAACAGCAAGGAACCAGACTTTGTGTTGTCATGACATAAATACGCCCATGAACTTGTCAAACACTGTTTATCTTTTTTATGCGACTTTTCTAATCATCACAAAAGATCTTTTTACGCTATTATATCTCACGGGTGTATGCATGGTATTTTACATTCTATATCAAATGCATGTCGATTATGTGCATGAATGAAAACACATTACACGTTCTGGATTTAACAACACCCTTCATGAGCAAATCTGTTGTTTATCACTGACTGGTACAAGATTGATAGATTTATATGGCAAATATTTATATATACATGATTATGTATCTATTTTACTTCACCCAGTCTAGTTTATACACTGTACTGTATATTTAACAGATTGCATGTGCAAACAATCATTTTGTTTTCGTATATCTAACGGTATTGAAGATTTATCCTAAATATTCATTTACTCTGAATCGCGTTTTTTACGACATATTCTTTTGTTTGCTGATATAAATGTTATTTTTATCGTTACAAAAAGTGATTGCCCATCCGTGCTGCCTAAACCCGGCCAGCAGGGGGCATCGGGTGGTAAAGTTCCAGTACCATCCAATCTCACATGTTAGAACAGAATCCCACCACCCTCTGCTTACTTCACAGTATACCCTGTACACTGCCTGCAATATTTCAAGAAATAAACACGTATTCGTTGATTTTACTGTATAGAGGTCATTATGCAAAACATCGCTGAATGCTATTCAAGTTTTCGAGAGAGACGAGTGTGACCATGAAGTAGTCTTGTCATGCTCCGAGTAAAGCGTGTGAAAAATGCGTGTCCATCACAGTCACCCATGTGAGACTAACAGGAGCGAGGATCACAGTTTAACCAGCCAGGAGCCTCTCCCTAAATCCCAAATCCTCTCTTTATGTGTGTGTGGCCGGGGAAACGGGGAGGCAAACACGCATGAGGTATGTGCCACTCTGCCCCCCGGTCACTGTGGTCTTGCCAGATTTCAATCAAGCGCAAGCTGGCAGCTTATTCAGTGTGGAGCAGAAACAACATTTATATTTGAGTTGCAATTTTTCTTTATTGACTATTTATTATGGATTCTCGCATATGTATTCGTTCGGATGACATGACGTCCGATGTGTCGATACATGGTCACCCTGCCTCGGGTGGACGCCGCTAATTAACATTCCTGTTTGGGACAGTGGGTCGAGGTTGCGAGGCCAACAGGGACGCATGCCTGGCCTGGTGAAATCTCTCCCACACACTGCTATAATCACAAGTTTCTGTCTCTGGGGAGAGGGGGCAGTGACCTCTTCTTAGAAAATAGAAGACATGTCACTGGACATCCTGGGTCCTGACTCTGGGTACCAAAAGGTTGGGCCTTCTTGTCATAAACTATTGGAGACATCATCAAAATATAAGAAAGAGCTCAATATGCAATAATGCGCAGGTGATAGGCTATATTGAATTGATTTTATTATTTGATAATAATTTAATGTAAGTGAATAAATGGCATCCAAATGCAGTGAGAATTGATCTCATATTGTGCAAATCTCTTTACAATATAATAATAATAAAGCCATTCTGTTTGTTCGCTTTTCATTGTGCCAAGCTTTTCATATTTTAGCTTTTAACTAATCGCACATTTTGTAAGTCGATTTTAAGCATTGATAATGTCACATCCCAAAATAAATAAGCAAATGCGGCTGTCTTTGCTGGGAAGGTATTCATTGAGTTATGTACAGACTTCCATAAGCATGTTGATACCTAAACATGGGATGTCTGGGGCAGAAGCACATCACTGCCATGCCTCATGTGTCATCTTATTTATCATTAGTTTTTGCAAAGACAATGATTTGAATTGATGGAAATGTAGACCTTCACCTGATTGATAAATAAAGTTAGTCTTTACAATATTACTATTTAGCACTAAATAATCTACTACAAGATAGGCTAGATGATAGACGGTAAAGATGGTTCTCTTATCTGGGAGCATCAGGAAGGCGCTCATTCATTCCGTCTCCTCGTGCTGATTTCATCCAATGAAAACACAGAGACAAATCACCCCCCAACCCATCCCATCCAGATATTCCTCTGATACTGTCGGACTGATACTGTAGGCTACCTCACCCGACCGGACCGGACACATTTGGGAACGTTTTTTGGGAACGAATTCGAAAATAATATTTTTTCTGGATCTAGACAGCTTTTCATATTTTAAAGAATCATTTTGGATTTAACATGAAGAGATTTGAATAACGAATAAAACACTTTTGTGTTTTTAAGGCTTTGAACTTTTTTGCCTTTTGTCACAAATTTAAGTCTGCGTCCTGAAACATGCGGGAGTTTGATGGAGGTGGACGCGCGTCGGTGGAGCTCGAGGACAGGCGCGCGCGTACCGGATTTCTGTCGCGCCATCATCCGACCGGCAGCGCTCACCGGATTTACCTTCCGTTTATCTTACTGCTGCTCATGTTCACTCCCAGTGTCGACTCGTCTTGGTGGTAGGTGTCTTTTAAGTGCGCATTGTACGTGGGGTAACTTTAAAGCTAAGGCAACGAACGAAGTAGTTTAGTCACAGCTGAAAAAACAACAGAAAACATTACAGAAATTCTAATGGGTTTAATGGTCCTAATGGGATTTGTATTGGTTTAATGGAAACTATAATGGCCTCTGTGGGTCTCTACTGGTAATGGGATGATATCTAGTCTATGAAAATCAATGGAAAATCATTTATTCAATCTGCCCTGCTGAAAAACCCCCAGAAACAATAGACACCATCACAGAAATTCAAATGTTTCTATTAAAATACTATGAACCATTAGCTTTTTGCAATAAAACCATTACAAATTCCATTTTCGAGTATGTTTTTGGGCATTATTCCAATAGGATGCAACATGCGACCAATAGAATTCATCACACATCAGTAGTCAGTTTTCATTAAAACCAATACAATTTCATTTAAATCCATTAAAACCATTACAACGTCATTACACACTTCTATTGTTTTTTTTTCAGCATGGTTGTAATGCCCTGCTGAAAAAACCATAGAAACCCAATAGAAACCAACACAGAAATTCTAATGGTTTCCATTAAAATATCATTATGAACCATTAGCTTTTTCCATTAAAACCATTACAAAATTCCATTTTGTAGTGTGTTTTGGGCATTATTCCAATAGGATTTAACATCCAACCAATAGAATCCATCACATACCAGTAGACACCGTTATAGTTCCCATTAAAACCAATACAATTCCCTTTAAAACCATTACAACCTCTTTAATGGTTTCTATTGTTTTTTCAGCAGGGTTGTAATGATTAATGGTAAACAGCTCATGGTTCATGATGGTATTTGTAATTAGAATTTGTATTTTCCTCCAGCAGGTGTTTTGTGCTATTTTCAGTATCTCACAAATGGTGAATGACTTGAGGCTTGTTCAGTCTGCTTTAACAAATTTCACTTTATTCAAAATATGAACCCAGATTATGCAATCCCAAAACATTCTTACATGTTATTTTATTCTAAAATGTTACAAATTAGACTAGTGAATACAGTTAGAGGGTCTAACTGTTCAGAAATGAAAAGTGTGGTCAAATAAATCACATTAAAAATACATAGTGTTCACTGTGACTATAGTAAATCATAAAGTTAAGAGCAGTTTTGCTTTTTTATAACTGAGGGAATTTGTTGGAGTTCTCAGTTGTGTTTCATTTAAGCAACAACTTAGTCTCAGATGTTTCTCCCAAAATTGCTTAAACATAAGACGACTGTTAAACACACAAAGAGTATCAGAGGTGTGATGTGAATGTAGATTATAGAGGTAAAATAATCTGGTGAATTTGATGAGAAATGTTTCAGTTCATATTTAGATCTTCAATAATATTGACTTTTGATTGTAGACTTCTGAAACTCAAAAGGAGACATTTGTGAGATGTCTGCAAAAAATCGCTTTAAAGGCAAAAGTTTCCATTTGCTCTCCATTTAATCTCACGGATGTCTAATTAATTGAGATTTTTCTTTCTTTCAGGTTGCTTAATGACAAACCACAGAGCGTAACATAGAAGTGTAAGAAAACATGTTAACATCAGAGCAGTTGTTGGTCAAGACAGAGGAATCTGGTGTTTTAAACAGACATTGATCAGGATCGTGACAGGCCTCGCGAAATTTGCTCGGATGAAATTACTTGTTAAAGGGTCAAACAGACGCGACGTGACTTGGATCTGTTGTGTGACTTGGAAAAGCTATTGCTTTTCATCACCACAGTGTTGTACTTTCTTCCAACTTTTATAACGCCAGACATGCAGACACAACGGCAAACTTCTCTTCTACAAAAGTGTCTAATTGCGGCATTGGTCATTTCCCCATCGAGTCTCAGAGGAAGCAATATCAACACGGTCGTACGGCTCACACTACACTGCGGTCCGCTGCCTGTTAACCCACAGCTGAATAAACACCGTCATGTCAGTCTGCGCCATTTCTTGATACTCTGAATAAAATGCAGCGTTCGGTTTCCATCAGACGTACACGATAAGACAACAATACCGTATTTCATGAATGGGAAGGGAGGGTTATCGTTTTTATCATCTCTTGTTGAAATAACGATACGGCCCCTTTACAGGCAGCGTGGCGGCATGCCCAAATGCGCGTGAGCCAGATAAATATCTCGTAGTTTCTACGGTAATTTCTACGGTTGTGGGGATTGTTGTCATCGTTTCAGTCAATTCCAACATAGCGGGGTTTTTTGCTCACGTTCAGCCGTCTTTTTCAATCTCAGCAGCATTGATGAGTCCATGGAACCAAGAGATTGTGTGCCTGTGTAAAAAAGTCGAGACGAACGTGGACGTTTTCAATATCCGACCTCAGTGCGTTGTATTAATAAATGTAATATTTTAATTTATTAACAGAAGACGCCAAAATACAGAAAAGAGTGTTTGATATCATTTCGTGCTGTAAATACTTTAAAATGTTTTTTTACGTAGCTTCGCGTGACGCAGCGTGTTAACTTGTGACGTCAAATGACGCGCCTTCCTGAGGTCGGGGTTGATCGAAATGCACGAGTTTCTATTCAATAATATTTTGGAAAGATTATTTAGAAAATTATATCAAATTAAATGAGAATGATAAATTTGATAATGTTTGATATGTCTTTCCTGTAGCAGTGGTTAGAGGATGGCGTTTGCCACGCCAAGGTTTGATCCCAGGGATTGCACATACTAGGAAACAAAATGGATAGTATAATGCAATGTAAGTTGCTTTTAATAAAAGCAATTAAATGTAATTTGGAAATGAATCAACAATACAATATATATTTAAAGGGAAGTCTTGTACTTTATTAATGATCATAAAATATATATCACGACATTGGAACAAATGGACAACAAAATAGCTCTGAAAACATTTGAAAAGCACCTAACTTTGAGTTCTGTTTTGTTTTTTTGGCAATGTGATGTAATACCTCTTGTATTTGTGGCAATGAAGTTCAAAGGTCCCATATCCAGACATTTAATTCCAGGTTGGAGATGGGACATTTCCAAAATCCGAGTTGTCTGGAACGCAGTGTGCGCTGTATGTTTGTATGAGTATGTCAGGGTGAGAGAGAAAGAGGGACACGGGACATCCATAAGAGGAGTGGAAATTGTTAAAGAGGTTCTTACGGAGCGCTGTCGGACAAACCCAGACACAAATGATTGGATAATGAGATCCGGGAAAGAGACAGGGCCCTGTGAACACAGCGTAAATCTTGTTGAGTGTGTTTGTGTGGTAGACTTGAACAGAAAGAATCGGTTGGATCAGTCTGTTGTTGTCAGACTGTTGAATAGGAAAACAGCGTCTAATTGTACCTGCAACCATAACAAAAGCATCACTACCAGAAATGTATGTGCTGTCAGAGTCGGACAACAAAGTATTTTAATTTATACTGGATGCATATTCAGACAGTGGGTACCAAACTATTACTAGTTCCTCAGATTCTCTGCATTGTGAAAAAGTCTATCAATGTGTTTCCACAGGTATATTGGTGCATTGGGTGCTCGGGTCATATGTGACAACATTCCAGGTCTGGTAAACAAGCAGAGACAGCTGTGCCAGAGACACCCGGAGCTCATGCAGTCCATTGGAGAGGGAGCCAAAGAGTGGATCCGGGAATGCCAGCACCAGTTCCGACATCATCGCTGGAATTGCAGCACGCTGGAGCGAGACCACACCGTGTTTGGCCGAGTCATGCTGCGCAGTCAGTACTCTATAATGCTCTGTACTATACTAATGTAACATAAAGTTTGATTATACTGTACAGTTTATGTAAATACTTTGAAGTTCATGGTGCACAATGATTGGTGGGTAAAGCCCTTGGTTTTACTACCGGTTTTACCATGGTATTTGTAGTAAAACTATGGTAGTATGGTCATCAGTCCACCCAAAAAACATGGTTAGTATACTTTTACTATAATAAAACCATGGTTCATTTTTGGGACATGCAATGTGGATTCTCACTTAAGACACCCTGTGAAGTGTACTATTGGGCGTTTGGAATTCACCTATTGACTTTCTGAACAAAAGGCCAGTTATCCTTGCTTTCATTTAAAACACGCAAGATGTTCTTTGGAACATTTTCGGAAAGTCACGCTGCGATAATATGGATCATCAGGTTTTAGAGAAACTTCTGGAGTCCATGCTGCCATCGAAGCAAAAGACCAACATACCAAACACAAACACACAATCTGTTATGCTGATAATATAAACTGTAATGAAACATTTGGAATTAAAAGAAATCTAAAACGTCGACTCGTCCCCGACTTTGCACCCCACTGTATATTGTTCATCGCTGGGAAAAAAGGCTTTAAAGGTCTCGGCTTCCCGAGAAAAGGCGAAAGTCTGACACGGAGTGGATATTCTCCAAATGCAAGTGGCTAGTCGGAGGGGGTTCTCTACAGGCTGATGTATAAACAGTAATAGGAGATGTAAATATTTGTGCAGATGACTCTGGCAGACAGACAAAGCTCCTCTTTTTGACATATCACCCTCTGTTCTGGCTCACTGCGCTAGCCGGAGGAGGAAAATCAGGCAGATAGGGGTCATTTTGGCAGAAAAACGCATCTCGAGGCTATATGTGCAACCAAGCAAAGAAAGTAAAGGTGAAGGAGTGTCAGTCCGAATCAGTGGGACGTATGAAAGCTCTGAGGTGGGGATGATGTTAGAGAGTTGATGTAACAAAACATTGTAGTAAAACCTTGTGCCTTCATTAAACATCTGAGAAATTGAAAGCACTAATATAGATTTTCTGATAGCACATTACTCACGTATACTTTGCTCCATCAGGTAGCCGGGAAGCAGCATTCGTTTACGCCATTTCCTCTGCGGGCGTCGTGTACGCCATTACCAGAGCGTGCAGTCAAGGCGAGCTTAAAATCTGCAGCTGCGGCACCCACAGGAGAGGCAGGGCGAGCGACCAGGAGGGCGACTTCGACTGGGGCGGCTGCAGCGACAACATCAACTACGGTATCAAGTTTGCCAAAGCGTTTGTGGATGCCAGGGAGAGGATGGTGAAAGATGCCAGAGCACTCATGAATCTGCACAATAACCGCTGCGGCAGAATGGTGAGTGACAGAAAGTAAAAAATCCTTCCCGATAAGTGAAAGACTGTATAGTGTCATTTAGAAATAACTTACATTACCATATAGCAAATAGGACTAAAACAGTTGCTTTAGGTTTATTGATGTTTCAAAACGTGTCCTTTAAAGCCAAAAAATGTGAAAACCTGACCTGGGTGTGGGTCAAAGGTGACGGGTTCATTTTTGTTGTCCTCAGGCAGTGAAGCGGTTTATGAAGACGGAGTGTAAGTGTCATGGAGTCAGCGGATCGTGCGCTCTCAGGACATGCTGGCTGGCCTTGTCAGATTTCCGGAGGACGGGCGACTACCTGAGAAAGAAATACAACACGGCCGTGGAGGTCACGATGAACCAGCATGGTACAGGCCTAATGGTTGCTGGCAGATATTTTAAAGGAACTACCAAAAATGATCTAGTATATGTTGAGAACTCGCCAGACTATTGCTTAATGGACCGATCGGCAGGTATAACAAAACATTTTTGTTTCACAACCAAAAAAGATCAAGAAAATTCCTAAAAAAGCCCAAATTCCAAAATCCTCTCCATCTTTATTTCAGGATCTTTAGGTACAGCGGGACGGGTATGCAACAAGTCATCCAGGGGCGTGGACAGCTGCGAGGTCATGTGCTGTGGCCGTGGCTACGACACAACCCGCGTGAAGCGCGTCACCAAGTGCGAGTGCAAGTTCAAGTGGTGCTGCGCCGTTGAATGCGTGGACTGCGAGGAGACCGTAGATGTTCACACCTGTAAACCACACAAAAAACCCGATTGGCTCGATTTGACCTGACTGTCGTAACCGCGACCAATCAGCAGCCTCGGGTGCTTTTCTTCTCAGGTGTGGGCACTGCATTGTGGGATGTGTAGTTTACAACTATAACGCTCTGATCTCCACTCGCATTCATTGAACTTCATTCACCTTCAATGACGTAAGCAGGGAGAAAGCAATCCTTGTAGGATGGTCGGGAGCTCTGGTCATGGGATCATGGGAACATCTGGACACAACCGGTGTGCTATTTTTTTTTATATTGTCAAACGCCTTTATGTGTGCCTTTAAACATCAATGTTTTTGGACAGCTTTGATAAAGCAACTGAAGAGAAAGACAGTGATGTACACCATCGGTTTTAGTTTCACAAAGAATACAGCAATAAATTGTATTTCAGGCCAAGAAGAATTCCATCAAAGTGGTCCAAAATTACACTTTGAAGGACGTTGTATAAATATTGTGAAACAATGATAACTTTCCCTTCATTTACTTTTTGGACCATGTTTTTTGATACAAGATTTGTGCACAAAAGAAAATCAATTTATTTCATCCCAGTGTTTTTGTATAGTCGAGAAATATATCTTTCATCTTGTGTTATTTTTTTAATAACCAAGCACTTAAACATCCCTTTAAATATGAGCACTTTTGTTTGGTTTGGTGGGTTTGCCTCAGAAAACTAGTCTACGTTTTTTGATGGTTTTTCATTGAAATATATTGTGTTTAAAATAAAGAGTACAAACCTTTGGGAAGCATATCAACGACATTAAACTTTCCAAAATGATAAGTAATCTGATTGGCTGATATCTACTCAATTTCTTTCACTCAAAAAAAAGTTCAGGCAACAGATACAAAGATGTCTGAATGTTTGTTTGGTTGACTTCTCTCTATGTAAAACACTCACTAAATGTCAAATCATTGCTAAAATAAGAAGACACCCTACTGAGTTTCAGCCGTAAAAATAGTCAGCTTGGCATGGCTTTCATCCTTCGCCATTCGTTTCGCTGCTCTGAAGGAAGCACATTGGTGTGACAACATCGGTTCTATATTTATAAAGATGGATGAGTCCATTGGGGGTCTGGCTTGTCATGCCGGTTGACAATGTGTTTTCCAAAACGGTGGCACCATTAATCTAATTCACCTAGAACCGCTGTCAGGTAAAGGTCTTGGCAGTGTATTTTTTGTCGGGGTACGTACTTGAAAAAAGAAGACAAAAGCCAGAACTCCAGCTATTGGTAACTCCAGTCCATGGGTAACTTTTTGCCATACCTACCAAAAGAAAAACAATAAGCCCAAAATAATTATTGTGATAGCTAATATCTGTATTTTGCCTTATATTTATATATAAAACATTAGGGTTTTTCATGGTGAACCATCAGGTGTTTCCCATTATAACCATTACAAAATTCCTTTATGTAGTGGGTTTGGGGTCTTTTTCCAGTAGGATTTACTGGTGTTCTAACATCCCACCAATAAACCCAACATTAGAATTTCTGTAATAGTTAAAATTTCAATGGAATTCAATTTAAACCAACTAAATGTATATTACGTATATTCTTTGTCCACCAAAGCATTTGCTTACATTTGGCCCTTGTCGCGTGTTCATTTTGGATCCTCTGGACAAGCGAATCTGATCTCAAGCCGTCCTGAGGATCACATTGACTATCACGCTGTAAGGCAACCTGCTTGTAGCCGTTTCATCGAGATTTAGGTCTCTGTGGGCGCCAGCAGCTCTCTATTGTTGCTTCATTTTGATGCTCCCGTCCAAAAGATACATTCTTCCGATGGTGGAATCTCAGAAATTTCCCACAGCCGGTCTGATTATGTTTTCCGTTGTTCAACGGTTTCACCTCACACCTCCTCCTGCCAGAAAAACTTCTGTGTTGAGAAAGACTTGTGGAAAACATGTCAGAGTCTGTTTACTTTTAGACATTGTAAAATTACCCCCTTGGCAGCATATAAGCGCTGTGCGGTTAGTGTTGAAATGTATGAATGTTCCTAAACAGAATGGCGTAACATTTCAATTAAAGCACTAATCCGTAGAAGGACTTATCGATAGAGGCAACGTGATGAAAACCCGAATGCTATTCACAAGTTTTTGAGCGGAATGACGATTGCTCTTTCCAGAGGATGTTGTGTATATTCATCCAGTCATGTGATGGTGTCCTCGGAGCCTGATACGTGTGTGGTCCTTACAACTATGTTCAATTGTCCGAGATAATGATCTTGTTATGTTGAAATCCATCCAGCTGTTTCAAGCTCTAGTTATATGTGAGCTATAACACTTGGGTTTCTTTAAAATTGATGCTTGAACTAAGGTAGGATCGGGGTCGATTAATGACGAAAATGTCATTCAAAACAATACTCGATACTAGATAGTATCACGATGTTTTAAACAAAACTGAACATGAATTCAAATAACAGATTTGTTACCAAAACTATTGTATTAAAAGTATTAATACATATATTGCTGTACTTATACCTTGTTATAGAATTGATGATATTTAAGGTTTAAGTGAACCTTCTCTATGAAAAGTAGGGCTGTGAAAAATAAAGAAATATGAAATTTTAATTAAGAAAGCACAAAACGTTAAAACATTACACATGTTGGCAGCTCAACCAATAAGATTAAACAAACGTCATATCGTAAAAAAATACATACAGCAAATTTATCAATTTAAAGAGTTATGATCATGTTGAAAGAACTTCTTTACATTTTATCAAATGTTGCTTTAGGGCCGTCACGATATCATATTTTCACTGCGCGGTTATCGTGACAATATCGATATTATTACGATAACTCAATTGCTTTTAATAAATAAATAATGCTATCAGTCAAGTTCAACTTTAACTTTGGTTATTGTGTTTTTCATCTTTCATTTAGTCAATGGGACTCAAAATAAAATATTAGGGAAGCAGAAGAAGGTTGGGGTTCTCATTGTAAGCCAAAATGTTAAAAAGGTACTGAAACCTCATATCTCCGTATTTTGTGACTTCATTTTTTCCTATAAATTATTATTATTAGTATTTATGTTTGTCACTGGGTTTTGCAAAAGTCTAACCAATGAAAAGTATTGTCAACAACAGTGAATTTGGACATCAAAAGTTTAAGAAGAACAGTGAGAATAAGTGTGAATTAACACAATATCCTAAATCGTGGCTTTAAATATCACGATTATTATCAAAACCGGAATATTGTGACACCTCTACGTTGCTCATGCGTTTAAATGGCATTTTACGGCACTACGTGATACTCTTGCACATACAGTACATTGGGAACAAAGCTTCCACTTCACACCGTAGGATGTAATCTACAGATCCAATGCAAGCGTTTGATCTTGAAGGCAGATTTATAGGGGAGTTAAGCGTTATATATACGTGACCTTTGGGGACGAGCGTGGTTTGGCTCTCAGAAGTGAATGGGTGGAAGCGTTAGCGCGCCTGCTGTCAGACGGAGCTTACTGAGCCGGCGGCGTGGGATTAACACATAAAAACTCTTATCTCTTGAGTCAGCTAACAAGAATGTATCTCTCCTTGTGTTTTCGCTGTGGAACAGAAGCACTAACTCCTCGGGCAGGATCACAAACCTTAAAAAGAAAAAAAAGATATTTTGAGAAATGGTTTTGTGTAAGTCAATGGAGTTCAGTGTTGTTTGGTTACCAACGTTCTTCAAAATATCTTCTTCTGTGTTCTGTAGAAGAAAGAAAGTCATACAGATTTGACGTGCGTATGAATAAATAATGTATTCCTCTAAAACTAAGTCTGATATCTTACTATATGATTTGAGATAATCAATTCCAAGAGCTATATGCATTTATATGAGATACTTGTATAGGATCTCATGGTCGTTTGCTTGGTTGGAACAGTTGTTCTCAGTTGGTTTTTGTTACGCTTTTGCGGCTCAAGTCTGCGACAAGGTGCCAAACCCGAACAAATCCCAACCCAACTGAGATTCAGAAATCCAGTTAAGACAACCCTGAATATATTGAATGTAACAGCAAAGGCTTTATCTGTCAACACATGCGAAACGTCTGGCTTGTTTTCCTAGGGTATTAAACATTTTAAGCACCAAATATCACAAATTTCCACTTATTTTTCGGACACATCCAAACACACACACAGGTTATCGAGTCTAACCTCGCGTGACCTCGTCTGTCTCTTGTATGAAAGACGGCCAAACAAAGCAGGTGGTAGAAAGACGATGATTCGATGATCGACGCTATGCATTCGTCTCATATGGAGCTGTGAACAACTATAGTACTCGTGCCAAGTATGTTGTGAGGTATAGCCGGGCTTTGAAAGAAACAGGACAGAATGCTGGGGATGTACAACACACATACTTTGGGTTTACAGAACAGATATTAAAGACTAATAAGCTTTGCAATGCAGTATTCAGAAGAACAAACTAATTCACATTAACGTCAATTCATTGTGGTAAATATTGTAGGGGTAGAATTTATATTTTTCTTTTATGCCAAAAATCATTCGGATGTTAAGTAAAGATCATGTTCCATGAAGAAATTTCCTACCGTAAATATATCAAAACTTTATTTTTGTGAGTGGATGCAGCAAAATCGCGAACAAAGAAACTTCTCTCGCTGCTGTCGCTCTTTGGGAATTACACACAAGTTTGATATCTGTGTAAAGCTTAGAATTTCAGCTTTCAGGTTCATTTATTCTCCACAACGTCATTACAGCAGTAAGACGACAGAGAGACAGAGAGAGAGAGAGAGAGAGAGAGAGAGAGAGAGAGAAGAACAAACCTGTTTCTTCTTAGCAGCGTCCTGCTACACCGCCTCTGATTAACAACTTTAAAAGCGATTTTCTCAATGTTTTGATTTTTTGCATCCTCAGATTCCAGAGTTTTAAATAGTTATATCTCAACTAAATATTATCATATCCTAACAAACATATATCAATAGAAAGCTTATATATTCCGTTTTTAGATGATGTAAAAATCTCAATTTCGAAACAATTGACCCTTATGTCCATGCAGGGTCACATTTAATAATAATGTTAAACATTTAAGGTGTGCAAAACAAAAAGTGGAACCTTACGAAATATTCAAATAGTATTCTGCCGACCATATTTTGTATATTCTTGTGTTGCTGACAGCTATAGAAGTCAAGCTGAACTTTGTTTGGTGAGCTCAGCTAAAAACAGACACGTAATTTACTGCCCGTGATTCTTCAGGGTACACAAGGCCAACGCTTTGCCCATTGGTTGGATCAACACTATCACCATGGCAACACATCCTGCAGCCAATACTGTGATATGCAAGTTAGATTAAAGCCTGTCATGGTATATATCTTATAGGAAGGGCATTCAGTGCTCGTAATACCAATCTACAATCAATGTGCATTATATAATAACAAACTAAAATCAAGCAAATTTCATATTCACTGATGCCAGATTTCAACCAGCAGGACCAGTAAGAAAACAGAATAACATCAAAGAGGCAAAATGTTTTTATTGTGAGAATAGCTGGGGCATCTCGAGTTACATGTACAGTAGTGTTTGGTTTGTGTGTGAATTGGTGTTTGTCAGACGTTTGTTAGTTGATGCCACAGGCAGGAGGGCATGAAGCTTTCCATCTTATCGGCGAAAAACCCCAGCGGCGCAAAGAGAGTGCTGAAGAACTGCAGAGAGACAAGAGAGACAGTGTGATGAATCAATTATAAAAGAACTTACTAAAAGTTATTTTACATTTAACTACAACTAGAGATACTGCATGTGCCATATGAAAAGGAGTCTACTCTTTGTTTTACTTATAAATATAAAATATTACGTAAAAAGCAATAAAACTTGAGATTTGCGACTAACAACACTGCTTACAAATGTATGTCTTGCTTAGTATTTCTGTCGTGTTGTCCACTACAAATCCCCCCAAAATCTTAAAAACATTTACTTAAGAGGAAAAATGAACTAAGATACTAAGTTTGTTTTCTGAAAGAGTTTATGGTTAAAAAAAATCTGTCAGTGGGGTAAGAAAAAAAGAATTTAGTATGAATACTAAAATTAAGTACTAAATACAAATTAAGTAATACATTAAATTATCATGGGTATGAATGTCGAAAAACGTCTGCGCACAATTATCGTCCTGGTGTGCACAACGGTTTAGTATCTTACAAAATTTTCTTCGCAAAACATTGTTTCTTGATTTAAGAATCCACCAGGCAAAAACTGCATGTCCGACAGCTTAAAAAACATGCCGCCCGGATGATGTTTCGCTCACGTCCGCGGCACAAACAGTGCAGGATGAATTGTGAGTTTTGGGTGGAAAATAAAATAGCAAGCACCACTAATAACAGACAGCGGCATACAGATTTATCTGCTGAAATATAAACTAGTAATTTGAGTAATGAGGGGAAATATTTTGGACAAATAAAGCTAAACATTTTAGAGCTTTAACTTCCCATCGCTGCTAAAGTTTTTCTCGGACTACAATAATTGCAACTTTACAACCAAACAAACGTTTTGTGAAATAACACTGGTATTAACTTTTCGTTTTTCCAAGCCTCAAAGTAAGCTGTGATCATGAGTGTTTAGAATTTTGGATTATGATTTATTGGTAATACCGACCTAATACAGTCCATGGCAAATACTGAAGACAAGCTAATGCAGAACTGACTTTTAAAGAGATAGTTCACCCCACAATTCTGTCATCATTTATTCACCTTTGTGTTGTTTAAAACATGTCTAAGACTTTTTCATCTGTGGAACACAAAATAAGATATTTTGAGAAATGTCTCAGTGGCTTTGTTTGTGTTCATCCAATAGAAGTCAACTGGATGTTTGGTTACCGACATTCTTCTTTTGTGTCATACAGGTTTAGGGCAAGCAACTGATGAAAGATCTTTTATTTATAGGTGAACTGTCATTTTAAGTACCTTGCTTGTAAAGTTGTTTTGTGTATATATTTACATTTACATTTATTCATTTGGCAGACGCTTTTATCCAAAGCGACTTACAATTGAGGAAAACAGCAAGCGATTCGTCTAAGTAAGCAATATTCACGAGAGGTGCTAGTAATACAAGGTTTCAAATACAACGTCAAGATAGTATAAGCAAGTATATAGAGAACATTGGAAAAAGAAAAATAGAGGTAGAATTTTTTTTAAAAATTTTATTTAAATTTTTATTTATATATATATATTTTTTATATTATGAGACAGTTATATATATATATAGATATATATCTATATATATCTATATATATCTATATATATATATGTATATGTATATATATAGATTTTGTATTTATCTGTAATTTGATATATTTTTGATATATGTTTATTCTATGTTATCTGTATGCACCTGGGGTCTGAGAGTAACGCAATTTCAATCCTCCATTTGTATGTACTGTACATGTGGCAGAATTGACAATAAAGCTGACTTTGACTTTAAAGTGCTAGACATTAGTATGGTAGAGTTTGTCCTTCTTGGATACTCCGCAGAGGTCACACAAACAAGACATTTCTGGATGGCAACCAGTTTCACAACTATAAAACTGGCGTGAAACCATGCCTTTAAAATAAACATGCTCAGTTCAGTTCAGTGTTTATTAAGCAATACATTTTACGGATGAACAGATGTTTATGATGGAATATGGGAAAGGAAGCCCAGGTTCGATGGGAGAGGGAGGACAACCGAGGCTGGAGAGGTATCATCCATTTTAACACAGATCCAGGAACTAGATAGCGCTAGTGTAAATACGTGTTGTAACATGACAAACGAGGTTGATAAAAAGATAACGGTCAATGAGGCTGTGTGTCCTCACAATGCCAAGTTTACTGCAATTGAAAAATAAGCCATCACTCCCAGAGGAGAACAACATGTTTGGAGTGGACTAGAAAAAAGTATGCATGCTTTCAAGAGAGGGATATTACACCCAAATAAAAGCTCACCCTCGTGTTATTTAAAACCTGTGACTCTTTCTTCTGTTGAACACAAAAGAAGATCTTTTGAGAAATGTCTCAGTGGTTTTGGGTTCATACAATGAAAGTCAAATGGGTTTAGTGCTGTTTTATTACCAACATTCTTCAAAATATCATCTTTTGTGTTCTGCAGAAGAAAGAAAGTCATAAAGGTTTGATATGAGGGTGAATAAATGATTAAAAAAAAAATCCCTTTACAGATTACAGAATATTCTCCACCGCAGTGACAGCTGGATATTCAGACCTGTACATTGAACAGACTCAGCTGCTTGGCGGTAAATGTTCTTTCCCAAAACAAATGCCTCTGTGGAAAAACTTCAGCATGTTTTTATATTTACGAGTCTGTGATAGACTATTTTATGAGGCATAGTAAAAAGGGTCAAATAATATTGTAATATTGTACATCTGTTGTTTCAGAAGTTCCACAACTGGGTTACAGGATTACTATAAAATCATTTCAGACCCTGAAATCTGAATGAACAAACCATGTTTAAAGTTATTTTAGCCTATATCCAGGACCTCTGACATAATATATATATATACAGCTGCGGAAATGATTAAGAGACCGTTTCAAAGCATCATTTCAGTTTTTCTGAATTGACTATTTATAGGTATGTGTTTAGGTAAAATTATCGTTCTTTTATCATTCTGTGAACTACTAACAAGATTTTTTTTTACCAAATATTGTTTCATTATGCCTTTATTAGCAGAAAATGAGACCGGGAGAAACAGGTCGAAATAACAGAAAAGATGCTCTGTATTTTTTCAGACCTCAAATACCAACTTTAAATTGAATTTTAAGCAATACAACAATAATATTTGTACATGAATTAAGGGAAAGTGCAATTAATTATTATTTATGTGATCATTTTTAGTTTTAGTTTTCAGGTGTCTTGTCATTCTCTGTTGGCTGTTGGATGACTAAGTCACTCCTGAGGTTTGATTTTGTTGAAATTCAACAGACACTGGACTGGAATGATCACAATGCATCTAGAAATGCTGATTTGAAATGAAAAGTTGGAGTGGTCTCTTCATTTTTTCTGCGGCTCATAATCATTATTATCTATTACCTCTAACTGAGACTAAATGTTTATCTTGGTCATTCATCGTATTCACTTTCTTCCAAACAAACAAAAAGTTCAGAGGAAACAAACAATTCACTGCAGAGATTAGTGAGGTGTGCAGGTACTCACGGCTTTAACAAAGACGCCCATGAGTTCAGGAAACTGGTGTGTTAGCATGGCCAGCATGGCACAGAAAGAGCACAGGCCCGCTGTGAAGAGGATGAAGAATGGAAGCTCTTTCTTCGGATACACTGAGACCTCATGAAACGCTGGTGAAATAAACAGAATGAAAAAACCAAGTACTCGACACTTGTCAACAGAGCTGGGTATTGACACATCTTGGAGTATTCTGTACTCACAAGGCAGAAGTTCTCTGTCTGCGGTCTCTGTGCATCCTGGGTAAGGATAGAAGAGGTGACCCTTCTCCAGAGGGTATGGAATAATTCTGAAAGCTACAAGAGTAGTCACATCACATATACTTCACTACAGCATGATCGTTGTATCAATGCACAAGAGTTTCTTTCATGCATGCGCGTAACAGGTGTGTGTACGTACTTCCCTCCCAGGTGCAGTGCAGAAGGTTGAGCGCCCCCTCTGCCCGCTTCCAGTGCTGCAGGTGAAAGAACGCGTACGCCACCGCTTCACTGTCTCCTCTCTTTAATATATGCTCCGGTGGCAAAATTAGACTCTTCATCTCTAATAAATACTGTGAGGACATAAACAGACAATCTTATAAATTCTTAGAAACACAAGCAAAATCAGATACAGTATTGACAACCAAATGGCAATCTTAAAGAAAAAACAAATTCTAAAAAACATGTTCAGATTGCATTACAGCAATGATAATTCTGGAGAAAAATCTCTCTCTCTCTCTCTCTCTCTCTCTCTCTCTCTATATATATATATAAATGTCATGAAAATAAGTCATGATGCAAATGCAAAGTTTCACAATTTAGAAACATTATTAAAAAAGGAAAATTTTAAATAATAAAAATGATCCATGTATTTTCTATAAATGTAATAACTTTCCTGTTTTTTAGCATTTTCTTCTCTCTACTGCCTGCCCTGTTTTAACATGTTTTTACTGTAAAGACGCTTTGCTACAATGCAAAATTGAGAAAAGTGTGCAGTCAAATAATGTCACAAATGTTTGAACAAAACATAACCAACAGAACATTTATAACTAAATCAAGATTTAATTATATATGTAAGATAAAAAAATGAATTTAATAAAAATTAAACCGGACGTGCTTCTGGACCAGTGTTTGCGAAGTGGACTATAGACTTAATTATCGACTTGAAATATATCCAGTCTATTTAGTGTATTGTGTAATGTACAGTAAATACACATTTCACGCAAAAAACATATAACTACCCATTTTTATAATCCGCATAAGCAGCACATGAACTGTGTGGAGCTCATAAACGCTGTGAGTTTCTGTGTGTCAGTGAAACTCTGATCAAAGCCACCGAGGTGAATGTTATAGAGGTCAATATGGCAAAATTAAACAGGATTACCCAGTGGATAACCTTCCCAAATGTCCCTGTGATCATGCTACATCACCATTCCAATAATCACACGACAGATTCCTTCAATGCTGTATTCATCGAACCTTCATCATTTAGAAATCCTAAACCAGGTTTGTGTTTAACTGTAGTATATCTTCTTACCACAAAGGATCAGTCAGACTGTACACAAATATACGCTGTGCAGACACGGGTAATTTAGCTTTATGATGATGACTAACACTAGACAGGCAGCTGTCCTATGCAGCGTGTCCGCACACAAACACCGTCACCTCTTTTATGAGGGATCAATTGTCAGTGATGGTCTCTTTTATGTGGAGGTTCCTCCTAAGCCCTCGCTGAACTCCCATAAGCTCCTGTCTGAGTCTGTCTCGTACCTCTACCCTTTCACTTCACTGCCCTGAAAGATGTCTTCACGCTATAGAGGGGTTTCGTAGATGCGAGGTGCGGGGTACAGGTGCACGTGGACAAATGACATCACATTGCACCACCCTGTGCACCCCCAATGCATTTAAAGGCATAGTTCACCCAAAAATTTAAATTCTGTCATCATCTACTCACCTTCATGTCATTCCAAACCTGTACGACTTTCTTTCTTCTGCAGAACACAAAAGAAGATATTTCGAAGAATGTTGGTAACCAAATAACACTGAACCCTATTGACTTTCATTGCATGGACACAAAAAACAGAAACATTTCAGAAATTAGAAATGTTCTTATATCCTCTTTTGTGTTCCACATATACAGATTTGAAACAACATGAGAGTGAATAAGTGACGACAGTCGCCTCCTGAGGGTTAAACAAAGTGCACAATCCAAACAGGTATGACCTTAATATAAACTAAAAGGTATCAAAAGTACAACAAAAACTCCTGAAATTCAACACCTTTGCAAGTGTGATGTAGGGGCATTCAGGCATCTTTGCCATAAGAAAGACCAGGTGTGTGTGTGTGTGTTTATATTTGCTATACGTGTCAAACAGGTGCTCTTTGTAGTCTGATACAGCCTGTCTGAGGTGCACGGATGTGTGTAAATACTCTTTGGTCTGAGAACGCGTGTCTGGGTGTGAAGAGGTCAGATCTAGTGTTTTGGATATTGGCAAGTTGGAGCCAGGTACAAAGAATGAGAGATGAGAGTCAAAACATGTTTGAAGAATGAAATGAAAACAGAAGGAAATGAAATGCAGACAGAAATGTTTACACTAAATATCGCTTAAGGAAATTACATTTTGTTTGGCAAAGAAAACGAAATATTTTTTTAAGATAAAATAAAAAACTAAATCGTTTCGTGGTAAGCTTACAACAGCATCACCTCCTGGTCAGAAAAATAACACAAAACCTAAGTTTAGAAAAAGTAAGTGTATGAATGCATGAAATGAATATTTTCATGAACAAAACATTTTAACAATACAACTGAAATCCAAAAACGAAGACTTGATCTGCTAAAACGAAAGGGAAAGGTAACAAATGTTTTATACTTTTGTCACCGATGACATTCAACAACGGTGACATTCTTTATTAAATAACACCAAATTCAGTTCCCTGTGGCAACAGAAACATTTTCTAAATTCACGCTCACTCAGCTGAAACTGTTTCTCTGTGCGAGTGTGTTTCTCACCTTTGGTACGTGTGGGTTGAACTCCACAGCTCTGTGTATGGCCTCCACTGCGTTCATCTCTGCTGTACTGAGACCTCGTCTGGAGGCTGTTTCTGGTGAAAATCTGCACCATGACACACATTCAAAAAATCATTCAGCAAACTATCACCCGAGTCTTTGAATATCTGATATGCAGAACGTTTTTCCCAACGTGCCAGACTCACTTATCTGACACGGCCCTTGCTTTCAATAAGGCGGATGTGTAGCATATAGTGGCTGATTTTGGCAAGCTGATATCTGAAAATACGAGAACATCACAACACATAATTCATTAGATTAACATGTTAATTTATATTTAATGAAAATGAGCAGCATGAACCATAATTATATTAGGAGTCAACATAAAGAAATCGTTCAGGCAAACATGAAAATTCTCTCACAATTTAATCAAATCTTTGACTTTCTTTCTTAAACAAAATATTTATATTTTAAGCTTATTTAGCTAAGGGTTGTGTTAAAGGGTATAAATAAGCGAACTACATCAATCGTGGCATTGAGATGTGACACCATTACAGATGTAGTTCATCTATACATGTTCGAATTCGATATAATAGCTTCAAACGTGATTTAATTTGACATGTGAAATTACTTACCATCATATTTTGCAAGGACTGCCTGTACATCAGCATATGCCTGCAGTTCTAATAAGGCTTCGAGAAGGTTCTCGTGAATATTTAACATTCCAAGTAATGGGAATTCTTTCATTAACTGTATAAAAAAAAAAAGAAATCACTAGGTTTACATTTAATCAATCACATATCAACATTTACTTCAAATAACTGTTTATGTTATTTATTTAAATGCATGAATGCACCAAATGCTCAAAAAACTTGACCAAAATTTTTATTAGAGAAATTTAAAAGCTATAAACAATTTCATCGGACCGTGTTTGCTGATCGATCTGGCTACTGGCAAATAATATTACTATTTATATTTTATTTAATTTATATTACTATAGGAATATTTAATTGTATATTAATTTGATTAAAAAAACAATTTGTTGAATGGGTCTCGGTTCTAAAATAATACTGGTTAGACATACTTTTAACTTGCTAGCTAATGTAATTTACTTGTATTTTTTTGTGCTTGTAATCAGAAATAATCTGCAGGGACTCTATTCCTTGCAGATGTGTACCGGAAGTTAAGTTTGGTCCACAAAAGCGTGCATGTGTGAAGTAACGTTTATCTTGTTGCTTTTAAGCCGTCTATTACCCAAGACATGCCCATAGAGCATTCGCATGGTAACCATGAAGCACTCACATCTCTCATCATCTTTACAGCTTCTTTAATACGGCCCAGTTTTCTGGCACACATGGCGAGTCTTCTTCTGATGTAGACCACCAGATTGGTATCTTTACCAGCTGTGAAAACAGAAACAGTCGTAAGCATAGATCAGCAACAAGGTGACATCGTATGTGAGTGTGAAGCTGTGAAATTTCATACCGCTTTTGAGCGCTTGTTTAAATAGCCGCTCTGCTTCAGCGATGGTCGTGGCTTCCTCCTCAGCCAGGAGCACGTACGCCGCAGCACATCTAACATGAAAAAACCATGCACACGTTACAGAAAGCCAAGTACAATTGTGCTAAATATCAAACTCAATAATGTACTGCACCGTTGCTGATGTTTATTATTGTATTCACATCACATGTCATTATATAATCTGAAATCTGATTGGCTAAGCCATACTCTTAGCCAAAATATAAATATATTAAATAAAACAATCAATTGAAGTGAAAAGGGCGGTCTGAAAACTCACTCTCGGTTTAGTTCGATAGCTTGATAAGCTGCTCGAATACGTGCCTGTGGATTCCTCTCCCTCCAGGCTTTCTGCATTACTGTGAACAAACCAATTTATGAAGACACTTAGTATGAATGTGAGCTAGTTATATCCCAAAATTCTGTTCTGATCAAATCTGGGTGTAATTTTTCTTTACAGACAAGTGAAAGATCATAATACTGACCAGCATCTTCTGGTCTGAGCTGCTGGGTGTCTCCCAAGAAGAAAGTCTGGTGATCTTGTGCTGACAGATTCATGTCGTAGTACGTCAGGGGCTCTTTCCCCGTCACCCATGTGTATCTGAGAGAGATGAATAATTTACTTTCATCTTCGGCCACATTTATTGACGCTTTGAAAAAGGTCAACAAAAGGTCCATACCTGCTGTACTCTGCACCTCTAAATAAGTTTAAGGGGTTCCTCCAAACTTTACATTCTGGAAGTAAAAAATTTTACTTTGACATAATAAAGTCCAGGTGTATGTTAAAAAACAGCCAGCAACTGTGACAAACCTGCGACGTTTGATCTTTGCTCAGCATCCCCATTGACAGAAGAGAAGAGGCTGGCAGGGCTGCTGTTCTCCACTCCTCCCAGCAGAGGACGCAAGTGACTGACAGACACCTGCTCGATGAACGAGGTGCCATACTTTCTGAAGTACCACCACTCGAATATCTGCAGGATGACAGAAGATATCAATACACAACACATGTCATGGTGTAGCGCAACATTTGGCTTCACGTTTTATAAAGCTTATAATTAACAAATAAAAATTAACAAGTGTATGTTTAAAATGTTTCCAAACCGAGCTGAGGTCATCTGGGTCATCTGACTGAATCCAAGACTCACTTTAGTTACTTTTAAATCAGTTTGTTGAGTATCAGCGATGCAAAGGTCATGAGTTCACATCCCGGACAACACACTTGATAAAAAAACCTTGAACTTTGAAAGTTCCTTTGAATAAAAGCCTCTACTAAATGCATATATGTAAATGAAATCCTTCATGAAAAAACTTACCAAAATAAGGCCGGAGATGAGAGAGGATGTCCCGGTAAGTGCCACGTAGAATTTAGGTGTGAGAGTGTTTAAAAATACTGATGCTGCGAATAAATAACAAACAGTACAAAAAGACATGAGAACCATATAAGAACCCCAGCCAATTCATCAATATTGACAACATCTATTATTATTTCTTAACTGATGTTTATAGCAGATCCAAAATATCTCATTTATATTATTTATCCACAGTCACAATGCATAGCATTTTACCACAAATTACACAAGATCTGAATATTTACAACAACAAAATGTATAAAATAAAGCATTATTTATTTAAGCAATGAACATAGTTTCCCTATGTGAAAAATAGTAAATTGTAGTATATTGTCATATGTTATAATAATTACTACACTTTGCTAATGTATACTACAGTGATTTGATAAACTGTAGAAATTACTATTGTATACTTTTATAGTTTCTACGGTAAGGTAAAAAAACACTATATTTATTAATTGTACAACAGTTTACTATATTAAATACTAAAGTGTGCTACAGTACAGTAGGGTCATTCCATGTCAACTCAACCAGAGGGCCCCGGCTCAATTGTTTTTAAAGATATTTTTACAGAAGCAAGACCAACATCAGTAGTGATAAAAGCCAAATTATTACATGCCGCTGATGAAGAGTTATTAAATAAATGACAATTTTACACAGAGATCTGTTGGTAAAATCTATTAATTTTAGCAATCCTTGATGCATTTTATGCCAATGATGACAGCTGTGTTGTTTTTACAAAATTTGCATGCCTGTAACCCCAGAACCGTTCTTTGAGGTTCTTGTACTTGACCATGAGGATCTAAATATGGCTTCATGAGAAAACTGTTCAAATGTACACATTTATTACACATTTATTAGCCATCAAAAACCATTTTTGAGAGCCTAAACATACTCGAAAACTCATGAAAGTTTGCATACATGTCAGAGGTGGTGAAAATGTACATCTGATATGGGTTTCAAAATAAAGTGTGGCAAAATGGCTCTATAGCGCCACCTATAACATTTCAATAAATTGATGTTGGACATGCTGCCATGGTAACGCTATGAAAATCATACGTGTAGCATAATAACGCCATGGTATTTTCTGAAGTACCTAACAGTATCGTGTAAATCCCATAGTATTTAACACATAAGTATTTAAACCGTGATATGTTTCAAAGTGACACGATATCACTATCTAACACCATCACTTTACCACGCTACTGTCTGTAAACACTATGGTTAGCCGTTTCTCATTGTTGCTACGGTGTCGTTTTGGTCTTCGCAAATAGAGATCCAACGTTTAACTTTCCAAGCATCATAAACCCTTACGAAAAAACTAACCATGGTTTTACCTCAGTATTGGTATTTGTAGTAAAACCACAGCAGGCACTACTAACCATTACAATAGCGTCATAATATTTGCAGTAAAACTATGACAGTACAACTGGTAAATATACCACGGTTACTATAATAAAGCCACGGTAAATTTTGCTAAGGGAACACGCACCTGCGTTCACGGTCTCCTGTAACTTCAGAGGACTCCTAAGCGCGTACACCATCGTCAACACCATAGCGAACCAGAGCGCGCATATGTACGTCCACGACCAGCACAGCCACGATTTTAATTTCTCGGTAAAACCGGGCGATTGAGGATTAATGCCACTGCTGTCCGCCATCTTTCACCCAACAGCCGTAAACATTAGAATTATGGGATACTGGAGGAGTGAGTGCAGCGCCGATATTCTCCAGCAGGGAGAGCAGTCCTTGTTTATTCATAGACGAGACCTCTCCTTGCGTCTGAAATCGCCTACGTTGGAACACTACTTATATACTTTGTAGTATGCGAAATGAGTAGTGATGAACATCAATAACAAGAAATGTATGTTTGATGTTTGTACATATTCAAACCCGGAGTAAAACATTCTTGGCCCAAGAACATACATGACAATCAAACATGGCAGATGTAGTATAATATAAAATGTATGAATACTGCACCCACATATAGGCTACTATATAGAGCTTAATGTATTAACTGTTTGCATAGTACGGACTTAAAATGTTATGTTATTGTAAATACAGGAGCTGAATATTCAGCACTCAGTTGCAAATCTTCTGCATTTTATAGGTGGAAATGAATTCTACAATTTTAGTTTGACAAAACACAATGCTACAGAATTTAGTAACCTATTATTAGATGATTTAAAAAATATCATAACACATTTTATATATAAAATACAACATTTAACCTGGTGTCTATATTACACCAATGTGTCCCTTGATAGGTTTAAGCCAAATCGTCTTAAAATATCAAAATTAAATCATGACCAGATTCCATGTGATCTTACATTATTTTGTATGGAATCAATCAAATCAAAGCAAACATTTCTATCTCTACACAATAAGAAAACCGTGTAAATGTACTATAGGATAAAATATGATAAAAAGGATGATGAAGTCAGTTTGGTGCAAATCATTTATTCCTCTAGGATCATATTTGTTCTTACATTTTGTAAAAAATAGTTAGCAATAAAAGCTAGGGTAGGAGGCTGATGTGAGGGGTAACAAATATTTTGTGTAACTGCATACAGTATATATACCATTCTTAGACACCAGAGTATGACGACGGGACCATTTCCACACAGAACAGTAACCTGAAATGACAATCTTGTACAAACACAACGCTCACTTTGGCACAACCCTACATGTGATCAATTGAGAGCACATTCATATACAATGGCACCCAAATATTACGCTGGAAAACAATACCTTGAGATGATTTTTTATGACTGGCGAGCCGGACTGAGAGCTTTAATGGGCTACATAATTGTTTAATAATTTTTAAGAACAAACAAACCAAAATGAATCGACTCAATTGATCATAGGGGAGAAGTGCGACTGCAGTAAATTGTTCAGTGTGTGGAGGACTAGAGTGCTGATCTAGGGTATGTTGGTTTAGGGTAGGGGTGGGTATACCTGATATCTGGGGGTCTATATATGACGCTATACACTGGTGTCGTGGGAGGTATTTGTTCAATAGCAAAAAACTTTTGCTAAACCCATTAAAACACGCTTGCAGCCCTCCTACAGTACAGAAAAGGAGGCAGTCTCTTCAGCTGAGGTCAAACCGTGGCTTTCGGAAAACAAAAAAATAAGGACAGACACATTTCTCGAAGGACTTTCCTTCTCAGCCCTGCCTTTAACTCAGATCTAGGTTCGGGTTTAGATATGGGCCCCTCGACGCTTGTCTCTTTGCTTGTGACGCGAGCAGTAGCGAAGGCATGCCGTGTGTCTAAGCGTTTTGCATCTCTTTGCCAATCTTGTAGCTGAGGATCTTGTTCCAGTCGATCTTGGTACGGGTGACGGGAAGCTGCCGACGTAAGGCCTTGAAGGTGGTGTCAGACATCGTCTGGTAGTTCTCGCTGATGGCCGTCTAGAAAGCAAACGAATAGAGAAAACAATCACAGAGGTGAATACACGCTTTGACAAAAGGCTGCGCTATATTGTGAATATAGTGAATATAAACAAACCTGGTATTCATTTTCTGCATTTTCAATGATTTTGACAAACTCCTTGGCAGTCTGGGTCTCATTCTGTTTAAAGAGAAGTCAAAATGATGGGAAATGTATAGTTTATTTCATTATTATTATTATAAATCATTATTTATTAACGGGGCAATACATTTTACAGTCAACATGAACAATTACAATTTATGCGATATTACAATATGCGATTTTTCAAGAGAAATAGTCACGCCACACACAAGATTCAAAGTTATCAACGTGTTGCCATATTGAGCACCGTATAAGATAACTTGACAGAATTTTAAAATACAATTATTTGTTTGTGTTCGACTAAAGAAAGGAAGTCATATGGCATGAGGGTAAATACATAGTCTATTCCTTTAATCATTCAGCAATACAAAATGACACACGCCCAAATAGAAACTAAAAATACCTATGACAGAGGACAGTTTTAACAGATGTACCAAAAACACATCATTTCCTGTCTGTCACATCTAAAAATAGAGCACCACACCCTACCAAACGTCACTCAAAGGATAGCCAGATATTCCTCACATGACTCCACTTAGTTGAACCCAGGACTTCCTTAAAAGCAAAGAGAACTCAAGTATGAATAACTTACGTGGATGATCAAAGACTCCTGCACGTCCTTGTGGCTAACCAGCTGAACATTGCCGTCTTCATAGTAATGAACCTGAATCTTCAGCACGCCGACCACCTGAGCGGTGGCCTGAGAAATGGAAAACTTCCATTCTGACCTGCAGCGGCCGTTCCTGTGTGCAGGGAAATAAGAGCTCAGATTCACAGTATGAGAACAAGACAGATGTTGCGTGTAATACCACATGCATGTAATTACAAAAATGCTAAGCACAGAATTTGCTGGATAAAGTAAACAACAGTTCTTTTTATAACACTTGGTATTTCAGTGTTTCGCTTTAAGTTTGGCAAGGAAATATGTTCTTTTGTGCCATTAATCCATTGGATGTGTGAGCGACCTTTACTGTCTAGCACACCTGTTCTCCATTCAAAACATGCACAATAGAAGCAAGTTCAGTAGGGTCATAATCTGGGCGGAGGCAAAGCGCCCATTCCTAAAGATCATATATCACCTGAAATGAGTTTCTTACACAACTCTTATAAGCTACCTAGTATTGGTTTTTAATTCTTAATGTTATTAAAAAGGGAAAGAGAAATAAATTGGTGACTAGAGTAGTCCACATGAGCACCACAGATGGTGGCAAGGGTGCTACGGCTGTGCCACAGTTTTGACATGTGCTAGTTAGTGTTCTAACAACCAGAAAACACACAGATTTAAAGTCAAGGCAAATGTCTTTCAAAGTCTACGTGGTGTTGAGGGAAGGGAGTAAAAATTACCAGAAATTCTTGGGTTGAAACTGATGACCCTCGATACAGGCGATGATGGTTTGCTGTCCATCAATGGTCTTCCCATAAACCTAAAAAAAAAAAAAAGTTAAAGAGAATAAAAAGATTGGGTGAGTAAATTTGACTTTTTGGTGAACTGTCACTTAAAAAAACCAAAAAAAAAACCAGGATTGAGCAGTGAACTCACAGTGCAAACTCCAGTGGGATAGTGGTCTTTGACGTACGCCCTCAGAGCTTCGTCGCAGGCATCCCTCCAGGGTCTTAGGGCCGCCTCACCCTCATACACTTGAGTATCACTCGCCTCTTTCCTCAGGTGGTCAAACTTGAATGACATTTTCTTTCGAGGGTCAAAAAAACGACCGTGGCCAAGATCTCCATGTTCTGTGATCAACACCTGCAGTTTGAAGGCAGTTTAAGGACAGAAATGTACACAATAAAAAGGCAAACAGCAATGTAATAATTTTGTGCATGATATGAAGAAACAAACATTTTTGGGGGAATAATGTTTACTGATATATTCTTAAAAATTATTAAGAGTAAACTTTGGATTTTGTGTTGAATGTGTAAATAGTTAGTACACCCAAATATCCATGCAATTATTAACCCACGTTACTTCCTTTTCAATGTGGATGATTTTTCATGTGGACACTGCTCTGTTTTCATTTAATGAAGATGACTGATGTTGTCATCTTGTGTGTTATGGAAAACAGAATTTTGTATTTTTTGTATCACAATCCCTTAAAAATGAACATGTTTATCACCTGATCCTCTTGTCCATCAAGTTTAGCAGGTGCGAACTGATCCATGTTATACTGGGCAAAAGCACTGCCATTAATACAAAATACACATGTTTAGTTAAAAGAAAGCAGTAAAATACTCAAAATCTGAATCCCAACTAGAAAATGTCAAAATTTGTTGTTTCAATAGTTGTGGATATATACTTGTTCTGTATTTAGGATCTTGAGTCAATCTTGATTTATAATTTTAGTGGATTATAAAGGAGACATAAAAGAGACGGTAACCCAATGTAAACGGTAATAACTACAGTTACTTACTGAGCCGCCCCTTCCCTGAGCAGATTGTCATTATTAAGCAGTAGCCGCACATCTGAAACCAAAGAAAAGGTGTCATGTGATATGCATTTGAACATTATGATGTTAGTGATGTTAGTGTGGCATGCACTTTGTGTTCCTGATGTCTGTATCTGTGGGCATGTGCTTCTCACCGTTAAAGACCTCATTGAATTCTCCAGGGGGAGCATGGATGACAAAATTTGCAGCAATGCGGACCTGTGCAAAAACAGAGGTTACGTGAGCAGACCGAGTAGGTAGAGAAAACCCCTAACCTGCCTGAAAAATACACAGTGAAAGAGTGGTGCATACATAAATGACTTATGACGTGTCACAAAAACTGACATAGGTTCTCATAGATGATAGATATCAGGGCAGAAGATGATAGATATTGTTGCCCTGTACTTCCTTTGATAAGAGGTCAAATGTGGGCTGGCACACGATCCAGTCATAAGGGCACAGAGATAAGGGTAAACCCCCAGCCTCGGTCATCTCCGTGTCACTCCTTAGAAGGCTGCGAGACAGAGTCTTTTCTTAGGAGTGCACATGTAAGCAGTAAGTCTAGGCTACATGGCAAGGCAGACATGGAAAGAGAGAACTTCATTCTGGATCCATTCCAGAACATCTGCAAGTCTGGCACGAAATCCACGATTTGTTTTTTCCCTCGCATTACAGCACTTTTAAAACCTGAAGTATTGTATTTGATTGGGATGGGGGAAAATAAACCTCTTTTGTTTCAAATACACCTATCAGGATGCACTGATTTTGTCTGGCCTATACCAAATAAACAAAAACTACTGGACGATTCTGAAATTTGTCCCAGACGACAGACATCATTATTGATTCCTAATTACTCTGCATAGTGTGCATTGGAATATTTTTCCGACGCATGTCTAAGAAACTAAAGGCCTATTTTGTAAAGATTTTATTTTGTTTTGGAAAGCATTGAATGATTTTACACCGAGAAACATGTTGGATTATGCAACAGACACTAAACAGAACAAAAGTGCCTAATAAACCATGGGTTTGTTATATCAGTCTAAGCATAAACAATAATAAACTCATTTAAACCTTTGTTGGAAGCCAGGTTTGTTGTGTTTATTAGATGAACTTTTTTTTAGAAGATTTAAGTTAAACTGATGTTAGTTCATAAGTTTGGAATTTGTGGTTGAGAGCAAATGGCAAAAAACTTTCTTCTAGTAAACCAACAAAGAACTGTTGTGGTTGAAATCTTTTTTCTACCTTTATTACCTGAAAGGAAGGAAATTGTTGACTTTTTTTAGTATAGTCTACACTTCTGTGACTTCTTTCGAGGAGTTACATGACCTTATAAGACTGCTGAATTCTTCATGATTAAAAGATGGATTAAACATTTCCTGTTGTCTTACAATAGGCTTATAACAATGAAACAACTTATAATGGAGAACTGAAAACAAGTTGCATTGTGTTTAGTTTTTTCAGCACATGATATTCGTGCCCTGAAGTGCAAGACAAGTTTGGCAACTTTGCAGTCTTTTGTCCAACGCTGATATTCAAAACAATGTATCATCACGATGCATAAAGTCTGTGGTGCACATTGCTTTCTCAGTATACAGATGCAACAGGCTTTCCACATCGAGGCATTTCTGAAATGCTTCTTTCCTCCTTCAACTGGCCTCAACATGACTAACCACATGACTGTTTCGGGTTTGAAGAGGCGGAGGGGGACGTTTGCACACTGGAACAGCATGTGGCGCGCATCGGCGCGGGTACGGTGGGAGGGGGAGCGCGACGGGAAGAGCCGATAGCATGTGAGAGCATGCAGAAAGAGGGTTGGGTCACTCAGCTGAGAATACAAACAACTCTAGATCTGAGGTTGCGCCCCTGTTTTAGTGCGCTCCACAGCCCAAAGCACTTCCCCTTGAGACATCCGACAACATTAAACTAAGTCAACAAATTAAACGAATCGGTTTTTATTAAAGTTAATACCTATATATGACAACATGGGAAAACTAAACTTAAACGCACTTCAAAAGCCACGTGAAACAAGATATCAGGAAGAGTCACTGCATGAGCCCAATAAAAAGGAACAGATTTCACCATATTAGCCTAACTGGGTGTTTTTTCAAAATCAAATAAATCTTGACTTGTTTAGATAACCTAATTATTTCCAGCAATACTTAGAATGTAAATAAACTATGCTGGCAATGTTACGGTAAAACTGCAGATATCATGTAATGGAATTTGTCTTCCACCGAAAATAGATCATCGTAATAATTGCACATTTCAGTCACGAAACACACAATCTGATGTAGAAATGTAGGAGTCGATCATCGATTAGCTCGAGTTTCATATACGGTAACAGTTAGCTCGCTAGCTTCCTTAGCGCAGACCTAATCGCGGACCGCGCATATTTTAATACATCCAGCTTGCCTGATTATACATTTACACTGTACAGGAGAACAAAAAAGTTCATATATATGTAAATAACACACAATGGGAGATAAATAAAGAAGTTTGAATCAATAATCACATACCTTCTCCTCGTCGGTAAGCTGTTCCTCAAAGTCCGCCATCTTGGCTCGACTCGACTGGACCTGCCCTGTCAAACTGCATGATGGGAGTAGAATCATAAACATGATACATTTTCAAAATTACATTATGTTATTAATGTAATTTTAGACTGTATTTCGTTATATAAGACTATGTTTAATTGTGTTTCGTAAATTTTAAGAACATAAATATATTGTATAGACATGATAACATTATATTGACATTCATATTATTATTAATATGAATGTGTCATCGTTAACATACAATATTTTATTATTCACTACATTTGCTACACGTCACAAGTTGTTTATTTTCGTTTATTTATTTGGTATTGAAATTGTATTTGTACTGAGTAAGCACTCTGTGCTTGCTTTATTGATTTTACTCAACCGAAATCTTCATCTGAATGCCAAACACTGTGCTCAATAAATAAAACAATATTAAGCCATATTTGGTTATGCAAACAGCCAGATGAACATATGAATAAACACGTTTCTATGATTTGACGGAAATAACGATGTCTAATTTCTATAAATTTGATTTACCAATCCTCATTGAGTTTGAATAAAACATTCCCATCCAGATTATTAACTATCAAAGAAAATTGTCACTCCTTCTCTGCTCACGCCTCACACATTTAGGTAGCGTCGCAAAAGAATCTAAACCTAATTCCAAATATAATTTTATTTTTTAACAAATATTACTTTTAAAATTTTATGAAAACAACTGATTTACATGAATATTTAATAATTTAGGGAAAATTCGGGAAGTCGAATTATGTATTTTAATTGTGACACAAAATTCAGGAGCCTTTCGTTTAACTCTCGTACGGTAATTTGTTGACGAACCCAACGATCGCTGTTGCGCTCACTGAGTTTCACATTATGTGAACCGCACAGTTTCGATTCAGAAATCGCCTGGACCAAATACAATCCACACATACAACACTAACACACATAACTAACAGTACAATGCCTTCTCTCAAAGCATCATACGAAGTAGGACTGGATTTCCTTGCGTTTTTAGGGGAGAGGATATCCAAAACAGACAAAAAGGAGCTTCAGGACATTTACAACTCAGAGTTTAAAAGGTTTGTTTCTGTGTTTTTAAACAGCTTGTCAGTTGAAAGTCATAAATAAACAAACCATGCAGAGAGTTCTTATATGATGTTATTTTACCGGTATATTGTATTTGTCATATTACGTAATACTCTTTGGTAATACTAACCACACCTTGCTAGTGCAAGAACCTCTGTTCAGGTTCAATTAAGTAGCATGTGATTGATTGTTTAAATGTTATTTTTATGTTAAATACTGTTGGGTAAATACTGTTTTGTTTTTAGGAATGGAAGCCAAGAACATAAGTTTTCCAATGTGGTCCATGCCTTAGAAGTGTTCAATAAAGCCAGTACAAGACAGGGGAAAATCATTTTTCGTGGCATACCAAAGGTGATATATATTGGTGACTAGATGAACGTCACATTTGTGTTGTTTTAATGTGATTCTCAACGTGTGTCTTCTCTATTGATAGATGCGTGTGTATTACTGCGATCAGTGGAAATCCTTAACGCAGAAGAACGCCAAAGGCAAGGCAGCCGCCTCAGATTCAATCCCAGCATCCTCTTCTACCTCTCATCCCACTAACCCGGTCCTGACCCCGAAGAAAAAGCTGGCCACAGAGATTCTAAGTAAACTCAAAGTAAAACGGTGAGCGAAGTGTTTTCCTGGGATAGGAAAACATTTTTATGTTAAAGAAAGAACACATTTATGCTTATGTGGAAAATATGATTTGATCACATGCTTTGGACTGTCATAGTCACACGCTTCTCTGTTTTAGGACTGAACTTATCCAGGACAAAGGTGGTGTTGAAATAACCTCTGACCCCAAGAGCACCAATGGAAAGATAACTTTCATTGTCAAAGAACTTGGGAAGTTGTTTGTGGTTAAGTTTCACATTGTAAATCGGGGCGAACACTGCATCTACTTCAGCTACTACACAGCTCTCCACAAGATGCGTTGCTTTACCTTAGTGGATGCCCGGAGAGTCAAACGTGTTTGCCCTCTTCTCCTCTGCCCGGGTGAGGACAACCCTGAGACCTCCATCAACTGTACAGAGACATGAATACATTTATTATTATTGACTGGCTATCATCACTTTTTAACAGGTGAGAGTTATGCTGTCGAAGTGCATTACAATGTCCAGTATCACGGACACTTTCCAGCCACCATGTACTTTGAGTTCTGCCCGGAGTCGGAGCCCCCCGGTCCTGCTAAACCATTCTGCATAGTCCGGGAACTGGAAGCAGTTGTCCAGACCAAGTTAGCCGCAGAACTGGGTCCAAAGAGCCCATACAACCCCAAACAAAACAGACGACCCCGTCCTGGAAAAAGGATTGTGGAAGTAGGGGTTCCACCTGGGAGGTTAGATTGATCCGTCTGTCTGTCTTCCTGTATCTGTAGTTATCTGTCTGTTTGCTTACTATATAATCACTTATTGACTATTTTAGTATATGCTTGCACATGTTATTTATTTTATTATTCAGTTGTTTACGCAGTTTATAAGTCTAGGTTGACTCAAAGTTGTTGAATTGTTTCTCTTTCCATCCCATTTTTCCTAGTTCATCATCCATGCCCTGTCCAGTGAAGCTCAGTGCTTACTTTTACCCCAGCTACTTAACAAACCTGGTCAGACACAAGCTGGAGGACTCCGAGCATCTTTCTGCCTTTGCAAAACAGCAACTTCCCAGAGTGAGGCAAGCATGCATTTTTATATTTTTTTCTTTTCTGTTCTGCCTATTTGTATAATTAAAATAGTTTTCTGTGTGTTCTCAGACGGGTCTTGGAGAAGGAGCTGTGCATGAAGATGTACACCGAGCGCTTCCATCTCCTCCTACACCTGGAGGAGATACAGATGGAGGTGGACATCAGGAAGTATGACCTCTACAATCAGACCATGACCCCGGATAAAACGAACAAGAAGTTGCTCGTTCTTAAGGTGAGTGAGTTGCGTCTATTATTACCTTTTTAATGCTGTAATGTGTTGAAGACAACTTTTCATTGATATTTTTTGATGATTTTGTCATCTTGTGTCCTCAGGTACCTGGAGTGGCGGAGAATAGACCATCTGTGCTGAGAGGAGATCAACTCAATGTCTTTGTGTCAGGGGACAAGAGCAAGCCCATCACTGTATATGAGGGTTTCGTCCATCGTGTCGAGCTAGAGAGAGTTATATTAGGCTTCTCTAAGAAGTAAGAAATATATCTGCAATAAAAAAAAAGTTAGATTAGAAGAAAAGGGATAAGGGACAGTTTACCCCAGAAAATATTCTGCCATTAATTTACAGTCATCTTCTTTTGTGTTAAAATGATTGCTGAGAAAGAATTTCTCATTTACATTTAGCTTAAAGGGACAGCTCACACAAAAATAAAAATTCTGTCTTCATTTACTCACCCTTGAGGAACAACAATTTTTGGGTGAACTGTCCCTTTAAGCTGTAATGTACTTTCTCAGCAATATTTAGGCAGATATTTTATTGGATCTCAATTAACAAAAATATTTTTATAGTTTAAATAAATGTTCTGTGTTTGAAGACTTCTCCAGAGGTTTCTCCCTAAAATGAAGTTTGATGTGGAGTTTAACATCAACCGCTTCTCCATTAAACTCCAGCACAGAGCGGTGCAGCTCGCTGCTCATCACGGCCTGGGAGGAGTTCTGTTCCCCACGGATCATAACATCACACAGACTAAACTACCACATCTCAGGTCTGTATGCACTCACACACACACACACACCTTATCTCTATATATACACAAATATAGTATGCACAGACGTTTCCCTTGGTGATGTCAGAAGACGTTGGGAACAAAACAACAAGCAGAGGCTGTCTGTACACTTCCAGAACAATGAAAATGTTTACTGTGACAACCCACAGAATGTTCAACAAAGATTTAGAGAAGAACCCCGAGCAGAAGGTGGCAGTCCAGCACATCTTGTCGGGCATATCCAAACCAGCACCCTACTTGATCTTTGGACCCCCAGGCACGGGCAAAACTGTTGTGCTGGTGGAAGCCATAAAACAGGTGACATCATTATTTTATTCTGGTTTACTGCAACCTATTGCGACAGTCTATGTGACGTGTGTACTGTTGTTTGTGTTAGGTGAATAAGTCTGTCGACAAGGCCCATATCCTGGCGTGTGCTCCCTCGAATAGCGCCTGTGATCTTTTGTGTGAGAGGTTGTTAGGATTCGTGGATGGCCATCGTCTCTATCGTCTGTATGCGTCTAGTAGAGACCCGAGCGCTGTACCAAAGAAACTGCTGGTAAGATTAGCTAACATGACAATAAAAAGTTACAATAGATTAAAAACCTGTTCAAAAGCATGCAGTGACGTGTCTGGAGTGGTCGAATAGACCACACTGACCACAATACTCTATCCCACAATGCATTGCACTTGACCACTTATTTTGGAAGTCACCAGACACCTCACTCTTAACCTAAACTGTTTCTAAACAGAAACACAGTAACTGGAATGAGTCTGATCAAGGCTTCATCCTACCTTCAGCAAAATGTATTATGGACTACAGGGTCATCGTGGTTACCTTGGTCACCGCAGGAAGGTACAGCAACATTTCTAATAACAATAGTCTTGGTTCTTGTAACACTCTTGTCAAATCATAACTGTCGGGCTACTGTACTTTGTGCTGGTGTAAAGCATCTAGATTGTGCTATAAATTAATATATATTTGCTTGCTCCTCAGGCTGGTGTCAGGAGGCATCGCTAAGGGCCACTTTACGCACATTTTCATCGATGAGTCCGGACAGGCCGTGGAGCCAGAGTGTGTCATCGGGATAGCGGGTATATGAGGAAGAAATGGGAAAACATGAGATTGTTGAAATTAAATCAAGAGATTTATTTTACATTGTCCTGTCTATGCTTCAGGTCTGCTCGATCCAGCGAAGGGTCAGTTGGTTTTGGCCGGAGACCCGCAGCAGCTGGGCCCCGTCCTGAGGTCTCCGCTGGCACAACTGTATGGAATGGGTACGTACTGATTTTATATGACTGCCACCAAAACTAGATTTCATTTCTTTATAATGTTGGTAATGTCATAAATATTTGCTGGTATATAACAGGGCAGTCACTTTTGGAAAGGCTGATGAAACAGAACAGTCTCTATCAGAAGATCCAGGATGGCAACTCTAGATATGACAGTCGCTTTGTCACCAAACTTCTACAGAACTACAGGTGCTGGTCTTTCATCGTTTTTACGAAGGGAGAATTTGTTGAGGATTACTTATCATAATCTTTCTCCATCCCAGGTCTCACCCTGCCATCCTCAAGATCCCCAATGAGCTTTTCTATGAAAATGAGCTGCAGGTGTTTGCAGATCAGATAGAGCGAGAGGCTTTCTGTCAGTGGGAACATCTTCCCAAGAAGGTAAAAGATCTCTTTTATTCTGCTTTATTATTATTATGTGTCTATTATGTATATGATCAATTCAATCGTGCTTTTCCTAATGTGCCTAGTGTTGCACTCTTTATAGGAAACATATTTATATAGGGAAATATATATATATATATATATATATATATATAAATGACGCAAAATACACAAGTAATTTACATAATTTTCTGATATTTAATGCCACTGAAAAAGCTGAGAATACACAGAAGAACATCAAATGCAACAATGTTTTTAGCAGCAATTGTTGTATAAAGCACTTTGTTTCTGTGATAAACAGGGATTTCCTGTTTTATTTCATGGAGTGATGGGAAAAGATGAAAGAGAGGAAAACAGTCCCTCATTCTTCAATGTGACTGAGATCGAGGTCATCGTCAGCTACCTCAAAAAGCTCTTGCAAACACAGGGCAAGAAGGGCCTGCCAAAAATCGACATCCAGGACATCGGCATCATCGCCCCTTACAGGAAACAGGCAAGACTGCAGATGGAAATTTACTTTTGTTTTAAAATAATTGAAATAAATAATGAATTTAAATTATGTTTACTATACAAAGGTTGACTCTGTAACTAAAGCTTTCTCTTTCACTCAAAGGTGGAGAAAATCCGGAAAGCTCTAAAAACCGTGGCTGAGTTGAAGCAGTGGAAAGAGATCAAGGTGAGCTCGTGTGTTTTCTCTTTTTAACAAAACCTCTAAGCTCAGAATGACACTTTTATGCATTATCGGTTGTTTTACAGGTGGGGTCAGTGGAAGAGTTTCAGGGTCAAGAGAGAAAAGTCATCATAGTCTCTACTGTCCGCAGCAGCGTCAGCTACGTGAAGATGGACCAGGACTTCAATATCGGCTTCCTCTCGAATGAGAAGGTGTTTTGCACTGCAGTCCCACACATACTGATAAAAAACATATATATATAGTTTGAATGCACTTTAAATTGCTAAAGGGTCTGCTAAATGAATAAATGTGAATTTAAGGAATCTGACATCATATGATAGGAAGGTTTATGGTTTTAACTGCAGAATGTAGAAAGTTTATTAGAGATCCAGTTCAGTTTTTCACTATCTGTTGGATTTCTGTTACCCACAGAGGTTTAATGTGGCCATCACTCGGGCCAAAGCACTGCTCATTGTGGTGGGAAATCCAGTCATCTTGAACAAGGATCCAACTTGGCAAAAGTAAGACATTAGCGTTCTGTATACATACTGTATATTGTGATAAACACATGCACTGTCTGGCCAAGCCGAGTTGGCAGAAACAAGGAATGACGTCTGTAGTTGATGGTAAATTTATGAACGTTTACTCATTTGTGACCCCGGATCACAAAGCCAGTCTTAAGTAGCACAAGAACATTTGTAGTAATAGCCAGAATTAGCCATTTTTTGTTTTATGCCAAAAATCATAAGGATATGAAGTAAATGTTCCATGGAAGATATTTTGTATATTTCTTACCGTAAATGTATCAAAACTTTATTTTTGTGAGTAATATGCTATGCTAAGGACTTCATTTGGACAACTTTAAAGGTGATTTTCTCAATTTTTGATTCTTTTGCACCCTCAGATTCCCGAGTTTTAAATAGCTATATATTGTCCTATCCCAACAAACCATACATCAATAGAAAGCTTATTTATTCATATTATTTTATATGATGTAAAAATCTCAGTTTCAAAAAAAGGACCCTTAAGACTGGTTTTGTGATCCAGGGTCACATTTGATTTTATTGAGCAAGTTGTTTCAAATAGAAGCACATTGATAGACATTTAAATTGAATTTGGTGATTTAATTTTTTTATTAATAGAAGGTACTTGGCACAAACTTGAACGCATCTCATACATACAAATTTCCCAACAATCATTTTATATTTTATATAGTTTATACCCCCAGTAACTCGATAAATCTTTTGAGTAAGAGCGCAAGTAAACATACAGATTAAGACTATAACGTTGCTGTATGCTTTTGGCTTTTTAGAGTAATATGTCAGTATAACATTAACCATGTAGTTCAATGAACTTTAAACTTTTAATTTGTGTCACAGGTTTATTCGGTACTGTGAGCTCGAGCAGGGTTATACCGGCTTCGACTACAAGGATGCCGAAGGAGAAGAGGACGTGATCACTCGGCTGGCATCTCTAAAAATCACCTCCGATGGTACACAGCCTTACACGACACGTCCCGATTATGAACATTTTAAACCTTTGTGACTTAAATGTGTGTGTTTGTGCACAGATATCGACGAGAGCCCACTACAACAGCACGTACACACCGAGTGGAGAGGAGAACACTGAGGACCAACAAACTATCAGATCAGACAATCTGTTTACGGCAAGAGAGATGGGGAATTCAGCTAAAAAAACAAAAAGCATTATTGATATCATGAAAACGTCTCACGTTTATTACATTGACAGCAGTTTATTCATAATTGAAAATCAAGTCAGTAGCATTGACAACATTTTATTCATAATTCAAAATCAAGTCTGGAGATTTTATCGCTTACAGTATGTAGTCCAGCAGATTATGATTAGATTCCAGTAGTCAACACTGAAAATGGTCATTTGAAACAGAAAGCACTTTGGCCTTTATAGAAATTTCACTAGAGTATTACAAAATATGCAAACAGCCTGCTTATTTATGCTCATGTCATGCATTTCATCTTTTATCCGTTTGATCTTTTGTTCATTTCAGCTAAACATGGTTGGGCACACTTAATTTAAGGCCGGGTTATGCATTTCAAATGCTTCTTAGCACTTTACTGGAACGTTTCAAGAAAATTAAGGTGTTATCACATTTTTTAATGGCTTTAAATAAATAAACAAGCAATAATATATTTTATATATTTTGTGCCATATGTAACCTTTCGAGAATTTTTTTGTGTAGAAAGCAAATACATCTGAACTTTTATTGTCCCTACAGGAGAAATTGTCAAGGTACAATTTTCTTTAGCCAACAAGAAGTCTCAAATATGAGAAGCCGAACAATGTTTCTTACACTTTCAAGCAAAAGAAGCAAAACAACATTTTGTTTCCAAAAAATATTTTATTAACAGGTTGGTTTACTTCATTCCAACATCGACTACAATACTATTCCTGTTTACAAAGCATTGTTACTACGAGGGCTCGTAAAAATCTGGAATCATAAATCATATTTAATACTTCCAGAAAAAAGGAAGAGACCCTATAAACACACAGCAGAGGATTGATAGAGCCCTGTGCGGAGCTCTGTATGCCAAGACTGGTTGATGTAGTAACCAGGAATTTGCTCATGCAGACGATGACATCACAACGTAACCAGTGCTATTCTCAAATCCACATCTCCAGAAATCATAAAAAACAAACATCTTGTGAATAGTGTTGTGTACTAAGATGTTCCTTGTGCATTTTGTTGTACAGTCAGTGCATTACAGTAAGTTTGGTAATAATGCCCTGTGTAGGCTGGGTCACGCCGCCTCGACGAACGCCAACATTTCAAAGGCCGTAAAGTTGGAAATTGGAAAATAAATTGAAAATGTTGGAAATCCTCACATTCACACTGATACAAAACCAGTTGGTGTCGTTCAATAACACGGCCTTTGGACAATGTAGAATTTGAGCGGTTCGAGAAAAACGCATCGAATACCCAAAGAAAAACTCAATATGTTTATTCTAAAAAAGCTACGATTTCAACGCTCTGACACAGGAGTCAAACATCCGATGGCACCGATAGGATACAGTAGTGAAACGGATAATGAAATCTACAGTAATTTTTTATCTAGTCATTGACATCTGCAACTAACAACTATCATGCAAAACACTGATCATGTGCACATAAATGTCCATCTGATCCCGATCAAGAGCATCTCATACTCGCTTCTCAACCCGTACACATTACAAGACCGATAACCAAAGGCACACGCTTTCCGCGTGAGCTTGGAAGGCACTCAGAAACTTGTTTATACTACCCAAACAAACCTCCTTAAACTAATATATAACCATTTCTCAGTAGTGGAACCCTTCAGAGGCGATCACAGCTAAATTTATTTAGTGTTTGCGTTACGTGTTAATACTCGAGCATGTGTCGGGACAATGCACACAGATGGTGATGGCAAAAGCTCAACCCCGTCTCCGAGGATATTCTGGGACTGGTTTAACCTATTCAGTATCTACAGTCAAACAAATACAAATAAAAACGGCCTGAATGAATTTGTGATTCTCAAGATACAAGTGGGCTTAAGATATAAATACAACCGATATTACGAGATCTTTTACATTTTAAATGATTTAATTGGCTTATTTATGTCTAGAAGGGAACTTTCACAAAGGCACTGACTCCAAATTTTGTGCGCTTTCTACTCTCTTATATTAATTTAGAATATAATAATCTGTTAAAGGTCAAACAGAAAATCTCATTTGATTCTGTCACCGTTACGATGGTTCATTGATAAATGTGCAAAAATACAATTACTATCGATCTCAATCTTACAATCTTTTTTTCTGGAGAAAAAAACTATTTTATACACAGAGAAACATTGTGCCTGCCCAGCCCTCCTTTAATGCATATTTAATATTTGCCACCTGTTAGTTTTGCATGAAATGTGACATACAGTACAGTGTATTTATGCGGTTTGGTCAAATTTTTTTGGAGTTTGGTGTGTTCTGGTCAGCTGGGAGTCGTAACAGAACGTCCCGAATCATCGTCAACGCGACCCGAAGAATCTCACAACAGCAGGCATCCGTTTCTCTTCTTCTTCTTTCGGACCTGCAGTGCCGCCCTGGTGGCCATTTCAAATACCTCCCTCACTCCATCTTTAGTCTTGGCCGAGCACTCTAAGTAGCCGAAGGCGTTGATACGATTCGCCATGTCTCTGCCATCTTCCGGTTTAACAGGCTCCTTAAAAAAAAGTTGGAAATGAATTGTCATGTTCAACAAGATTTAAAAGCGAATTTTGCTTTTGCCTTTACATACAACATTCATCAACAATTTGGCATGTTGTTTCGACAGCAGCCCTAAATGGACAAACTGCTCGATAGAGCGTGTTTCGTAAAAATATGTCATCTTCTTTGGCATAGAAGCGAACACGTGATAACATCTTTGTCCCGTGTCAGCCGGCATAGTGCTCGCAACCTTACCGCTAGATGCCGCTAAAATCTTCACATTAAGAAAACACTTCACTTTGTTAACTTAAAATACATTAAATAAAGTTAAAGTTCCATGCCAGCTGAAAGCATCAGCTTCTTTGGCTAATTTGATAAATATGCAAACGGTATAAGGTATGAAGAACTAAAATGATGGGCATTAAAATTCTGCAGGAATGTGCAGATTTCTGCAGGTCTAATCATGACACATTATGTCAATGCTGTTCACTTAATGGTCTTATATATCCGAGGCCGTCTGCCCAGATGTAATAACGGAACACCAGTGCAGCTGACACATCATTTAAGGGGTGAGGTGCAGAACACATCACTCAACCGTTGGACCGATTGCTCCGGTACGATACGTTTGACAAACGGTAATGACCAGGCCTTCTAAAATGACAGTAACGCTAGCTGCTAAGTGCATTTTAATGGAACTCCTCATAGAGGCGGCGCCGGTCCCAGGAACACACCTGCTTCATCTTGCCCAGCTCTCTCCGCGTGTGGTCGTCGAACCGAAGATCCTTCTTATTCCCCACGAGGATTATGGGAACGTTCGGGCAGAAGTGCTTCACCTCGGGCGTCCACTTTTCAGGGATATTCTCTGTGAAATAATGCATGCAAAATGTATGTTTATTTATCTTTCAATATAGGTTTTTATCCAAATTAAGATTTATCCAAAACCGAAACAGAAGTATTATAGCACGTCATAGATGCTTTCTTTTAAAAAAATGTAACAACTTCTCTCAGCCTGTCAATCAATTTACACGTTTGACTTGGTTGACATTTCTTAAAAGGGCGGTGACCATTTCTAGGAATAGACCTCCCGGAAATGAAAATTATTTTTTTATAATTAAAATATAATGATTTTTTTTATCTTATATTATTCAAATCCATTACTAAATAAGCTAAAAATATCAAGTTCTTAAAGCATCATTTCACTTCTTTTGGAACTTTATGACTATGAAAGAACACATAAACGTTTATAAAAATGAAGAAAGGAAATCACATACATCTGGGATGGCATTAGGATAAAAAATTATGAAAGAATGAACTGTGAACTATTACTTTAAACATATGTGCTAAATTCATTTCAAAATGAAACAGCCCTACCATATATTCACTTTATATATACAAATACAAATGTTCAAATAATTCCTGTTTATGGCCTGTTCTCTTAAATAACTTTGAGAAGGTTATAGAACTTTGTTTTGTAATGTGAATTTAATCCCAAGCAAAGTAGCAAACACTGAATTTTATAAATGAGAGACCTGCCCCAACAACTCAAATCCTATTATATAAGAGTCATTTATTTGCAACATAACTGAGCATGTTTCACACCAACATTCAGCCCAAAAACAGCTAGGAGAATGTGTCACTGATGCATAAATACGCAATATCTGCTGAATCACAAGCCGATTTCTGAGGAATCCCCACAGAACCATCTGCGATAAACTTTTACCGTCTAGGAAGATCGTAACACTGTTTTAGTAAGAAAGAACCAGGATGTGCTGCTTGAGATAAACAGCAATGATGTCATGGACAAAAGTGTTATCTTGATGATCCTCCGCTCGCAGACAAAACACACGAACATCCAACAACGGGGATGACTCAAGCACAGAGAAAAACTCGATCCCTCATGTATTAAAGCAAGCCAATGGTTTTAGTTAATAGGACATGTGATTACCTAAACTGTCCGGGCTGTCTACGGAGAAGCACATGAGAATGACGTCTGTGTCTGGGTAGGATAGAGGTCTCAGGCGGTCGTAGTCTTCTTGACCCGCTGTATCCCACAAAGCGAGCTCCACCTATTGAAGGAAATAGAAAGGAGTGAGTCAATATGACTAGTCAAATTCTTCCATGACAGGTATAACACATTGAACACATTGATAGTTAATTATTAGCCCGATATTAATAATTACAGCCTAATCACACCAAGAATGAACTACATTTACATTTATTCATTTGGCAGACTAACCAAATATTATATATATAACTTTTTTTTATATCCTTTTGAAAATCCATTCAAATTTACAGGGGTTCATTTAAAATATGAAACTGGTTATTATCATTGAAGTATTGGCGTTTCGTAGAGATGGATTCGGTGTTTTGGGAGCCTGCAACAGCTATTTTTGAGTCTGAAAACGACAGCAACATGTATATTTTCTGAAACGATGATGTCATCACCCCATGTCTTGACTCTAGTCAGACACTTTTGGTGCGTCCCAAATCGTGTGCTTATGCACTATTCTACGCCATTTGGTAGTACAAATAGTACGTTCACATTAAAAATAAAAAAATTAAAAAACACAAAAAAATAACATGGCTGATGCACTCGAAAATATGAAGTGTGCAACTCTGGACACTTCAAGCACTTAACGGTCGCAGTTTCGCTTACGTAGCGGAAGGGAAGCGGAGCTATCAGATGCTGCATGAGCATCATTTGAGACACAAAGTGTATTAGTGTATCTCTGTGGCAGAATTACAGCACCACATACTGGTCTGGCATGTATAATACATTGTTTTGAGTCGGTTTCAGTGGTTTCGAACAGTGTTTTGGAGTCGAATCTGTTGAATCTAATAAGACTTGCCTCTGATTAGCTGTATGTTAGCTTCACTGTTATAAATTGAACCCGTGACCTAATGCAGTGATCTGAGAATAAAAAGTTCCCAGACGGTGGAAAGATTTATGGAGAAGCGATAATGTTTTGCTCAAGCAGCTTATTGAGAACAAGGCAAACTCTGAGCAGCATCACTAAGAACCATGGTAAATACCATGGTAAACCATTTCAAATAAAACCTCAATCACAGGAACTAAAGTGCTCTGTTTAACTCTACTAAATGGGTTGGCAAGTGGGGGCAGGGATATCTTCAGTCCAGACAGGAAACCAGAAAGAACAGTAATTTCCTATTTTGCCAAGTCCCTTTTAGATTTCGTAGCGGTCAGTACTGCACAACATCATAACTATGAGCCGTCTGTCAGACACGATAAAATAACCCCTTCACATCGCCCGGTCCGAAACAATGACTATTATTTCCGTCCTGCCGTGTGATAAATATTTGGATAAGATATCTAAAGAAAACAACTTCATACTGTTGATATGTTTGTGCTTATAATCAAAATAACAACAATCACAGATTCCTGTCAGAATGTTGTTGTGGTGCATAAATAAAAGAAAAGCAGAGAGTAAAGAAACACATTCTAAGTCACTGACAAATCTCACAGTAATCAGCTTGAGTTTCTCAATCTGAAAGCTCTGAAAATAGAGTGAAAACCAAAAGCTGTATATGGGTTTCAGATGTAAAGAAGATGCAATACCAACCTGTTTGCTATCTACTTCAATGTCTGCGATGTAGTTCTCAAACACAGTCGGCACGTAGACTTCTGGAAACTGGTCTTTGCTGAACACTATGAGCAGACAGGTCTTCCCACAGGCTCCATCTCCCACGATCACAAGCTTTTTCCTTATGGCGGCCATACCTGTACAAACACAAATATTTATTTGAACACCAGATACATAAAGATCACTCCTAAAGCCGAGCAAGACTGAACGGGACGCACTTTTTGTTAGAAAAGTTTCAGATGTTAAACATATCCAATCCTTTGTTTAGTTTTGATCAAGTCGATAATATTTTTGCTCCGAGTCCTGCAAGTGTTATTGCGTTACTGTATATTATACACATATGTTGTTCACCATAACAGGAAAACAGACCACAAGGCTTATGATGAGGCGAATTAAGACCAGACGGAGGAACCCTGTAGGTTTCTGACACAAACATCTGTCCAATGCAAAATCTATATAAACCCTCCCCGCCGACAACATTCTCACAAACTAAAACGTGCATCATAACACACTCGGGGCTACTGAACAGAACAGGTCTATCCATATATACTTACAATGGCTTTCAAAACAATATTCAGATCACATCCTGTGAAATGATGTACCGCGAACTGCCATAAATGTCAAATTAAAGTGTTTCCGTGTTGAGAAAACTAATGAGACCATAAATGTGCAATGCATTTCAAACCGGAAAGACATCATGAGATGCGTTTTCACATGGCGTCTTAAATCATTTTGATTTATTATTCACATGTTCCTGTTACGGAAGGTAGTCACGCCAAGTTTGATTCCTAGGCAAAGATCACATATAACCACCTCTATCCTTCATGCATTTCTTCACCCGACATCCATTTCTACAACCTACCCTCTTACAGGAGCCACAAGCAGTGCAATAACTCAGAGAAAAGAAGGTGAAGCTCATGTGTCTGCATGTGGGTGGTGAGGGAATATGTGATGAATGTGTGTCAGTAGGAAAGCACAGCTGTGCGTGGCAAGTGCTTCCAAAGCGTTCCCTCCTCATCTATTCACGCTTCTCACAGCCTGACCTCACGCTAACATGACCAGTGACCACTTATCGACAGACCTCCATCAGATTGTGCTGGAAAAGAAAGACTTTTATTTTTAGCACGGCCCTTTCCATCTCGCACAAAGCTTCATCCACCCACAGGAAACTCTGGGTTTTATTTCCCACTAACACGTTAGAGAAATAACCCTAGATGAGGGGGATTTCACTGCCAAGTCATGCATCAGTTTCTTTTTCTGATAATCTGGGATGATGGTTGTTGACCTAACAGAGCAAATCAGTGTTTGTGTTGCTATTATGTCTACAATAACGTCTACATTATAGTTTTTTTATTTATGTCCACCAAAAAGTTAAAATTGCTGTATAGTTTGTACAGTTTAGGGTCACTTCTTCATTAATATTTTTCCTAAATTTTTATAAGTATTCATTTTAAAGTAAACTGTACACAAGTGTAAACAAGTGGAAATTATGTTCAGACTAAAGAACAAAATAGAAAATAAATCAAACTATTTCATTTGAGTATATTTTAGTGTAGTTACAAAACTTTGTGAGGTCTTACCCTGAGGTACAACTTAAACAGTATTGAAGGTCAGCTCTTTTATAAAATAAAGAAATTTATATTTTTGTAATAAAAAAGTAAACGTTTAAGTATACATGTTAAGATTAAAAGCAATATTTTAGTCAAGTGGTTTTACATTTCCGAAAGGTAGTGTATATAGTGGACAACAAAACCAGTCTTAAGGGTCAATTTTTCGAAGTTGAGATTTTTACGTCATTTGAAAGCTGAATAAACAAGTTTTCTATTGATATATGATTTGTTAGGATAGGACAATTGGCTGAGATATAACTTTAAATGCCTTTAAAGATGTTTATCAGAGGCGCTGTAGCAGGCTGTGGCTAAGAAACAGGTTTGTTTTCTCTCTCTCTCTATTGGCTTACTGCTGTAATGACGTTGTAGAGAATAGATGAACCTGAAAGCTGAAATTCTAAGTTTTACATAGATACCAAACTTAAATGGGTAATTCCCAAAGAGCGACAGCAGCGAGAGAAGTTTGTAGATGTGTTTCCGGCCATTTTTGTTAGCTATTCTGCTGCATCCACTTTTGATAGTTTTGATATATTTACAGTAAGAAGTTTACAAAATATCTTTGTGGAACATAATCTTTACTTAATATCCTTAAATACTATAATATATATATTTATATTTAAATAAGATTTTTGGCATTAAAAATAAAATCGATAATTTTGACCCATACAATGTATTATTGGCTATTACTACAAATGTTCTAGTGCTGTCTTTGTAAACCAGGGTCACATATATATTTTCGCCATAAAATAAATACATGAATAGTTGACAAATAAACTGTACATGTGTCCTATGGTGTTACATAATTTAGGAAAAAGTACACACATTTCTTTTATGCTGTTTTGCTGTCACACCAAAGGACACATTTACACATTTATTTGTCAACTACTCACATATATGATTCTGGATAGAAAACTATAATATTATTCACAATTGAGACAAAAGACATTTCTAAGCCAAGTAAAGATCAATCTCTTCTACGTAAACGTAATAAATAAACTCTACTCTATAGGTGTCTATCAATTCAAGTACTACAGTATTTCAATTAAATCACTTGAAGTTGAAAGACGTTGGCAGACATGAAATTAAGAAGCAGTTGCACTTTCATCTAAAAGCTATTAAGATACCAAGTTGATCTTAACTCCTTAGAAACTTCCCTCTAGTATCACACAGTATCTTACTCTGACGTGAGCCGAACTGAGAGATATCAGGACTGGAATTCCCTGTTGTTTTCCTGTCTTCCTGTTATGTTTCATAGTTTCATATACTTGAAAACACGTTACGATGAGTCATTAAAAAAAGGCCTTTCAATTAAACAACAAAAGAGAAGCAGATGAATAGAGAAGAGCAGGTAATTCAGGTTACAGACACAAACGGAATGCGCTTGACAGTATATGTTGAAGGTGGAAGTTCAGTGACGGCAAATAAAATTTGGCAGATGCTTTTATCCAAAGCGACTTACATTGCATTATACTATACATTTGCTTTTGGATATGTGCAATCCATGGGATCGAACCCATGACCTTGGCTTTGCTAGCGCCATGCTCTAACCACTGAGCTACAGGAAAGCTTAACACTGATTTTAACACCGATATTTGTTGAATTGTAACAACCAGGAAGACGTTTTTCCTTCCAGAACTCTATGAGATGATATATGTGGAATGTTCTTTGCATTAGGCCACCAAAATAAAAACAAAACAATGAGGAACGAAATCACCTCTTGACTTTACGTGCATTTTCACAGAGAGACAGAATGGGTCATTGTGTGTATGACCATGCATCTGTCTCACTTCCACCTGCCAACCAATGCACGTTTGTTAATGACAAGAAAAAAGTATTAAAGAGGATGAGTTCTTGTTTTTCTTACATATATAACTTCAGCCAGACCTTCCTCAAATGTAATCTACCGTCTTTACCTCTCTGTGATCAACAGTGTGTAGGTGGAACACATTCGCTAGAAATTATCCATATTCTCAAGGTGACTGCACACACATGCACACAAACAAGCAAGTACTAAAATAGAAACTCAAATTAAAGCAACAGAAAAAGTTAAACTAAGACAAGGTGGTCTTGACTTATAGAAAGAGAGCATTTCACATTAAGGTTCTATTGGGAACTATTCAGATTGAATCATTCTTTAAACAATGTTTTAGTTAACTTACAATTATTAACATGGGACATATGCAGATTTATCAACGTATTTATTTGGTCAGAATTTGAACCCTATTTACTAGAGAGATTGTGAGAGAACAAGACAAATATGTCCAATTTGGAAGTAGTGTGTCTGTAAAACACACATATATATCACCTCCACATTGAAAACTAGTCCAGGTAGGGCTTTAGCTTGTCTTGTACTGTACTGTACTGTACTTTAAATACATCACAAAACAAAATCCACAGCATGGTGTATGTGCCTAAAGGGTTGTAGACATTAAAATGCATTTTCAGCTCTGAGCAAAAAATCTTACAATTGTGCCAAAGGTCCCCATATGGCAGGCTGACCAAGTCTGTCAAGGGCTTAAACAACAGGAAGTAGTTCATAATGCTGATCTGAGATCAGCAAATAAAGCAATTCCTGCAAACGTACAATTTACAGTAACCAATTTATCCGGGTCTGGGGTCAGATTCCAAACAACATTACTGTGCCATGTGCAGTACAAATATGACACGTGTATGACTATAGATCATAAATAAAACTACAATTACTTTTTTTTATAAACAACATGTTTGATATATCACTTCAATGCGGAATGAATTGAATAATAATGAACATACAGAAAACAATCATTGAAGGTGTTTTTGTTATGAACTCATGAAAAAGTATAACAATTTTGTTCTTTTATTGATGTCATAACGCTGTCGCTAAGCACTTTATCCAAAGTGCAATCAATCTTAACATTTCTTTTTTCAGTTCGTGTCCACTGGGGATGCACTATTTAAGTCATGTCAAAAGCTAAATAGTAAAAACATTTAAACTAAATAAAAATATAAAACATATGGTGATCTAAAAACACATTCTAAAAAACCCCATGACCACTACTCTTCTAAACGAATGTTATGAATACCATAATTCACACAATATATTTAAAAGGGCCGCTACAGCACCAGGATTTATCCAGCAGGCCTGTCTAAACACTCTTACGGGCCATTATAAGCTTACAAGCCTCTGGCCTAAGGCACATTTTAAGGTGGCCGTTTGGAAAGCGTAACAGTTATAAGGCCACATGTCGTCCTGACTGTCACTTCGGTGGAACAACAGGTTAGTAAACTGCTAGACTGGGTTTAAGTGAAAAGTTTGAACACAACTACTGAAGCACTGCCGACTGCAACGCCCAGAAAAGATAGAAATGTAACAAGCGCTACTTTAAACTGTTACAATGTAGCGAAGAACATCCGTTACAATTCGCGGTCGTTTTGTACGAACGGTGTTTAACGTAACATTGTAACAATCTACTAAACTCCAAATGCAAGCCGTTTTGTTGTTTTCAACAACTATAAATCTGACTAAATGAACAGCAGCACACCCGACGCAGCCGATAGTTCACAAGCCACCGCCTACTTTCCTCAAACTTGTTTTTACCAACATTCCCAAAGTCCGACGTTTTAGATCAAACGCGATCTGTGAAAATGTAAACACAAATACCTTATTTTTCCTAGAGGCGTTCGGATGTCCCGGCAGATAATCTCGTGTGGAAGTTTAAATCGCGATGTGGAGATATTTCACAGGATTATTATGAAGAGACGAAGCTCGACTGGCTGACAGAGGAACCGCCCGCAGTAATGGGAATGACACGGGCGCTGCTGAACGTTGACTGACTGCTGAAGGAGGCGTTTCGGCGTGCGAGGAGGATCACTGCGGTTCCTCCCTCCACCTCCGATAACAATGACATCATTCAGATAACTGTGGAGGTAATGCCACTGAATTCATGTGCTGTTCAGCTTGATTTGTGCTTTAGTTTGTTAGTACTGCTTGAGTAAGAGTGGTAGTCAGGAGTGTATAATCATATTTAATATATATTACATAATATTTAATCGGACAGATTATTATTTATAAATCTATGGTACTACTGGATCAGAATCATTGTGGTTCCTATACAACAATATTTCAATGCCAGTTTGTAGGGTAAGATTGTATTTCTATCAGATTGTAGGTTTTGTGTATTTATTTTCAGCATTATATTAGCCATTTTGCTTTGATTAAAGGATTAATTTCACCCAAAAATGAAAATTATGTCATTATATACACAAAATATTTTGAATAATGTTGGTAAACGTACAACGTGGTACCCATTGACTTGCATTGGTTGTGTGTCCATATAGAAGTGCATGAGTACTGCCATTGCTCGGTTACCAACATTCTTCAAAATATCTTCTTTTGTGTTCTGCAGAGGAAAGAAAGTCATACAGGTTTGAAAGGACAAGAGGGTGAGTACATGATGACAGATTTTTCATTTTGGTTGAACTATCCCTTTAACTGTTATACATTACATAATTTAGTTTACATGTAGCCTGTTTAAATGGCCAGCCCAGATATTTGAGAGAATTATGGATTTTTACAAGTAAAGACCGCTAATGAAACACATTAGATCACACACTATCCAGATAAATACAAATGCTACAAGTAGTGGGTGTAACTGTGATCAAAGATGGCAAACATTTACATTTCAAGGTTCATTTTGCTGATAGCAGGATAGCAGGCCCGGTTACAATCTGAAACAGCACACTGTATATGGATAGGCCAGCAATATGTACGATAAACGCTGATATATTCTTAATAAGCATCTGTAAATATTTCTACCAACAAAAACAGTATTAAACAATACCAACTTGTTTGTTTTCACGTCAAACAGAACAAATAAACAAGCTGCATTAAAGTAATGACAGGACAGCCATTGTAAAAAGGATAGATTTATTTAGAATGTCACATATTAATTTGCAAATCTTTTGACAACGAACCGTCATTCAAAAGGCAGAAATCAATATATATACACACACTACACGGACACAATACTGACATCGAAGAAATAAGGTACATTCAAGATGTACAAAAAGACGAAACTATATTCAGGTTTCTCAGTTTCGGGTCGGGAATCTAAATGGTGGTTGAAATGGATTGTTTACCGACGAGACCAAATAAGGTTTTATCTACAGCAAAGAAATTGGTCATTTGGCCACTATGATTACATCTAGAGCAGTGCAAGCAGTTCAGTTGGGTACGATCAGTTTCCATCAGTGTCTGTTTCCCAACGAAACCCAGATAACTATATTGTTTTAGTTTTTTGTACATGGCTTTTCGTGGATGTTAAGGAAACGATCTAGTCCTAAAGAAGCAAGGTTGATACTAGTATATATTTCTGGCTTAAAGTCAACGTGAAACAGCATTCACAGGTCATTTACTTTATACAGTACAGTATTTCACTTAGTTTTTTAGAGAAACAGGATTTCCTAGAAAAATGAAGGGCAAGATCTGTAATTCTAATGATTTGTTCTAGAATATAGACACTTGCATCATTTCCTCTATATTGAAACCTGAAACATCTGACAAAAAAGGAAAAGCTCTGCCTTCACGAATAAATGCCCATCGTTTTTGTTGATTGCTATAGAAAACCTTAGATTCAGTCAACAGAAACATTCTTTGGAGACTGTCAGGACCTTTAGGAAAGATGATCAGCAGTTTAAATTACAGCTCAGATGTTTTTTGCTACATAAAGTGCTCATGTTTTTATTTTCCCTTGCCTTTGGGGTTTGATTTTCTTTTAGCAGTATTGGCTCATTCCTTCGCCAGCCTAAAATGCAGTTTACAAACGGCTCAGTGCTCTTTAAGAACACTCAAGCCCTACATTACAGACGAATCAGAAAGGGATGGAAAGACAGAGGAATGGCACTTGATGATGTCATCCCACACCTGACATGGGCTTGACGATATCCGTGTTGAAGAGTGACTCGGAGAGGAAGGTGGGAATAGGGGAAGCCGGGACGTATTCGAGCCCGATCTGATGAAAATGGATTTTTCGGTTTCCTAGCCCTTTGTCTGGGACGGAGCCAGGGACGTGTCCTGGTGTGCTTGTCCGGTGAAGGCGGACCCACCTCGTCATGTTTCTAACTCGAGCCCGGCCAGTGGAATGACGAACACTGTGATGTCATCGCCTGAGCCAAGTCTCTCATTGGGCAGTCGCCATCCTCGCTCCTTGAGAACTCCACGCGACCGCATCAGAAGATCTTGTGCTGCTAGGGTGTATCTTGAAAAAAATATAAACACATGGGTTGTGGCGATGACAAACTCTGTACTGACATCTGCTGGCAAAACGACCAAAATACACAACGTCAGCCAAACCACTACAGCAGTGTTTATCAATCCTGGTCCTAATGTAGGCTATCTATGCACATTTTTAATGTCGTCCTATTCTAAGAAACCCAATTCAGGTCTTCACTGACAATCTGATGAGCTAAATCAAGTTTGTTAGATAAGAAACATAAACGGTTGTTTTTGCTTTTCATAATGGCAAAAGTATCCATTTTATCGGTTTCATTATTTATGACAACAATTGTTTGTTTACCTCAAAGGATCGTTGGGCTCACGACCAGACAGGAACGTTGTTACAGCATCTGCAACATCTCTGTCTGTTGTGACGTCCCACAGTCCATCACTGCCCATGACCAGGACATCATCAGATCCGTGTTTGTGCTCAGAGATGTTGTACACCTTTACCTAAATCATACATTAAAAAAGAAAGCCATGCTCGGGTTTATAGATGGTCTCAAAATGTTTGGACTTGTACTGCCGTGCAAAGGTAAAAGTGCGTATTTAACATATATTTTTATATTATATTGAAGCAAAATACAGCTCTGTAGAAAATTATTTTCACTTTCACTGAATTTAATATTTATAGTTTTGTGTTGAAATAAGTAAATAAAGTATTATTTTTGTTTCATTCTGTGAACTACTCCCAAATTCCAAATACAAATATTTTTATTTGCAAAAATGAAATGGTAATAAAATGGTCAAAATAATGATAAAGAGATGCAATCTTCACATCTTGAATAGAATATTCACAGTTTACATTGTTTTTATGTGCATTCGTGCAACTTATTATCTGATGAAAATAGCACATCTTTCATTTGTCGTTCTCCTGAAGTGTTTTTGTTGAAATTCAACAAACACTAAACATGTAGTAACATTGATTAAAAGCAAATTTGCACTTGTTTCTCAAATTTTCCCAGAGGTGTATTTTTAATATTTTAATCTGAACCAGCTATCTTGTACTGAAAAACTTATTGTATAACAAGTGACAAAATAATAGGAATGTGGAAATAAGTGTAGAAATTTTATAACACAAAATAAATATGCACTTTGCTCACCTCAGGGCAGCAGGAGAGGAAGGGTTTGATATGAATGTTGGAGTTGTACACTTTCAGGTCATGATCGCCTAAACCACGAGTTACACCAATAGTGGCCATGACTCTAGCCTGGAAAACACACACGCACATCTTTAGAGCAAATATGTTCTCTCACATTCATACAATCTTTATTAAACCAGCCCTGTGCTCGGCAGTGTTTTGGCAATTCTGCTTGCTACACCTCACTGCTTCTACTTTGTTATAAATAGCATTGAGAATTACAATACAGCTTTTGACACTTTCATTCGATTATATGTTGGGCCTGGAACAAAAGTTGCTGTTATGTAGCGTAAAATAAAATGTATCTACTGCATGTAGACCTTTTGAAGTTATTTGATAAAATAAGCCAATTACCTTTTTCCCCTCTCCATAAATCAGAGGGAACTTCAAGTCGTCTTCCACAATCGTCTTATATGCCCTGAGAAAAAGCACGAATGCAATAAACTTTAGGAAATAATTTAGAAATGGAAAAAGATATTGTGCGGTTTCTTGAATGTAATAATGCGTGGTTTAATCAGCTGTAACTCTCATTTCTGTTCCAGATTTACCAGCCGGTCATCGTGTGGTCTCTGAACAGCATTTTCTTGCCGAGCTCCTTGTGTTGAATGCGTCTTGGGAACTCGATATGCGTAAACTCGTTCCCAAGCAGCTCGGGTTTGAGGAATCCCTAGACACCATCGGCACAAAAGCATTAGAAATATCACGTGATTGAAGATCTATAGTGATCATAGAGTAGTCTGCAGGATAATGCACTGGTGACATTTTTAGGAGGAAGGAAATAATTTTTGGGACA